>CM076264.1:14550000-15150000 GCA_038380795.1 Pyrocephalus nanus
TAAAATGCACGTGAGCTCCTGGTTCAGCATTGCCTGATAAGACATTGGCTGGGCTTTACCTGGTAGGAGATGCTGAGGCACCAGAATATGCATCCTGTCTCTCCTATATGGAACATGATGCTGGTTGGATGCACACCTATGTTTTGTCTTGATTTTGGGATTCTGTTTGGAGAATTTAATTTATAATTATCTACTGAGAATAATACAACGGGGTAAATGTCTCAAGAAACATCAAAGAGCTTTTTGCATCGGTGTTAAAGACTCTATGCGTGTTTTTGTGCGCAGGTAGTTGGTTGTACCTTCTGTGGGGATGTGATAGGTAAAGTGTTTGCCAGAGCAAAACCTGCTAAACTGAGCTGCAGAGAAAGATGGCAGCATTGAGCTGAGTCTCCAGCCTGTCTGCTCCTGAGACAGAGAATAGACGGTGAGGAGGAAGTAGAAAACCTTTTCACATAACAAAAAAAATTATCTGGCATTACCTTGAATTTACAGTGCCACTTATATGGCTGTTTCCGTGCTATGGAGTTTGATATAAGAAGTTGTATTTGCAGCTATGTTACAAGTGTGTGTCAGCCTCATGTACAATGCCAGTCACAAAGTAAACTTGCCTACGTACCTTGCTTACAATAGTATGAACTGCTGTTTTGCTTACAATACCTTGTATTTCTAAGCATGTTTCCCAAACTGTGTACCTGTGCCAAATTCCGGTATCAGACAGCCAAGCATCTTGAGATAATGTAAATACGAAGGAAACTGTGCTGTGGGGCTTTACCACTCCGAGTTGCCAGTAGTGGTTGAGCCGGCAGACACAGCGTCTGAACCCTTCAGCGTTTCAGTCAGTGGTGAGCTATTCCTTGCAATGAGTCATCTTGTCAATTGTGTTCTGTAAATGCCAAGCATTATCAGTGTTGGATGTGCTGAAGATCTGAAATGTGCAGATTAAATCAGAAATAGTACCGTTTCAAACCAGGTTTGTGTATTTTAAATAAAACATCATTCGAAAGTACGTTTAAAGGTATCATCTAAAGCTGCATTGAAATATTAATGCCTCTTTGCACTCCTTGATGTCTGCTAGCAATTAGCTGTGCTTTTTTCCAGGTTGATGAATTTGAAACTGATCAATTATTTGATAATCGCTATCACAGGCTCATGATTATTGCTGGAGGATTGTCTTGGTTTCAATACTGCCATTATTGCAGAAACTTTTGCATATCATGTCTGTTTTAATGCCAAGCACTAGTTTTTGTGGTTTGACCTAATTATTTTTAAGCCCATAAATATATGTTTGGGGTCAGCATAGTTGGTTCCCTCCTCCGTTTTATTGTTAGAAGCACAGGAAGTCACGAATTAACTTCCTAGATAAGCAAAAGCTGAGTGTGACAGTATTTATTCAGCTTTTTAGCATCTTGCCGATGATGCAGAAGGCTTGTTCTGTGGTGTCATTGTATAAAAAAAGTGTGAAGCATTTTTGGCAAAGCATTAAAAAGCTTGATGTTACTCTGGTACCAGAATTTTCCTGGACACCTCTGAGAAGTTTGAAATAAAAAGTAACTACTGCTCTCAGGACAGATTTCTAGTGGCTCCTTGTTTGGAGTATATTAAGGGCTACGTTGTTGGTTTTTTTTTTTTTTTTTTTTTTTTTTTGGTGTCTCCAAGTGGTGTATAGCATGCTATCACAGTTGTTCTAGGGATCAATGGAAAACTTATTTGGTTGGGTTGAAAACTTCATATTTTGAGAGGAATATTGCAGCCTCAGAGCTGGGGGTTTTTCAGGTTTTTTTCTTGTGCACAGCTAAACTACGAGCATATTCTAGAGTTGTGTTTTTTGATGACCACAGGTAAAATAAAGCCAGCTTTCAACGTGATCTCTGCCTTAAGACTCAGCACCATTGCAGTGGTGCCTGCATCCTGGACAGAGAAAAGGCCTCGTTTTGCCCAGGTGGAGCAACCACGCTGCATCCTTGGCCTGTCAGCTCCCTGCTGGGACAGAGGAAGGAGCGGTGCTAACAGGGAGGACTAGTTCAGCAGGCTCAACATTCTAGAATGGCTGAGGAGGCTGCAGACTGTGTGAGGGAGAGAAGGGGGTGAGAGAAGGAAAAGATGTATCAAGGCTAGGCAGGAGGAGTAGGTAAAAAATGCCAAGTTCTCTACCATATTGAGAATTATTGCTGTGTATTATGGCTGTGTCTGACAGTAATTCATTAAAAGGCTAATGATTTTTACATACTTCATCTAATATTTATTTGGGAAGAAACTTTTTCTCATATGACTGGTTTTAATTTTCCTTCTCTGGGTTGGAACGGCTTGGTATTGAAGCTGGGAATTCTCCACAAGTCTTCCTTTGTTGAAGGATATTTTGAATAAGAATACTACATAATCTGTTATTTGAAAAGATTTCCTTGGAGTGGAAACACAGGTATTTTGTGTCATTTCTATTCTTCCAGGCCAATGTGATTATGAAGGTAGAGTACGGTTGTGTTTGTAGATTGGCTGCTTATTATGTGGCCTCTTAAACATCTGTGTCAGCTTCAGGACTGCAGTATTTTAACTCCCACTATATGGGCTCTGAAAAAATGCAGCAGACAAAGGACATACCTTATTTTGCCCTTTTTCTTCCCTGCCCCTTTTCTCCCTCTCATTTTCCTTCAATTTATATTCATAGGTTTACTTCCCTGGGGATAAAACTGGGTATCATAAAGGAAAGCAAAAGCAGGGGAAGAGAAGGGGTAGAGAAGTGAGTGTTTGCAAGGGGACAGAAGGGTACAAGACAGAGGAACGACAGGAAAGTGGTCCAGTGTCCATGAAAAATGGGAGTAGAGGACTGAAAATGCTATGTTGGTTGTGGCTTCTCTATTCTTCCAAAGCAAAACCAGAAGTACTGCTTTCAGTAACCTGTGGTTGTGCCTCTGGATGTAACTATGTGGACCACACTGGGTTGGAATGAGGCCTTGTATCATAAATGGAAAACATTTACAACCTTGAAAAAGCATTGGTTTTGAGGACTGGGAATAACCTCAAGTTTTTCTTAATCCAAACTCTTTTTGTCACCACATATTAGGAAAAAGAAGAAGTAAAATTTAATTTATTAAAGGAATCTTAATTTAACATTTGTTGATTCAGTTCTTGCATTGTCAGAATGTGGATGCTGATGTACCCAAAATGTATTAAAAAAAAATTAAAAATAGAGAGAGGTTTGTTTATATATTTTTTTCAAGCAAAGGTTCATCCCTGTTTGCTTCTACTCCTAGTTCCTGAAGTGGCATGGAGGTATATGAAACCTTTATCAAAACATAACATGAATTTATCTTAAAAACACAGAACAACTAAAGGATTTTGGTAATATTTTATTTATAATGTTGTTCTCAGGACTGCTAATACTGCTTAGTCTGTCTGTCTTTGAGGAGAATTCATTGCCTGGGGAAAAATTTTAATGCTAAATTTGACTGTCGTTGATCTCATGCCTTTTTTTTTTTTCCTTCTCCCTTTGCATAATAGGTATAAATGACCAAGGATTGTACAGAGTTGTGGGGGTGAGTTCAAAGGTCCAGAGACTTCTGAGTTTGTTGATGGGTATGCCTCTATTTTACAAATATTTTTCTACATTTTATTTTGTGCTGCTTTACTGTCAATGTCTAGTTTTTAAAGCATCTACCAGTACTTGTTCTTTATATGTGCCAAATCTAGTTTGCTTTAGTCCATGCAAATAATCACCATATCATTGTAAGTTCCCATAGTTTAGAAAGACCTAGATTAGTTGGTAGGAATACACTCAGAGAACTTGCAGGAGCAAATCATGGGCTTTTTGCAAGGTTGATGGAAGTGGGATGAAAGCTGCCTAAGTTGAAGGCTCTGAACAGACAATTCAAAATACCACATTCAAAAAAGTTTGAAGCTTGTTGCTTCATTGTTTGAAGCTTCCTTCTCCCTTGTCTAGGATGTGCAGGTGTACACGCCCGTGCTTGTCTTTAGTTAATCACTGTGCAAAATCAGACATTTAGTTTAAGCCTACTGGCAAAGAGCTCTTTGGTTTAAGAGGAGGAATATGATATATGTATTAATAATAACTATGTGTCAAGGCAGGAGACAGATGGAGAAAGAATTTGTTTTTATAAACTCAGTAATATAGCTCTTATGTGTGGTTAATGTCTTAGGCTCTTTCATGTACCTAGTTAGCTAAAATAATTCTCAGCAACTTTTTTCTCCCTTTTCTGTCTGGAAATTTTGATGCATCTTTAGTCCCAATGACTGTAGTTCTCTTGCCACTCTGCTGTCCCTAGGGGGAAAAAAAAAGTATTGGCACCTGGATGAAATCCCTTGTCTGCCGGATATCTCTCACCAAAGTAGTAGCCATGACTGCAAAATGTGCCGTGTTTCCCCATTCCTTGTCCTGAGCACTGACAGTACATGCAGTCAGACAAGACCACTGGGATTAGTTCATTTTTATAGAGCTTCCAAACCTGTCACTTGACAGCAAAGGTCTGATTCTCAGGGATTCATTGGTATGCAAAGAAGCTTGTTTGCAGTTTGCACCAGGCTCTTCTCCAGAACCATGCATGCTCCATCTGTGCTGATAACACAGTGTTCTTTGGCACTGCAAACTGGAGGAAGCCAGAAAGTGAATTCATTTCATTACCCCAGACATTATGTGAATGACAAAGCGCTTTTATATTATATGCTGCTGTCAGTTCAGTGCCACCTGTAAGACTTTTTCTTTTCCTGCCTTTATTTTTTCAAACAGGCTGTCTCTTCAGAAATGATAAGACATCTTGAGGCTTGAGGACCTGCATGTCATATCAATCTGTCATAATGACCTTGCTAAATATTAATTTATGATGTCTTACTTTAATCAATATTAACAGCACCCTGAAGTACTCCATTAATGCACGTAAACCTGCCTATATCTTTAAAGTATTGTAGAAAAAAAAGTCTCTTTTGGGAAATACGAACTGGGATTAATAAAAATGACTGATCTATATCAAATTCTCATAGCTCATAGAACATGCTGTGTTGGAAGGGGCCTGTCAGGTTCATCAAGTCCTGCTCCTGGCCCTGTGTTGGAGTTAGCCTCAGTAAAGAGTAACCACCTTCAGCCACTGAGCATGGGAAGAATGATGTGGTGTCACTCAGAGAGTCTTGATTAAATGCATTTGCTAGAATAAGATGCTTCTCAGTTTTATACTTACTGGCTTAGCTTGGGCTTGCAGGTCTGGCAGAAGGATTTTCCCTGTTGCCATTATTGGTATCCAAATTAAATAGACTCAGGTTGCCAGTGGTTCAGTAGCAGCTGGAAGAGTTTACTGGGTGTTCCAGCATCTGCTTTTAGTTATTTTTTTTTTAATCAAAAACATTTTTTTTTGTCGTTCCCAAGATTCATGTATTTACTTGACATAGGAGGAGTACAGTGGTATCAAGGCAAGGCAAAAAGAACAGGAAAAAGTTAGGGTGCAAGCAGGTGCTCTTTTCTGATGATTTGTTGAAAGTGATCCTATCTGTGCTCTTTATCTGGCTGTCCTCAGAGAAGAATAAAGAGGATTTCTTTTTGATATACAGTGGTACAGAGAATTTAAAATGACTGATTAATCTTTAATCCTTTGTCTCTGGGCATACTCTTAGATACCTTTTTATATGAAAGATTTTTTCAGAATCATAAAAACCTCATATTAACTTTCTGTATTTTAAAATGTTTGATAAGATTTCAAAGTATTTTAAGCTACCTGTCATTGACCATGAGGTTCACAGTTGGAAAGGCCCAGTGTGCAAAAAAGTCTTCCTAAAGGTAACCAGGGACATAATAGCATTTACTTTTGTCTCTTTTTCAGAATACTTTCTATAGAATTTTGGAAAGTACATGAAGAGTCAAGAGAGTATGAGATGACCAATGTATGCTTTTCTAATACTATGACTGCATAGATTTTCATCTGTAATGCAAAAATTTAATGAAACTTAGTCTTCTATAAAAAAAGGCTCAACAATTACACATGGAATTCTTTCTTTTTGCAATTAACTTAGTTTTTGAATTTGTTTGGAATTGGCATTGTGCAATGGTGATCTATTTTGTGACAATGATCTTGTTCAAATTTAAGGGAGGCATTTGCTAAGGAAAACAGTCATTACCTTTTAAGGGAAAATGTTAAAATAACAAAATATCTCATTATAAACAAGGATATGGAGTTAGAATTTCCAGTGTTTTGGGAAACTGTTATAAGCAATTCAAAGTGTGTTGTCAGCCATCAGGAGTCTCAGTTTGGAAATGCGTCAGGGACGGATTCCTGCTTCATCTGTGATCTACATATTAGATCCATGATCAGATTACAGATATGATGTGGTTCATTTCATAAACTGCCTACAGAGATTTCATGCAAACTACTCCATAGGTCAGCTTTCATACAGACCATTGCTTGTGGAGAAGTGATTGCTGAGGACTAGCAGTTTCTACTGATGAGTTCAGGTTTGATTTCTGATACACTTTGGCATGAAAAATGCCAGACTTTTCATGTTGTAGGAGAAAACTTTCAGGTGCTTCTACCTTTTCAAAACTATCAGATTCCAAAAGAATTACATAAATTCCTTCTTGTTATATACAGTAGATGATAGTGCATACAGACCTACAGTGGGCATATTGCATATGAAAGCAGAGAGAGTCTCCTCCTAACCTAGTTTAGTGAACTGGACTGTTTTTATAAATTCTGGCTCCCTTATTGTCAGAAAGATTTGCATAAAATTTAGAGCTGATCTGTCAGAAGCTGTTTCATAAATGTGCACAGTTATTTTTATATGCATAGAGTTGCCATTCAGTGCGCAGCGGCTGCTATGTGAACAGGTAACATGAAAACTAATAGAGTCACTTTTTTAAAATTCTGGCTGAAGATCCAGTTCTTACAGTGGTCTGGGATGTTTCAAGTAGGGGGGAAAAGTGGAGCAGGCACAGTGAAATTCATTGGGTGGTGGGGTGCAGAGCAACTGTCAAACCAGAAGTGAAAAAAGGTCTTTAAGCCTTGATGGCTTCTACAGTCAAATTGGGGATCTTGGGGGTTGGTAGCAGGGCCTTTTTTTCTTTTTTTGGTTTGTTTTGTTCTCCAAGAGATAATGAAATGTTTCAACAATGCCTTCTATTTTTCATTTTAAGAGGCTTGCTTTGGAATTCAGAAGCTTGTTGTTTTCCTCTCGAAATTCATCAACAAATTTCAATGAACAGAGTGCATACTTTGAATGTAAAGGAGGTTGATCATTATGAAGCAGCTATTTAAAAAATGGATATTGCATAGTGGTTTAGTGACAAAATCCCCATAGATTTTGCCAGTTTCTGATGTGATGGCAGTTTTTATTTAATTAATTCAGTAGACAGGTTTTCTTCTCAAAAAAGAGAATTTGAACATGGAAACAGCTAGCATGCTAAAAAAGAGGGAAAAAGAAGCTTATTCCTGATACAGTCTTGAGTAGTTTGGGTGGTGGTTGTCTAGTAACAGTTTGCTAGAAAATGTTATCTGACTTGTATTTTAAAATGAGATTTAAATAATTGATATAATGAGGGAGAATATTCAGTTACAGAAATAATTGCTTGGCACAGCTTTTAGAACAAAATTATTTAGTCCCAGTAAAAGGACTGCACCTTTAATCAGGGATCCTAATTTGATTTTTTAGATGGGTCTGTCGTTTGTCTGACAAGCCAAGTAACAAATGAATTCTGAATTGTATGAACTGGTCAACACGTAATCTGTGTCAGCTACTGCTGCAGTTCACTGTAATGACTGACAGAAATATGTAGCAGTAATAATAACAGAAGCTCAAACACTTTAAGTTAGCAAATACACTGGGCTAGTCTGGCCATATACATGTGATCCCTCATGTCAGCTAGCTCTTGATTGTGGTTTTGAGGTCAAAAAGAGGTTTTTTTTGATTGCACAACATTCCAGTGTGCTGTGTTTTCTATCTTCTGTCAAAACCTCTTAAACCTGATGGGTCAATCAGACAAACTATTCACTTTGACCACTTGTGTTACAAGACTCTACCAACTAATCTGGTAGAAGGTGGGGTTCTGTGAACCTGACAAACAGTCAAGCCAAGTATTTTTTGTCCTGTGAGTGAAACATTCAGGCCATCTTGTAGACAAAACTTACAGACAGCAAAGTGTCTTTTTTTTTTTTGCTTTTGAAGCACCTCTTAAAGGTTTTCACACAATATAGAGGGTCATGCTGCACTTTGGCAGTAAACTGTTTTCATCAACAGTTTACAACCAAAACTATGTAAAAAATTTGAAAATATTTATCAGTGTACTTGCACTTTAAATAATGAAAGAAAGGAGTGAAAGATAAGTTGTTCTTAGAGGGTCTTTTTTATTTCCTAAACCATTTTTGTACATTTCTCTGTGTTTGTGTACATTGATCTGTTTAATTAAAGGTGTGAAAATTTCAATTGCTATAGAGATCTTCTTACATGAAAGTGATTTTTAATCCTTCAATAAAGAAAAAAATTAGCCGTAAATTTCTAAGAACAAAATATGGAAATAGACTTTATAAAGGGGTTTGGATATTAAGTCTTCCTGGTATTAATTAATAATAAAAAGGATGTACTGCTTCTATGTTTATGTGAGTAAATACATGATCAAATTCAATATGGTGGTGTTCATGTAGGGCACACTGATTTAGAATTCCATTTATTCACATCCCTCTTTTCTTTCTGATTATTTTCTAGATGCAAAAACCTGCAATGAAGTTGACCTGGAAAACTCTGTAGATTGGGAAGTAAAGACAATTACTAGTGCTATGAAGCAATATCTGCGGTAAGGCACTCTCTCATTTATTAATTTTTTAGAATATGAATTCTTATTCTAATTCTCTTATGCATTGTGTTATGCTATGTTACTTGTATTTTCTATATTTTAGAATAAAAGTTCATTTTATGCAAATACCAGTTTTTTGTTTGTCTTGAGAGAAGCAAAATAATGTAGAAACATTAGTACTCATGTACACATGAGACAAGCCCCAAAGGATTTTTGTCTTAGACACATAAGCATTTCACTGATGGTTCAGAAACCTCAATTGTTAGTCAACTTGCTAAGAGTTGCTACTGAAACTTAGCTGAGATTGTTAGTATTTTTTGCCTTTTTGTATTTCAGTGTGATAGAATGAAAAGGTTGTAAAATTTTTAGTATTTTCCTCTCCCTTATGACCCTTGGTCTAATGTTCTGCAACAGTGATAATATTTTGAGTGTTGGATATTTTAAATAAAAATTTTAAATGTGTTCTCTATTCAAATGGTTTTGCCAATTCCTGATCAAGTTATTTTCTTAAATTGCCTGGGAACATAAAATGTAGAACTTTTGTGTATCTCTAGTAGTGTAACACAAATACAGTAATTTTATTCTGCTATTTTTATTTAAAGAAAATGTTACTTACAGCTAATATCAAAGAATGCTGCAGAACTGTTAAAAAGATACAAGTCTTATGTAATGTTGAAAATAATTAAAAAAAAAAAAAGGAAAAAAGTGCATATGATGAAGTTATTTCTTCCCTACAGTATTTCTCATCTGAATATTTACTCCAATATTTCATAAACATCAGTAAAGTACATTTAATAAATTTTTTTAAGTCTGGTTGTGATGGTGGTTGTTGTTGTGTTAAAGGTTTTAACTCTGATTTCCATTATTTAGTACATTTTTCACTGAGGACTGAAGCTTCAATTTCAATTATTCCATTTGAAATACTTTGGAATTTTGATTTGTGGATGGCTGTTGTTAAGTCAACCTAACTGTTGTAGGACCTTACTGTCTTTCCAGTAATGCACTGAGTTGTGAATCTTAGTATTTTAGAAACACTAATGGAGAATTAATTACACACTATATGTGTACAATCTTCAGTTGAGAAACAGTCTTGGTGTTCTAACTGGAAAAGGTACCTTATGATAGACTGGAGGCATCACTTCATCTCATGGAAGGTGAATGGATGCATTTAGTCTTATTTTCCTGATAATACCAAGTTGTCCATTTGTGCTTGAAATCACTGAATTCAATGGCCCCTGTAAAAATGGTTACTTTTATGGTTTATACTACGGAATGTTAAAAAGGTTTCCTGCTTCGAGTAAATAGAGATGGAAGGGAATATAGTTAAATTTATTATGTCATCCTTGTTTTACAGAAGCCTTCCAGAGCCACTGATGACATACGAGTTGCATGGAGAATTCATCGTTCCTGCCAGTAAATAAATGACTGTAGTTCAAATAGAAATCTTTTTCTGTCGTACTGTTGTGACCTTAGGAGCTCTCTGCAAGTGCAATTTCAGAAAAGTACTTCAACACAGTAAAAATACAGGAACAAGAAATAATAAATTATTCAAAAATATGTAGATTTTAGCCAGTTTTCAGTTCTAGTATGTGACGTATGACTGCGTAGAACAGTTTTAGATTTTATGGAAGAACTTTTGGATGGACATTGTAAACATTCATTCTTATTGTCTTAATTGTATAATGATAAGCAGCTACTTAATCAGTGATTTTTTTTCTTTGCCTTCCATTTATAAAGAGTATGAAGCTTAGTAAAAGAAAATACACTAATTTGAGCTCATTTGAGTCCTTAGAGCACAGCTGCCTGACCCTTGTTTTCAGTGTCTTGTTAGCTCTGTATTCAGGCTGGCTTGAATGTTACTCATGTATTAGTAAAAGAAAGAAAAGAACAGACCAGATTACACTGTGGTAGTTCAAATACAGACTTGGAGAAGACACAACAGCATTTGTAGCTGTACATGGTATCTAGTGTACACGGAATTTTTTTGGAACAGGATAGAGGGAAACTGTGGAAGAAAATTTCTGGCTAAGTATCAAACAGATATTTAGCTGATTTTCTTTCCAGCCTGCAGCACTTCTGGCAAACTGTGGAAAGCAAAATTAAAATAAACTTTGAGACAATTGCTTTATCATCTTCAGATTGCTATAATGACTTTCCAGGACTGCAGAATGTGTTTGCTTGTGGTCCTAAATTCAAAATGAGAATTAGCTCAGGAAATTCATTGCCAAAACGCATGCGAGAGGCCAAGTGCTTAAAGAAAATTCACCATCCTTAACTAGATGGTGAGTCTTCCCATTTGTATTGGAAAGTGTTAAAATAATTTCTTGACTTACAAAGTTTTGCCAGCAGCCTCTCAGTTTATTTTTCTTTCCCTATTTTATAGTCTCTTTCAATAAGGGAACTCAGTTGAAGTTACATTTTTTAAAGAGTGCAGTGTTCATAAGTAGTAAACAATTCCATAGGGGAGTTGATTCTGCAGAGGGAAATTTAATCAACATTGCAGATCTGAGTTACGGTATACTTAAAAATAGGTAGTCAATGTTGTTTCCTATGTTGGCTATAAAAAACCAGCAACACTGGAAATAGGAAGGAATATCCTTTTCTCTGAAGCGACTGGGGGAGGAGCCAAAATTAAAACGTTCTTTCGATTTTGTTTTCTTTGTACATATTGGTCCAGATTGAAACTATTTGAGCTTTGACTGTATCTTGTGATTCAGTTGCTTAGCCCTTCTTTAATTAGAGTTTTTGATTTCACATATATGTGAAATAGTCTCTCTTGAGAGAAGGCCTATGTTTTTCTGGCTGTCAGAATTTTGATTAGCTCACTAGAAGTTAAGTGTTTTGTTTTTTGAGAGCCTTTTCTTTTGCAATCTGCACAAGAGTGTTCACTGCAAAAGAATAAAACACAGCCCTAAAATCTGTAGCAATATGCAAAAGAAAAAAAATCTGAAGCAATATGCAATGAAGAAATATGGTGGTATTTTCTACGAAGTACCCTTAGCCATCACAGTTGCTTTAGAGTAAAATGGGACCTGGTCAGTGGTCGAGGTGTCAACATTTCTTGCATTCAGAATAGGTTCTAAATTTTTCTCTTTCTTTACCTTCTAGTAACTATTATTGTAGACAATAGAAATGCTTCCACTCCTCTCATTATAACCACTACTAGGATGTAATTTTGTGATTTAGTGCAACTTTGAGAAATAGGAAGGTGGTTTATTTCCATCTTTTACAGATTCTTGTTTTCATCTGTGTACACTGAAACCTGTGGGGATGAAAATTTTTCAACTTGCAACAGACAAAAATCAAAATCTCTTTGCTTATTTTTATTTTTGTACTGTACTAGAGATAGATTCCACTGTTATTCGGAGCCTTTGTCATAGTACTTTCAGTCGGGTTTTTTGCATGTTTATTCTTCTGTGTCTTCAGAGGTCATTAGATTTTCTAAGCATATAAGTCTTCTGCATGTGTTAACTTATGCAGCTTCCAATGCAAGGAGCATAAATGCAGTGTCATTAGCTGCACAGTACCAACAAAACTGAATTCTAATCATAAGGACAATCAGCTAATGATGCTAAAATGTAAAGTAGTGCAGTTTCTCTCTATGGCACCCAGTAACATCGCTTCTCACCTTGCAAGAGATTTGTAAGGAGATGAGTACGATGCAGCAAAACAATAACTGCATCTGTCAGTTTTTAAAAATAGATGAACAAAGGCTTCCTTTTGCAGGTGGATTGAAAGATGAGTTTTCAAAATAAGCAAATAATTTGAGAATTCTAGAACAATATTACTTGTGAAAACAAAGCACATATGTTCAGTATTGCTATGTTTGGAGATACATAAGTGGTGAAGAAAAGCGTGTGCAGTACGTTTCCATGCAGGGGTGGGAGAAGGCTTGTGTTTCTGTGGATTTTATTTTTATTTTTTGAGATAGTTACATATTTCTATGTCCCATAGAAAGTGGGAGTCCTGAATCTCGAGTCAATGCTGTTCACTTCTTGGTCCATAAACTGCCAGAAAAGAACAAAGAGATGCTGGAGATCTTGGTGAAACATTTAGCAAAGTAAGTGTTATGACCTGCTTTCCTACCTTGTCAGAATTCTTGTCTTTGCCTTAGTTTAACTACAAAGGGCCTTAGTTAAGAGTGGCTGGAGCCAGAGCCCGATTCGATGCTGTCACACACAATACCAAGAACCAAACGTGCAAAAGCAGACAAGACGTTTGACTCATGCCGTGTGTGTTTTGGCGGGAAAGGCAGAAATCTAATACCTTAATGAAGCCATATAAGTATTTACTTTAGCAGTCCTGCCAGCAGTTGAGGGTTTGATTGAAGTGAGAAAGGGAACATTATACTTTCTTTTTGCAGACTCTGGCAAAGGGAATAGAGGAGACCTGTTAGCAAATTTAAGTTGGTTTCACACTTGCCCTGGTCCAAGGCTAAGTGCATTTTATATATTTAAGCTCAGTAAGAGACTGGTTTTGCTTTTAAATTGCCAGTGGAAGAATGGCTTTTCAGTTTTCCAGAATTTAGTAATACTTTATTTGAAGAAACTCTGCAAAGAAACAAACTTCTAAAACATAGATTAAGGAAACGTAATGTTTTCATTTGTAGACTGCAGTTTCCAATAGCAATGGAAATTTTTCATAACCCATTTCCTGTTTTTTCCTTCAATTCTTTTCAAAAAGCGTTTCAAAGCATGCCAAGAGGAATCTAATGACTGTGGCAAACCTAGGGGTAGTGTTTGGACCAACCTTAATGAGGCCACAGGAAGAAACTGTAGCAGCCATCATGGACCTGAAGTTTCAGAATATCGTGGTTGAAATCCTGATAGAAAATCATGAGAAGGTAAGTTTTGCTACATCTTTGCATCTCTGAGAATTGTCTAAACCAATCTGTTAGCCTTAATGTGTAGTGTGGAGTTAAGGATGATGTTACAAATAGCTTAATTCTAAAGAATGTCCTCTACACACTCTGTGCGTTTGGTCATTTATATTTTGGTTATTGATATTTGATAGTTATTCCTGTTCATAGGTGAGCTGACATTTCATAATGCATATTTTCTGGCAGTGTAAGTGCTTCTGTGTATAATACACCAATACATTTGCATTATGATGTTTGCATGTGTTTTTTTGATGAGCAAAAGTGATACAAAACTGGAAAAGAGAAAGCCCAGGCTTGGTTTTTAGCTCTTCCATTAAGTACTGTGACCAGGGTTTGAATTCGTCATTTTATGTCATCATTTTTTCTCAGAGTTCACAGAGTAAAAAAGACTTTATTATACTGTGAATTTTATGTGTAAAAAGCATTATCAGAGAGCCAGGTATTAACACTTCCTTTGTGTTCAGCTTAATGCGTGTTATTTTAAGCCTTTGTATTTGAGGTAATGCTGAAAATAGAAGTTGTTGTTGCTGCTGTAGCAGTTGCCAGTTGCTAAAGAGCCTTGCATGTATAAGGTACTGTCCAGAATATCACTGCATGTAATCTGGGATCTAAAATTAAAAATAATAATAAAAAAGTCCTTTATTGGCCTCTTTATTTGGGCACTCCGTTGGGAGTCCCTTGTGTCTAAGCTGACTTCTGTAACTGGATGTTTGAGGTACTTTTTACTGGAAGATGGACAGCATCTCTCTCACTGTCAAAAAGAGTGGTTTGGAAAAATCCCAAGATATGCTTTTCCCTCATGTCTTTCTTAAGACACTCCAAGCATTGAAATAGTTATTTCCTTTAAAGGTTAACAGTGTTGAAATTGGCTATCTAAGTCAAGCGTTATCTACTCAAAATAATAAATGTCTCAAGTTTTCCTGACAATGTAATTACATTTCCTCCCTGATTGATACAGACTGGACAAAGCTTCTGTTGGCATAGCTGTGTCCACATGGTGGGTTTTGTTGGCTGAGTTGACTCAGGGTGTAATGCTGCCCTCACACGCACACTGAGCAGATACGGTATTGTTCTGTTGGAAAAATACTGGGCTGCAGATGTGGCTCAAGTTCTAAACAATAAATATTCCAAGACTGTAAGCCATGCTATTAATTTTGGACCTTATAAATGAAAGTAAACCTTGCAATAAGCTCATGATTTTAAAGCTATTGCAGTGACCACACAAACTTAAGAAAGTCGGGAGGGAGAGAGAGAGTGATCAGTGCCAGGCTGTTTTAATAACATATGGGGGTGGACTTATGCTTATTTGAATCACTAGATCACCACAGATTATCACCATCCTTTTCTAATGCCAGCTCAGTCACGTCTTTAATAACTGGACATCAATTTTATATTTGAAACATTAGTTTAGTGGCCTTTCTTGCTCCTCTGAAAATGTAGAGAAGCAGGGAATGGAAAGTACATCAGTGTAATACTGCATCATTTTCCATAATTCCTTGGTTTTATGCCTTTTTTAGAACTAGAAGGGTATAATTTTTAAGGGATTTCTTTCATTTCACTGCCATTTCTAACAGTGAACTTGCCATCAGTGGTCTGCCTGAAGCAACCTCTCCCACGCTAGCGCTGCTTCCAAGATGGAAGGCAGCCCCAAGTGTGACCTCTGTATTTATGACAAAGGCAATAGTGTGTTATGGCATTTCAAAAATTTTATAGTAGAACTGAATATGTTACTTTTACAGTGAGCCTTCTTGATTTGGGGCAGACCAAGGACTTACTTTTAAAGGCAAGCAGGGTAATTTTCAGTCTAATGTTCATTTTATATTGCTATTTTGAATTTCTATGTGTTTCAGACTGTCTTAGAGACTTGCATTAGATATTTCATTTAAAGCTCTCGTGAAGTCCTCGGAAAAGTCACCAGCTGTAGGTTAAAATACTTTAAAATATTTCATTCAGCCACTACTCTGCCTCTGCTAATTTTTAGCAGCTTCCGCTAATGGAAGCAAAGTTCGGAATTGTAGGAGAGTGAGGGAGTCAAGATGGAGGTACACTGACACAAACAGACTTGATGCAACACTTCACACTTCGTGCATATATAAATATGGCTCTGGTACTCTGCAGAGAGGCATTTTTTTTGCCCTGTAGCAAATGAAATGGCTAACCAACTTGTAAACTGTAGAAGCAATAGCCATCAGCGTTTTTGGTTTAAATACAGTAACTTGGTAGGCTAAATGGTAAAAAATTGTTATGATTCCTCAAATATTTTTAAATTCCATTAGTGTTCATTACATCTCATGTGGGTAGCTTCATTGAACAAGTTTCTCTTTTCAATTTTAGGAGACATAATTGGGTTACTGGCTTTGAAATCCTGGTGAAGTCATTCCACTATCATCACTCTGCTGGGTTCTAATTAGAGAATTTTTATGCAGTTTCTGTGTGGAAACCTGAATATGAGGACTTGCCCTGAGATAAGAATATAATGTGTAGTGAAAAAGCTGGGGTAGTTTTTGTTTGGGTTTTTTTTTTTTTTTCCCCCCAAGCATTGTTGGTATGTTCATTTATTTCCTGCTGGCTAGAAACCAATCAGTACAACTCTCACCTTGTTTACAGGCTGCATACATACTGCCAAACCATGCCTATGAACCAATTATAGAAGTTGAGGAGGGGATGTTTTGCAAAATCAGACCAATGCTGAGACTGGAATACTGAAACTAGATCATGCAGCCTGATGTGTTGATTAAATAGCATTAGAATTGCACAATGATTAAGACTAGGAGGGGATAGAAGAGCATCAGGGAAATAATAGTTTAGCTTTTTTTTCTGGTTAGTTATAGAAAAGTCACCTCTAGGCAGAGTATTTCTCAGTGTCCACTCAGAAGGTGAGCTGTACAGGCAGATATCTGTTTTGAAAGAAGGAACAAAAACTAGACCCAAGTTGAGGCAATATTTTACCCAGGACCCTCAGAACTGCCTGTGGAAGCGAGGCCAGTCCAGATGAAAAACAGACCTGTGAATTACCTGCTGCTGTCATTTAGCTATAGGAGAAGGCCAGCTAGATATGCCGTGCAAAACAGGGGCACATTCAGATTGGATTTTTCCATAGTTTTGCCTGGAGTTTTCGTGTTTTATGCTGACTGGGCTGTGTGCACCAGCACTCCTGTTTGCCTTTGCTTTGCAGGTCTTGAAGGTCAGCGTCATTTCATACTAGGCTGTCTTGTCCCCTGTTCCCTGGCCATATCTGTCTGATCTCCCTTAATTTTTATGTCTCATATTTTCCCTTCACTGAAAAAGCATCAAGAAATTCTTGTTTCTGTCTCATCACTGTGTTTGTTTAGCTTTGAGGTAACAGGCTCAGCTGTGCTTGTACAATGCCTGGGACAATCTTGGCCTTTAGGTAATCCTCTAATGAGAAGTGTTAGTCAATTTGACCCCTTTAAAAAGGTTCTGATTTCTCTGTCTCCCAACATGAATTTCCCAACTGTTTCACAGTTTGGAAATCTTGGACATCTCTGCTCTCCTGGTCTTTTCTCTGACTCACAGTGAGGAAGTCCACTCCATAGCAGCACGAAGAGCATGCACATGTTCATCTTGCTGTTTGTTATAATGTTTTGGCACCCTGTTAGAATGAATGTCGCTATTCAAAGGGCTTATTTATTTGTCATTTAGAGATGCCTCAGTGGTAATGTGAGCCATTTTGGTTTCTCAATTCCCTGAACGTTATTTTAAGAAGGAAAAAAATTGCACCAGGATAAAAAAAGTCTAAGAAATGAAATAAGATGAGGGAGGAGGTTGGAATAAAAATCTCAGTGGGACTGGAATATTTAAACCAGCATATGGGGGAGGAAAGAATGGTGAGTACAAATAGCAAGATTACAAAAACAGAAAGAAAATGAAAATTACAGTGAAAGAAAATTAGAGGAAAAAAAATGAGGGGTTAGACAGAGATCCCTTCTGCAGTCTGAGAGGCCAGAATCTGCTGACAGGGAATAGGTTTGTTAAAAGATACCTTTTTCTAGAATTTAAACAACCTGTGGGCAAAATTATCTCAAAGACATTCATTCTGAAAATCTCGGTAATTCCTATATATATAAGCTGATACACTTTTCTCTAATAATCTTTTTATAAAGGGGAAATATTTTATGTACTTTGGACAAAATATGTCTTTCTTTTAGCTTTGATTTGCTCAAAACAGTTTTCTGTTTTATTTTTTAAAGGAAACGTAAATGTTTTAATTTTTCTTACTTTGGGCACTTCTATGATCTTTTTTTCTTTTTTAAACTAAAGGGAAGAAAAGAATTTAATACTACCGAGCACTTAAGCCAACATCAACTTCATGTAGTAATCCCTGAAAAATCTTTAGTCTTAAAATGTATTACAGTGCATAATACATGCAGTATTCATGAGAGAGAAGAAATGAAAGCAGGTGAAGTTGTTTGTTTTAGAATATGAAGCAGCACAGTCAGGTGTCCCCACAAGCCATTCTGTTGCGGGTAAATGCTTTAGGGTAGAGTGGCACTGTCATCGTGTAAACTTAAGGATATTTTTTGGCAACACAGCACATCTTTTGAAGGCACACTAAAGGGACACATGAGAAATACCGAACAGGGCTTGTTTCAGCTTTCATGTTGCTTTGCCTTTGACTGCAAAGCAGGACCAAGAAGCAGTGCAAGGGTAGTTGTGGTGGTTTGCTCTGGTGCAGCAATTTGAAACTTCACCAAGCTGAATGTTTCTCAAGTCAACAAGCGTTTGACTTGGAGGGGGGGGGAAATTACATTAAAGTATTTCCATTAGGGCAGAGTTTGTAAAAAGACATGTGAGCTTCGGTTCAGGAAGGTATTCAGCATGTGCTAAACCTGAAGCATGTAACTAATCAGAAGTGTCATTGGAACTGTGCCTGAACTTAATTCTAATTACATGCCTAATGATTGGCTGAGTCTGAAGCAGAAAGGGCAACGGGCACAAGAAGGAAATTCTGGTAGGAGTCAGAGCAGTACTTTCAGTCCACTGTAGTGTTTGCAAACTCTTTAAACCCCTTCTCTGCCCCATGGATTGGAGAAAGCCCTTCCATGTGAGACACACACACATGTGATCTGGTAAACTGACTGCATTGTTTTGTTTTCTGTTTGTTTAAAAGACTACAGTTTTTCAAAGCTTAATATAGTTTATGCGTAGTAAGGAGACTGTATATCAAATCTCTACTTGCTCTTGTGACTGCAGTTGATGACATTAGAAGGAGTCTGGATCAATACCTGGATTGGTATGCTGTTAGACTGGTCCGACAGAAACAAAACATGTACTGTGAGAAACCATATTAGATTAATAAAGAAAATAAAAAAAAAAAGAAGTCGTTCTCAGGGATAGAACAGGTCTGCTGAGGTGCTATACTACAAATGCATGGCACATACAAATAATATACAGGTTTCTGATTACTTGATTTCCCTCATTTCTGGTTAATTTGGGGAAAGTTCGCTCAACTTTGTATGAAATTTCCAAGTGATACACATCTCATCTTCCAATGCCCACAAGCAGTGTTCCTAAGTAAGTAAACAGGAAGGATGATAAGGGAGTGGGATTCAATATTAGTTGACTAATATTTGCTTCAGTCTCGATGGTTAGGGTGCCATGCTTGCATGCATGGAGGAGGAGGCAGCAAGGGAGAAATCCTTATGGAGACAGCTAAAATGGGTGTTCCTAAATAAAATTTTGTTAGTCAAAGAAAATATTCTATAAACATTTTTGCATTGCATGCAGGGGGCATGGAGAGAGAAAAGTTGTTGTGCTTCTGAAGAGTTTAAAAAGTAAATTTTTATGCAGAAACTGTGACATAAGAACTATACCACATCACAGTTTTGAATGGCAAGTGAAGTTTTGAATTTACATACTTGTTTTCATTTATATTGGCCAAACTGACCTGAATGTCACCATGTATGATCATTGATAATGGATACTAGTACAAGATGTGCTTATGTATTTATTTGCATGTACTCTTTAGAATTCTAGTAAGCTGTTGCCTAACCAGAAAGGTTAGTGTATTTCAAACCATTAGGCAGATTTTTGTATAAACAATATGGGGCAGTCAGCTGATAATACTTTATTTCCAGTATTTTTTGTTTGCATGCCACTTAAACTAATTAAGCATCAGTAGTTCATTTAGACATACAATAGAACAAGAATAATCTTTGCCACCAAAGTTCCTGTAATCGTAAGGTAAAAAAATATATTTGAACAAGAATGAAAGGCAGAAAACAATCTACAAAGCAATAAGGGCAAATCCATGTAATGGCAGCAAGGAAATCTGTGAAAAAAAGAAAGTGCTAGTGAGGCTGCATGGTTGGGTACAGTTGGAACAACATCATTTGCAAAGATCTTGAAGATCTTGTAATTTTATTCTGATGCTTTGCTCAATGACACAGGGTCAGAGGTAGGTTTTTATTCTCAATATATCATTATTTATATTTCTGTTCATAAAATTTGTAGAGAACTAGGTGTGGCATATTCATATTTTGTGTGCTCACACACTATATATATGTTTATATATTTATATTTCTTACAAATGAAGGGAAGATCATGTTTACCTGTGCTGTGTTTGGCCATGATTGCTGCTTTTGCGGGGCCCTGACTTGGGTTTCCAAGTGCTATCTTTTATCTTCTCAGGACTTCTTGCACTCTTTGTAAGAGAAAATCCTGCAAACATTTTCCTTCTGGATTATTTTCCATTTAGGGGTATGTTTTGTTTTAGAAAGCTAGGTAATGAGTATTCAATCTTTTACTTTTAAGGCATTTTCCTGTTATTTTAAGTAGTTCCTGTAATTAAACAATATACACATAGATATTAATGTGTAATAGGGAAAGACAACCTCTTAACAATACTCTCCTTGGTGTGAGTTAGATCAGGTGAGCATAGAAGAGAAGGTGAATCTGATGTTTCTGCTGGTGCAGTGGACAAATATGTAAGTATTCCAAGCCTGGTAATACGGTTAACTCTCTCATTTCCCTCAGTGAATAAAATGGTTTGGTTGACAGCAGTGAATGGGCTGCCATCAGGAGGGTTCTTCTCATGAATTGTTAAAAGGTGGAGGGAGATGTGATCCAGGGGGAGCTGCAGTCTTTGTATCAGGAGTGCTACTTTTAGAAAGGCTGAGTCAACAAACTCATAACTTGCAAGCGATCAAAGGACACATGTTTTTAACCTTGGTATGTTTTTTCCTTCCAGCCTTTCTCAGCTGTCCTCCAGACTGTAATATCATGCTTTGCAGGCTATTTAGTTTCTTCATTAAATCTCAAACGTGAGCTACACGGCTCAAGGTAGCCAGGGACAATGAGTGGCTATTAGAGTCTATGGATACATCAGGCTTGTCTGAAAATTCCTTCAGTTCTTTTGTCACTCCTGTACTTTGCAGATTGTCCAGATCTGTGGTTTTTGCATAAGAAGAGCAGATAGCAGATACTCCAATCTTAGTAGGAGACTGAGACTTCCAGTGTCCACAAATCCCTATAAACAATATTTCGTTTGGTTAGGGGTAGTCAGGCTGTTAGGCAGATGGTCTCAGCAAATGATATCTTTGTAATGAAGAAAAGGCTGTCTTGGATGGACTTAAGTTTTATTTATTTATTTAGTTAGTTATTGAGCTCTGTGGTCTGGCTCACAGCCAAGGATGCTTCCTGTTTCTAGTTTTGATTTATACCTGGTTACTTTCCAGGCTGCTTCCTCTGTTGCGCTGTAATCCAGCAGTATGTGCCAGGCAACATCAAGAGCATTATTGATGCTTTCTTGTTGGTGGCCCTCTAGAGACTTGGCTTCAGGGAGCTTTCAGCTCTGGATCTGATTCTGTGCTCCCCCCCGCCCCAAATATAGTGATTGTGAATATTTTACAAAGGTTTTTTGTGGTTTGTAGTGGAATTCAAGCCTCAAAATCCAAAGCCTCAGAAAATCTGTGTTCTCTACAATCTCATATAAGCCAGTGCACAGCAACTCATGTTTTACAGTGTATAGGTGCTGAAGTGCAAAAATCAGGATAACTGCTTTGGGGCAGTCACACCTGTATTAGAGTGGACACACCCTGTGGGGAGTTAATTTGTTTAAAAATTCTAATTAATTTTTTGATAATTTTTATTGAAGATTTTGTAAAGATTTTAAAAATATCAAATATAATTTTTAGAAATAACCAACATCATATTTTTCACACTGAACACAGATTCGGTTTAGATGTCAAGAATTTCTGGCATGTGCCTTTTTTATTTATTGAATCATGTGTTTGAGAACCAGAAAAAAAATAGATCTTGTCAACTAAAACCAGAAATGCAACAGGTTGATCTAATATTGTCCATAGTAAAGTCAAAATGTAAAAGAAAAAGAAAAAGAAAAAAAGAAACTACAGTAGGAAAGGGTTATTTTTCTAGAGATTTCCGTACTCTGGAAGTTTTATAAAATTGTTAGAATTGGTGCAGAAATCAGTTTTGAAACAAAACTTTTGTCCTAGCTCTCTAGAAGTTGATCTTTTGCAATTTCTAATATTATTAGACTTTTAATATATCCAATTAGCTTCTGTAACCCATTCAAATAGGGAATAAAAACCCTAGAACTGTTCTCTTATTGAATGTGGTTTTTATTGTTAAAAAATGGATTACAATTAGGGTACAATTAGTGGTTAGTGGTAATAATTAGGGGCTGAGCTACTGCAGTGTATTTAAAATGCTTGTTTTCACCTTGAAATTCCTGAAATGCCTATATCAACATTGAAATTATAATTTGACATAAAATACATTGTTGCTTTATGTTTGCAGAAAGTGAAAAGAAGACTGGTACAGCCACTGTCTTCATTATCTTATGGGGAAAAAGCTTAGAAAATTTATCAGAGTAAGAGCACACTATGAACCACAAAGACAGTTGGCCTCTTTTTCTGAGAATTTTTGTCTCTAGTATAAATAAATACATAGGTTTTGGGTTTGTACAGATTGCTGGGTTTAACCTGAATTGGGTTTGCATTATGTTGAAAAGAAGCTAAGTCAAGGAAAGACCATGGTGATAAGTTTCTCTTGCTCTATCCTATCAGCTAACTTATAAAATATTCTTTGGTCAGCATATATTATAGCCAGTTGTCATAGAAATGCAAGGAGTACCATAGCCATAAAGTGAATGAGGGCAGAGCAGTATATTTCACCTAGGTAAAAGGTGTCTTATAATGCTCAATAAACATTAGTTGGAAGTGTTTGTGTGTCTCTTTTCCTTACCAATGGCAAATCAAGTCTGTATTGAAGGGAAATTACCCAAATAAAAACCGGTACAGGTGTTGTTCTTGTCTTGATAAATACAGTCCTCTACAGTATATGAATGTAGTAGTGGAGGCTAAACCACTAGCCAAATTTCAAAGAATTTGAAATGACCTTGTACATTCTTGCCTCCTTTACATTAGACAGTGACTTCTGGTACTCTCATTTGTGTTTGTATCTTCAAAGGAAATAGGTTCATGTTCTGTATGGCAGTGAAAGGGGCTTTCTCAACAAAATCATGGTACAGCTTTAAGCTGTTAACAATTTTTTATAAGTTTATCCTCATTAGCTCTATTACTAACCTCCAGTTTTTTCTCTCCTCTTTTTCATCCCACTCTGTCCTTGCTGTTTGCCTCCTACTGATTTTTAGAGGAAATTTTAATTACCCCAGTGAAACAAAGCAGACAGAGATGACCTGATGTCTGGGTCTTTTCCTAAAGTGATTCCTGGCAAACATACTGAAATTCATTAATTAGTTCTGTTTGAGACCAGAAAGAACAGATCAGTATTCTTTTGTAGCAGCAGAATCTAATCTACATTTCCATGTACAGCTATACATCTAGTCATAAACTTGTGGAATAGGCCAAGTTAAATCCTCCCAGCCATGGGTTTTTTTGAATATCTAAAATCAGCTCTAGTAAGAGCTCAGGATCTAGAGTCCAACACTGTTGTTGCAGATTAAAGGGAATCTGGCAAAATTCCTTGGGCTGCTGCCACGTGGATCTGCTGGTAGAATACAGTACGATAATATGTTGAATTTGGCTCATTACTCTCAAGAAATGCTGCCATAGACTTTGTGGGACACATTTAGGAATTGGAATGGTTATATGTAGGGATGGTCTTGGGCTCACTGCTCTAGACAGAGCTGTTATTAACGCTGTATATCCAAGATGGTTTATGGTTTGTTTAGTCCCAATATCCATTTTATGCTACTGAATAGAGAGAAATAGGTCAAACTTACCCATGTTTTAAATTTCTCCACAAAAGCCTAATCTTTTTTGTTGTAACTTTTACACTGCAGGCTCAGACGTTAATCCACCACTTCAGTCAGTGTGCATTTTGAGATTCTGCTTTCATGTAAGATTAGACCTAAAGAACCATTTATAATAGTGGACTAAGTGGGACTGACTAACTAATCCAAATAACCGTTGGAATTTGTGACTTGATTAAAATTTTGAGCGCGACATGACTTAGTCTTCTCCCAAATTTAAATTGTTACACTTATTGTCTGAGTTTGCCCCCAGTTAGGTCAATAGCAGGATGCCAGTGCTTTTAAGAACTGAATTGTAGAGAACTGATAGTCTATAAATCTAATGCAGTTTGGCCACAGTCTCAAAAACTGTAACGCTGGACGTGACTGTGAAATCTTTTAAACTTTGAGGTTGGTTTAGTATATTTTTTTTGTTTCTTGAGTGACGTAATTCAGTGAGTGGACTTTGTTCTTGTCTTTATTACAGGCATTAATCTAGGCTTTTGTAAATTCTGCAGTCCAGATGAGTGATGGTGGTGGATCTGTCTTTAAGGGAGGTTCTTTTTTTTTCAGTAGCAAATAGATCACCTATGAAATAGCACATTGCAATCCTATTCTTCCACGGGAGGGTTTCCCTCCTGTTGGATATGTGTGATTGCCTCGCCATACATCTACTGCGCAAGAAGGTTCTCTGAAGGTTGGTCATCTGTAGTCTCATGTTTTTGTACAAGTCAGTCAACACAAAACAATGTTGGTACCATTTCAGGTGCTCATATTGTGTGTGGATGATTTTGAATTCAGTCTTCTGTGCATGCACAGAGGGCTTCTGACAACAGGTCACTCACAGGAGGCATCTTTTATTAGCTGTGAAACATTTATATTTCAGTGAAATTTAAATAATTAATAAGGCTAGAAGCAAATTCTAATTAAACCAAAAAACTTTTCTCCCCACTACTGAAATAAAGCTGGTCTCCATCCCCCCATTCTCAGGCAGACCTTAACAGTGAGTCTGTCAAAGCAGCAGACAAATATCCAGGGAATGATGAAAAGTGCTTGCCTATTGAAGTGAAAATGAAGCAAGAAAGAGAAGCTGAATACTGTATGTGCACTTCTTGAGGCAGAGGCTGATGTTCTGCTTGCTTTTCAGATGCTCACATTTGCAAAACCAGTACTTGCTGAGGCTTTGGCCTGCAACAGAGAGAGGTTTCTGCTACTGAAAAAATAGGTCTAGTTATGGCATGGCTGGGCTGGGCTGGGCTGGACTGGATTTTATTTTCCTACTAAATGACAAAATGAAAATACCAAAGTATGGATGAACACAACTATGAGCTGCTTGAAAGAACAAAAAGTCTTTTTGTCTTCTCCTTTTCCGACTCTTAGTTTCTTAGGCTAATACTTTTAGAAGAGTATTTTGCATTATTTGTGAGAGACAAGTAAAAAGCACCGAAGAACTTCACTGCAAATTTAGGTGTAAGTCACCTAAATTCATACAAGAAAGCTCATCTCTTATAAAGTACTCCTGGGGAATACTTGTTCTTCTCACCATCATTAATTTCAGCAGAGAACTGTGGATAAGGCTGTACAAATAAACACAGCTGCGGAATGTGACATAGTAAACAACATGCTGAAACCTCTTGGCAGGGAGTTTTTTTGCCAGAGAGCCCAAATGCAACACTTAGTCCGTGGAAAAGATGGCATTTAAAGTTTTGGTACTTTTAAATTTTTCAGAAGCAAATATTTATCCCTAAAACTGCTCAATCTAGCCCTGTATTTACACATAAGGGGGCAGTGTGGTACTGTTAGCCAAGTGCCATGTAGGTGCACGTTGGATTTCATTATTATATATTGCATCATGGTTTAAGAAATGGCTTTAGAACTCTGAGCACAATTAGAGCTTTGTCACTGCCTGAGAGTGCTGCTGTGTTTGTCCTGGGGAGAACCATGTTGGACTGTTTCCTTTCTTCTTTGTAAACATTTTGTTTTTAGAGAGTTCCTTGCGCTATTTTGGCGTGCTCTCGTAGTCCCTTGTTCATAGGCATGTGAAGGAAGGGGAGACAGCTTTCTTAATGCTGGTATGGGGAACTTCAAATGACATCATTTTACCTCCCCCACAGCAACATTCACTTTTTGGAAAAGAAGGTGATATTTCCACTGGTGGTTTTCTTTGCACACTATATAGAGGCTTCTGGCCCACTGCTGCCCAGCTTTGGGAATATGCTAACTTTTCCACAGTTTTCATGGAAAGTAGGATTTCTTGATTACTTTGTACCTGCCAGTACAAGAATGATGATTAAGTAGCTGTAAGTCAGCATATGTGTGGATTCTTAGGTCATTTTATTCCTTCACGTTGATATTCAGGGTTAACAGGCCAGAATAGGATGGCATTTAGAATTTCTAGTACTTTTAACATGATGTCTTGAGTGCCTTAGTACAGGATGCTTATGGCACTTTTTTCTCACCTGTACAGAGCCTGGCTGGCTTTTAGCTTCATACTGCACCTGACACGTGCTGTGATAATCCAAAAATGTGTTATCTGTATTGTCTCTTTATACTTTCCACATGAATTTCCACTTCATAAAAAGTTTCTCCTTCAAAGATTCATTGCAACTCTCATCTTTGTCACATATCCTTATACTAAATATTGTAAAGTTGCAGATTACAAGAACAGCGTATAATATTTCATTATATCTTGCTATGTTACCATGTTGTGAGGTGCCATACAGACACAGGGCTTTTCTAGTACAGCTTCTGTTTGTGTTTTTCTTTATCTGCTGCTTTGTCTTTGATGAAATACATATTAAGTTTGTTTGTTTGTGTGAGTCTGCCATGATCACTTGGAAAAGCCTGCTGTTAAACTGTACATCGGCATACTGATAGTTTTCTACAAGTAAATCAGCATGATTAGACTGTACGTGTCAGTTAAAGTAAAGGTGCTGTCAGGTACAGCAAATCTGTGTTGTTGATTAATTCATTCAGAGAGAAATGACATGGTATTTTGTGTGGAGTGGTGATGTGCTAAGGGTCATGGCTCAAAAGATAAAATGATGACAGGAAATGCAATCCTTTTTATATGCATCTCTGTGGATGTCAGCATTTCATATAACTTTGTCTCAGTATGCAATAGTTAACTGAATAAATTCTCACGTTTTGTTACTATGGTATTTCTCAGTACAAACCCCTGCCCACAAAATTTTCCCCTTGCTCTCTTAGAGAATATGGTGTTTTCCTTAATTAAAATGGCTGATAAAATGATATCACAAGTTTTGAAAACTAAAATGGATATTCTGGCAAAATTGTAAATTCTAGCTAAAGCTATGAAGCTTCTTGGTTACTGGTTCCTAAAGTTAGTATCCTTCTTTTTCTCCTTCCCCTCCATCCTGGCTGGTAAGTGTGGCTGCAAATATTTTGTCTTTGAATTAACTGACTGGCAGCTTGGTTAATGTGTAGACAGTGCTCTTGGTTATTTTATTTATCTACTTATTTATTTATTTTAAAAGCACTCATTAAAAACCCACGGCATACTCCCAAACTTGAAGGAATGGATTTTTTGGCTCCTGTCTGCTTTGAATGAAATCCAAAACAAATGTTGTTTGATAATGGTTTACAGTTGCATTACACCGGTTGCTCTTCATGATAAATAATTAACACCCTTTGTGTTCTTGATTGCAGATTTTCAAAACCCTGCCTGATGCCACTTTCCCCGAGCCAATCTCTATGTCAGTATCTCCTCCAAATGCCCCACCAAGGCAGTCAAGAAGACAAGGACAACGTATTAAGAGGCCTCTGGCTGTTTACAATCTCTGTCTTGAGTTGGATGATGGTAAGATGTTAGTAATAATTTCAGTCCTTGCATCAGATGGGCTGCATATCCTATCTGCAGAAGGTGTTTTCATTTCGTGTTTCAATTTGTATACATGTGTGCATGCACATGCATGCTTGTTTAACTGCTTTGGAACATGTAAAGAAGCAAGGAGAGCTACAGAGAAAGGAGAGCAGGGAGTACTGTCCTGTGACATATGTTTAAAAGTAGGATGAACTGTCTTAAATATGCTTTTCTCCTCTAAAAAAGGAGCAGCTCTTGTTTCTTTGGGGAAATCTCTTTGACCTCTACTGAAGATTACACAGCCATAAGATAAATGGAGAGAGAACTAAAATTAAAGCAAATCTTTTATGAGAAGAGCTAATGCACTTTACAGTTAAATTCTTCTGGATTAAAGGCTCAGGTCACCACTGCACTGGAGAATACCACTACTTCACTTGAATCTTTAATACCTTGCTGTAACTAGCAGTAAATACTTGTCAACTTGCCTTACTGTTGAGAAGCAATGGGAAAAAAAATACTTACATCTTGCTTTTGCAAGAGTCTTGCAGCAGCAACATACAGTGAGGCAAAGGGTGTATAACATCTTATATATTCTGACTGTTGGCCAGAAACATAATCATTTTCCTGAAATTTCATTGCTTGGGGGCACGTACAGTACCAAGGAGGCAAGTCAGGGCTCATTGTGTGTTATGGATTTTCTCTACCCTATTCCCTTTCTCTCTCCTAATGTTTTTAGTAAATTTCTTTTCACATGAAGAACCATGGGATCAGGGCACAAAGTCCAGTGACAGCAAGTGGAAATAAACATGAAGATTTTGAACTCATGCAGTAGTATGAGATTTGCTGGTGAACTGTCAATAAATTGGTGGTCAACGGTGCTGGATTTCAAGAGGAAAGAGCACAAATACCTACGACAGATGTTAAGTGCAGGTTTTAGAAATAAATTCAGGACTGTTTATAGTCTCAAAACCAGTTTTACAAAGAGTCAGCAAGAAATTCAGCATTCCTGCCACTGGATTTAATTCACCAGAGAGATGCATAATCTCTGTGCCTTTCTTGCATGAAATATGAAACTAAATGCCTTGACTCAAAGATGTTTAAGGTGTATCTACTTAAAAAGCTTAAGCTGTGTTAATTTGAAAAATATGCTACTGAAAGCTAAGAAAGCTCTTGAGCTATATCTGCAATAATAAATTTATCCTCATTTGAAAAACAAAACAAAACTGAAGCCACTCAGAGAGCTGTTCACATCTAGTTTTGAATGTGAATCCCAGCAGGTCGCAAGAAGTACCACAACTACTCCAATTCCAGGCTGCAAGGTGTGCACTGAGGAGCTGTGACCTCCCAACACAGCTGTGACCCAAACACAGTGGGCAGAAACTATTTGATGGATTAACTTATTTTAAGAGTGAAAAATACAGTATTACTCTTGGAAACTGTTATAGAAGTTCAATTTCTCCTAAATTCAGTTCATATTCTTAACCAATTTGGGCATCTTGACAAAGAGAAGAACTGGGATTGTTAAAGGCAGTAATAGTTATGTATCATGCAGAACTTTGATACTTGTCTGGGAATTCTAGTGGGGTGAATTGCAGAATAACCCAATATGTCATTATACATGGTAAAACTCTGATGAAGGCTGAATTGCTGTGGGTGAAATTTCAGTGGGATCTGATGATAATATTTCCCCTTGTAACTGCGGAAAAAAATGTCCTCTGTGGTCTCTGAAGCTGCTGCTGAAAGTACCAGTGTTCTCAGTCTGTTGTTGCTAGAAACTGGCTCTTGGGAGGTCCTGACTGCAGGTTAATGCTCATTTTCTTTGTGTTTAGTTGTGTCAGTGAGGTGGGAAGTAGTTAGGACACAGGCTGCTTGGCAAGTGGACCATATAGATGCAGTATGCAGTACCCTGAGCCCAGCTGTGTCATTGCATGGTCTGAAGAACTACCCCAGTGGATACAGGGTTTGTAAATCATCCAGGCTCATGAATTATCTAGTCACTGAGTAGAGCTCAGTGCCTCCAGATACGCTCCGTGGCCTTCAGTTACTTTGTTCTTTGGAGAGGGGGGGAAGGAATAAAAGTGAGCCTGGGCTTCATTCCATATTCACCTAGTTTCTTGGCTAACAAATGCGTGTTTTATAACTGCTCTTTGGAAGATTTTATCCTGTGTGTGTTTTTAACAGGAAATTAAACATTAAACCCCTTCCCTCCCCCCCCTCTTTATTCACAATGGCATGAGTTAAGCACCAGGCACAAGCCACTGTTTTGTATTTCCTGGATATGGCAAAATTATCATAATCTTGTTTTAAACAAGCAACTGATACATATTTATGCCTAAATATATTTATAGACAAATGTATCTCTAAAGTTATTGTAATTGTATATAAATATTCTCTATGCCTTGAAATTAGAAGTATGTTGGAGACAAAAATCTCTCTGTGCTGGAAAACTTCTTGAGTGTGTTTCTTTTAGGATTGTTATGCAAACCAGGAAATTGTTAGAAAAGCGGAAACAAGTCTTTAGCTATCAGCTGCTCCAGGGAGTTAACAGGCTTCAGAATCCACTGCTTGAATTGGAAATGCAGGGTTCGGGCCAGGTTTCTTTTTAAAAGCACGTTTGCAGTCGAGAAGCTTCTTGACTGCACACAAAATGTATGCAGCAACCACCCAGAAAGAGCTGTAAGTGACATAAATATTGATAGATATAATAGCCAAAGAACACACACTATGTTTGATAAAAATCTTTATTTTGCCTTCTAGTAATTAGCTGTACTGAATTCTGATAACATAGATTTTCCTTCCTTGTACATGGAAACTAGATGATTAAACCTATTTGCAAACAATTCAAGTATTATATTTACTACCATAAGGATCTTAATTTCCTGAAAGACCAAGTCACAGATGATAGTGTCTGTTTTTCTTTCAGCTTCTTTCCTCTGTGGTAAGCCAGTTACTAAATTTTCACTCTGAAGTTTTTTGACATCCCAGTATCTCAAGTAGAACTAGACCTAATGGGGAACGCTGAGCTACTTTCATTTGTGGCCTAAATCCAAAGTTCTTGTTTCAGAAAATTGCAGATTTGTCTGAGATTTACATTAGGATCATTTCCAGAGCTTTCTAGCCTTCTAAATGGAGACATGGGATTTGGTTTTTGGTTTTGTTGTTGATGTTTTTTTTTGTTTGTTTTTGTTTGGTTTTTTTAAAAATATTTCTAGAAATTCCTTTTTTCTTCCCCCCTCATTAACTGAATGAATTTAAGAGTGAATTAAGTAGCAATGCAGAAACTCCCATGGCTTACAGTCTCAGCTATATACAAATGACTTTTCATTCTGTCTCTCTGTGCAGAGAGGGAAAGACTGTTAGCTTGAATAGGGAGATGTTTATCCTCTTCTTCTAAAAATGTCATTGGGTCTTTATTTTCCATTTGGACAGTCTATATATCAGAAGAGAGCTCTGTGTATATTTCTTCTAGAGGGCAATGCAGAGTTAAAGTTTTGTTCCCTTACAATTTTATTTAAAATTTATATACCTTTCTCATCTTGTAGCAAAATAAACAGGTTTGTTTTGGTTTTGTTTTGGGGGGGGGTGTTTTGTTTTGGATTTTTGTGTTTGTTTGTTTGAGGCAATTTTTTTCAATGCCAGAGACTTAGAGATTATTAAACTATTTTGCAGGGCTACTAGAACAACATGGGGAGAAAAGTCCTGTCTAAGGTAGGCAGAATAGTGCAGTCCATCAGGGAGAATCAGCACAGGTTGCATAAATCACACCTGGAGTCAAAAAATGGGTCTTGTGTAGCAATTTGTCCAACTAGAGAACAACTTGTTTTCTAAACAAACCAAAATATACCTTTTAAGCCACAGTGCTTGCTGATGCCTTATTCTATTTGAATACCCTTTAGGAGTCAGAGTTTCTCATTGGCACATACGTGGGCACAGCACAATAGTATCATATGGGGGGCTGCATTGTTCTGTTTTTAAGGCATTTATGTCCAATCCCCCCCACTTTGGAACTCGTATGGGGTGTTTGTGATAGCTTTCTGTTGCTGCTGTAAACTAAATGCTATATTTATAGTGGTTTTGAAAGCAGGTATTTGTCAAGAATTCTAAAAGAAATAAGAGTTAGAACTGCTACTTAACCCTTTAAAACTTTGTGCTGACTTATATTACCCTTGAAGTATTTAGGGTAGCATAAGTATGAATGGAATGTTAGTGTTGAAGAGGAGTAGCTGGGTTTGATTTTTTGTGGGGAATTGGAGCGAGACAGCATCTTAATTTGGGGGATAAATTAATTTGCATGAACTCCATTGAATTACTTCATCAAAGTAAAACATGATACGTGTAATGGCTACATAGCTTCCATGCAATAGTCCCTTTCCTTCCTCCTCCCATTGCTTCCTGCCCCAAACACATAAGTGAAAAATTATAAACTTCATTTGGAATTGCTGAACATAAACCTGGGATGTTAGAGAAAGCCTTGGATTTATAATGAGACTGGTCTTCAGGGCTGGAACAGCCCAGAGCTGCAAGGTTGCAGGTGTGAAACCTGGCCTTGAACTCTTTCTATTTCTGAATCTGCTGCTTGGAAGTGTTTCTGTAACCTGGCACATAGCAGGGGAAATGGAAAGAAAAGCAGCTACATAGGCATATCAAAAAGCCATAAGGGCTTGCAACACTTGCTTACAAAGCTATTGTTAACAGCTGAGCAGAACACAGCTACGCTGTCACAAAATAAGTGCACCAGTGTTAGTCATGAGGGGGAGATCAGGGTGACTGCTGTTTGCCATGTAGAATTTAAGACAGTTTATATTTCATCTTACTGCAAGAATAGTTCCTGCGATTCTATGGGATCTATCACAGCTTTTTCCACCTGATGGCTCCGAGTAGGATGAGTGCTATACAAATTTAAAAGCGCTTTTGAGCTACTGTCAGTAAAGGTGAAGCTTTTTCTTATGTAATAGTGGGTATGTATAGAGGCCTACTTTCCTAACAGATAATCGACTTCTGCTTGGAAAGTTTTGGGTCCACAGAAGGTACTTATTTTCTTGGAGGTTTGAAATAATCTGAGCCCATACTTTGTATACACAATATACGTTGTTTGGCCATTGTTGTCCCTGTGAGTAATCTACTTGCTGCAGCCACTTGTTGCACAGTTATCAAAAATCAAATTTAAGTGTCATGATGTAGTAAACATCTGAATTTTATATGTTTTAGAATGAGGTGTGTCAGATCTTCATGATTGGTGTGAGAATTGTCTTAGTAGCATTGCTAGTGCTTGTCTGCTTTCAGCATATGAAATCTAGAGGCTGTAGAAATGTTCAAAGTAAACACATCCACGTGTTCACACACATGCATAGAACAGGAGTCAGAGGGGCAGGGAAAGGAAACTTAAATAGACTTAAAACTAAAATCTGAATTAAAAAAAAGAGTGAGGAGTTCAGGAGAAAGGGTCAGTCTTTCCTTGAGGCCAGACATTATTAAAAACCTCTGATCTCCTGTAATAATCCTTCATCTCTTTAATTCTCTACCTTCTGCACACAGACATGCAGGGGCACATAATACTGTAAGAAGGCCAATTTGGCATGCTAAAAGCCATTAATCCCAGGCATGGAAGTCACTGATGTATCTTTGCTGTGTGCCAGCTGTGCCCTGGCCAACCTCTGCTGGTTAAAGAAAATTCTCTCACCCAACACACAAGAGTATTAGTAAAACAAAGACTTTTCACTGTTCAGCTCACCAGTCACTTTCTTATGGATGAGAGTGTGTGTTTCACTGAATTAGGTGTTTCCTCACGTGGGGTGCTCTTGCTCCCCTTCACTGGTGACAAGAACAGCAGAGAAGATCTTGCAGGAGAGAGCTGATGAACTTCCTGTCAGGCTGATATGCAAGTTAGAGAATATTCCTCTTCCTGTTTTGTTCCCCTCCATCAGTGTTTTTCATTCGGTCAGAAAAAAATGTATTCATGTTCTCCTATTTGCTTCTGGAAGTCTCTGTCTGATTTTCTCTTTGTTTTCTCTCTTATTTTCTGTTTTCTTCTTTTAAGAGTTGCACTCAGTGCAAGGTGAATCACTGCACTATCACTTCTTTCCTTCCCACTGTTCTTGCAAGTGAACCAACAGGGAGATTGAAGGTGCACTTAGGGGATATCACAGAGAAGTAGCAGTAGTGGGACTGGCTTGCCTAGGATTGCAGTCTCAGCAAGACTACGTGACTGGGGCCAAGTGAATTAGAGACCTCATGGATAGCGGTAGAAGAATACAGGCATGGAAGACAATATTGACTTAACTACACTGAGGTAGCAAAATCTGTCTTCCTAATTGCTGCCTTTTAAATGACCAGTGGGGAAATTAGGAGGTTCCTCAACAAACATGTCACCTGGATGTTCAGTTGAAAGAGCTGACAAAATTTCCTTAAGGGCTTCTTAGCTTGTTTTCCGTTGCTGTTTTTTTTTAGTAAGCCATAGGCTTCATTCATTCCTCTGTTGAATGTTATGGCAAAAGGAGAGAGGTGAACAAAATGAGTAAGGAGGCACAGCCAGGTGTCAGCAGCATATTGGAATTGCATATTGGAGTGGCTTTCTTATAAGAGACCAATCACAGCAACAATTTGGTAGCAGTTTGTGTCATTATCCAAGTACCTCCATGGGTTGTGGAATTATTGGTAAGAAACATCTTCTTTTAATAAGTCCTAGGAAGTAATTGCCAGTGAAGCAATCTAAATATAAGAGAAGAGGAGAAAACAGCATGACATTATCTTGGTTTGACAGCTCAGGGAAAGAGTTTTTGAACAACCTTTTGGGAGTGGAAGGACCCTTACAGACACAATTTCCAGGTGACTGGTGGCTGAATTGCCAGCAAAACAGACAAGGAAACCTGGAAGAGTTTTTCGTGTCATTTAAGAGATGCTGCTGAATTAGGGAACTTTTAGCCCTGGTGATTGTTCTCCTTTTTGATCTGCTCTGGTTTTTCATAGTTCTTATTGACTAGAGTTCTTATTGACATAGTTCTTATTAGAGTAGATCTGTTGTGTTGGTGTGGTTCAGTGCAGGGCTAGACCATAGGTTAATGTTGTCTCGACTGGTGGAAACCCAAAACACTCAGTGCTACCAAAAAAACTATGAAAAGTGGTGGGAGAGTCTGTTTATCTTGCTCTATGTCACAGTTTTCAGGAAGTGGCTTCAGTTCATCATTGCATTTTTCAGCCATGAAATTTTGTGGCATCTGGCCAGCCTGGTAAGGCTGGAGGTTATGTGTGGTTTCCTGCCAAGCGAGCTCTGGTAAAAAAATGAGTAATCTTTGAGTTATCATGGTGTAACACAAATCAAAAGAGGAACCCCTCTGCATGCTTGTATCTGATTTCTGTTGTGTTTCAAAATTTAATTATGTGATATAAATTAGCACCCCAACAGTGTGTCAGTGGTTCTGTCTTGAAATGGTTTTTCCACAGCTTGAGGAATAAATTGGGATTCTTTACCCGTTTTAGTTTTAGCTTGCTCAGCGAAAGGCTATGTATCTTTGGGATTCAATTGATGTAAAATATTCCAAGCAGTATTTCTCCTGAATTTTGAGAGATGACCTGCAGTAAGGGAGATGATTTTTGAAATAATTGCTTAATTTTTACAGGTTAATTGCTTAATAATACAGGGTAAGTGTATATCTAGAAAGACGTTTGTTTAAAATGGAACAATGTATTTTAGAAATAAAAAATTATCAAAAAGAAGGAGGGTAGGGCAAGGGCATGGTCCCCAAACCCAGCTTGCCCCTTAGTAACTTGCAGATGAACACATTTTTTTCCCTTTCCAAGCCCCAGCTCAAACACCCACCTTTCTGGATACAATTCTTGAGTTGCGTCAGCCAGTCTTGAGGCAAATTCTGTCTAGTGCAGCTTCCTCCTTTTTCTGACGTATTTGAATCATTGTGGAGTTGGGAAAAACAATCTTTCTACAGGAAAGCTCCTTTGTACCTAAGATACACATGCTGGTACATGCGCAAATCTGAGAAATATATCAAAGTTGGTCTTTATCTAGGAAAAACTGTAGTCCACTCTAATAATTGTGGCAATTATTTTGTCTGAGAGAAAAAAATAGCTGGCATAGAGATCTGATTCTTACTGTGTGTGCTCTTCCAGGCAGCACGAAACTGATGGGTATGTGGGCTGTCTGCTGTCCATTTGCTCCATGAAAGCTGCACTGGCTCCAGGCTGTATGAGGCTATGATGTCTAGATTTATGTAAGAACTGACTGCCTGCTAAGGCAGTGCTGCAGTGCAAAGGATTTGCTACACATTGAGGGTAGTAATGGATACTTTTTGATAATGAAATGTGGCGATAAAAGTTTAATTTTCTGAGCATTTACAAGAATCTGGCCTCCAAAATACGCAGCAGTGAAATAACTCTCTTGTTTAGTTCTAGCATTATCTATGATTATTTTTAAACCAAATAATAGGTCACTATTAGCTTTCAGTCAGGATTTCACCTTGATTTAGAAATGTGTTTAAAAAGAACAATTTATGTGGTCTGAAGGTGAGTAATAAACAATTGACCAGTTTCAGTGGTGTGTTAAAGTATGCAGTTTATTAATTTACTCAGGAGCAGATAGCTTGGCTTTATTAATTCAGAAAACTTTAAAAATTTGAAGGAGTAGAAGAATGTCTGACTTTACCTGGTGTTTGGTGTGATTACCACAGGATGAATTGCACTGTAAACAGTGAACAAAGGGTGCAGCCCTGCATCTAGAAAAGGCTATTCTTGATTGCAGGGTCCTCTTATCACACTGACTGTCATAGAAAGCTTTCTCTAATGGAGTTACTTCTAGCTTTCCAGGAATGGCTGAATCCTTTCCAGAGTCGTTGGTACGTTGTTTCACCGGATCATTCACGATTTATTAACTGTGTGAGGCAACTTAACTTAGGTTATGTTTTTCGTGCCTGTTTTCTATGAATGCTGAAACTCTAGCACATGGAACTAAGATCTTGCTTGATAGATGATACTTATCTATGAGATTCCTATTAAAAACAAACCATAGTACATACCCACAAAATAACACAATAATATTGTGGGAGTTTAGCTATTTGTGGTGAACGAATGAATGTTTGTTAACTCAGAGCTGGATGCAGCTGTGATGCTGATGGGGGAGGATGGGTGGCTGCACAGCAGTGCAGCTGCTGCTTCCCCATCTTGTGATGCAGAAATGTCAAGCTTGAAGGTGGTAACGGGGATTTTGCAGCATCTTTAATCTACTTTCCTCAGTAACTCTCTCCATCATCCCTTGTTTGACTGTGGAATTAGGCATGGGGTTTTATCCTCTTATTTTACCACAATCTGTGTGTGTGATGACCACTTAAAACTTGTATGACAGTTCTGTTCTGCCTATTCTGTGGATCTCAACAGAAACAGTCATATATTCCTCATTTACATCAGAAACAGTCATTTTCATAAACTGTTTCATTCTCTGGCTACCCTTAAACTATAGGTGTTAGTTGTAATGTTGATGTTAAAGATTAGTCTTGCTTTTAACACTAAAGCATGTAATTCGTTAGTTTACTTAAGCTGAAGTTGGAAGACAACTGTCACCTAAGCAAGTCACTAAAAGTGTTAGCTCTCTGCTTTTCGTAGTTCTTATTACAAATGTTTTTTCTTATTTAGGATTCTCGGAGTAAAGTAAGGATCTGATTATTGACACTGCCAAAGTATTTCAGGTTTTTTTTTTCTTTTTTTCAACTTTGGATGCCAACAAAAAATATTCTTAGACTAGCCAGATGGAAAAAGGAGAAAAAAAGGCAATGGGGAGGCATGTCATGTTCAGTTAGGTAAAAGCTGAGTTCAGATTTCTGAGATGGAGGATCTGAGAGCCTTTACTATCTCAGGCTCACCCAGACAAAAGGGAGAAGGAATTGAGGGTTACATATTTGCCAGAGAAAAGCTGGATGAGGTAGGTCTTAGTCTGTACAGCTACTCACTTACTTTGTAGGGATTTGTCATTATGAGAAAGGGTGTCAAGAGGCAGGGAGGTGGGGAGGGAGAAAAGAGATTTGGGTTAGAAACTGAATGGTAAGTAGCACCAGCTAGACACAGCAGTAAATTGTTAGGATCAGCCTAAGCTATCCAATTTTCTAGATAGGGCTGGTCTGAACTACGAACAGCCATAAAGGCAAAGCACAGGTATCTGTTGCAGAGGCACAGTGAAAGCTCAAAGGCTTGGATGACTGTTGTGATTAGATCAGTGAAACAAGAAGATAATTTATATGACAGTTTAAAAGGATCGGAGCAGTCAGAAAATTTAAATAGTATGCAAAAGGTGGTGAGAATGTGAAACAAGTTTTAACTCTCTTGAGAGTAAAATTGGATCTTACACCTATTTGCGTAGGATGGGGAGATGAATCGTAGAAGCAGCTTGATGGCAGCTCTAGAAAGATGGCCAAGCTGAAGGCACTCAGAGCCTTTCCACAAATATGAAGAAGAAAAGGTGAAGAGCTGATGGCTGGAGTGTTGACAAAGACTTGTGAGATGTCATACAGACTTACTGCTTTTACACTGAGAACCCTCATGTCCTTCATCTGTTCTGGCACTCCTTGGCATCCAAAGATGAGTGTAACAGGAGAGAAAAAGGATTGACATTTTTAGAAGGAGAAGATGAAGGCACCAAGAGCACCAAACTGTATGCTCAAAAGTAATATAAATGAGCTTTAAAGAAAATCACATCTTGCCTGTTTTATAATGTAAGAGCTCATTAGAATTCAAATGGTTAGAAAAGAATAGGCAGTTTCTGGAGCCCCTCTTCGAAAGGACCTGTCAGTCCAATGTGGCATTCAGCCCTTTCATAGCAGTGGGAAACCTGACAATACTGCTCACTGGAGAACAATGTTGGAGGTAAAGAGGAGTCAGAGGAGAGAAACAGTAAAAAAAATATTAGGCTATCAATATTAGGAGTCCTGAATTCTGAGATAAGATGAAACCCATAAAACTGGTTCAATTCTAGGAAAGTCCTTAACACACACTTTACCAAACAAAGCATGTAAAAACTTTAAAGGCTTTTTGATCTCCAGCAGTTTAAGACCTTTAGTGGCTATACAAAGCAAAATACAGCAAAAGGCCAGGGGGATGAAAAGAAGAAATAGCTGGCAGTCGCTGTATCTTACAAGTTTTGAAGAAGTGTTTGAAGGAACTTAGCCATGATAATCGATGTGGAATTTAAGATCAACAGGATCAAACATAAATGTTCACAGGTAGGCCTTTTGTTAGGTGAATACTTTGAATAATGCAAAGCCACCTAACTTGTCCTAAAAAAGCTCTCTGATCAAGGGGTTGTATAGCTTGGTATTGTTAATTTTGAAAACATCTTGTGGCTTGCTGAAGAAGTGGAAAGAAACTGGAGGAATGCTAATGGAGTAGCAGTATTTAGAAAGGTAAATACAAATCCTTAACGATACATTTACACATGGGACAAAGGAGGAATTGCAAATAATGACAAAGGCAATCAAGGAGGAGTTGTGTTCACGTGCTAAGATGCACCCATTCAAATAAAATAAATGTGGTTGTATTGAGAAATAAATTTACAGATTTTAGAGGGAAGGTGTAGCCCATAGCTACAGAATGGAGCACTATATCCTAAGAAGTGGTGACTTAAAGTCTGTTGGTCATGGTGGGCAATCAGCTCATCACATCATTCATTTAAAGCAATGGCAGAAAAAAGTGCCAACCTTGGAAGCACAAAGAGGGGACTGATGAATAGGAGTAAGTGGTGGAACTTAACGCTTAATGTGGTTCTGGTGGGACCGCAATAAAGAAAAGCACAGAATCACATCTGGTGTGTGCTCTTCAGAAAAAATACTGGGAAATTGTCAACAGGTTTATAGAACAGGTGCATGATTCCAAAGCTGTAAAAATCCCTTGCAGTAAGAGATTAATTGTTAAACTTTAAAAGGAGATCGTTTAAATACCTTCACAGAACACAAAAACTGGATATAAGAGATAATAATTAGCAATGCATATTACATGGGTCATGGCTGAAAATAAAGCCTAACAAAGTGAATGTAATTATTGGCAAGTATATTAATTAGCAGCCAATTGATTCTCCATTCCTTTTATCATCTGAAATCTGAACACAATGACTCTTTGGAAGATGCAGTTTGGCCCAACGTGAGATGATTAATCAAAAGCAGGTTATTAAGCATAATAAAGAGATAATGAGACACAGTTCTATGGCCTCTGCCATGCACAGGTGTTCCTATATTTTCTGAAGTTAGCAGAACTTTTGGCACCAACATAAAGGATGAAATCTTTGTACTGTTAAAATCATAGCAATGACCTGTGTTTCCAAGACTTCGATTTTGAGCATATATTGTTTTTAATCACGAAAATTTGCTAGATGGTCATTAGTCATCTGTTTTTCAGTTATACACAATTCTTCCTCAATAAAATTATTGTTTTCCTTTATAAAAGGGGATAATTGAAGAAATCAGAAACGTGAAGTGTCTTTGTACATGTTTTTAGAGGGTGTTTAGAATTTAGCAGGCATTTTCCTGTTTAAATAGCTGATTTGTTTTTAATGTTGTAAACTCAATCTTGAGAGTGCAACAGTACAGACTGTGAGAAAACACTGGCTCAGGAAGGAAGAAGTAAAATTTGAGGAAAGATTTAACACACAGTTTAATTTATGATAATGTCAGATGCAATTGCCTGTATACTACAGTCTCCAGCATTGACTCTGCTGTGCCTGACCGAAGTGTTTAGTATTTTTTTAACCTTTTCTATGTGTTCTGAGGAACAATTCAACAGAAAATCCTCTGCTTTCTATAGGGAGGTGCAGTGAGTTGGTCATGTTCATAATATTAATGCCCTTTCTACTGTATTGTAGTGATGCTAAGTGAATGGTTATGGTAAATGTGGCCTTCTGGTACAGTGTATATGGTTTGATAGTCTAGGTTGTGTTAATACTACTACTTGGAAAAGAAACTATGATGAATTAAAAGGACTTAAGTCTAGTTCTAAGGAATTTGTGAAGTAAGGTTGCAGTATCACTGTCTCATCTCTCAGATGTTTATCATTGTGACACATCTGCAAATGAGATGTAATTAATTAGTTTTTACCTGACACTCCTACAGTTCTCATGTCATGTCATGTAAATGTGAGCAGCAGCGTCGTGTCCTGGGTGCAGTGGGGAGGTGTGAGTTGAGCAGGATTAGGCCACGGTGAGAGTGACTCACTTTCCCAGGTTAACATTCTCCTCCTCAGAGCTGATCACACTTTGTTACTATGAGCTAATTTAGATCCTTAAATTAGCAGCTGCTTAGGGAGAAATTTCCAGATGATGACTTTTATCATTTCACTGTTTTTAGTTGTATGTCATTTTACTCTCCAGGGAAGTTGTTCTCTGAGAACTGCTGGGAGGGGGTGAGTTTGAGATGGCTGGGGAAGCAGGCAAGTACTTTACTAATTTTTTGCCTGTAAAGCAGAAGGAATTGAGCTGGTTGAGGCAGTAATAAAGTTGTGAGAGGGATTTTTATCCAGCGAGGGTGGCTTTTCATTGTCCATGTCTTTTTGCTGTTGCACTTTTAATTAATAAAAAAAAAAGAAATCAATGCAACAATACTGCTTACCTTAGTGGAGTAGAATTAAGCTCAATTTTTCATTGAGCAAATGCTAATTCATTTAGAATTGGAAAGTAACGTTGTACAGGACTTCATATTGTATATTACTGTACATAGGAGATACAGGTTGTGAAGCAAGCACAATACTTTAACAGCTTGTGATCATATTATTGTGATGTATTAGGACTTGATTGTCCATTTTTTTCCCCAAAGCTTTTGTCCCTAAGAGAGCAGAACTCTTTTACAAACACTGTGGCTTCAATGATATCTAATCCACTCTGGACTTTTGTGATGATGTCATTTGGCAGGCCTGTGGGCCATGGTCACGAGTGCTGATGGGAGTAGGATGGCCAGAGGAAAGGATGCAGGGAACCCTAAAGGGTGTCTGGAAATGACCCTTATAACAGTTAAATATTAATATTTTGAAAGCAACCACAGGCCTCATTTGAGATTGCTGGCTTTTCTGTCCTGGATACTTTATTGTTTGCAAACATCCTCACTTTGTACACCTCTTTTAGAACTTACAAGATATTTAAATGAAGGTTTGGAAGGGAAAAGCTGTGAGGGTGAAGGTTAGTCTTTCAGTGGAGAATGTGCTGTTTGGCTAGATGTGTCAGCATGGTTTGCAGTGAGTGTTGTGACACAATGGTAACTTTATCTTACTGTCCTTGGGATAGGAATGGTGTTCCTTTAATGTTTTTTCAATCAATCATATCTGAATGGTGATATTCTAAGAGTAGCCTGTGAAAATGAATAGTTGATCAAAATACGATGACTTCCTTGAAAAGTAACACCATTAAAAAGGTGTAACATTCTTGGATATTGTGTATTTGTTAGAAATCTCCTGCTTATTCTGACCTTTCTAAATGTCAATTTTTCATGTTTGGTAAGATTGTGCTTGTAGTACTTGAGAGCAATCCTCAAATGGGTATTACATTATCTTTAGAGACTGTGTTTTTAGAGAGACAAGCAAATGTGTATAGCCTAAACTATTTTCTTATCTGAAGTGATGCCTTTGTCTAAAAATATCCCCCCAAAATTTAGCATTTCATTCACAGAAAACACATGCTGCAGAAAGCACTGGAAATACATTGTGCTGTGAAGATAGCCTGGTGATAAAAATGGGGGAAATTGTGCAGTGATACCTTTTGGGAAAATACTGGGAGATTGCTTGTCCACCAAAATATCTGGTGAAGATGGGACAATAAGGTTTCTTCTCATATATATTTCAGGACATTAGCACCAAAGTAGATGCTTTGGCTCATGATGAGATTCTTTGAGTATCCTTCTGACTTGTGCTCTCTCTTTTAGTCGACAGTCACAGCTCTCCCAGAGAAGACACCCCAACTGGGAGCATAGATTCTCTTTCTTCCCAGTCTCCAACACCTGCCTTCTCTAGTAGCCCCCCTGGGCTCTTGGATGGAAATCACCTTATCATGGACAGTGGAGATCTTGCAGGCTGGACAACAAATCTGTAAGTAACCTGAATATTAAGTAACAATTTTTCCACTGGTATGATTGTGCACATGAAATACCTTTTCCTTTTCAGTTTGGTGATGAGTGAATATTGGAAATTGCATATAATTGTGTTTGTTTTCTTCTGCTGCAAAAAGAGACGTTTATATGTTGAGGTGGATATTCTTTTTATTTATTTTTATTTATCTGTTGAGGTGGATATTCTTTGCTATTAAATGATATTATATGATATTCTTTGTTATTAAAACAAAGAATATTTAAGTTATTCTCTATATGATGTATTACTCTAGTTTTATTTCAAGACAGTGTTAAGCTACACTTAGATGCCATGCTATTAAGGTTTTGAGTTTGGGCAAACACTGTTATAAGTGTGTGCTCAGATACTGTTGTCTAAGAACATTATCTTTGTTAATCTCTTCTTAAAAAAATAAAGGTTTTCCGGTGACAGTGCAGTCTGTTACTTTCAGTAGATTCTGTGCATGTTCAGTTTTTGAGCATGACTTCAATTTAGCAAAAATCGACAAGGAAATATTAGTCCTCTCTCTGTAATACAAATTCTGGTTTGATACACAAAAAACTGACCATAACTTGTTTCTAAATCAGAGTTGGACTTGAATTGAATTTTCTGGTTTGCTATTCATACAAACTTTAACCAGTATCAAGACAAAGTTTTCCAGCCTTCAGTGCCAAAAAGAGTTGAAGGAGCAGGTCTGGAGAAAAGATCTGTTACAAATATTTTCCATAATGGCATTCTGAGTATCCTGCTCTGCTGATGAAGCAAGTGTGTAAAATATATGTGTAGATGTATGTAACACATAAGAATATATAGATAGTCATATAATGGGTTTATATTTCTAAATGCACACACTATTAACTACTGATTAGAGTACTTATTAACTAGAACAATTTTTTTCCTTGTATATATTGAAATAATTCCAGATTTATAGGTATTGTACATAAATGTTGTTTTTTCAGTAGAGGTCTGAAGTTACTCTTTCCTTATCCTCCTGTACTATCCTCTAGAATTGGGTGGAATCAGCAATAAGTTTTATTTGACAAAGAGAGGTGCATGTGTGGAAAAGATTCTGTAGCTGGTATAAAACCGGACTGTTGGTAAAAGCAAGTATAGCTAATTAAGGAACACAGGGTTAGCAGAACATTGATAATGTCAGTTTAGAGAATAAAGGAAGTTTTTATTTCATCCAGAGAGTTTGGGAACTCCAAGTATTTGAAGAAATGTTGCATTGTTTTGCATTTGTTGATTTTCATAAAAGATTATACTGTACTGCTGTTTTGGAAATTTTTCTTCATGGCTTGAGGTCTTCTGCTCAGTTGGAAACAGTACTTAGAGTTCTGTTTGGAAGGAATAAAAAGGTGCATGGTATGTGCATTTAGGTTATTTGTCAAAAGTAGTTTCTTTCTTCCATTTGCTTGTCTGTGAAGTTTGCTTAGGAATTACCTCTGTAACAAGCCTAGACAGTGACAGAGAATAGTCTGTGAATGTTACATTCTTTCTTTCCTCTACTTTCTCACCCCAAATTGGCTTCTCTTCCCTTCTAGTTCTGATGACTGAGAGGGCCTTACCTTAACAAATAAAAGCCAAACCACAACCCGGAACAGCCCCTGTGTATTGATGGCAGAGGAATGGAGAATATACCTGCGGTACCTGAGCAATCGTAATGCATCAGGGGGTCCTGTGGGCAAGGAAAGGCTGTGATTGAGTAGATCTCATGTAGCTCTGGTAGCTCTCACTGCTCCAGGAAATGTAGCATTGGCTGTTGAACTCCGCTCATAGATTCTCACAAATTGGACTATCCCAGAATTAGGTGGAGAACAATCCTTTTTTTTGTGCAGGATTTCAAAATGTTTTGTGTTTTGTGCCAAATTGGAAAAAAATCAATGCCTAAAGTCTCAGTATCCTCTCTAAAATGGTATTGCAGGTCTTCACTGAAATATATAGCAAATGCCATACTGAGTGTAGGGGAAATGGAAATATACAGGAGGATCTGGTTTCTCAAGTTTCTGCTGATGTTTATAACACATGGGTATTACTCTTGTCAGAGATCGATCACTATGGAGTTATGCAGTCAACAAGGTGATGGTGACTTCTTTGTGGTAAAAGAGTTTCTTGCATTGTTTCCTGGGGGAGGGATGTTGCATTGTGGGTCAAGATGTGTCAGATATTCCAAGGCTCGTTTATACCAGTAGTTTGCTTTAAGCAAGAGTACGTGATGGATAGCAAGAACACTTTTTGTGGTATTTGTTTCCAAGAAAGGAAAAGCTTGCTTTTTCCGGAATGATAGCTGTTGTCACCATGATGTTTCCTGGCAGAGTTTTTTGTGATGCGTGCCCTTTCCTTGTCCCACCTTTGAAAACAAAAGGAGCTACAGCTTCCAGCGTGGCGAGATGAGCGTAAAATGAAGGCAAATACACCCTCACCTCCTCACTGGCACTTGGAGGGGACAACATGGCCAAAGTGGTAAAAGAAGCTAAGTGGGGAAAAGGGCTACACCACCAATCTGATATATCTCACAAAGCCCTGACTGCTCAATTGTCATATCAGTATTTAAAGATGTGCTGTGCATACGGTGTAACTCGAAGGTGATGTTTCACATATGTGTCATTTTGAAGCCCCGTTAAGCTGTTGGTTTTCATGTCTATAAGTGTGTGTCTGCCTGATGCTAGATTTTCTTTGAAAGATCTGTGTGGATCAGACATATGTCCTGTGTTGTCATGTACTGCTGTAGGGGTGAGTAGAGAGTTGGGTGTTGGTTGGCTCTCATTGCCCAGGGCAGGGGTGGTTCTCAGTGGAGACCTGAGTTTGCTGCTTTAAGACTGTTTTGCACCCTAAACTTTTTTTAACCTTTTTCCTGAAGTTATTTTTAACCTCACGCTTCCATCTAGAGCCAAATACTAAAAATAAATATGCTTTACTTTTGCATACACTCTATGGTAGAACATAGAGAGCTTTTTTTCCCCTGTCAATCACAAAGTTACAAAGTAGTTTCTGTAGGTGCAAGATTCAAACCCCAAATAGCCTAGGATGGACAAATTGCCATTTCTAGTTGGTGAAGCACTGTGTCACATAGACTGTTTGAAAAACCCTTCTATTCAAGAATGCTTAGCACAAGCTGATCTCAGACATAAACTGATAATTATAGTTATGAGCTGCGTAGAGTATTGCTCCCTTGCTGAGCTCTCCACTAGTGTGGGCACTTTTTCCCTTTAAGGCAGAGCAGCAATGACAATCTGAATGTTAACCAAAGCATTTGCTCTCCTTCTCTTTCCTCTCTGATGTAAGTGCCCATACAGACTCTGTCGTACTCAGCTTCTGGTTTCTCTATTCCAGTTGCCCAAAAAGTAAATAAATCTGCCACATCTTCTTTTCAAGAGGCTTGATAGCTTTTTGCTGGAGGATGTGACCCTGATATTATTTTCTGCCTTCCTGACTGGCACTGAAAAACATAGTCGCTTAGATTTTTATTCCTATGGTATACAAAACTCAACTTTTTAATAATTCAAAATATGTAGTATCCAAAGAGGAGTTCAGGATTTCAGATACTAAGAAGCTGAATAGCCTTTCTAAGCTAGTCCCCAAACTGTTTTGATAATGGTGATGGTGTTGGATTTGGAGATATGTATTAGAAGAGGTTATGGATAGCTCTTAAATTGCATTTGAACTATGGAGCAATAGTCAATCTTCCCTTTTACATGCAGTTGAAACTCAGTGATACATGGTTTGACTTTCACCCTATTGTATTATGGGTTTTCACATGCAAAAGGTAACAGTGATAGCTAAACTAGATATAAACATCAATGTCTAATAAATATATCTAAGCAAGTAAAGATACAGGTGAGTTTAAGTCTGTAAAAGACAACTTTTTTTTTTTTTCATTGAAGTCCTCTTATAGTGGAGTAGGTGGTACTGCAAGTGATGGAACATCAGATGTGGAGTCACATAATAAAATTAAAAAGGGGCAAGGGAAACTTTTTAGCAGCCGTTGTGGTTTGATTATAGAATTTACTTACAGAACCATTTATTGACATGAGGTCTGTCTTACTTAGCCTTTCCCAGAGTGCTGGCTATAATGGCAGCTCACCTCCAAAGGATTAGGGCAGATTTTCCTTATTGAAATGACTGATTCGTCACAGGGTGGATTACAAGTCATGTCCTAGAATACTATGGAGTGCCTTAGGTCTGTTTTTACTCGACCTCAGAATGAACCAAAAAAACCTGAACACTTGGTATTCCCTGGACTCGGTATGTGCTGTAATCAATCTTTCTGTGGACCTCTTTCTGATAAGGAAAAATTTGTTACTGTAACTGGCTCCTTGTTGTCACGAGATTTCTTTGTGCTTTTACAGTACAATGCCCTGTGCCAGGTCTTATCTACAGACCTCACAGTGCTGGGTTTTCAGAACTAGGCCAGACTCGTCTTTTTTGTTTGGAAGTCCTCTACATTATCTGCACGATCAGTTCTTCATTTCGATGATGAAAGCTAATGTCTTGTTCCTTAGCTGGAGAGTTCATTTTTTGGATCTGAGACTTCAGGGTCTCTGAGTTTCCCAGAGAGGTGGAACATGGTGACTTCTGATATTTGTTCTGGGTGGAGGTACGATGCAGGATGTGGAATAGCCTTCCTCAAGATGATACTGTCTGAGTATCTCTTTACCTTGCCTGTTCTTCTTTCCCTCTCTAAGCCTTTGGGATTTTGCAATTGGAGGGGATGGAAAGCATTCCCGTCCCTCAAACCTTTTCACTGAGTGTGTGTATGATTGTGTGTGGGTGGGTGCACGGCTTGTTAAAGCAATTACATTTCTGGGCTAAGAATAGTAAGATTCATAGTTTCCAAACTGAATCTCACCTTGGATGCTGCTGCTGGAGCATGGAAGATACAGTCCTGACAGCCCAAATGCTGAAGGTGCTCAAAGGCCAGAGGAAAAATAGAAGCACCAGTGTAAATGGCTTTTCAGGAACATGCAAAGGGCCAGTGGCAGATGAAGTGATCCAGCCTTTCTTTAATTTCTTATGCATTTTTCTTTATTGGTTTTCCTGATACTAAAATATTCTGTTACTCAACTCAATGGTATATAAGTGCTAGACAATGAGCATCGTTTTTGAGTTTTTAATATCCACGGAGACTTTCAAAATGGTGATGAGAGCTGTGCTATGCAGCATCCTGAGTGCTTTCAGGGTCTTTGTGACCAGACTGGGAAGAAGCTACTCATTCTTCATGAAATTTCAAGCTGTTCAAATTCCTGGTGAGCACACTGATGTTGAAAGAGCCATCAGATGGCAAGCAAGGGAGGGCAGAGACAGTGGTGCTCTGAACATAACAGAACCCTTGGACATTGTTATTACTTTTGTTTGACTGCTGAATGAACTCCCATCAGCCTTGTTGTATCCACATCAGTAGACTGCATGTATAGTCTCCTTAAAATTGTAGTAGTTTCTTTTGTGCTTTCTGGCAGTGGTGTGAATTTGCAACTTTACATAAATGATGAGTGACTTCACTTTCGGTGTCTTGAAAACTTTTTATAATATCTAGTGTCATCATCCTATTTTATTAAGAGAAGGTGCTTTAACAGCTGTTCGGTCATTGTGCTTATTTTGCAGTTTGTTTTTGTTTCAGCTGCCACCTCTTCAGTGACTCAGCAGTTTGAGAGCAGGGTTTAGCGGAGCAGGCACTTCTTTTTGTACCCTTTTGTTATGCAAGCAGAGCAAGAGCCCTCATTTTGCAGCTCCTTTGAAACAGGCATAATGTAACTTAGTCATGTGGTTCATACAAAATAGTCCTTGCCATCTCCTTGTCTTCCAGTGGGCTTGACAGCAGAACTGCTGTGTGAGCACAGGGTAAGTCGTGTGTGTGCTCAGGGCAGGGAAAGATGTGGATGCAACCACTGTAATGAGCAAAAGTTTCTTTTTTTAATTTCTTTTATTTTCTTTGCATGATTCCAGGGAAAACAACTCCTTTCCCCCCCCCCCCCCCCCTTAAAAGGAACAGCAGTGTGCTATAAGCTCTATTATAGATGTGCATACTTCACTTTTGCTCTGTCTGCATTGTCATTTAAAAATGCTTTAACTTAGAACAGCTGCTGTAGACATTAGCTTTGGATTTACCAGACTGGCGTGAAAGATCATTTCACTAATGTGTTAGCTGCTTCACTGAGACTTCATAATCCAAGTTTAACAAAACCTCTATTTCAGTTCTGACTGATGTGTTCTGTATAAATGAGGGTTCAGGAATGTTGCGTGCATGTCACATATTTGAAATTTTGAGGATAGAGTTTCTTTTTGGGGGGAACAAAGATGAGGAAATTCCATCATATTTTGTCTCCAGCTTTTCTGCATATATGACTATTTCTAGAATTTTTCACCTGTGTTTTTCTCCTCCGTACTCACCAAGGCTTAGGGGTTCTTAACTTGCAGGAAGATCTGGTGGTGGACAGTGTTGAGTTGCATACTGAATTAGAAATAGCTGAACCTTTTGATATACACTGTTGTCTTATAATGAAGCCTTTCAAGAACACCTTCCCTGAGTTTGTCAGCCAGACGCTGTGATACGACAGCCATGGGGCTGCCAAACTTGTCTATGAAACAACTCTTTTTTTTTTCCTTTTTTTTTTTTCCTCAGAAGTTGCCATGTAGATTCTTTTCAGAGTCTCTGCCTTGCTCTCAAGATAAGAGGCTGCTCTTTAGCTGTGTTACCTTAGGAACCAGCAAGATAAACATCCAATAAAATCTTGTTTTCAGGAGTTTGTTTCTGAGTATCAGTACAAAATCTCTAGCTTATTTTCAGTAAAGCCATTCCCCCCTCCTCCCTTTTCCCAATGCTCACTATGCTAGACAATAGCATTTTTTTCCTCAGACAGAGGCTTTTTTTTTTTTTTTTTTTTTTCTTCTCCTACCCTCAGGAAATGCATTTCCTTCATATTAGCCTTTAGGAGAAAGGATTTCTTCAACATACCTTCTTAAAGTTGAGATGCTCTATGATAAGATGTGCAATACTTTCTCATATGTCGTCATCTTGATAAACAAGGCACGCAGAGCTTTATAGCAAGATAGCCTTGCTATCACAAGAATATTTTTGAGGAAAAAACAGTAAAATCTAGCCAGTTTGTTGCTTACACACCACAACATTGGAAATCATTTTCCTTACTGAGTAAAACCTTCTGTTTTAACAACAAAATTAAGTGGTTCCTGAGATAGCCAGGTGCAATAAATAAAACAAATAAACAAACAAGACCACCCCATAAATTCCAGAATGTGCTTAGTAGTTAAAGCTGTACATTTTTTTCCCCTTCTTAATATGGTGAATCTATTGCTGTTGAAAAGTAGGATTTTTTTTGTTTCCCTGATGGATCCTAGGGTATGATCTCTTGCTGGGTAACCAGGAGCCTAAAGTGACAGGAGAATTCAGGAGCTGTGCTGCAGTGCTTTCCCTACAGCTGAAAGGTATTAAGGGAATTCATCAAAAAAGTGGAGAAGCGAACAACCTGGCACTCCACATACCTGCACTTCTGGAGTGTTTTTCCATTTGAACTGTTGGAGTGCCTCAGAATTTGTAGAAAACCTGCCAGTTTTAACATGCTTTTGTATAATGCTGTCTGGTAAAGGACAGTGTAGTCTTACTTGTTGATAGATTACACTTCTTGTTGAGTCTCTGTAACTTGAGAAATAAACATGCCATGACATGGATCTGAAGATTTTATTTCATCTTCTGTTCCTTTACTTGCACACACCTTTTCTTTTGTGGTTTTTTTTTTTTTTTTTTTTCTTTCCAAGTCTCAGCAAGAAATCATCTGTTATTTATTACAAGTATTCTTATGAATGACCACTGCTTTCCTGGGTTGGAGAGTTTCTTTTGTGTCTTCCCTATTCTGAGTATCTTTGAAGTTATTAATTCTGTACCTTAGGTGCAGGTGGTGTGTGTTGTTCTAGAGATGATCAAGTAAATTGCATAGATTAAAATGATGCATGTAGCAATGAAATATTTATTAAATGGAAGAGTTAATATTCACTTGCTGAAAATCAAACAGCACACATCTGAGGTATGCATGAGAGAAGGCCACTTGGTGGAATATTCTTGAATGTTGATTAGTTTGCATTAGAGATATTTTAATACTCTCAAGGTGATATACTTGGAATATTATTTTCCTATTTTCTGTAGCTCTAGAGGTTTCAGAAATGAGTCTGACACCAATCTTAATCACAGAATCATGGAATGGCTTGGAAGAGAAGTCCATCTCATTCCAAATCCCCTTCTATTTGAATTTAATCAGTTTGAATTTAATCAATAGGAGCACAAGGAAAATATTTTTTAAGTCTCAGAATTGTTTTAAGTAGAATAGTTTAGCCTATGCAAGTAGGATACATTTTTTTAAATTCACTTTTGAAAAACTTTTGGTTTAGGTTCACCTACTGAGCTAAAATTAATTCTGCATATATACATTATGTGTGGGGAATGGTGAAGAAATAATTTGCTTTCTGACAAACTTTATAAACTTTACCACTGAGAATTTTTTTGTCCTCATTATTTAGAGAAAATGAAACAAATGCTGGTGTTTCATGTTTTTGTCTCTGAATGAGGTCAGTTTTAGCAGAAGGATTTTATCTGAGGAAAATTTTTAAATTATTATAAAAATGGGAGGAAGAGAACAAGTTCAAGTAAAAGTAAACCCCCAAATTATGTAGGTGCTGTTCTTCAAAGGTATGTCATTATTGGAAAATATAAAAAATGGTGTAGTGCAAGATTCACGTGCATTAAGAAGACTACAAATCCTCTTCCCAAAGTTAAGCATGAAATATGGTTATAGTCAGCATAATCCAGCTCATCATTCAGCTTAATACATATGATTCCTTTCTTTATTTGGTAAATCATTTTTAAAAGCAGAGCATGTTTTGATAAAACCCGCTAGTTATGATCCCAGCACACTAAAGTTTCATTTTTATTAGTGGAATTAACTGTAGAATCTTGTTTCATACACTGTGAATTCCAGTTTTCATCCAAATGCTGCCTGACACAGATCCAGAGGAAAGTCTATTGTCTTGTTAAATAAGGAACGTGACATTTACCACTTTACAATGTTCTAAATTTAGAAATTAATGATCAAAATTAATGTCTGCTTAAATATGCAATGGCTGGAATGACTACGAGATATATTGGCTAGGAGAACCAGTGTGTGAAAGTTGAATTTGATTGTAAACCATATTATGTAAACCAACAAATAGTGATCTTTTGTCCTAGAAATTAAATATCCCAGTGCTCAATAAGATTAAAATCAGCTATCTAAATTAGGTTTCCTGCTTTCTTTTATTCATTTACAATTATAACTGGGGTGATTGTTGTTCCCTTTTGTGCTTTCGGTCAATCCACCTTGATTAGGTGTGAATTTACACTCCCACAAAAATCTTCTTGCCTGAATTATTAGATTTTGGTGGTATTTTGCAGATGTATGCTATCTAAGAGGTTAATATTGGAATAAGACAAACTCATGAACGCTGTATTGTGAAGTCTGTACTTCTGAGTGATGATTCCTGCCTGAATGCAGTGTGTGAATGATTTTAATCCTGTTTCTGCTTAGAAACTGCTTGAAGTCCAGCTCTTTGTTCCAAAGATATGCTGGCACTAAGTGATTGGACTATTTGTTTTTTTGCCTGTGCAACAAAAGAAAGCTGAAACATTTTAGCTCTTTAAGGTGGGAAATTAGGAACTTCCTTTATATTAGGGATGACTTTGTATGTTTTTCAAGGACTAATAAAAGTTTCAATTTTGGCTGCTATTTCTTCTCCTCCTGTGGCAACTGTGTGCTCAGCCGCTGAGTTAATGCTGATTTGAGCAGCATGTTGGTGAGGGCAGCCACTGAGCTAGTATTTACCCAGCTACGAGGATGAGATCTCAATCCAGAGCCAGCACCATGATCCCAGTGTTGTAATAGCTGCAGCCTCGTTAGAAATCTTCCCAGCCATACGTGCCTTAGTATAGCACTGAGAAGGTTTTTAAATAGATTCGTCAAAACTTGTGAAGGCAAAGTGGCAGCTCAAATAATAGCTTGCTACATGTAGTTTCACTGTATCTGTCTTTATTAGATAAGGAATGGGGAATTTTGCCTTTTTATTGCTTATGTCATACATTTCAGGTAGTTCGTCTTAGCTTAGGATGTCGGGCATGTAGGAGAAAGGTCTTCAAGGAAGAAATGTGGAATCACAGGGTGGCCATTTCTGCAAAATCAGCTTGGCGGTATTTTTGGGTTTGAATTTGTAGATCTAACAAGTTGTCCAAAGATTCAAACATTTTGGTAAGCTAACAAGTTTTATTTGCATTGTTAATTCTGCCTTGAATATATTTCCTCTTAGCCCTGGTCAAAGCCGCCCATCGATGGTGTCATGGATGAATATTCCGTCTGCTAACCCAGCTGCCACAAATACTGCACTGTCCACTTTCTTCTTCCCCAACCCTGCCACTGGGAGTGACAGAGCAGTGGAAAGGTATGATGTATACTTCGACTTTTGCTGGCTATTTATTTGCCTCATTTTTCTGTATGTTTTTAAAAATAGCTGATTCACGTCTCCCGTGTTATGTGAATGATTATCTCCAATCAGGAAATGCAATGTTAGCAATTTTGACAGAATAAAATCACTGTCCTACTTTTCCTTTGAACATCTTCCTTGGTAGAAGGCACACAGATTGAGCTAGTGGCTTGTTGGTTAATACAAGAAGGCTTTGTTTTGGGTGTGCAATTCCTAGTGTCTCCTACAGTGTTTCTCTTAATGTCTTTTAAAATACAAATTCTTTATTTTCTGTAGCTTTGTCAGATGTAAGTTTCTCTTCCTAACCTACTTGCCTCTGAAAGACTGTCCTATGTTTTTACCTTTCTCTGTTGTTTCATTCTTTTCTTTCACACTTTGGTCCTGCTTTTCTTCCATCTTGCTTCTGCTTCCTTCCACGTTGTTGTCAATCTTTTGAAGTATTCTCAGTTTTTCCTTTGAAGGTCCTCACCATCTCAGCTTTTTCCTTCATAATATTTGAAGGAAAATATTTTTATTTATTTATAATATTTTCTTTTCTAATTCCAGTAGTTGGATATATTCACAATTTATTCCCAAAGCTTGGTAGCAAAAATCCCATTTCACAGTATTGGTTGCATTTTTCACCACAACTGCATTGTCTATTTGACTGCAAGTTCCTTGGGGCAGGAAGAATCTTTCCCACTGTTATTATATGTGTAGTTGTTGTTGCCTGGGCTCAACAAAAGATGATTTAATAGTGTGGGTGCTCTGTCTAAACAAAGCATCATTGGGCAGCAGCAAACTGTCAGTTTGCAAAGGCATGATTAATTAAGCCATGCCAATAATACTTACATATTCCAAGATCTCTGCTTATGGTACTTGGAGAAAGTGGTTACTGTGGAGAAATTCATATTGATGGCTTATTACTGAGCATCCTGAGAACACCTCTACAAGACCACCTGAGGTGTTAGAAATCTTGAGGAATTTAAGAAAAAAACAGCATCTTCAGTAGACTAGTAATGTTACATTGTAAACAAACAAAAAATGTGAATTCTGAACAGTGATAGTGCAAAGCTGAAGTGCAAGATTCATTTAGAAATGTTTCAGAAGACATAACGATGGTTAGTCTGTAAATTAAGTATGGTATGCATTGCCTACTGTTGATTTCCTTGCTGATTAACACTTGAAAAAATTTTAACTGTGGTTGAAAGTCGAGTTTGTCATAAAAATAAGTGCACATTAAGTTGGGAGTATGATATTCAGTAATGCCAACAGTAAGGTGTGAAGCTTTGGCTGTGTGTATGAATTACAAGCCTGTGAGGATGCATGTGAAATTGTGTTTAAACTTTCAGTCATCTTCAAATGTGAATGTAGACAGAATGGTTGAGAGAGTGTCTTCATAATAGCAAAAACTTGCTATAATTCATAATTTCATTTTTCAGTGCTGCCCACCGGAAAGCAAGAGCAGTTTATCCGTGTGAAGCAGAACATAGCTCTGAATTGTCATTTCAGATAGGAGCAATATTTGAGGATGGTAAGTACTGCTTGAGTAAATATAAAGCAATGAAAAACAAATTGACAAAACTGCTAAAATGGCTTTGGATAAAAATACAAGCCTGAGTGCTATTCTGCCAATGCTGCTGATGGCACACAGTTGGTGATGGAGATGTTTTCTGGTGTGAGGAAGCTACTTAACATATCCTTAGCACTATGAGGCAATGCTTTTGATTTTGGTTGAACTTTCAATTGGTTGAATTTTTCTGCATCATTTAAATGTGTTGTACCAAAAAAAAGTTATTCAGTAATAGAAGAGAACATCTTGGTGTGGCTCAGTGAGCTTCCATGTATCTGTCCTTCAGCAACTGCACAGGGACTTCAAACTCATAGGAAATGTTTTAGGTTTTGAACCTAATGCCTATACAATATAGTACAAACTCTGAAGATGCAGAAGGCAACATTACAGTATAGTTTCTTCTTCTCATGAGGAAATTTCTAATATAAGAAATACTATGGAATGGCTCAACATGGCCTGGACAAATTCAGAAATTCTTGTTACTTTAATGCAATTTAATAATAATTCTAAGCAGAAATTAGTTCATAGCAGCAGCATGGTATGAGTGTTGTTTATTAAAAGAACTTGGTAAAAAATAGCATTCATAATGAAAACTAGAAGACTCTTAAATTTGGCCAAATACTCATCCAAGTTTGGTGCAGACTGGGGAATTCAAAGTGATCTGAGAACTGCATTCCTAAGGACCTTCTGAGTTCAGTATTTCAGTCTTTCAGTCTAGAGGCAAGGGGCTAGTAAGGCAAGGGGCATCCGTATCTTTAAAAAAAATCTGGAAATTCTGCAGTGATGACTCTTTTCTCATCCATTGTCAGCTTTTAGCTTGCTACCAGGTCAGAAATCTGATATGTGCTTTCCAGAGGGAAAGTGGTATTTAATCAAAAACACTTAGGGGATGTACTGCCCAGTCATTTGAGAATCTTTCGTTGCAAGCCCAATGAAGGAGTATTCCAAATTTCCAGTTTACATCCAGCAGGGAAAAAATGTACACAGTCTAAACCAGATGGAAAACATCAACCTGCAGGCATTAAAAAGCTAACTAAATATGTTCTATATTTCACAAAACGCACCCTGTTAACTCTTAACACTGGATCAAAATGGAAAGTTTTTCTCATAAGTGAAAATCTTTTCAACCCCAGTAGGATGTTCCTAATTTGTTTAACGAGATGAAACAAATAGAAAGCTTGGCAAAATTGTATTTTTTTAGTGTGTATAACAACAGTGAAAACATTGCACAGGGATAGATATCTCCTTCCCCTTCTTTGTGATGCTTCTTTTAAAGCAGGCAGAATATAGGACAATCCTGTCCTCTGCCTTCTCTCAAACAAGTAAATAGCAAGCCTTGGTCCAGACTCTGGTTCTGATCTTTTTGCAGCATAAAGTGGTCTGGAATCCCCACTAGATACTTCCCTACTAGCACACACTTTACAAAATCATTCTTGATGTTTCCTATTAGAGCTGCCTTGCAGGCAAATCATGTCTGAATCAAGCTAGGTGGGAAACCTTTTAAAGATGGATTAGCTAAGTGATTGCTCTTTTTTAAGTTCTTAACACCAACTATTGTAATTTAAGTTTTTAAAAACATGACTGATAGGGATCTTCAGCAGACATAAAACTGTGTATAGGAAAGAAAAATCAAGTGCATGGTGGAAAAGATTTGATGTCTAGGAGAGGCATTTCTGATGCAGAACATGAAGAGTTGCACACCTTTTATGTTGGCATGGGATAAGAAATTCTTTCAAGACACAGTTGTTTAGTGTGAGAGGAATGTCAGGATTCCCTTCTTGTGTAATGAGATCTCTAGAAGTGGTGACAAAGCCACTGTGATTCGTTGCATTACAGCCTCACTTGAGTTTTTCAACCAGAGAGTTGGATAGTCCGAGAAAAAGTATGGAATTAGACTCTGACATGTGTTAAGAAACATTTCAACTGTAAGACTCTTTTTCCAGCTCATCATACAAATAATGTTGGAAGCTTGGGAAAAGGTTGCATGGATTGCATTTTGAAAACCTAATTGCAGATTTCCAATGGCAAGGATCACATTTCCTTAAATACATTTGTTTTGATTTGTTCCACTGTATCCTGGTTATTTTATAGGCGTTGTCCTTGCCCTGCAGGGCTCTCACCCTAAGGTAGGCAGAATAAAGAGGGAGAGCACGCAAGTAATAGGGCAGCAACTGGATGTATGTAATAACTTAATGGTCATTTCACATGGTTCCCAATAGATTATGTCATGGATGGCTCAAGTTATTCTCGTGCAATGTGCAGACCAGTCTCCACGTTGGAAGCCTCTGAAACGCCTCAACAATGGGCCTTTTCCTTTTGTACTAGGCACCCTTGTGTCTATGCTGGAATCAGATTCCAGTGAATCAATTCAGGTTCTTTAGTTACTCAATTTAAATTCCCATATGCCCTAATAAAACCCCCAAATGAAGAATTAAAGTAATAATACATCAATTCTGCAGCTCTACCAATAACCTTAACTATCAAAGTGACAACGCATCAATCAAGTTGACATACAGCTAGTATCAACCATTAAAGTAACTGTTAAATTAGTGTCTACTAAAAAGTGCTGCTTCCATTAGTGAAGGTTTTATCCCTCTCTCCTCTCTCCACCCTGCCTGTCTCACTTTTCTAATGCTGTCTCCTTCACCTCTCTCTATTTGGTTATTGATTTTTTTCCCTTTTTCTTCCCTTGGTTTTCTGCATTGTTTCCTTTCTCATTTCCCTTCCCTCTTCTTCTTGGTCTGTCTCTCTTGGCCCATGGATGTTGATCGCAGTGGTTCTCTCTTACCTGTCATTAGTCTGGATGAGTCTTTCTGGCTGCTCTAGCCTCAGACAGGATAATGGCATTTAGTAAAGTACAGCCTTGCATCTGTCATAGCTGCTAAATGTAATGTTGGTGCAAGAAGGTAAGGATTTAACCTTTACTCCCATCTCCATTTCCTGTTTCTAAATGGGGGAAAAAAAATCCGTTTGTCTCACTCATCCAAGGTTAGATATGCTAATATTTTAAATTCAGCTTTGCATCACCTGATAGGAATCTGTATAGAATCTTAGCATTTTCATGTTCAGGAGTTTTCACTAGTTGCATGTACATTGTGCTACCCTGAATTCCACAGTCTTTCCATTAAAGTGACATAGAATATAAATGCTAAGGCACCATCTGGTAAGTTAAAAAGAAAAGGCAAAGTTTTCTATTTAATTGAATCGTGTAAGAAAATGAATAATGTAATATGAACAATATCCACTGTATTTTTTTTTTGAATCTTCAATTCAGTTTGCCGTAGGCTGTGCCAATATTTTTCTTTCCCAGTTGTTACAGGCTATATTATAGACAGCACATAACAATATAATTCAAGTGGTTAGAGGCAAAGCTTGAAGAGTTTGCAGCTGGATAAGGGCACATATGGGAAGAAGCAGAGTATGATCTGAGATTGAGAGAGACATATGCTGGCTGTATATTTCTGTTGTTGTTGAGGCAGATATTCCCAATAATCATGGAAAGAATAATCAGACTGCCTGGCATTGAAATTTTGCCAGCCTTGGAGCCAAGTGTTATTAAATTTCTGGTTCTTGAAAGAGACTGCTTAAAATTCAGTAAATGGGAATTTCACTTGGGAGAAGTGTTTTAGATAGGGTAAATGGTGTTTACACAACAAAAATTCCTTGGCAGTATTGCTAGCAGGAAGGCTTCCTGAAAACTTGTCAAGATAGCTCTTATCAAGGCTTTTAAAAATTTTTAAAATCAGGTTTTAGGGGAGAAAAAATATGAGGCAAACTGAGAAAGTGTTTTGTTCCTCAGGAAAAGTGGGGCACCCATCATTCCTACCAAGTATAAAAGGAACACAAAAAGCCGTGTTCACACGGCCGTTGTCATCCCCCTCTATCTCTCCTAGTGTAACAAAGTGCCAGCCTTAGTTAATGTCCCTGGTTTTGACTCCAAGGCACTCTCTGCCCTCTAATTCATGCTGTGGCTTCTGGACTGTCTGTCTTCATGGCACTGACAAATGAAGGATTTACATCAAAGAGAAGTGGTGCTCCCAAAATACTGTATTTCCCTGTATGTGCAAATTGTTCTTTTCCTGAGGTAAGAATGAGGATAGAGCTACTTCTTTGTGTACCTTTTGTCTGTGGACTTCAAAGCACTTGGAAACATTCATGTGAATTAATTATCTTCATTTTACATCTGGAGAAACTGTGAGTGTACAGGCCTTGGACAGATGTTCTCCTTTTCAGATACCTCCATGCCGCTGGGAGGTAGTTACCTCATACTGCTGCTGAAAGTTACAATCCTTTCACCAATAACAATTACCAGATGAGCAATACCAAATTCTTACTGACATTGCTAGAAGTTTTTGCAAGTCACTAAAAGTAATTTGACTTTAACCAATCTGGCTTTGCTCCTGCAATAATAGTTGTGGAAGCAGTGATCTCCGGGAGAGAAATGTTAAAGTGGAAGTTGCTTAAACTGATGCATTTTACCTTGTTGTTGGTGTGTGTGCAAGACTATCAGATGTTCAGCTGTCAGCTGGGATGGGAGTAATTTCAGGAGAAAGACCCCAAATCTCACAGATTGGTGAGGTTTAATGTTGGTGACACAGGTCTCTAACTTGTATTGCAGCGAACTTGGCAACAACTCAGCTTGACCAACCACTTGCCTCTACTTTAGAGTGAGCCAAGTTATTCTTTGGACACTCTATTCATTGTATGCCTAGTTCTCCACCAGCTGTAATAGACACTTGGGAAGTCTCAGGCTGCAAGCTAAATTCCACCTTCACTAGTTTGTCATGGTATATCAGTGTGTTTGTTTTTGTTCACAAGCCTGAGCCCTTATATGGGTAGAGTCCTTTTTTGTTGGCACACAGTACATTTTCAGCAGAGTTAGGAAGAAGACCCCCTGACTTCTAGCCCTCTGTTCTGTCCATAAGATAACTGTGCTTCTCACAGCATAATTAAGGGAAACAGCAAGTTCTGAAATTCCAAATTCTATGCTAATCCTAAGCATGCTCAATGTTTCTGTATTTCTCCGATCAGCTTTATCCATAGAGATTGTTTGAAAAACCCAGAGGGATTTCTAAACACAGAAAGCTTGCAAACACATTTTTTTTTTTTATTTATTTCTTTGTTTGTTTTTTATTTTATTTCCTAACGAAAAATTGGCCAGTGTGATTCAGTTCTATGGAACTGAATTCTGGTGCTTAAGTGGTTTTATCAGTGAGATTTCTGTTGTTCTCAGAATGTGAATCCTCATTTAGGTAGTTTTTTGGAGGTTTTCTGATTGACAAAATAGTCCATCAGAAAGGGAGGTCTTCTTGTGCCAGGCACCCTGCATGTTACATTTCCTCCCAAAATTGCTGGTTTCCACAAAAGTGGGGAAATCAGGTGTGAATCAGTGTCTGAATTGGTCTTGCTGAAGTTAGTGACACCTAGGCAGTGAACTAATACTGCTGTGGAAATGAGTCTTGCTCTGATGTGTGGTTGAGAGCTGTGAAATGTTTGAGCTGCCAAAGCAGAGCAAGGTCTGCTTGTAGCACTGGGTCTTTGTGAACTTCAGTTTGCAAATTTTATGTATTTGCACTTAGACAATTGCAACATTGGCAATATCAAAGCTATTTCCTATGGAGCATACAGAAAAATAAGAAGTGCTGCAAGGTGATTTTATTGCATTTCTTGATTAGGTGAAACCAGAAAAGCTTCTACATAAAGATCTCATTACAAGTTGCAAGTTTGTAGGTTTTGTTTTCCCATTTGAGTTGGGTGACTGTTCCAGAGCACTTGCTGTAATACTGATGGTCAGACAACCTCCTCCTCTACACTTTGCCTCCACTATAGTGAGACTGCTTAAGTGGCCTTGCAGCAGGTATTGAGGAAGCCACTGTCCCACTTTAAGCTTTCAACTTTGCTGCTGTTTCCACTGTCCTAGGAGGTGATAGCTTTTAGTGGTGGTTCCATAGTTGGTCTTGTTGTTCAATCTTGCTATACACTGCTTAAACCTTGCTGAAAATACTTAATTTTTAGTTCTCTGCTCTGTACCTTTTATACTACAAGTACCTTCCCCCCTGTCCATAGCCGACATGAGATTTATTCCCATGGGATGATTGGTCTAGTAACGAGTTGTAGTTTTTGCAGCAAGGTATTTTTAAATGAGGCAGGCCTGAGAAAGTGCTAAGAACTGTAATCGTGGTTGACTGAGAAGAAATGACAGAAAGGGGACACTATGGAACATCTTCTCTTGAGCAGGGTATTTTTTCAGAAATAGCCTGTGTCCTGGGTTTAAGAAGGGCTGTGCACGATAGAAAAATGGCACTTTTTTGTGTGTGTGTGGTTAAGTGGTTTTGATTTTAAATGAACGCGCATGTGCTGTTGTACCCAATACTTTGGAAATGGATTAGCAAAGAAAACAGGATCACTGGAGCTTAAAGCAGATTGGCACTTGGATGGCATCCTGATTGGTAGCATGTACCTACAGTGATGCACGTAGGTATCTTTAACCCTTCTTGCATATAGTGATTTGGGTGGGGAGAGAAATCTTATCTGACGTGTCACCACAGCTGCTGAAAATTAAGAATTACTTTTTAGTGTGTTTTTTAAAATAAATACTGATCTCTAAAAAACAGCGATCTTGGGTGTAATTAGAGTGATAATCATCTCTTCAGTCTTCATTGAGTCGAAAAGAAACTTATGCCAACAAGTGAGGCCCTGAGCTGTGTGACGTGCATGCACTTTCCCAAGCACAGAGCTCAGTTGTACCATTTCTGTCTGATCTTCTGGGCTGAAAATGGCATTTGTATCAGAGTTTATTATTATCAAAATTGTTTAGAAAATATTTCTTTTTGAAATTTGCTGTTTAGTGCAGAGTCAAGTGATTTAGCATAGTTTGAGCATTTCCTCCCCAGAAACATTTTAGATAAATTTAAATTTCGGTGTGAGCCCCTCAGATTAGGGCTCCCTTCATTTTGAACAGGCCTTTCTTTGATTTATAGACACTCACGTGCCAGTGATATTTATCCTCTCTCTAACATAAACTGAGGTTGAGCTCCAGAGGGCAAGTAAAAATTTCCTACTTCCAGGTTTTCTAGTTGTTTTTCTTCCTCATCTGTCATTTTTTGGAGTTTGTTTCCTGTAATACAGATGTGCTCAGTAGGTATGGGAGACTTCAGGGAGAGGTTTGGCTGGCTGCTGGCACATTTGCTGGAAAGAGCAGAATTACAGCTCCACTGCTGGAGGGAGGCTTGTGGTGGTGTCAGCAATGAGGTTTCAAATGCATATGTACTCTGTAATTGTGGGATAAAAATGACAAAGAGAGAGGAGGGCCTGCTAATTACTAATGGTAATGTAAGTTACTGTGTGTGCAGAGATCCTAAAAGGTAATTTTCTATGTGTGTTTTTCCCTTGGAATCTTCCTCTCCAACGCTTTCATTACAAGTGTAAGCCCGGACTTTTGTTCTGAATCCAAACTATCAGTATCACTTAAAAGCAGTTTTATTTTCTAGGTTTGTTGGAGATATAGCTGTTGTTTAAAGTGTGGTTTCTGAGCACAGCTTCTAGCTTCACTGTCTGACAATAATAGGACACAAGGAAGAAAGTAGGGGAAAGTATGTTTTTTAAGTGCTCAAATTCAGAGGAGCCTTACAATGCCTTTGAAAGTGAGACTTAACATGTTGCTCTCTCTTAGCTGTTATTTCCCTGATATGTAGAAGGCTACAAATATCACATTCCCCAATGTGTTAATGTGTTTTAAATAAAGTACTGACATGGCTGGCAGCATGTTTCAGCATTTGTCTGATCTCCTCCCTAAATACTGTCTGTCTCAGAAGCACTGTGAGGATAAATTAATACAGTAGAGAGTATCGTAGGTTGCTAAAAAGTGTGGGATTTTGCAGTTACATAGGTAAGTAGATACCTGTATCATATCCTTATAAGACATCTGATAAGGGAATTTGAGGACTTCTTAGTCTGTTTTTCCAAAGAAATGAGGCTTATGCTTCAACTTCCTGTCAGATGTGGTCAAAATACATATAGGAAGTCAGATTGCATTAGCTCTGCTCACAGCGTAACTTGTGGGGCATTGAGAGTCCAAGCTGAAATATTTCTTATTTTAAATTCATGGATACTCTTGTAAAAAATTTGGGATCAGCAGCTGTAAGCACTTAGGATGGCGCTAGTAACAAGGAACTGTTAAAGCTTTTTTTTTTTTTTTTTTTTTAATTGCACTATGTATTTGAATTTCAGAGAGAGGATTTAACCAGAATGATTCAGATTTTGTCCATTGGTCACTTCCAATAGCAGCTCTATTCTGAAGAGATGATACTTGGAGTGACATCTGGCTCATTTCTATTTCCCCTGTAATCCTTTCCATGCTTACTTTTCATGCCATTTTTCTGTGGCTCTGAGACTCCAGATTCACCCCTGCTGCTCCAGACAGGTCTTGGTCTTGCTTCGCCCAACCCACTGACATTGTTTTCCACATTTTGATATGAATTCTGACTTTTCCCTGAAAGCACAGATTTTCTAGTTTATAAGTCTGTCCTAAGCTCCCTTAACTGTTTCCTTAATGAAGTCTCCTGCACCTAAAAGCTATTTCACCGTGTACACTTTGGAGAATATTATAAAGTATTTAAGTCAATAATCATCTTTATCTTTCCTTACCAGATTCTTAAACTGGTCATTGCAGATGACAGGATGTTTTTATGGATACTTTGCCTGGTGTCACAGAGCTAAAGCTAAAAAGTGCTAAATCCAATATAAAAAGATGCAGTAATGTTTTTCCTTTTCTTTGCAGTGCAATTTTCCAGAGAACCAGGATGGCTAGAAGGCACGTTAAATGGCAAGAGAGGACTTATTCCACAAAATTATGTTCAGTTTTTATAGCTTTGTGCATTGAACGCCAAGAAGGTGTACATGGTATCCATGGATTTTTGTTCTAGTCACTTGTCTCTACTTCTGTGACTGCTTTTAATCAATGAAGAGCTGGACTATGGATTGAAGATCCTAATCTGTATAAAAAGACATTGTCTTGCCAAATATGAATTTAAAAAAAAAAAAATTCTTTGAGGGTTGGAATGAGTGGGGGGGACAAGTAAGGGGGATGGAGGAATAGGTTAATTTTTTAATAAGGTGCTTTTTTCCAATTGCAAAGATCAGTAGTGGTATATTTGTTTGCAAAATAATTAGCATTTTAAGTCAAGTATTTGGTTGATCTGTGACTCAACTTAGTGTCCTGGAGATTATGCCTCAATAACCAGCCTTTTTAACAGAATGTGAGGATGGTGGGGCACTGGTACAGGTTGCCCAGAGAAGCTATGGATGCTTCATCCCTGATACTGCTCGAGACCAGGTTGGATGGGGCTCTCAGCAACCTGGTCGAGTGGAAAGTGTCTCTGCCCGTGTGCAGAGGGGTTGGAATTAGATGATCTCTAATGTCCCTTCCAACCCAATCCATTCTATGATACTATGATTATTTGGGTTTGGAAGATACTGTTGGATAAAAAAGGCTATCATGCTGACAATTAAATTATATTTCAAAGTGGAATAGCCAGTATGGAACAGACATCTGTAAGTAAAATAATAGTTACTAAGACATGACATTTTTCAAATGTCTTCAAAGAGCACATTCGTTTTTGCTGTGTGTATGATTTCATTTATTTTATAAAGATAAGACACATGAACTTTTATTACAGGCTCCTATATGTCATGGTTTCTTTGCTACTCAAAAATATCACTGTAAATGAAATAAAATGTTATTTGCTATTTGACTTGTCATTCCTATGTTGCAAAGTATTTTGCTCTGCTTCTGAAAGTTGTGACATGCAATAATTATTGGCAGCTGTTTGCAGTCAGCCTCAAGCAGGCTCCAAAATGGATGAGGACCTTTCCTCACTTAAAATAGGCAACTCTGCAACTCTCAAGCCAAAAGGAAAAGAGAATCCCTGGCTTTTGCATCCTGGAGGTGTCCTGCATTTTATCTGTTATCTGTCTTAGCTGGTCACTGACCTTGCCTTTCTTCCTTCCCTGTGATTGTCAGTTGTAAGGTCTTATGCATGCTCCAAGGTATTGGAATCCTCAATAGCTGCCTCAGAATTTGTAGAATTATTTGAGTAGCGAGAGTGGTATCTTGTGTTTAAAAAAAAAAAAAAAAAAAAAAGTTACATGCAATTTATCACTAATCCCTGTATTTTTCTCTCCTTTAAGTAAGATGCTCTGGGAGGCAGTGGAGAGGATGCAGGAAAATATGACAGTATGACATATAATACAGGCTAAATTATTTGTTAAATTGGACTCTGTGAATTTTGAGTCATTTACTGCAGATATCCTTACCTTGCAAGTTTTTCTAACAAATGTGATTAGTAAACCAGTTAATGGTTAAAGCTGCTTTAAGGTTGGAATGGCTTCCCCCCCCCCCCCCCCCCCCCCCCGCCTCCGAAGATTTAACTCCACACCATTATTTTGTTCCTTTGCCCAGACTATACAGACCATTGGAGTCAACACAAATCATCTCCAGATGGAGCAATGGTGGGCCAAGCCAGTACAGCTCTCTAGCACTAACCCTCACTGCCTGGAGGAGTTTCCTTTGGTGTATTCTCCTGGTATTGGAGCAGTGACTCTCTGCCATACAGCTTTTAGGCAGTTCTTGTCTTGGCACAGTAGCTAGGGACTCAAGCACTGAAGATGACTTTTGGACTTGTTTGAAGGAGATAAAGTTCCTTAATTTGCTCCTTGACTCAGTATTAAGGAAATAGACCAATACTTTTTGAGCAACAGATTGAAGGCTTCCCTGCTTGTATTTGTTCATGTGGCAAAGCACCGTTCTGGCTGGGTATCATGTTGCCTGGGCCCGCAGCTTTATCAACTCATTTGTGGTCTTAGACTCATTCAGGAAGCAAGATGGTGTTTGTGTGCCAAACTCAGATTTCATGGCTTCCAGTTGGTGGAAAATGCTGAAAGAAGAGGGGGAATGTAAACCTTTGGTATTGGCCTCGCAGGTGTGGCAGCAAGGTGTGCTGGCTTGTCAGATAGTAAAGCTCTGATAACTTGAAGCTGACAAGTTTTGGAAGGTGCTGCCATTAATTTTGTTGTTGTTTTAAACCTGCAGTGCACGTTTGATCTTGTTCCAGCTTCTGTCTTCCAAAGTTCTCAATATTTCTCAGCTCTAGCTCTGTGTTTGGGTTGTTTGTTTGTTTTTTTTTCCTTTAATTGAGGTGGTTTAAAAAGGAAGATATATAGACAAGGAATACAAGACTTAGTGCCTATTCCATTCAGTCCTGTGACCCTATTTTGCCTTTAGGGGAGATGTTTTGAGACTCCTGTTGCTCCTGGGGCCACGCAGAGCCCAAACAAGGAGAAAACTTTTCTACTGAGAAATAATACAGCTGAGCAGAGGTAATACTAACCCAAACTTTCTCACGTCCTAGCCGTTGTCTGAAGGCAGTGGTGTGAGCTGAGCCAAATCAGATCTGGCTTTCAGGCTAACCACACTGCCTGTTAGGAATATAGTTGTGGGAACTGCTACCCACCGTATGGGTTTCCACATCAGCCCAGCTATACTAAGGCTGAGTACAGACTTGTACAGCTCAGCAGCCCATTCTTCATCCTCACTGCTGAACTGTGCTGCCAACGAGGCCTCGTACTGACTGCTTGGAAGTAGAGATTCAAAGAAGATGCTAAAAATTAAAAACCACATTAAGAAAGTCAGGCCCCTTTCCCATCCTTTGAGATTGCTTGCTTTCCTGAAGCTGGCCTTAGGACACGCGTCTTGTCTGTCTTTTCTGTGGCTTGGTAGACTTGGGAGGAGCAGAGTAACACACCTGAGGTAGGAAGCACAGGGAGTCTGTTGTGGAGGAAGCCAGTTGAAGATTTCTTCTCTTTTGGCCTGGCAGCAGGAGTGGTCATCCTCCGTGGGTCTGGCCTAAGTCCATCCTCTCACAGCTCTCCTGTCACAGCTGTTGGCACAGGTTCAGCTTAATCCTCAGGTTGGGATCCCCCTCCCTTCCTATGTGCTGGTTACTGTGCACAGGGGCACAGACTTGTCAGTTTGCAAAAGCCGAGACCGCTGGTAGCGAACACGTGACACGGGCTGGAAATTAGAGAGTGTGAATTAGGAAAAAAACCCAGACCACTCAAACCCAAGAAAACAAAAGTGCTTTTTATACAAAATGACGCTGGCCTTGCCATCACTGTGGGGCCTGAGACTGAATCCCCTCAGCCTGGGGAATTAAGGTTGAATGTGCGTTTGCTGAATAATTAATGGAAAAGATGAGACTCCTGACTAGCTGGGATCAGCAGAAATTTATAGTCTCTGTTAGTCACTGGACAGTGCTCAGCCCTGTGCCTTGGCCAGGCAGCATTTTCACTCTGTTGGGTGAAAAGCCCCGGGGTTTTCAGGCTGCTGAATGTTGTTAAGCGCTGTCCCAGCTGATCTTCGTGGCAGGTTTCCTTCTGATGCTTTCATCAGAAATGAAAGAAAAATCTCATTAGCTGATTTATGTGCCCTGTAATGAAAATAAGTGTTCCAGCTATGCTGCTTGCAGCTTTTGCTAGCTGAGCCTCTGTAATTGTGTCACAGAAGAGACTTGGGCAGGAACTTGCCTTCCTCAATGCTCTGTTCCTTGTTCTCTTAACCCATTTCAACATTCTTACCTGGTTTGTGATTTTTAAGAGGAAGTTGGTGACAGAGGGCTTATGTAGGCTGTAAGTGCACCAGTGCTAAACTGGGTTTCACTAAAGTCTTCACTGGAGTTTTACCTTTCAAGCTGAATGTGCCTTGGACATTGTTTTTATGTCAGAGTCCAAATGTGCCCTCATCTGTCCTTGCAGTAGCCACAGATAAGCTCCAGAAACTTCATCCTATCAACATCTACAATTAAAGTAAGAGCACTTTAAAAACCTTATGACACGGCACATTTTACCTAGCAAAATCTATGACATGAAAGGGCATTTTTTTTCCACTCCGTTCTACCTTTGTAATATTGTGCTCATGATAAACTCCCAGTCTCTGTAGACACCTGAAAGAAAGCAGTGTCCCAGCACGAGGTCAGATTACAAGTTTGGTTATGTTTTTAAGTACTGATAGCATGGTCTTATTTCTAGAACAGCATATGACAGATACATCTGCTTGTAAACATATGGGAAATTTTTCTTAACTCTGCTGATCCTCTACTATTCTTTCCTTCTGACAATTCAGCAAACAGAAAGCAGGTGCAAGGATTTTTTGGCAATAAAAAGTTTATGTAACTTGTTATTAAAAGAACAAAACGCAATTAAATGGTGGTCTTACAGCGCAGACCTGGCTTTGTGCAGAACTTGGTGGTGAATTTCTGAGATAGACGGTGCACAGAACAAACCAGGACAGCGAGAGTTTTATTTCCCCTTCTTACCAACTGTCTTACTGTAATTACAACTAGAAAAGGCCTGACCCTCAGAAGGCAGTTTGATTAGTCACAGGGGAGACCTTGCATATAAAAAATAGGGTATACCTCTTTCCATGAGAGAAATTCTAAGTTTGGGCAAGGTGTAGAGCAGTCCACAGGATAATGGGAACTGGAAGCCAGACTGGTTGCTGGGTTTGTTTGTTTTAGTGGGATGTAGCTTGTGCCCATAACAGTGCCAGCACATCATTTGTCAAGCACAGTTACCCAGGTTAACTGAACCACATTCCTCACCCTTGGGCATTCCTTATTTCACAGTGTGAAAGTGAAGCCATCCGACGTGCTGCATCATCCAGAGTAACAGAGCTTGAGGAAACTAAGTCTCTACATGAATGGAGATGTTATATTGCATTTTAGGTTGCCTTATGCTGAAGTGTCCAAGGCCGGGTTGGATGGGGATCTGAGCAACTTGGTCCAGTGGAAGATGTCCCTGCCCATGGCTGGTGGGGTTGGAACTAGATGGTTTTTTAAGGTCCCTTCCAACCCCAAACCATTCTATGGTTCTGTACTGTTTCTAGATGAGCAGAAGCTTGTTTTTAAGGATAGCAATGCACCAGCACCTATCTGAGATTAAAATGCAAGAAATACTTGCAATCAAACCAGTTTAATTCATGTATATTTGTACAATTTGTATAAAAAAAAAGAAAAATAGGTACTTGCAGACATTAACATAAAGACCAAACAATATTTTCTATTTATTTAAAAAGCTTTAAACATACAGAAGCAAACCCCTAATTATAAATGCATCATTATGCATAGATTTTACTGTTTACACCATACTGCTGGCTGCTTTTATTTTTCATCCAGGAATCTATTTAAACTCCAAGAATTCTTAAACATTCCTCTGAGCTTCCTGGCCTCAGAACTGCTGTCTGTCTTATCAAGTCATTGACCTCCAGCTGAAAACATTGCTCTAAAAAAAGTCAAATCTTTAATAAACAATTAAAAGTGCATTAACTGTAGAATTGTTTAATTTCATAAATGTTTAAACAAGTCAGTGAAAAACACCACCCTGTGAATTAGCTTTTTGCATTATTGATTGTAAAGTATCTTTTTAATAAGATTTTGATATTGCAAACTTTAGTATTTTCTATTTTTTTTTCTGTGCATCTGCTCAAGTTGCACGATGTGTAGTATTCCTGAAATACCCACTGCAGTACATTAACACTATTTTACATTTTAACTGTGCATACAATGCTCTTGCTGCATATCCCTGTTCCTTCTTACAACAAAATAATTTAGCTCAATGAACAAAAGCCCACCTCTAAAAGCTGTTATAGTTTGTCTTGTATTTTGCAGGAGACAAATGCCTATTTCATTCTAAACAAATTCAAAAGAACGTAACTAACTTCCCGGTAGCTAAAAACTAGGGTTGGTTTTTGTTTTTGTTTTTTTTTTCCTGTACACAGGTTTAGATAAAAAAAGTGATGGCTATTCTGCTTAAGTGTTCTTGATAAGAGAATACTGCCTCTTACAACATCTATATCCAATTGTATCTATTACTTCAATGATCTCTAGCAAAAAATAATAATCAATGAATGGTTTCATAAACAACAGGTGATTAAAGTAAAGGATTTATTATAATCTGCTTACAGTTGTTTGCAAAGACAGACATACGTTTTTGCATAAAGATATAAATTGCTTTTTAAAACTAATTTAGTGTGTTTAATTATATGAAGTTTCTGTGAATTATGAATTGTACCAAACCAAGATTAAAAGTAATAAGGTACAAAAATAGGAGAAAACAGACAACAATTTGGACTGGGACAGGCATTTAACAGTGAAGTGTAGAATATGGCTTTGCTATTTTAGTCAAGCAAAGTTACTCTGAGACAGAAAAGGAGGCAGTAACTTTGTTAATATAAAAAGCTGCTGCAGACTGTATTCACCCAGAACCTGGCTTTGAAATTTTCTATTTTAGACTTTTTTAAAAAAAAAATGTAAATTAAAAGATGGATGTATGACTGTGTCTTTACTGTAAACAACCAGTCTGCATGCTGTATATCTCACGTTGGAAGTTTGGCTTTCATATTGCTGTGCAGGTCAGTATTTAAAGATCTGCCTATGAATTAGACTTCCAAAATGCAAATAATATATGTATGTATATATTTATATATAAAAAACCTCTCTGAATACAGTCTTTACAGATTACCCATTGCATAAGGCAGGTGTCATTTAAAAAGACAAGTAGCGCTGACTGTCTTCAGTGCACCAAAGTGCACCTCAAAATCTGGGTTCAGAAAGGGTGTAGAATTCTTAATTCGACCACCATTTACAAGAAATGCTACATTCCGACCGGCCAAGGGACACGCTAGGGCTCAAAAATACCAGTGGCACCCAGAGAGAACACTACAGATTAGGACTCTGAAAAACTATTCTATTTAAACATGAGCATATGGTAGCAACAGTTGTGCCTCAGAAAAGTTCACCTGTCCTCTATTCTACTCCAAAATTTTGTATTCGCTTATAAATTGTGACATAGTGAAAATCACCTCAAAAATTCTCTTCTTTGCAGTCTTATTTTTGAGACAAAATCAGACCAACTGAGTTGAACTTGTAGTGTGAACATTTGTCTTCTCAGATGTATTCTGAGTATTACAAAAGTGCTTAGAAAAGTACATGCTTTTTAGTTTATCACTAAAAATTCTACTCAGCTAATCTGCCCATATCAGTACCTTACCACCCCTCTCACCAGTACAAATGTCTCCAATATACTTACTGTAATGATCTGCATGTTCCCTTCATCATAATCGCCCTCCCCTCTCTGAAATAATAATCTGACCTTTTAAGATGTTTCATATTTCCAGTATTCAAAGGAAAAAAAAAAAAACAACCAACAAAAAAACCAAACAATCTGGGAAACCTTAGTAAAAAAAAAAGAAAAATCATTCAACGGGTTGCTCACCCCCGTTCCCCTGAGAGAGAAAGGGAATAGAGGGCAAGAACTCACTAGATCATTAAGCTGGCAAAAGCTTTGGAGAGAGATCGTAGTTTGTCTTGTTAAATGAAACCTTCGTAAAGTGGCAAACACAACATAGTGTAGTTTCCTACGGATTTATGAAGCAGAATCTCTAAGATGTGCTCAAGTCACATACGCTTGCAAGAGAGACAAAAAGGGAGGAAAATATAGAGGAAAATAGAAAGGCTTAAAACACAACTGAAAAGGTTAAGCGTGGTTATTTACAACAGATACTGTAGGATGGTAAATTAGATATGATGCTAAAAAAGGCACAGCTTTCCCTTTCTTAAATACACTGTAAACGGTTCATTATGCATGCAGAACATTTCACTTTACAAAAAAATTACCTTGTTTGTTTAGACAAAGATAGTACTTAAATAGTCTCCAGCAAAATAGAGTTCTTTCAAAAATACTTTCCCGTTCATCCTATTAACCATTAAAGATTTTTTGTCTCATTTACAAAAGTTCCTTACACCTTATTTCAGGTCCTTCACAATTTATACATACAGCAATGTACAGTACAGCAAAAGACTGCAAAAAATTATTTGTAAAGCCAGCACAATAGATACTATAAATTGATACCAGGGCATTTGTTTTTCACATCTTATCCTTTTTTAATTAAATAGTAAATGGACACTTAACACAGTGTATATCATCTATGATGGGATAACATGGGATAACAAATGCCACAGGTGGGGATAACAGAGTATTCCACACCAAATGTTCTGTTATTACTTTACACGTTAGGGTTTGTGTGTGTGTATATATGTGTATATATATAGTTTTTGTTTGTTTTTTTTACAAGAAAAGAATATTAATGCCCCATATTGACTTTACGTTTTATGTGCAAACCAAGGGTAAGCTTTAAAAAGTTCTCATTAGTTCTCGAACCCTTTTAAAACAAGCAAACAATACCAGAAACTACATGGCATATTTAAAACTCCATCTGTTAAAATATCAAAATCAAAGAGTTATTGACTAGATATGGCTTTTCATCCAGAGGAACAGGAACATTTTCTAAGTGTTTTAGGGTTATGGGGTAATTTCCAAACATCTAGGTCTTGCCAAATCCAAGTCAACTTCTTTCCATTCCCCAAACCCTTCATATGATTTTAGACTATTCAGAGACTGCTGAACAAGTGTAAATAGCATGTTTAAAATATGGTTTCTTGGGTCCTTCATGGGTGTGGAATAACACAGGGAAACTTAAGGCAAAGTTCTTCCATTTAAGACATTTTCTATCACTTCCTGTGAAAGTACAGGGGCTTGGCATTCCCAGATTCCACCTTTGGTAGCTGGTCACTGATGATTTCCACCAGCATGGCTGGAAACTCTACTTTCAGTGCCTGAGACTCTCGGAAGGTGTAGAAGCAGAATTCCAATAAGTCACTAACAAGCTGAAAGAGAGAAAGAAACACTTTTTAGGAAAAACACACAGATTTTTGCATGCAAACAACAGCTTATTGATAATTTATTATTTCCAAGCAATGGCATCTTACTTTGACTTGGCAGTCCATTTGTAGGGTTATAAAGCAAACAATAGAACTCCAACGCCAAAGGGCTACTTAACTCATTAAAAATCAGTGAACTAGGGAAAAAACAAGATACCACAGATTTGACTTTTCAGCCTAATTGCACTTTTCGTTTCACTAATAGCAACTGGCCACCATGAAAACTATAGGTACTCAGTATCTATGAAAATAAAGCCTTCTGCCCAGAGGGAAAAGATCAGCCATAAACCATTGTATCTCTAGATTTCAGGGGGACACACATTCATTAAATCAGATTATTTGCTAACTTCAGTGCCTTCAGTGCCCCTCCAGGGCCTGCAACCTACAACTGCCAGAGCAGCTGATGTTTCCAGCTCAGCAACAGGAGTGCTGTGTCACATGGTGGCATTTCAGGTTTTACAGCATCACAGGGTACATGTTTTTTTTTGTGGCTGTGATCTAAATGCACCTCCTAGAGCCTTCCAGTACTCTGGACTCGTTGCAATCTTTAGGAAAAACACAAGTCAGTCAAGAGGCAGAGGCACATCAGCTTCTGAGGCACCCATGAAAGAAGTGCATCCAGATTTCAGCGTATGAACTTCCACATCAGTTCAGCAAACCACTGTGTTGTGTGATTAAAGAAAAGCTACAGTCTCTGCTGTTTAAAAATTCAAAAGTTAAGCAGAGCTTAATTTTGGTGCCTTATGCCCTTGGAAAGACTTAAACCACTTCTGCTCGTGTAGTTTATCAAACACACGTTTGTCATTTCAATTCTCAACATGTGGATTTGCACTCTGCTGTAAAGCCCCTGTTAAAGACAGAGCAAATAAAAGTGGCCTTCTGGAATGCAGAAAAGGAAATAAATGAAAAAATATGGACAGCAACACTACCATCCTGTAGCTCCAAACCTTACAGCTTATTTTCAGGACTTTCACAGCTGTTCTCACAAACATGTAAGCAATTTATGAACATCACAGAGAAGTGCTGAGATCACTCAAACACATGACTTTCTGCTATAGAGCACTATGTAAGTCTGTCTGCTGTGGCTGAGTTCATTCCCGATGATCTGGCATGTCATGAAGCAATGCTAATTAATTAAACAGATGCATGCCTAAATAAGTAGCACAGACATAATCTGGTTTTCAAGGGAAAAAAATGCTGATGTTCAAAGGTTTACTTTACCCATCGGGAGGAAGTTGTTATTGTATTCAGTAACTGCGTGCCAAAAATATTCCAAACAACACAAAACCAAATGAAAGGAAACTCTTTTGGTGTAATCACTGCTCAGGCATCAAATACTAGCACCTAAGCAAAGTAAGCTTTGCATCCAAACATAGCCTTGACAATGACCTGGTGAATGAGCTGCTTTTCCTAAACTTGTTGGGGTCATCTCTGTCCCACTGCCAGCCATCCTCACTGTGCTAATGGCTCGCCTTCTGTGCAGTACAAGCTAATTCCTGCCTCATCACAGTTGTGTGAAGCCTCTGAATGCAATAGGACAGGTATTACAGGAAAGCCTAAGTAGAAATTACTAATTCTGACTTCTTTGCAAGCTTTTAGTAGAATCCAGTAGGTATGTGTGTCTGGTGAATATGCAGAAAAGGGGAAATGAAGAATAATGACATTAATGAAGGAAGCATAATCTATTCAATAAACAAATGAGTGAGCAGTCCAGTGGGTGAAAACCAGGATGCAATCATGGATATGATCACAGCATAGCACATTATGAGTCCCACCACAGAGGAAAAAGGTTAAGTTTACACAACAATTTCCAAGAAAGCACCAAAACCTCTCCTATCATGTAACACTTGGGTTTGAAGCCTCAAAGATAATATATTTTCTATACTTATTGAGTCTGCTAAAACATTTTATCTTTTCTTTCTTAAGCTAAATTAGCAACTTTAAAATACTTGACAATAATCATCCACTTAAAGAAAATGGGAGTACTAAGAAGCATGTGTGCCACCAGGAACACGGGGCTGCAGTTAGGATCTTTTTAACTTCAGCCTTAAAAGCTGCATGGCTTTTGGGGCTGGGGAAGCATTATTTTAAAATAATGAGGAACGAATGTGGGAGAATTGAAGGCCAACTCAGAAATACTAAAATGTAAACACTAAGATAAGGTCAGACAGAGAAAGCTGTGAGGCTGAGAACTGTGCCATAGGCAGTGCTCTTTACTGCAGGCGTGCTCTCATACATTTTCAAGGTACCCTCCCTCCCTGCAGCCCAGCAGCCTTGGCATGAAGATGTGCTAAAGGGAGGAAAAATTCAGGTTCCACAGGCAATACTAATTTTGAAATTTAAGTCCCTGCCTCTTAATCCCAAGCAACATCTGTCTGAACAGGTAAATAATTTAGCTAGTCTTTTGCTTTAAAAGAGAAATTCCCTCTTCAGTAAGGAAATGAAAACCTTTGCTTTCTCTTGGAATATACAAGCTCTGTCAGTGCAGTGACAGTGACTGATGCACCACAGGTTACAAGCAAGATAATGCAAACTATCCAGCACCTTTAAATGTGGTTTATGAATTTCCTAGATCAAATATACTTCTGGTTGTTCTTTAAAGGCTTGTAAAAGCCCTGTGCTCTGAGAACTCCTGACTACACTTCACCTGATCACTTTTACTATCTACTTCTGGTAGTTTATACCGAAAATGCTGACACCTCCTCCATTCCAACAGCACGAAAGGCAACTCCAATTAAGCAGAGAGAGTGAAAGCACCACTGTTTTCTCAAGCAGTGAAAGTAGTGACTAGAAACATATTTGCTTTTACAATCTTAATTATTTCAGGTGCTGAAGCACACTTCTGAAGAGCGACAGCTTAGCAGAGTGCAGACAGTGCACTTAAGGCCACAACTAAAACAATTCCTGTTTCCCTGGGATTCAACCAGGATGCTATTCTTACTGCTTTACTAGGGAAGTGTTCAACTCTCTTTGGAGAGGGCAATAAAACATGGCTTAGTACCTTCTGACAGCACTCCAAGCCTCCCTCTACACACGGAGGAATCAGGGCAGTGCTCAGGTACTGCCTGCCCCTGGTGGGCAGTGCTGGGCTCCCAGAATGGAGACTGTAGCCTCTCTGGGTGGGAAAATACCACTAAATAAATTAGCATGAGCTGGGTTGTGGGGATGGAGAAACACAGGTCGGAACAATTGCATCCATGTCACCCAGACTGCTGCAAGACGTGACAACTCTTCTGCCAGCAAGCAGATCAGCTGCTCACTATAACCCTTCACCACTTCAGTGATTAATTATGAAGCTTTCTCTCATCACTACCCTGCAGAGAGTGTGCTGCACTTAAACATTTTCAAGGCTACAGCAGTCTTAGTAATTCTGAAATTTTTACTTAATCAATCTTTCTTTGCATTTGTATGCTGTATTAAGCACCTCTGAGAAATAGGAGTATTAATCAAACGTAATTTTCTGTTATTAGGGTGGGGTTTCCATAAAATGGACTTTCTCACCCATACTGTTCTCCATAATTAAAAAAAATGAATCCTTTAATGAAGCCCCTGAAGTTAATACAGTTACAGTGACCTTTGAGAACTTGCAGAATTTATACAGCAAAAAGAAGTTATTTTAGTTGGGAAATCTCACCATGCCTCTGCATTTCCAGAAATGGTTAGAACCGCTGGATTTGCAAGGGTGCACATTTCTGTGTTTAGTTTTCTGACTTAAAATTCTCTCAGAATCTCTGAGTGAGGTATGAAAGCCCACAGTCAATTCTCTATCAGGAGCACTTTTGTGATTAAGCCTACTGAGACTGCAATTAAGACAGTGGTAGGGTAACAACACAATGCTGAGTAATTTCTTCCTATTATTAGCTACAGCTATTACTGTCAGAAACCTCAGTGTTCTCCTTTATATATATATTTAAAAAAACCACTCCCAAACCTTTCTCTGTCCCTTTCAGGAATAGGTCTCTGGCCGCCCAGCTCTTTGCTCACCCAACAAAGAGCCCTCGGTGAGTTTGGGACTACTGTAACTTCTTGTTCTTTGCCCTCTGTGCAGTAGATACAAAGCTCCTTCTTCAACAACCAGTAAGGTTAAGGAAAACCACTGCGAACCAGGTCTTGATTTTTCCATTACCACTATATTCCTTTTTGCTCCTAGTCCTATGAAATTCCCAGGATGTAAATAAATTATTACTCTGAGGACTCATGAAGAAAATTTATTCCCCCCGGGATGGCTCCCAGGCTGATTCTCAGAGATAACTATGTCCTTTGTTGCCCACAGTGGCCGATTCCTAGGTGCCTAAGAAATCTTTAACCCAAGAGTAAACCCTTGCACAAACACAGAGAATACAAGGTAAGACCAAGAGATGAAGCCTCTGATCACACCTATGCAGTGTTTTTACCTCATGCTAGCAAGGAGTAAAAGGTGGATAAAATGCATATGGATTAGGGACTAACAGTATCTACCAGAGGAAGTGTGAACCCTAGATCTGCCTGGACAAGTGCATTTCTCTGACTGAGGAACTGCACTCATTTCTTCGAGTTCTCTTCATAAACATGTGCACACTGAAACCACAGCACTTGACACAAGGGAACCTGAGTTGAACTCATTTTGTATGCCTGGAGGATGCATGCAAACCCAGAGCATCACACACCAGTGAAGCATCCTCAACCCTTGGCCGAGGCACATTTTGAGCCAAGTCTCCCTCGCTCTTCTATCAACAGTAGCAGGTTTCTGCCCTTCTCCAACAAACACCTACTAACATGAAGGAAAAGGGATCCAACCATCACAAACAGAGCAAAAAGCCTCTCAGAGTAGCTTCTGTCTACATTAGGGAGCTGGGAATCAATTTCTCCCTTAACAGATGCACAGTAGCTGCTGCAACACACACCTCACACACTCCTACATTGCCACTGCTCTGGTAGGAGCCACACTGGGAGTAGGGACTGGATCTATCCCCCTGAATAAACAGAGAAAATGCTTACCCTGAGAATTCAGGCACTGGGACTAAAACAAGGCTCCAAATAGCTCATCATCTGTGGGACACAACTTCAGCAAATCAGTAGCAGAAGTAAGTGCACCCAAAGGTGTTGGTGACAGCTGAGGGGCTCATCTGCAGCTTCCTATCTGCTGGATTAGGCACCTGCAGAGGCACATTTGCATCCAGCACAGCATGCCTTGCAAACTTGCCCCTCGAGGATCCATGCCCTTCTTCCCACTGTCAGCTTTTTCAGGGAGTGAAATCCTGGCGCTCTCAGCCTATGGAAAGATCTACCTCAGCTATAAAGTATTCCCTTCAGGAACCATAAAAAATTAATTATTCAGCAGCATGAGCCTTAAAGAATTTATTTTTGTTTGGCAGAATATGTCAACAAGTGAATGACAGCGCAGGGTGCTGCCTTGCCAAGACAAGGGAAAGGTTCACATTAGGGTTTAATGTCATGGCATCGAAACAAAAGCCCTCTTCACTCAAAGTCTGTTTAGTATCAGCCAGATTGAAACCAAATTCAGCTTTTGTTCTGCAAACTGCCTAACCATGCACTATGGTCTCTATATGAAATGAGGCTTGCCATGCAAGATACAACCCTCCCTGCCAAAGCCAACAGGAGATGCCGAGGAGGATCCAAATGAAGTTTCTGATACCATGTGCAGTACATCTGTTTCTAATGTTCCTGCATGCCGTTCGTCTGATCCCATAAGGCAGTTCACCTACATCCAAGTGCTGCATATGCATCTCTCCCCAAAATGCCCATGGCCGTTCACAGGCACGAGACCGAAACCTTTATGTTCTGGGTAGAAGAGGGCGGTTGTCCTGGCTACGCTGTGGTTCTTTAACACATAAGGCTACTTTAGGAAATTATGCACATGAGCCAGCCACAGTGGTAAGAAATACAATCCCAACATGAACGAAACACGGCATCACTAAATCATTAAGGTTGGAAGAGACCTCAAAGATCATCAAGTCCAACTGTTAACCCAGCACTGCCAGGTCCACCACCAAACCATGTCCGCCAGTGCCACATCTGCGTGTTTTCTGAACACTTCCAGGGATGGTATGTTGATTGCCTTGCTGCCCTCAGTGCTCCCAGAAGCTACTCATGCTGGGGTCCATCCACACAATAGCAAGGAAATGGCAACACCCTCCTCTCTGTCACCTCGTGCTGAAGAAGGGCACCCTGTGCAACCGGACAGATGCTGTCAGCCCATGCCTGCTGTATCAGCATCCACTGCTTCCACACTGCATCGTGCAAATAAAGAGCATTTCGGTGCAGGGCAGCAGTGACACAGATGCCAGGGCAGCCTGCAGGCCGGCTCCTAAGGGCGAGCACAGGTGTGCACACACACGTGCGCTAAGCCCTGTTTATCTTGTCTGCTCGGGATGGGTTTCCATCTCTTATTTTCCGGTTACAGTTTTGGTGCTTTGAGGCTTTATGGATCATTAAATAAAGTTGCTGATGTTTTAAAATACTTAAGTGCCTACCTGGCCTTCTTGAAAATCTCCGTTTTGTCTCAGCTCGGCACTTTTCTACCTGCACATATGTTCACTGCGTGGATGAGTGATTTAGTATACTGAGCTATAATATAAAACCATCTTGTTTGGGTTTCTTTTTCTTCCTCATATTATATAAGCCAAGCATACTGGTATTTCCATGCACTTTGTTTCACATAGTCCTCAGAAAGACTACTTAAAAATGAGGTTGATGAAAGCAAGTGTGAAGGTGCAAAGGAGAAGGTTTTTTTATTGTTTGTCGCTACACTCAGGTAAAGTGAATTCCATGAGTGATGAGAAGCTGCTCTGCTCTGATGGAAAAGCTGGATGCAGCAGGAGGGTTCAGCACACGTGAATTCTGCACCAGTCAGTCCCTTCAGGCTTGCCCTGCAAATGCCAGTGCTGTGGCCACAGCAGCATGTAAACATGGGGCCCTCAGCTCCAGCTAGATCGCTCAGCACCAAATATATGCTGATCCTCTAAAATTATAATGGAGTAAGTTAAAAATACATAGGTGACAGCTGAAAACACATTCCTCCTGTACTATGGAACTGAGCAGAATTTGCATTTACATCAACTGAACGGAGAAATTCTGCACTAACAGGCAGTGGGGAGAGAATAATAATTCTCACTTCTCATTAATATTATCGCTACTCTAAATTTATTCTGATGGATTTCAAAACTGAAAAAGCAAAAAATCAGTTTTAAAGAGAAAAAATAAACAAGTGCCTTTGTTGAACAAGTCTCCAGCATCGCCTCTGAAAGGAAGCACTGTTGTGCAGACAACCAGCCTTTTTAACGGAGAATGCTGACAATGGGACTTTCTTTAAAAAGTCCTTTGAAACAAAGTGCTCTATTAAAACAAAAGTAATGTAAAAATAGCTTAATTAAAAATTAAATAAAATGCAGGAGCAGTCTGCTTCCTCTGGTTAGTTCAGCTCCCAATGGTTAATGCTGTGTTTTGGAAAATGTCTGTAGGACACGGTAGCGTTCTCAGTAAGTGCGAGCCTGTCATCCAGTCACCTTAACTGCACAAACACACCCATTGCAATAACAAATCACAGACATTGCCTATCCTGAAGAGGATTAGAAAGCTCCATAAATGCAGGGGTTTGTTATGCTGCCTCCAGGTTCAGATGTGAATTCTTGCAAACGATTTTATCACCGACCCCTTTTCTTTCCACTAACACACTACAACTTCCTTTGCTGGCACTGAGCAAGTGAAACCTGATCTCTGAAGAATGAGCTATTACTGCAGTACTAATAATACTCTCCCTGCCTCCCACTAAGATTTGCAATGTTTTAATGAACAACAGAACAATATTTGAAAAATAATTCCATATGTACGTTCTGTAAACAGACCTCAGGCTCTTATACTGATTTGACCTGAAGTGCACTGTACTGTACCGTCTCCACAAAATGAAATTTAAGTCAAGTACAAAGAAGTACATTTATAAGCAATAGGTTATTCATCCAGTAAGTTTTTCATGCAGCAAAGTTCCTTCCCTGCCCACCCAGGATGGAGTAGGACAGTTTTCCCCTTTGCTGCAGTTTACCAGTTTTTACTGGGAGGTGATCACTGTGCTGCTGGGCTACAGCCTCCCCTCACAGGAGCCCTCCTCTCATGTACCCAAACACAACTAAAGGTCACAATCACTGGCCCCAGGAGTCTCGTGTCACTTGCTGCACCGTGGCACAGCTTCAGAGAGGATGGGTGCTGGCCCTGCTGGCCCAGGCAATCAGCTGGTCCCCGGGGCACTCTCAGGGGGCATTGGGAAAACCCTTCAGCTTGGGACCCATTAACACCTGGGTCCTCTGTGGGGACTGCATCCTTGCTGCTGCTGCTCAAAGCACCTGGAAAGGTAAATCTTTGCCCTTACCATTATACTGGCTAGAACCAGGTTGCTCCTTACTAAACAGCTCAACATTATGGATACTCCTGAAATCGCGAGCTGGTTCCGTGCATCTGCCATAGCCCCTCAGAGTCACTCGGGCAGAGGCATCAACAGCCAGGGTGCTTTGAGACTAAAACTTTCATTTCCCATGTCATTCCCCACATCTCACATCTGGCACATGTCAAACAAGCACCTCACACTGGAATGAGGTAGAGCAGAGTAGAAATAACCAAACAAGGAATCTTATACTTAAGATCTTATACTAAAACCTAAATAAAGCTTCCAATACCCAAGATGACTTCAAGATCTTAAAACACCTTTTCAAGTCATCATTATTACAATCCCAGCTGTAAAAGATGACTAAATTAAATCAACATTTATTAGCATATCAGGCATATTAGATGCGTGACACTAATCCGGCACCTTTCCCCGGGAAGCGACTCACGGATACTCCATGTGGCGCACTCGCGCTGTGTTCAACAGGATCACAGCTCACATCCTCTCTCTTGCTGCAGAGCCTGTGGCCCCACTGACAGCTCTGACCTTATGTGAATCATTGGAGGAACACATCACCATTTAACTTAGGAGAAGGCGTCAGGACCCAGCCCTTAATGACTTATATTTTCTTATTTTATTTGGCACTTGTCCTTAAATTCATCTAACAACTTCTCTCAGATGTTCCTTTGAAAATAATTTCACTTTTTTCTCCCTTATCAGTTAACACAATTCAAGACTACTGGTTTACCTTAACGGAGAGATTTTTTGCTTAATTTTTCTGCACTCCCTGAGGAGTTATACTTACATCATGCATGGAGTCAAGAAGTTTAGTCAGTTGGTAGAATCTCTGCCAGCTTTGCCCAGAGTTACTTGGACATTTAGTTACCATCTTCTTTAGTTCTTTTATGTAATTTGCCCTCATTTCTTCAAATGCAGCTTGGCTTTTGAGACCATCCTTGGGAACTGTCATTGAAAAGACAGTCTTAAATTAATATTAACTGCATTGCTTATTCTTTTGATGTGCATACTTAAACAGTTACACCAGTTAATGGATGAAGGAATTAAATCTTCAAGCAAAGTCCATAATTTTACAGACACTGGTTAAGGGAGCAACAACATCATACAGATTTTCAAGCGATTCAAGCATCCTCTCCAGATGTGTGATTGCAGAAGCTGTGGCAGAGGACAAGATAACATCTCAGAAATATGACACATGCTAACCTCATGTCTGAACTGTTTTTAATACAATCCAACCACATAAAAAAAGGCAGATGGATCAAGGGTATTTTTTTTAAAGTTGAAGACGTGATTTATCATTCTTGAATGACTCCCCACACTTGGCAGAGGAGGAGAAAGTACAGAACTACAGCTGTTATCTGCAGAAATGCTAGACCAAGTGACACATTTTTAAGCCATCATGTAAGATCTAAAATTTCTTTGAATGTTAGCAAGCATCTGTGTATCACCTAGAACAAACAGAGCCATTATTCAGCACAGAACAGAAGACTGTTTTCCAAAGTGGCATCCTGACCCAGTGTTTGACCACGACATAGTGGTAGCAAGCATTTGTAGTGTCCTGTTAAAGTTTCCATCTGCCAGAGGGAGATGGAATCAGGATCATGGAATCATCATTTCACAGATGGGCTAAAAGTAGTTTTCTGATACTTTTTACTGTAACTGATATCAGCAAGGCTAATTACAAAAGCAAATACACCACTTCTTTACAGGCTGCAAATACTGTTGCACTCCAGCAGGTTCTGCCCCAAACAGAAATGGCTTATTAGGATCAGATCTCTATGAAAATGCCGAAAAGATTATTTATAACATTACTCAAAATGTTCTGGTGTTTAGTATCTGAATTGGTTGAACACTGCTTGACCATGGAATGTTTTTTTCTGTCTCTCCTAATGGTAGTCCACTGAAAGAAAATAAAATACTACACTGTAACAGGAGTGAGCTTCCTTCCTAAGCAAGCCAGAAAACTCATGTCAGAGTAAGCTAAATGGGAAGTTATCTATTAAAAAAGCAAAGTAAAAAAAAAGTGATCTTCCAATTTAGCTTGCCCATTTAGCTTAACGTCTTGACAGAAATTGCCTTGTTCATCCCTTCTCTTTGAGATCCCGTGAACTGCCCTCTATCCCACTGAAACCACATTATAAGGATGTAACAACCACCCAAATAGCTCCAGAGTGGAAGCTTTAAGAAAAAGCATCAATATCTCCCAGAGCAATTTAGCAATGCAAAACAAGGAGGAGCTGTACCACCACAAGAGCAGCAAGGACTTGAGGCCACCAAGTGCTGGAAGGGGGCACAAGGAAGAATCTTTAGAAAAAGCCTAGGAGATAACACACCATTCTGACTACTTCTTGGTAAATACTATATATTTATATTATGTAATCACCATATAAATACTGAATACTCATACTAAATGAACACAATATTTAATTTTTAAATTATAGATGCAAACTCAGTCAGCTGATAGATAAAAGAAACTGTCTGGAATAAATCTACAAATTCAGTTCAAGCTGAATACGGAGGCACCCATCAAGATGAATAAAGCCATCAGGGCATGCTGTGGCCCTTACACAAATCTACATGACCTTTACAGTTCCTTTATTCTTTACAGGCCTGTATTCCTACATGCTGCTAAAGACTGTTAGAGCCACTCTTTCTTTATCTACTACTATGTATTTTACTGTTCTGTCTGAAAATTATTATAACATCACCCCATCCAGATTATTAAGAATGAAAGAAAGACCACAAATAAAGAGAACTCAAGCAAAACATGAAATTCTGGAGGTTTGCCCAGTGTTTCTGATTTTACTTATTAAATGCAGCAATGCTGTTTGGCAAGCTCCCAAAATCTATGGTCTGTGGAAAGCAAGAAAACAATTGAGTTGTAATGTGTGGTTTCTTCCACATGTAAATGGAGTGAAACTTCCTTGATGTGGTTGTCATGAAAGTTTCAGAATAACTTGTACTCTGCTCATCACATGATTCAATAAAAAAAATTAAATGAAAACAAACCTGTCATAAGATTGTACCAAGGGGCAGTCATTCAAAAACAGGTTTGCTGCCCTTCACATGACACTTTCTGGGTTTTGTCACTGCCTTCATTTCCATTTCATTCTTCTCTCTCTCTCTCATAAATATACTGATTCTCTCAAAACAAACTATTTTTAGCAGGTTTTCTAGTGACCGTGGTGTGTGTTTCAAAGGGACCCAGCTCACTGATGTTAATTGGCCAGGCTGATCTTGCCTAAGAGATTCTTGCAATAACTCATTAGTTTGTACTCTCAAGAGGGTAGAATAATAAATACCTAGCTTAAAGACACTTTGCTACATTTTTAGAATGCCTTCAGGTTCTTTTTCTAAAGATTCTCCCCCTTTAGGGTTGATTAAAAAGTTGCAGAGGCAGATCTCCAATCCAGACACTCTCGCAGGAACATTTTGGGAGCCAACCCCCCTGAGCACATCCATGTAAAGCACTGCTAGTTGCTTCTGGAAAGACCCTAAATGGCAACCTTTAAGAAAGCCCATTTAACCCTCAGGGCAACCCTGGAGTGCATCAACTCCCCGCTGTTCCCATTCCACTGGCAGACCATCTCCTCCACTCCTCAGTGGAGTGAGACCTGGGGGTCAAATTCCGTGGGCCAGGGCAGAAAGTGCTCCCCAACCAGCCGTGTCTCTCCCCATCCCGGTGAGCTGGAAAAGCTTCAGTTGGAGGAAGGGAGACAGTAGGGCCCAAAAGACTTACAGCCCCAGGAGGTTTCTGTTAGCTGATGCAAATCCCCTCCAGCCTGTACAGGAAGTGCAGCTTCACAACCTCTCTCAAAGGCAAGTACTTAAACCACAGAGCTCCCAGCTGGATGGGATGGGCAAAAGGCACTGCAGGAAGGAAGAAAGTGCCCATCCCAGCACCCCACCCAAAGGGGTGGCCACTCAGCTTTGCTGGATGCTGCAAATCCCCTCATAGGCACCAAATTGTTCCTGCAGCCAACATGCCCATGGCATGGATGGGGACTCAGGAGGATCCTGGGTGCCTAAATCTGCCACTGCACCTGTCTCCTCTGGCCTCTAGTGGTTTCAGTAATGAGCACTAGCCAGTGCTTCACAACTCATGCTCCCACTTGCCATTTGCTTCTTCCTTCATCTTTGGCAGAAGGTGATGGGAGAAGGCAGCAGGATCTCAGAGGGCTCCACTTGCCACCAAAGAGGGAGATGCTCTGTGCAACATGAACCCCGAGAGCCTCTGGCCCTGGTGTTGTGCTGCTGAGAGCTTGTGGGTGAGGGCCAGAATAAGTGCAGTGGCCCCTTTGATCTCCCGCTCCTCCTCCTCCCCTCCAGCCTCCTACTGCCGGGGGAATTCTTCCCTGGTGAGTTCACTGAAGTGACCTCACGAACACCTGCCCATCAAACTGATGCGTTAGCTCATCATGATGTAACCAAGTGGATCCCACAGAAAGGTACGTGATTCTACAGAGAAAAGTTTGTTTACAAGTAACCGGCTTTTTCATCAAGACTGATGGAAAAGTAATGTACTAACTGCCTGTATATTTGTACAGTTGTACTGGGAGAGGAGTTTTCCAATATTTTCAGTAAAATAAGACCAAGAGACATGCTAATTATTACACGGTGCTGTAACAAACATCAAAATGTAATTTTGTATCTTAAAACTCCAAGCAGCACGCTCAAGAAAAAAAATAAAGCAGGCACTGTCATTTATTAAACTTTCAGAAGCCTGTAGAAGAGCCTACCATTCTAAAATCACTTGGCATTACAAAATCATCTGCAGTACTGGCAATGCACATCTTTCGATCTTGAAGGTAATGTAAAGTCAGCTAAACTTTGGTGGCCTTGAATGTTGAGCAGGGATTTTCCCTCAGTCCCCACAGCTGAAGCATTTCCTTGGCATGTCTGGTCTACTCATGTGGTTCCACTATGGAGCACAGGGCCAAAGTCCCTTGCCTGGCCACTCCAGTCCCAGCAACGGGCGTGCCACATTCAAATTCCAAAGACACTTCCCGTGCTAACTGCTGATAAACCCCAAGACATAAAACCAGGCTTATTCCTGCGGCCCAGCTGGAAACAGTTTGGCTCTCTCGTCACATTAGCTAAAATAACTGCATCTCTCTGTGCACTGGAATATTTTCAAGTATTCCTACGAATCCAACTTACCTGTGCTTAAGAGCAGCAAAACTTTCATTACAGTGTACTCCTCAAAGCTAAGCTGCAAGCGGACAAACTGCAGACTGATCTGGTGCATCCCCTGGCACAGTTCAAACATCGCAGACTGGCGCATCCGCTCCCTGCAAAGAAGGAGAAACAAAATCCAGAGGATTAATACAGGAGAGCGCAACATGTGTGGGGGAGGCCACGCACGAGGAAAGCGAGGTGCGACCTAGAAACCAAGTGCTGATCACACAGAGGTCAGGAGGAGACAATGTAAAGGAGCTGGGGAATGCGGAGTAGGAGCTGGAGCCCTGCCAGCCCCAGAAGGTTGCCTGATCCCTGTTCCCCCTGTGATTGTCAACTTTGGGAGACCCAGGCATCACTCCTCAGATGGTGTAGGAGTTCACCACCCAGCAGACCAGAGGCAACATTAACATCCACTCCCCTAAAAGGAACAGGAACAAACGTAATTTGAGTTTTATACACTGCTGATGTCAATGAACTGGCAAAAATGTTTTAAAATGTATTTGAATTGTCAGTGTTTGTTCAGCTCTGCCCTGGCTGATGGAAGCATGCCTGCTGAAGAGGTCAGAAGTGGTGCAACAGAAGAATCTACACCCAGTGCATATATGTTTTAAATGATACACTCCCTCATCACTTGACAAATCTTGCTCAAACTGAACAAATTGAAATATTAAAAATAATGTTTTCCTTTTTTTTTCTTTTTTTTTTTTTCTTAAAATAGTAATCTAAAATAATCTGGAATAAAGGAGTATATAAAACAAGAAAAGCATTTATTAACACAGGCTTTTGAGTGTTAAATCATAAAATAATTAGGATACATGAGCCGTATCCAGATAACTTTTTTCTTCTTTAAATTTATTTTCAAAAATTTAGCTTCAGACCTCATCTCTCTTCTCTGACATAATCCTAGGCTAACCTATCCTGCCAAAGTTTCAGGTAGAATTACTTAGAATTTTGCTAAAATTCTAAAGCTGCCATCCCAAACCACAACAAATACAGCAATCAGTCAATGAGAATTGCCTGTCTCAGCTGAAACTGTGATACATACATATCTATCTATCTATCTATCTATCTATCTATCTATCTATCTATCTATCTATCTATCTGGGTACTTAGATGAGGTGCTATAATTGTTCATTGACCACTACTTTTTTTTTTTTTAATTACTCAAAACCAATTGTCTATATTTCTTCTATCATTTTTTCACATAATTGGGGAATTGGATGGAATTGGATGAAGTTCAGCTCATTATTTTAACCAAGCAACTGCCTTTTCAAATATACAAATTGGCTGGTGAAAGAGAAGAATCATACTGTGTGCAAACAAAGACTGACATAATCTTCCTGGTGTTTTATTTCACTACTGCCAGAGCAAATTTTATTTTCCTCCTTAATACTAAAAAAAGTAGACTCTCCATTGTTTTATGGGTTCTGCACTTTTACCCCACCCCACCCTTTTCTTGAGACTAAGAACTTCCAGCTTTTTTCTTTTTTTTTTTTTTTTAAATTTAATTTAATATAGTAGCTGTAATGCCATATGTACTTGTTTTTATTATGCATCATGGACTGCAGGGAAGAAAATGAATAGAAAATAGCCTTTGAATGCTTTGGATGCTGACTGAAATGCCACTTGATGCTCTGCTTGAGAGGCTGGATGCACACAAAACCCGAGTGCCAGAGAGGACTTACACACCTCACTTTCACACTCAGTGTGTCATATAAACAGAGTGACCCAGAGTAACTGGCACTAGATGGAACAGAAAGGGATTTGCAAAATTAAAAGACACCAGATACACACAAAATGGACATTTCTGACGCTGCTGTGCCCAGGGTCCTGCTCCAGCCCCAGGTCACTGAGGGTTGGTGGGCACCATCTAGCACAGCAGCACCTGGATCTCTCATGGTGTGTGGACGTGCCCTTAGGATGGAGGGCCAGTGTGCCAGGGATGGGGGCTCCTTCTCGTTTGGCCACTGCATGACACAGCCTACCCCCCTTTGGGGACCTCCCCCTAAACCAGCCCCAGGCCCTCCTGCCTGACAGGTTGTTATTGCTCAGAGATCAAATGGCTGCAGCCACCTCTGAGCTGATCCCGAGACAGCTGAGGAAAAGGGCCCTGAAAAACCCCAGAGATTGATCTCCCTTCTGCTTCCCTCCCTCTTCTCAGACTTACTAAATCCAGATCTAGGACACAGGTAAACGTGGCTTTTAACTGACCTCTCCCAGGAGGTTTAAGAGTGATACATACTGAAGTTTAAAGGCAACAGATTATTAATGAATGATTGTATTTTAAAAAATAAATTTTAAGGTATATCTCAGACTGCCAAAGACAGCAGGATTCAAAATAAGATCAGTCTATTACATCCATCATTACTTTTGCAGGACACCAGGGTTAGTTTCTCGAACATCGGAACACAAAGCTGCTGCCACCATCCCTGTCTGTGTTTGACCTCCACAGAGAGGAGAAGTGCCAGACCTTTCATCAGATACCACAAGCCACACAGCAAATAAAATGAAACATTTTGATGCTTTGTCTCAGATTTTTCATGCTTTCACTAAACAGTGTGACTAAACAGTCTCTGTGAGAGCCAACATAAAAGTATTCTGACTCAAAACCTTTATTTTTTTATATTCCATTGCACTTTTTTTGACACTTTACTTTTTCTACCTTGTGTTTTTCTTTGCACTTGTTTTGCTTTTATATGATTGCCTAGATAGAAGAATTTCAGTAATAAGGTTTTTTTGGCTAGTTATTTTTCTGTCTACCTTTAAAATATTCAGTCTTTTGTCTACTTATGAATATTGATCTCTGGGTTACCTTAAAGGAAAACCTGATGGCATTGTTAGTAGTGAGATAAAATTATACACAGAACAAGTTACTTTGTGGTTTGTTTAATGTACAGCAAACTTGTAATTTCAAATCAGTTTTCCTCCTGAAAAATCAATTCAGTTGATTTACTACTTATTTATAAATTATTACTAACTACAAATTATGTTAGTTAACTCATGATAGTTAATTCATGACTCTGTTTAATGCAAGACAAGCATTTTGTGGGAGTTCACAGTACTCAACTTTGCACTTGATTTTTAACCCACACTGTGTAAAATAAGAGCTTTTGAAAAATTCAGATGCTGACATCACAGATACCCCAATACCATGAGAGTAACAACAAAAATAAAATCATCAAAATATGTTAAAAGAGAAGCGGCACAGAGAAATTAAGGCATGTCAACATCACATGAACAAAGTTGTATCTTCCTTCCCAAACACATCATCTAAGAATAAATACCATCAAGTCATCACAAGCGCCATTACCATCACAGGGAAAAATTAAAACAATTTTCCATGTTGTCTTCCCCACTACCTTTTTTTTTAAAAAAAAGAGGAGGGAAGAAAAAAAAACCCCAACAACTAACCAAACCCAGTCCTACCTCTGACACAACACCTAAACTTCTCAACATGGAAAATGGAGAATATGAAGATCTGGAATATGAGGGCATGTATCTTTATGGGGACATTAAAGAAGGTAAGTACATTTAAGTAATAAAAGGCGTGGAGCCAAAGCCCTGAATCCGCTACATGGAGACGCATTCAAAAGTGGTGTCATTAGCTCAGTTTAGCTTAATCCTCCTTCATAATAATACGCTTTAAACTTTACACCTTAAGTTAATCCATCTTAAGTTCCCCGAGCGTCTCCTTACAGGCTTAATTTAATGCCTGGCTCACATTCTGTCTGACCTTTCCTGCAGCCCTGTGGATGGGCAGAGCAGCTGCCACCAGCCCAATCCCCCCAGTTACTGCTCTGCCTAATTCCCACCTGCTCCTGCACAGCCTCTCTGGCCATGGGAACCTTGTGTTAACTGGTCACTGATTTGCTCATCACATCCCCGCTGCTGCTCCATTTTCTTCCTTTCCCTCAGGAGGGGACAAGGTGGGCACTTCCGCTGGCGAAGTCCTCCAAGGCACCTCCACCTTGGTGGGAAGAGAGATTTTGCTCCTATTGTTGGGTTTCTCTCTATGAACTGCACCAGACATGTTCCTAGTTGAGAGACTCCCTTGTACTTTCCCTGGTCTTTCCTTTCTCCCCATTTGATCTGGGATCTTCCCCTCACCCCATGTAAATTCTACGTCCTCACCTCTCTCATTTCTGCCACCCTTGTTTCCAAAATTGACTCTAGATCTCCAATCCTCCTTTCATGGGCAGGCTGCATGGACACCAGCTCTGTGGTACCAGCCCAATGCCTCAGCCTGTTTCATTCTCAAGATGTAACCACTGAGAACTGAATACATGGATGAAAAAGTGGCAAGCCAACCCAGCTCCTCCTGCTCCCCTGCTCTGTGGAAGTAGCCATCCTTTTACACGGGGGTGAGTGACAAGAAAAATGGCTTGAGCACCTGGCTGGTATGGAACTGATGACCCACATTACCAAGGGATGAGCCACTCAACTACAACAAAAATGTAAGGAGTTTAGCAGTCACACTGTGAGAGGAGGGAAGGTTTGAGGAAACTATTTAAGACTAGGCATCCTAAATACCAAACCAGTCCTATATCTCATTAATACCCTTATGTGACCTCCATGGAAACCAAATAGCCACATCAAAAACTGTGAAACTAAAGGAATGCTGAATAGAAACAACTTGCTATGACTAAGTAAATTATCATTTATGAAGTCATCATAAAGTCTAGTATCGTAAATCTCCTTGTTGAGGGAGGAAACTGCAGCTCCACTGACCGTAACCCAAGAAGAGGAACTCACGCATCAAGAAATATTCACTGACGGGTGAAACTCAGCCCCAAACCAAACGTGATACCATGTTTTATTTACTTTCTCATGGATACTATTCAAAGCTGCAGCAAAAGGCATCCTCCTAAATTAGACAGGGAAGTGAAGAAAGGGAAAGCTGTGGTGGGTGTGTTGAAGTTTCATCAGGACTTAAGTGGCTTGCTGATAATCCTAAGAAAAAATGAGCCAAGTCATCCCTTTTCACAGCACCTCAGAGGAACAAACATGCAACCAGCTTAGTCCCTTGGCCTCTGCAGCTCAAAGCACTGAGGAGAAGACCGAGCAAGATTTGTAGCAAAAATCTGATGTCAAAGATATTTTATGTGTTTTCTGATTTTACCCTTTTTACCTGTAAGCACCTTTTTACTATAAGCACCAATTTTATAACCAAGAACCTTTCCTTTGCTAGACTAAAACCTGTATCCATTTGAAGGTTGCCCACCATTTTAATTATTTCAGGGAAATTCATAAAGCACATTATACTGTAACAAAACCAAAACAAATAACCAATCAAACAAATGCAACCCAACAACAAAACCTGCCAAAGGCCTGAAGGTTAAAACTTGTTTGGAAGCCTCAGAAAACAAGTTATGCTTTCCCCCATGCCAGAAGAAGTCAGTTTGAACTTGGCAGAGAGAGGAGCAAAACATCACCAAACACCTTGAGGGCAAGACAGAGATGCTGTGGATAAAGAGGGAAAAATACCAGGGACATGGGATTACAGCATCCCTTGTTCAGCTGCTCAAACCATCTAATCAGAAAAGCCCTTGGCCTGAATTATCTTACCTGCCTTGAGAGGGCTTCCTTGACTGGAAAATGTTTTGAGGTTCTTGGGGAAAGAAAAAAAAATAGACATATTATTGACACAACAATTTACTGTTTCTTGAGGGAGTATTATACTTCAACAGCTCCAACAGGGGCAACAGACACCACCTATAATAAAACTAAACCAATTCTTCCACGCGAAGGGGCAGTCCCCTGCACTGCTGTGTGTTCGGCAGCATTGGGACACACTGTGCATTACTCTGCTCAGTGGACTGGACACAGACACCTGTTTCTCATCTTGAAGCCATTATAAACACAACCAAAGTCAGCAGTACTGGAGCAGCATCATTAACTTATTGCACTGACTAAAATCCGAGCCAAAATACATGCAGAACTCAGGCAAAATTCAATTATGACTTTTCATTCAGTATTTATTTCTTATTCAGCACTTTCTAATCTCTGCTTACTCTGCAAGCCACGGCAGAAAGAGACAAAACATACTCCCTTCAACACATTGCCTTCAACTCTTAAAGCAAAGCTTCAGAGTAATTTCCTTCCAGGAAGGCAAAAATACCTGTTACCTTGCAGCAATGGCAAATGCGGCCACTCAAGCCCATTGGAATTCATGGCAGTTCTGTCATCAGTTTCTACTGCAGAAAAATTTGGGTCATATCCATTTTCCCTGCAGCTTGTCAGTAAGCCATTAGAAATAAATACCCCATCTTTGGCACCACCAGCAACCTCTCTTCCTCCTGATAAGGATCATTTAATCCCACAAGCTTCTCCCTAGGTGACAGGGCTGCTGCAGACTGAGGGGTGTGTACCTGGGAGCACCGGCACTCCAGCAATGACTTTGGCAGGACAACCTGCCAAACTCAGGACAAAACAGGAACTGAAGACCACCAATGCTAACACTGATAGTCAGACAAGGAAGATCATTTCACATTAAAACAGATCTGCAGACATGAGCTAGTAGTTTGCGGGCTTTAGCCACCCAAGCAATCGGCAATTTTTAGACTCAAGTTGGCAATTTTAAACTGAACTTAAAGGAGTCAAATCTAAAAATTAGTTTCCTCCCAAGAAAATCCTCCTGGTGAGCCTAGAGAATATCATCCCAGATAACTAAGAAACTTAAAGCTGCTTTAAAAGTTCCAGCCAAGTGTCCTCCTGTTATACGCCTATCAACAAAAGAATTGGCAAAAGCCCATGGATAATGATTGCCAAAGGAGAGTTTCAGCTCACAATCACTAACAGAGAACTTGTGCTAAAATCCAACTTAATAATCACCAAGTTATGTAACCCTAAAATCCTAAGCACATCAACAGCAAAAAACCCCTCAAGTATCTGCTGGTATTAACAGTTAATTATGCAGTTAGCAGAATGCTGATACCAAATACTCTCTTTTGGTTTGCATTTGCATTTCAAAAGAGACAAACCACAGTTTTAACTAGAAAATACATAATTATGCCTTTACCAAAATGCTTTTTCAATAGCACATTCAATAGTAAGTGATGAAAATGTACACATGATAATAAATACTCTCGTTTAAAGTTCATCAGAGAAAAGTACTGACAGCCAGAAAAGGTGCCCATTAGGTATTGTTTTATACATCCATTCTGCCAGGCCTCATTGTCACTTGCAGTGGTTCATCAATAAAATTACTGCTATATTCCATATGCAGAGGCAATTCCCCTCTTATGCCAACAATACCTCAAAAATCAAGACTTTACTCATGCTGTCACATAGAGCCTGGCATTTTCTGGAAGTCAACTGAGGCATGTCTTCATCTCAAACCAGTCTAGAAAAATTACTTCCTAATTTTTCTTTAACTCATATTTAACTCTACAGGGGAAGTAGCAAATCAAAGCATGTGAAAGGCTTTTGGAGATGCCAGCAAATAGCTCATTGATGTGTAGAAAGATTAACGCAGCACCACGTTCAGACAGACACTTGCAAGGAACAAACCCCTACCCTAACCCTCCCGGCTAAGGACCTTGAGAGAAGTGAAAAGAAACCCCCCCAAAAGGTTTGTGGATGTCCCAAAATCATGCTGAGACAACACTAAGAGAGCATAATTATGCCACGTTAAATGAAAAATCATTGGGCAAGTCTTCATGTTAAAGTCATAAAAAGTAACAGTCAAATCCTTTTGAACACATCACAAGCTGGAAACCTGCCAGAACATTCACTAGGCCAACTGATGATCAAGATGAAAAAGAGAAAGATCAGAAAAGTTAAATGAAATCTTTGCATGAGTGCTTTCCCTAGAGGAGTCCAGGAAGGCTCTGCACCAGAGCCTTTTCAGTAAGCAAAGTGCAAGAACTAGTTTCAGATTAAAGTGTAAGTAGAAGAGGGTTTAGCAAGACGAAAAAAAAAATACAGTAAAATGAATAGTAATAAATCACCAAGACCAGATGGCATCCATCCACGAGCTGTAAAGCAACTTAAATACGGAATTGCTGAACTACTAACCGTGCTGTGCAGCTTATTGCTTAAATTGCCCTTATAAAAGTCATGGAAGGCGACAAACGTGACTGATTTCTTAAAATGGGTCTGAGAGTGGGAAGGGAGCACTCCAGAGACCAGAGGCTAGTAAGTCTGGTTTCTATATCTAGCAAAACGATTGAAAGAGGAACATGAATAGATAAATAAATATGCTGCAAGAGAAGAAAGTCAGCACAACTTCAGCAGAGAGAGGTCACGTCTCACGAATCTGTAAGAGCACTCCAACGATAGCACAAGGATGTTCTCGTGGATACAGGCAACGTCTGTACGACGGAAATACTTTGCACATGCCAGGTCTAGCTGCATCCCACAGCCATATGGGGTGAGACCTAAGCCAACACCAACCCTCTCCTTCTCCTCTCCTCTGCCCTGGTTTCCACACGAAGGAAACTGGGGCATGCATCTTGGGTATGGGCTCTAATACTGTCTGTCAGCGTGCCAGCATGGGTAATTACTGGTCTAGGACCTGCACACTGCTTTGCATGAGGAGGTATATGGGGATGCAATCCTGGAAAGGTTGGATTTTAAAGCTATTAAAAAGATCTCCTGAAAGCTCTTAAAGAGAGCTTAGGGATAAGGAGGAGGTCTCTTCAGGGATTATTAGCAGCTTAAAAATAGGAGACCGAGGGTAATAACAAATGGACATCTCTCACAAGTAATGGAGGTTACCAGGGAAGTCTCACAGAGCTCTGCACTGGGGCAAGGGCTGAGAATTGTGCTCATACATCACCTGAAAAAAAAATCAGACCTATGGAAGTGATAGGGCTCGCTGATGGCTCCAGACAATGAAATTGAGAGCTGCCTGTGAAAGACTGCTGAAAAATCCTGCAAGTCTGTGTGGCTGGCTGATAAAATGGAAGGTAAAAATCACTACATGGACAAAGCAGACAGTATAATCATCTCCCATCATACATACAAAATAACAGGATTAACAAACGCCATACGATAAAGAGACCTAGGCGTAACCTAGGACAGGTTTCTGGAGGCTTCTGCCTTTTGAAAATGTTTGTTCAGTGTTTGTCAATAAGAGAGAAGATGTGAGAGAAGAGTTGAAAGCAATTTGTAATTTTGCTATTGCATCCACTGTGCTCTGAAATCAACGTGTCAGTCTGGTCTCCTCCTAAAATTAATACAAAGGGCTGGCAAAAGCATGGAGGGCGGAGGTGAGGATGGCAAGGGATTGCAGAAAACTGATTTACAAGGGGGGATTAAACTGACTACCTGATTCTTCAGTTCATAAAAGAAACAATAGGACTTGATGGAGATCTAAGTGACAAATGCCATACATGGGCTGAGAAGGATTTATCCGCTATTACTGCAAACACAGGAATGAAGTAGTACTCCACGAAATTATCAGCCACCTGCTTTAGAAACACCTCCAACAACCAAATACGCATGATTAAATTGCAGAAGCAACTGTCAGGGGAAGATTTTAGATGTCAAGACTATAAACGCATTCGAAAAGTTGTTAGGCAAATTCACAGGTAGAAGGAAGGTACAAAAGGGTTATTAAGCATAACTGTCCGAATGCAATCTCACATTCAGAAAGTATCCAAATTACTGACTGCTGCAACAGGCAAATGAAGAAGTATCATTTTACCCTTGTCCTGATCTTAAGCCTTCTTTGCAACTGGCCAGTTTAAAGGATGAGAAATTGTGCTAGATAGACTTTTCTTCCAGCCCAGTTTCCACAGTCTTACAGATCTCCTTAAAAATACTTTGTCTCCTGTTATCCTTTACAGTTTCACAGTTTTAACCAAAACACTCTAGAAATGTAGGAAATATTCAGAGATAGAGGCATTAAAAGGCAGAGCCTTTAGGAATTTATGCAAGGAAACCAAATCTATTGCTTTGCCCAACCAATGACCCGCTTACAAAGAAGAAGCAAAATAAAGACTTGGAAAATCTAGCTGAAGCATATTACATCTATTATGTACAGGTATGACAGCAGTTTCTCAAAATTTCCTTCTGTGTCTGCACTATCCAAGGGTGGGTATGTAACAAAACCCTTTCATGTACATCTCTGGATGGGAACTGAGCTGCACTTTATGAAAAAGTAAATAATAGTAACAACATATATTAAAAATTTACTGATAAAGATACTTCTCACTGCACTGACAGTTCGTATGAATGCAGTACTCCTCATCAAAATAATATGTGCATGCAAAAATCATGCAGGGAGGATCATCAAGGAGTGCTTGATGACCTTTTAACAAGATCAGCGATCACACGCACACCATTTATTAGCAAAGAGCGAACACTGACAACTCCCATCAACAATCGTTCCGGCAACACTAATTAAAAATGAGGGATTTGGAGACTGCCAGATGAAAGAGATTACAAATATGTACCTAAATTTAGAAACTACAGGATTAACAGATTGCAAAAGAAGCCACAAGGGTTAACAGTCACCATCCTGCAGAACATAAAAGCAGAAAGTAATCATTTAAACAATAAAAAAAAGTTACTTATTAGCTTTATCACCATTCACAGACGATCCAAAACTCTCAAGGTATATAAGGTTAAAAAAAAAAAAAGCTGCTCTTAAATATTCAGGTTATTTTATTATGTCTATCTTCCTGCTGTTACCATAGAAATCAGAATACCAGGAAGACTTACAGGCTTCAGCACTGAAAGGGCACAGGGAGGCTGCTGCATCCTTGCATTGCCTTATGCAACACCAAATCCTAATGGTCCCAGCTTCCACAAGCATATTATGAGAGGATATTAATGAAAAGGCGATAAACATTTTATTTACTAATAAAATATACATAATTATTAAATGTAGATTTAAAATAAAATCTTAGCTATTCAGCTGAGTGCATCTTAATTCTCACTTTAATTTTATGACTTTCCTCAATCTTACAAAATCCTCTGCCCATCCATATCCCAGGACAACACTAGCATAGAAACTTCACAGAAATGCCTATCTACTGAAGCTGTTTTCCCTGCCTCTGTCTACCTCATTTGTTCTACAACAACTTTCTCATTTGAAAACTGTATGCTCTGTTTTTCTGCTCTATTGCTAATATCAATCTCTGTCTCCTTTTAAATTTTAAAACCTCACACTTGGGACAATTATCAAAAGCATAGCATCAGAGATGCTTGAAATACTACAGTTTGATTTTACTGGAAGTTAAATCTTGCACTTCAAAGGATGTTTTTATATTAATCTGTAGTAAACTTAGTTTGTTAAACTACACTACAGACATAGTATATATTATTTAAAAATATACGGAGTAGATGATTGAATTTTGTAATGAAAAATCCATCCATGCTGCACTACAAACTATAATAGCCAGTAGTGTCACAATTGCCCGATATGGAATAAAGAACAGCCACTTCTGCATTCAAAATCCATGGCCTGAAGCCTCACCTTATCAGTCAAACCCACCAACCAATATATCAATTGGTATATTCTGCTCTTCATGTTTTGTACATAATATTCAGTAAACTGCAGCCCCTACTGAAACCTTTTTACTGTAAGGACTCAGCTGCGTATGATGTAATACAATAATTTCAGAGATTGAAAAAAGACATCACTGATCCAAATCCTTGTGAAAACTGGCCCCAGTTTTTTAGACTCAGCTTTTAAAGTTCACTTCAATATTTTTGGGTGCCTCATGCAATACCTAGTGATGTTTTTATCAGGCAAATCCTCGAGTCCTTGACTAGTGTAAAAAACAATGACAGAATGAAGTACAATGGCCAGGAAATTCAGAACCTGCATACTTATGCACCTGTGATTTATTCTTTATGCTGCAGATGGCAAATCAAGAAAAATCAAAGGAGAAAGAAAACACGCAGTACATTAGTCATTCAGTACATTTGCAAAATACTGTTGAAATATTGATGCTATACTTTAATGTACTAAAGAGTCTCAACATAATATGTCTCAGCATTACTGAATTCTGTCAGTATCCCACATCATTGCTGTTTTACAGCTAAATAAGTCTGGAATGGTAAATAAGGTAATTTGAGTAAATTTTCTAAAAATAGTAAATGATCTTGGAATCTTGAGCCTCCTCAGAAGTCTCCAAGGATTCAGAAACACACAAAGAAATCATGTAAAACCTAAAATCAAAAGATATATCAGGACCTGTGGGGGAACTTCAGGGTCAGGCTGTCCTTTTGGGGTTTTTAAGCCAGCAGAAAACAATACATGCCAAAGAGGAGCAGGGCTTGACTTTTAATAGTCGTCAGCAATTTCACAGCTGGGTTTTGGCACAAGGGAGAAATAAGAAGTCACCATACCTCTTCCTCAGGGGAAGGAATGGATAAGCAGCGCAGCTTGCCATGAGGGATGCAGTTTCTGGCTTTCAGCTGGGAGGAGGAGATCTGCTGGGAGCAAAAGCCATGGCTCCAAAGGCAGCCCATGTCCCACTGCTCCCACTGGTTTCCCACGTTGTGGGAGCAAGGATCCCTGCCATTCCATGTCTTGGCTCCTGTCGGGTTTCTGTTGGCAGTGCTGCACTCATAAATGCTTTTATTCCTTCCTGAGCCTCTGAAAGGTTGCCAGCCAATGCCCTGACTTAATGTATGGGTGGAAGCAGATACCTGGGATGTTGCCACCACTAGCCGGCGGGACAGCAGTGCCTGAGCCCGTTACAACGTGAGCAAGAAAAAGCATCCCTTGCCTTTCTCTGGAATTTAGGCATCTGACTTCTGCCCTGCAAAGACAAACTCCTACTACTGAAAGATTGGGCTCATCAGATGAGCCAGCTAGACATGAGCTGTCACATCACCTCTTTTCAAAAATGTTGAGGACTTTTCCTTCAAAAGGCCACTAACTCAGCTTTTAGTTCACTGATTAATTCATCCAGTAAGGGAAACTCCAATGGAATTTGCAACTAACTTTCCTGCCCTGAAGGAGCACATCTTAAAGATCATGTTTTAGGCTGTTCCCTGTAGTAAACAGTGTATTGTGCATAGTTTCAGCCAGAAACCCTGAAAACAAGGTAGTGTTACATACCACCATGTTTTGCCATATCCCTTGTTTTGTCCTTGCACCCATTCCAGGCAGCACCACTCAGTTTCCTGCTTTCAATTGTGAGTAATTCTACCCATTTAATGCTCTGGACTTAAACTGTCCATGCATATGCCTGCCTCAGGTTGAATTAAATTAGAAAATTTCAGCTAAAGTCTTTGGTTAAGTCTTAACGAGAAATTTTCTCCCTCCCACAAGTTAAAGAAACAACAGACATCTTTTTCTGTAGGATTTCTGTTACTTTTGCAGTAGGAATCTGAAAAGTCTCAGAGCTTAGGGCTTGAATTAGGGACAGCCTTCTGCCACATCTTAAGAAAATCTTCCCCATTAATATCTCTCTGTTCTTCCAAATCCCTAGATCCATCCAAGGTAAGGCTTTCTAAATGGCAACAAATGAAGAAAAACTCCAATAGTCTCTCGCTACATAATCCTGTATTATCCCTACATTTTATCCAACCTGATCAAAGGAGTCACATGGGAAAAATATTATGGGACAGCATAACTTAAGGGTTCGGTTATGGATACAGTCTTCAATGCATGTACCCAAAAGGCTTTAAACTATGACTTCATGGACCACCTTAATTTTAGAATTTTGCAACTTCCTGAATTTGAGTTTGCACCGCTTTAGGAACATAACTGCAACACCTTTTGAGTGCTATTACATATGCAGCAGTCATTCATTAAGAGTGTTTACCTGCAACAAGAATTATGAGGTGTCATGTACATGACAGTCTTTTTAACGATTTAATGGGGATTAAACCCCAAACTTGTGCCTATAGCTTTGATTGCAACTGCTACGCTACAAAAGAAATGGATTAAAAAAACATGCATGCCATGATCTACACAAACATAACATAAAATACACTGGTCTGTTTTATGCCTCTTTTCAAGCTGGTTTTAGGCATTTCTGTAACAGACCGAGCAGCCATTTTCTTATCCCTCAGTTGAAATCTGCACATTTACTTAAGCCCAATTAAATCAATGGAATATATGCCTGATCCATAAAGACAAACAGTACACTTAATTAGACATGTAGCATGACTAAATGAAGGCGGACAAATATTTCCAGCCTCCCAATATGCCTAACAGGAAATCAAACCACATATGAGTAGGGAGGCATTTTGCACTGTATTTACACAATCAAAGTTACATTTAACAGCTATTAACAACAGGGATCCTCATTTGTTATTTGCCTTGTTTATAGGCCTTCAGAATAAGAAAGAAAACAAGATCATATATCATGGCCTTCCAGAAACATTACGACTTCCTTTTATTCACAGTAGTTAAGAGTAAACGGAAAATTCATTTAACATAAAACAAAGCCACATAATTCTGCTAATGCCAACCTCTACTTTCACTCTTTTTAACTGTTCATTGAAGAAAATACTGAACCCTGTGGGGCACTCAGTGCATGCTACTGGCCAGGGACATTCCTGATTTTTTCTTGCATGGAGACGGGAAATGACCTCTGCAGACACAATATGAAGAAATACCAAGAAAATCTTGGCCAGGTGATAACAGAAAGATTACTCACTCAAACCAGCAGAAGGAAAAGTCACTGTAAAGCATCTCCCTTTCATTCTGCATCAATTAATACATGTTCTAAAATGCTGAGGACAGTAAAACATGCAAAAAGTTGTACCAAGGGAACCTTAGGGAGGTCTGATAAAACCTTGTGGCATAGAAACAAAAGCCAATACTTAGAACTACACAGTACATTTCCAAGGTCATGGTACTTAAAAAGTAAGGTAAGATTAGCCTTCAGCAACTCCAGAGCAAACCTTCAAAGCACTTCACAAACAGTATTATGCTTTTTGCTTATCTGAATGTTTTCTGCACTGAGCTGTATTGGCCAAGTTGCACAATTGTAGTAATTCTCTTATTTTACCTCAAAATTGGGAAAAGCACTGCATTCTCTTGAACTTAGAATCATGATACAGTAGCCTGGGAGAGACTAGGTTTCAAGTCCAAATCTCTGCTCATAGCAGGGCTAATAACAGTTGGCACAGGCTTTGCCCAGTGAAGGCTTGGACATCTAAGTCAAAGACTCTAAGGTCTCTCTGGGCACCTGCTCTGCTATTTCACCATCTCTTTATGAAATGTCTTCTCCTGCTGCCCAGGAGGCAGTCTGTTGGGCCAGACTTGCAATCAAAAACTCTCATGTTTCCACTGAGCACCTCTATGAAGAGCCTGATTTCATCTCTTCTACAACAACTCATCCAGAAGCTGAAGACTGCAATTAAATCCCCACTGCACCCAGCACGGTCTTCTCCTGGCTGCATGAGCCCAGATCCCTCACTGTCCCAGTCAGCCCCCAACCACCTTGGCCAACCTCCATGGGCTCTGTGCAGTTTCTCAACAACGTCCAAACCCAGCTTTGCTGGACAGCCTGAAACTTGGACTCTAAATGTAGTCTCAAAGACCATCCTGAGTGGCAACATGAGAAACTGAGAACAAATATCAGCTATGATTCCCACCAAATATGAAACATGAGCAAAACGACAAAAACCCCTCCTATTCCAGCAATGTGGCCATTACTGCTTCGGAGTAAACACTGATCGCCTACTCTTTTATCTCCTAGGAAATATCTTGCCCTGATTAGCTACTTCAAAAGCCCCTGTGCCCTTCACACAGCTCCTGGTAATTTATTTTTTGTCTATTTAGAAGCAACTGCCTTCTGCTACCTTTGGGAGCTTTGCAATGAATATATTACTAAATAGGTAGAAGGCCAGACCACTATCTTACATATATATATATCTGGTGTGGGATGTTTTAATTTTGCACTCCATGATGACACCACATTCCCTTTTTCCAACTGGATCCCAACCTCAATATAACTCTGCAGGCACCTACCTTCAAGGCTTGCAGCATAAAACTCACAATTGATCTCAACTTCTGGAAGCTACTTCTAGCTGTAGTACCACAAATGCTAGGAATGCACACACTCTTTTGTTTGCAAGCAGGATTGATTTCACTGTCCAATAAATTTTGATCCCCTGACTGACTTTCTTCAGATGAGGGAAAGCTGCTTTTGTGTTTGAACTTTTAGTCTGCATTTCCCCAGGAGAACTAAACTCTTCAAAGTTCACATTTTCACTTAGCTTTAGCTGCAGATTCCATTTTTTTCTGTGATAATTCTCTAATGTCTGAGTCGTAATGGAGGTGCTTTCAATAAGGAAAATGGCTGACATTACATTTTCAACCACATGCACTGAATCACCAGTCCTCCCTCTTAAAAACAAACCAAACCAACGAATCCTCCTTTGATATTGCTCACTGCTTGGGGACCAATCTCATTCTCATTAATTATTTAGGAATTCCTAAATCAAAGACAGACTATTAAGATGGACAGAAACAAAGCATCTTCTCCAAGAAAAAGATTTCAGAATACTTTAGGAGATTGTGTGGTAAGTTATTTTTTGATTTTTTTTTTCCTGGGTTTGTTTTTTTTCTTCAAGTGCACCCACATCTTATTGATTATGTCTCATTTTTACCTCTAGAAAGAAACCTCAACCTTCTGGGATAAGCAAATGATGCGACCCCCACTTGACTGTCTCTGTATTCACTTAGATTTTGACTTTACTGTCTTGTAATAAACACTAGGAGAATGGAACAGAAATTAAATTATAGTCATCAAAAGCAAAGCACTAAACACACACAAACTTAAAATGTGAAAGAACACATACTCAGACAGAATGGCTGATCCTTCTTTTTGTCTGAATGCATCATAAAAGAAGTTATGTTTCATTACTGAAAAAACATTTCGGCTTCTTTCATGGTTGCAAAGAAGGGTAATTAAGACTGTCAAGAAAACACACTGAACAGCTGTATATTGTTAACAAAAGCACCATTATATGACTGCTCTGAAAAACCCAGTAATTTAAACATTCACATTTCCTAGAAGTTAGACATTCTTCCAAGCTCCAGTAGATACCAAAAAATATTCTTTCCTATAAATCTTGGTCATGTATCAGTCATATTTCAAGTCTGCAGGATGGTCCTAATTTGAAAAAACATCCACATACAAAAGGAGAAGTGGATGGCAGTATCAAAGCTTTGGCAATTGAAAAGTGAGTCACTGGGAAAAAAAAAAATCAAAATCTAGGAACTTTTTAAGCCTAAAAACCAAATAAAGACAGAGCAAACCTTCCATCCTGTACCAAAAAGGGCCATTAAGGAATACTTACTCATCGAAGATCAGGTCTGGAGCAAAATAGAGGAACTGGCTGTTTGTGTGTTTGTATGATCTCCAACTCAAGGCAAACGATGACAGACACATCCATGAATACTGAATTAAAGTAATTTGGTCCTCGAGAGGCAAGTTTCTAAATCCTAGAGGTGAAAACAGAAAATACCCATGAACAACAAGGGTTGGTCAAACCATCACTGAATACATTGCTCATTACTCTTCTAGAGTTCACGAACAAGAGGAACACTCCCACAAAGGATACCTCTGAAAAAAAAAATCTGTAATTTTTCATTCCAGCGACAGAACTTAAAGAGACAATTATTCAAAAGGAAAGCTTTTTAAATATCAGCCAAAGACACATGAAACAAACATTGCATAAATCAAAAAACCAGCAACAATCTTCTCTCAGATGTTCATCCTGCACCTCCCACCAAGTGTTTTTTCAACGGAGTCCATAAATTAAAGACACAATTTGTCAAGCAAATAGTTCTTTGACCCAAAAGAAACAGTCAAGTGACATTTCACCAAATGACTCATGGTCCTACCTGGAAGTATCTTTGCCCACTTCACCACCTGAATCATCTGCTTGCCGGCCAGGCGGTTTAAGGTGGAAAGCAGGTACTCTGCTGTGTCTGGCTTTGAGCTGTCATATCCTGCGTACACGATCTCTGGTTCAATGCTTTCAAGGATCTTAACAGGAGAGGGAGTAAGTGCTGGTGAGATAGCAGACATGTGGGGGACAAGTGCAGTGTTTACAGAGGGCTCGGTCACAGGTGCAATGTACGTCGTCCCTTCCTCGGGGCTCTGGGGCGGTGGCTGCTGCCGCTGCTGTGGCTGCTCCTCGTGCATCCCTTTCAATTTCCCCAACTTTTTGGACTTCCGGGCTGTGAAGATGAGCAGCACAAGAGCAAAGTCAATACAGAAAGCCAGCAAAACCCCTGGCTTTATAGAAAATGGAAGCAGAAGTATAATCCCAAAGTTTTTAAGCAAAACGGGTGCAGAACCTTAAAGAAGTATTTCGCTGCCTGCAGCATTGTCACACTAGAAAGAGGACCAAAACACACCCATAAGCTCATTTTCATTGCTTTACTGGATGTTTTTATAGATGACAGAATGTCCAGTACCTGTCTCCATACAGACATGCATAAAACATCCTAGTTATTGTGGTCGGTGCCAACTAAAAATTTCAGAACTGTATCTGTTTTGTAGCTTAAATTAATCACTTACCACCTCCAAGACTGAAATTCATGTTCACCATTGCATTTGGTCATCAAACGAAATCTGCCCAAAATTAGCAGATTCAGAGCCTTCCCAAGCTTTTGCCCCAACTGGAAACGTAGTCAACCCACTCTGAACAGCCCAAGCTAGTCAAGCCTATTTACTTTCGCCTCTCTGATACTTCCATAAGAGCTCTGCCCTCTTCTCTTAATTCTGAAATAATGCTAAAAGTATTTACCCACTTAAAGAAAAAAGACTGAGCCTCGTGTAACACATTTCTCACTGCTATCAACATTTCTCTGATGATTTGCCTTCCCTTTTCATTTCCTTTTTTCTTTCTTTAATGCTACTCTTCCTACTTTCTTTACTAAATATTCTTAGAAGACAGCAATGCTATGGTGTTTCCACTTGTTGAAGAGAAGCCAGACATTCTCTGTGGGTTGCATTCCCAACTTTGCCATGTGAGTCAGAGATATGTAAGCCGACAGAAAGCTCTGTTGCTGCCCCAGCAAAATGATCTTGTCACATGAGGAAGGAATGGGAATTAAAAATCAAGACAATTCAGTCAAAAAAAAAAACCCACAAAGAACCAAACCAAAACCCCATCACCACCCTTTTCACTACAGCAAAACATAAAAAAAATATAAATAAATATTTAAAATCAGTAAATAATGAATTAATTTTAAATGTTTGCAGCTCTTTCACAGTTAACTTCTCTCAAATATAGTTTTTCTTATCTATCTGTTTACACCTAAAACCCTTGTCTGGACTTTTATCTTCCTGTCTCTTGATTATTACAACATTCCTTCTATTGGCATCAGTAAATACAAGCCTATCTCACTCCTACTTGGAATACTATTCCAAATACCCTTCTTAGTCTATGTCCCTTCCCAAGTCTACCTCCTCAAGCTTTTTTCCCCTGTCATCAATTCCCCTTCCCCATCTTTCCTTAAACAGAGCACCTTTTTTGTAGTTTTAGGATTCTTTCTGGCTAACCTCCATCTCATCCCTCCTCTCTTCTCCATTACCAAAACATTCACCTCCACTCCAACTCAACATGCCATGCCACTGCCTCCTGGGAAGTTTCAAAGCTTGCTCTGTGTGCTTGTTCCTGCTCCTCTTACTACAGTGCAGAAAACTCTCCAGTAAGACCAACAGAACTACCTCACTGCTCTTCTACTAACCAGTGTTTAAAGAAAACTCTCCTTAACAGCAGAGCTGCTACTGCTCTCAGAGCACTGCTGGTGACAGCAGCCATTAATGCACTGCTTCCTTGTCACTGGGGCTGCCTGACCAGAGCCAGAGGCTGGGAATGAGCGAGGCAGGATACAGATGTCCAGGGTCCAGGACAATGCACACCCAAGTGCATCAATAGCCTGCTGTTTTCAGCACTTCCTTGCTTGAACTCCAAGGAGCTGGTTCATCTCAAGATTCAATAGAAAAATTTATTTATTAGGGTAAACATGGGACGTTGCTACAGAAAACAGCGATGTTACTAACCATACAGAAGATGTAGAAGGTGCCCAGTCAAAGAGTTGCTCCTTGACTATCCTCTTTAAAACCTGAATACAATTCTGCAGTACATACTGCACAGAGCAGTGAGTCCAAAATCTGAACATCAGTTTGGTGTTGTTTCCATTACACCATAAGGGATCTTCATGGCTGATCTCAGCACCAACAACCCTCAGGTGACCTACAGAAAACTTCATAGATCTTTGTGTAACTTTCATCACCTTTCCTTCAGAGAGCTGAATTAATTTCATTAATTGATGTCTGCTTTCAGCAGTTCCTTATTTTCTCCCTTTCCTGCAGACATCCAGACCAAGTAAGACAAGTTGAATTTTTTTTAATTAAAGGATTGAATATGCAAATAAAGACATGCTGGTCCTAATAAAATTCAGTGTAAAATTCTTTTGTTCAACTAGCCACATATACTTAAAAACTTCCTAATTATTGGAAGCACTAGCACAGGTTACATAGCAATAGCTGTCATTTGAGATTTTAAGGAAGAAGTGAAACAAGTATCTGTAAGAAAAGGTTTCACTGCACCTTACTCTGTCTCAAGAGATAGGACAGATGAGAAGATCCACCTAAAAGTCCCTTCAAATCCTATTTCTTATTTTTCTATTATGAAACCCTTAAAAAGCTCATCTAAACAATGAAGCAGAACTGAAGGATTTTTTTTTTTTCTCTGATGCATCAAGTTACATGGCTATGGCATCCATTCTTCCAGATGTAATTTCTGATACTAGCACCCAAAAAGCCATCTTACAAAGCAGCAGCTGATCAAACATTTTGTTAAACAAGCCTTTTCCTCACTCCGCAAAATAAGACAGAGAGTTACAGGCAAAGCAGGCAACCCTAATAAATTTAATCCTTAAAAATAAGTGAAAATACTGTTGTTCCCCATTTGGTGCAGTTGTGCCTATATGACGATACCCTGGTGAAATCACTGTGAGCATTAAAGGCAGTTTCCATTTATCTTAAAAAGGCAAAGCAGAACTTACAGATTTTTCAACAAAATAAACCCGACAAGCAAAGCAAGGACGGCCAAGTTCAGCGGAATGTCTGATGATGAGTTAACAGAGCTATTGGCCATTGAAAACAGAGTTTAAAAATAAGTCTGAAGGAGTGGATAGAGATTGATGTTTGCTGTTATTATTCATTAAGTTTATCAGGCAGTATTTTTTTCTGTTATCAAAACAGGACTAAAAATAAAGAACTTTACATATCTTTCATGTTTGCAGAGGCAAAAAATGGCATTCATGCCATAACTACACCATAATAAAAAAACATATTGGTTTACCAGCTCCACCAAGTATCTAGCAACACAGATAACTGATTACATACTTTAGGCATAATTTTTTATGTTCTATTCTCCAAGAGTTTTTCATTAAAAGAAAAAATAAATAACATTCTTCGACATATAAAACTGGCATTAAAATGTGTTTTAGTTTCATTTTCTTCCATTATAATGCCTTTAAAATGAAGCTGAGAAAAACATTACTGCTTGACAGTCATGTTTACAGTGAAGAAAACTGTATTTTTCATTTGGCTTTATGCCAGTGCTGTAGCTCAACTGGTTTGGTAACTCCCACAGAAACCAACAACTAAAGATTAAATACAAACTCTGAGCAGTACATACTCCAAGTCGGTCTTCAGAAGCTGTTTTTCACATTTGCTCTCCAACTGCAATACCAACAATAAAACCGACTAAGCCACCTTTGAAATTCAGTGGCAAAACTGAGTGCAAAAGCCGTGTTCATCAGAGCTGCTTCCTGGAAATGCTCTGACTCTCCACACAGACCAGAGGATGGGGCATGCATAGGGCATTTCATGAGACAAAGCTGAAGTCTGAAGCCTGTTTGGGGTTAGGACAAGAAATGGCTGCACAGCAGTGACTGTGTATTATCTATAACTGCAGGACTCCTTGCCCCTCCTGTTCAGTGTTACTTCAGCCAGGATATCATATTATAATCCTTGTATTTTTAAATCACCTGAGATAGAGTAGTAATTGAAGGAAAAAACCAATAGTGAAAGACACTGCCCATATACTTGAGGTTAACACTTCAAATATTTGACATGACTTTGGTTGAATAAGTATTTTAGAAGGTCTTGTACATTCCAATTAAAAAACCAAAACAAAATCAAGCCAAACCAAAAAAAGTAAAATAAGGTGAAGCATTTGAAAAGTCATGAAGTTGGATTTTAAAAAGGCACTTCCAAAAGACTTCCTCTATTATACTGTAATTTATTGTTAGAGCTACAAAGGAAAAATAAGCCACAAGTGAATTGGACAACTGGTTCCTTAGTACTGACCCTTCACATGTAAGACTCCTGTCTCAAAACTGGCACAAGGAAGTCCATGATCTCAGGATTGGGACTTTTTGTGCCATCTGTAAAACACTAAATCGGCTTCTAGTCTCCAGGGAATGCTACTCTAAGTCAAATCACATGTTTACCTGGAAGTGACCCTACTGTAAACTGGTTCTGGAATACAAATTAACATGAATATCAGCTAAAAATCCCTGGCATTCCTGATTTTTAAAGATTAAGTTTGAGGTGTTAGTGTAGTTACAAGATAGGTAAACTACTATACTCTCTTTTTAAGAATATCACAGTAAACTTACACGTCATACAAATTTGGTCTAGAGGAAGCTGATCTATACTCCCCTTGTGCCCAGAGAATATGTGCCGAAATGAAGTTACAGAATTTAGGCACCTGATAAATATTTTTCATAAACTCAAAATTCTTAGTTTTCATCAGTATTATTGTTAAAAATACAGGATCCAGAAATGCTAGAGAACAAAATGCTACTTCTATGTAGAGGGAATTATAAGACTTGCAATGATAATGCCCTTGAATTGGATTTTTTTTTTAAAGAAGATATTCAGAGCTTGCCTGATGCCTATCAAAAAGACATTTATTATTTGCAAAGCTAAAGACATAATACTGATGACTACCTCTAGTGTAAAGCAGAGAACATCAGCAGAAGGAAAGGGGAGACCAAAATGGACACAGCACAGGACACAAAGCAATGAAGGTTTAAAAAAAGAAGAAAAGGAGAAGAGAAAGTGGCAATTGGAGTAAATATACAAAATGTAAAAGAAAAAGGGTAAAAAAAATCACCATATGCACTTCAAACAAGGTATAATTTGGGATTATTTCAAAGTATGCCCTACACCACTAGTGGTCTAGGCAGCCTGAGGGTAGACAATATGCTGCAAAACAAACCCAGCTCTGACCACCTTTAATTGTGCTGGCTCTGTATGCCAGGCCAGTGTACACCTGTATTTCAACCTCAACAGCTGTCAGCTTTCTCCCTTCCACCCCATGCCAAATGCTGAAAGACTTTCCTGCACACCCTTCCACTGCCAGCTGCCTCTCCTCTCCAAAGGCGACCAACAGCACTTTGCTGCACCACAGCTACCAAAGGTACAAGCTGCCAATTCTCCCCTTGAGGCATCTGCAACAGCCTCTGGGTAGACTCTCCTCTGAGCCCTCACCAAGCATTTCCACCTTCGTGTAGATAAAAGCTCCACCAAAATGCCAGTTTTTCCTCCTCTGAATCGTTTCATGTTTGCCTGGTGACTTTGTCTCTCTTACTTCAATGAACTGACATCTGTTCTCATCAGCTATTTTACTGCTACCACAAATAGTGTTTCCCTTCCCCCCAATCTGTTGTATCTTGACATATATGAAAATTCTGAGCTATCTTGGTACAGACATTTTTTCACTTAAGTGTCTAGCACAATGGGAAATGAGATTTTGCTGAGAAATTTCGAGACAATAACACAGAATTTATATAGATATATACACAGACACATATGCATGGAAACACATGGAATAAAGTGCAAAGCAGAAACGCAAATGAGATCTTAACAGCATCATCCCATTCACCCTACAAAGTGTACTCAGGCATACACCTTTCTTCAGGAAACAGAAGAAATGAGCAAGACAGGATCCTAAAACTTCCATAAAACTGATTACCCACTTTGGGAAGCAAACCACTGATTTTCAGGTAGAGCTGCAGCGGATGAAGAACCTCTAAAAGTGACCCTGAGTTAGAATAATAACCCACAAGGATCCTTGAGTCCAACTCCTGTTGTGCCATATGTAAGAGCAAGGATCAGGTAAAAATCTGAGAGACACACAGACAAGCGGATGAGTCACTGCTTTAACTGGATAAATCAAGGGGAGGAAATAACTGAAAAGCAGCTACTGAAGCAGGGGACAAGTTGTACAGGGACTTAAAAGGAGAGCACAAGATCACTTTATCGTGCAAGGCACACTACCAAGAGGACTTCACTCTTGCAAAGCAGAAGCCTTTTGAGGGTGATTTCTGCAGTGGCATTTGGGATATGCTGAAGTGAGTAAGTAGTCTGCCTAAATATGCAAAGAAAGGAAGACTGCAGCTGGTGAGGAAGAAAACAAAGGTCCTGACTTCACACAGCAAAATAAATTTTAAAATCTGTTTCTGACAACTGTGACCCAGAGGAGATAGAAAGTGATAGAAAATGCTATCACTTGCTGTTAAGCCTGAGAAATCAGTAGTCTAATTAACAAAGCAATGAAAATTTTCCAATTTTTTATCCTCTGCCAGCAGAAGCAAGCTTTTACTGGAGGATAAGCTCAAAACCAATGACTGAATTCAGCAGAATGAAATGGTAGGCATAACTGAAACAATGACATAGTTTGGCACTGCCAACATCATTCACAACTGTTTTCTAATTAATAAGTAACACTTTAATCTGACAGGATTGGACAACCTAAAGACAAGAAATAAATGTGAAGTCTGATCTGTGGAAATATTACATTTTATTTGCCTTTGGTCAGACCCTGTAAAGATCCAGACCCATCCATAAATATAAGTCTTGTTCTTGGTTCACATTTTATATACCAAAAAGGGAGAAACAGCACGGATGGAAGAAAGAGCTTCTAATGTACATTTTAATCCACATAATTATACACTAATTTCATTGTGTTCACTTAAATGTATTTTGGTTCTCTATTCTAGTTGAATTTAAACTGCTAATAAAACAGACTGTAACTAGGTAAATATTTCCTGCTTATTACTTTGCTTTCTTATAGGACAATACTGGAAGTGTTTGCATTTTGTTTTGTTTGTAACAGATTCTAATATATGATGCAGTGCAATGCTGCTACAGCACAAGACTTTAAAGCACAGAAACTATATATCTGAAGCAGTTTATCCTATTGCCTTGAGCAGGATCAACTGTACTTTGCCCAACTCAGTAGATCATTAATCTACAATAACAGGAATTCCACAATATCCTCAATCTTCCTCCAACATGTAACCACTCAGTTTTCTCCCAACATCTCCTAATTTTGCATCATTTTTTTCCGCAGTAAAGTTGATTTCTCTTCATCATTGCCCCCCGTAGCCATTAAGAACTTACCATTTCTGTCCCGTTTTACACCAGTTTTTGAATTGACTGGTATCATGGCCTTCTTAATACGTTTCTCCCTTCTACACTAAAATAAAATGAGTTTCTTCGACTCTTCCTTACAGATCTATGTTTTTTTTTTTTTGTTTTTTTTTGTTTTTTTTTTTTTTTTATCCTCTAAGCTTCTTATGATCCTTGTTCTTCCTTGGGCAGTCTCTAGTCTGTATACACCTTTCTTCAGGCAAATGATATGAAATGTCAGGAAGGAAGATTCAGTTTAGATGTTAAGAGAACCTTTCTAAACATAAAGATCTGATGTGAAGAAATGGAATAGGTTATTAAGGGACACAGCAGATACTTCCACACTGAACAACTTTGATAAGAGTTAAGAGATGTGTCCTTCACTTCAGGAAGGACACAGGCACTGCCAATCTGCCAACCAGGACAGGAATGTAGGTGAAAATTTTGCCAGGCTGCCTCACCCCCCTCCACCCTGTCCAGAAGTGCTGAAACCAGACACAATTGTCAGGCCCACACCTGCCAGCTCTGACAAGGAACAGAATAATTCCTTGGTATCAAACAAGACTTGCCTATTTTTGCAACAATTTTACATCGCTGACTCTAAATTTAACTTAAAATCATCACACAACCATGTTCCTTTCTTCACTGCAGTCCCTCAACAGCTGCTTTCAGGTATCTCATTTCTTCATACCTCCACTTGCACTTCTCAACATCACCCTCTGCACTGCACCAAAAATGTCATCATGTTGCTTGGTTTCAGACACTAGAACTGAAGATTCTTTTGAGTTCTGATTCTGTCCACAAAGGAGAATTTCCAGACCTGTAGATTTACATATTTGCTCTCTACTTTGTCTCTACATGTAATTACTAAAATTACTAGTAGACCAAGAATGAACCCCCCATAGGACCCTGCCTCAGATGTCCTTTCAGTATAACAACAAACCACTCACACCTACTTCAGAAGAATGCTATTTCGAGTAATTATGCCCCCACTTACTTAATCAGAAATATTATAATATTTTAATGAGAACTCTGCATTTCCTTCTGATTATACTTATGGCTCAAGATATTGAGCAGTGAAATACAAACACCTACAGGGAGGTGGCACCTCACACCAGTGCTTGCAAGGAACAGATGCTATTCCTCTGAAGTGAGCTGCCTTGTGCACACAGGATTCAGGACTGTGGATCCACAGCCACAGAGATCTGCATGCAGGGATGGCCTTTGCAGCATGAAGATGGCACAGAAGATGCCACCTTAGCTGTCTCAGAAAAACTAAGGTGAAAGCCTAGATCAAATATTGTGCATTTTGAGGTTTGATTCAATGACGGAGCTCAGGTTACCTACTGATCTAACACGTAGAACAGTGATGTCCGTGGAAATTAAGAAGGCAAGGCACTGAGGAGGGTTTGGGTAAGAGACAGAGGGAATTAATCCCTTTTTCAGTTGTGCTAAGCTTCAGGCTAAGCATTTGTGAAGAGATAGCAGGCAAAAGTGACAAAAGAAAGCTGAGATCCAAAGTGCATTTTACAGGAATATTTAGGTTGTCAGGGAAAATGTCTAACACATTTGCTTGTTTCTCAGCAATCCTCAAAGTGATAATTAAATGAAAAATAACAGTTTCATAGGGGTACTCCTCCCTGTGTGGGAAGAACTTTCACCAAATGCCAATTAGTGGTTTCCTGTTAAAATCAAATCAAGCTGGTTTTGATAAAGCTTTTTAATGAGAAATGGATAAAGTATGAAAATTTCCCTCACATATATTTCATATAAAATCCCAAACTGACATAACAGAATCTCGCAGCTAACATTCCTGGTATATAAAACTCCCTCTTGTACTTCTTCATTAATTTCAAAAGAAATGTATTTACTAAATATTTAAATCATCCAATAAACAAAGCCTTAAAAAAAGCGTACAAAAGAAAATTATAATGTTAATGAAAGCCAATCTTAATCAGTCCTTTTCAGATGCTCCCAAAACTAATTTTTTACTTATTCATTTTTCAAATGTATGGCAAATTCAATCATTTTGGAGCTAAGCGCTGTCTACTGAATGCATCAGTGGTTTTGACTATTTATCAAATAGATCTAAAGACATGCAGTAAAATGCCAAAACAAATGTGAAGAGGACGTTACTTACAGCTCCAGTATTTTTCACTTACAACTCTATGACACCTGTAGAATGAAATACCAGCAGCTTGAACTGCAAGCACTGGTAATAGTTTGATTAAAAACCAAGTTAAGGAAACTTTGGAGAACAGATTTTGAAATCTTCCACTGTACCAGACTGAATACTCTTGGCTATGATCACTGGTTTCTGCCTTGTGCCAAGTGACAACCTTCCCTCCCAAGACACCCATTCCCGTCCAACCTTCTGCAGGAGTTCCTCATCCAAGTCTCTCTTGCTTTTATTTGGGTTGATACCCAACACTAACTCCATTCCACTATTTATGTGCCTTTCATCCCTATCCCACAACACAAAGACATCTTGATTGCCCTGTTGCAGTCCTGTAGACATTTACCATGTATAAAATTTCCTCTTTGTAGTTAGACTGGAGACACTGGTTCTCAACAAGCTATTCAGAGTTCATCAAAGGCATCGACAAGCAAACTGCCACAGCACCTCTCATTCCGTGTCTTGAGTGCTCACGCTTCTCGTCTATGCTAAAGAGCGTGCCATGTTTTTGAAGCTTCATTTTTGTTCTACTATTGCTAGAACTAAGCTTTGTAAGTGTTATACTTCCCTCTGTGGTCTTTCTGGTTATGCCATAATGCACCACATTTCCCACCTTAATTCTCCCCAAGTAACAAAAATTTTGAGATCCTTTATCTCCTCACCCCTATGATTTCCATATCCCCAGTTTTTATCAACTCAGATTTCTCTCCAATAGCCTTACTCCAAATACATTCAGTGCTGCTGGCCTGTCCCTCATCTTCTAGAAATTATCTGCCCCCCTTCCCAGAACAGCAATGCTACCTGTGAAATACAAGCTGGCTATTTATCTCCTGCAGTCATCTCGGCCATATTTTTCACCATCTAGTTCATGATTAGTCATTAAAAAAGAAAAAAAGGAATATAACCATGTTAATCTCCTGCTTTAATAAATCACCCTGAATGTTGCTGAAAACACCCTCTATGTGGTATCAACCACTTTTCCAGGGAAAATGCAATTCTCTAATGTTACCCTTATATATGATCTGGAAAAACTTATGGCAGAGAATTGCAAAGGCTGCTTTTTGAGGCAGGTATGCTTGCTGCATCTCACACTTATTTTAGCAAAACACAGATACTAAAAATGGAAAGCTGTCCACTTGAAAACTGGTGGGGAGGAAAAAGCAGGAAATAAGATGCAAAACAAAACACAAATTTCTAAACTAATTGTGAAGACATATGAGAAGACAAGGGGAAAAAACAACAGGTTCATGTGCTAAGGCATAATCTGTGATTGAATAAATTTTCCTCATGACATCACTGGAGTAAATCACATCTCTAGAGCCAATTTGTCAATTTAAAACCTGTGAACTGCCAAAGCAGCAGACAATCAAAAGAGCAACACAATGTCAGAAGAATAAGCGCATGGTTTGCACAGCCTTAGTGTCACTGTTTCCTCAAAACATACTCTCACACAGAGCACAGAGATACAGAGTAGCTCATACAATGAGGATCAGTGATGTCAGAATCTAAGAAGTATTTTTGTACATTGAAACAACATTTTCACTTTTTAAAAAAATTATTTTTAGATTTGCACACACGTTATTTAGCTGAACTCCAATTACCTGACATTAAGCATGGTCTGGAAGAGACCTGGGACATTTCCACAATCCATCCTCTTCTTCAGATCAGAGCTAACTGTACCCTTATCACTTCATTCAAATGTTTGTCTTATCTGCTCTTTAAGACACCCAATGACAGACTCCAAATCTTTCCCAGACCATTTATTTGAGTACTTCCCTGGCCTTAAAGAAATGAGTACTTCCTCATCTCCTCACTTGCATCTTCCTTGCTGCTCATGACTTTCTGTCCTGCTTTTCACAGACATGGAAAGCAGATCATCTCCCTTTGCTCTTTACTAATGCTTGTTGATAAAGCAAAACTTGTTGTCCTCCTCTTCAACCCTCCCTCCAGCCATTTTTTGACTAAACAATACCAAGTAATTCAATCTGTCCCCACCAGTTAAGTTTTAAAGGCTCTCATTGCTCTACTCCAGGCTCCCCTGAATTGGTCCATTCGTTAGAGGCAACAAATGAAGAGTTTTAACAAAAAAAACCAATTCAGCACAGTGAGCCACCATACTTTGTCCAAGCATGGCAAGTTAAGTCTTCATGCCTTCTTACTCAGGTGGAAACTCTCTGAAGCAATGGCTCAGCAGAAGCTAAAAGGACAAGTTCCTCCTGCTCCTACAGCTTCTCACAGTGATAGGGAAGTGAGTAATGGAAATGAACCACCAGAGACCACAGGGAGAGGTTTCAGAAGGTTTCTGGGGATAACCAGCAGCTCTGGAAGGAGGAAGGGAAGACATAGGCAGGTTTTTACAACAAGGACTACACTTTAACTATGCGGAAGACTAAAAAGGATACGCACTTACAGCACTGTGGAAGGAAGCAGGATAATTTTGGCAATTCAGGAAAAAAAAGAGTATCACCAAGAGCTGTGTGTAGCAAATTTTGGAAATGCTGAAGCACTCTGGTCTATTCCAGCACAATGAAGCAAAGCAATGAACAGCACTGTTACGGGCTTGCTTGCTTTTTTGGATCTGTATGAGCAACAAAATTAAATAAAAATTCATTTCAGATCCTCAGGAAAACAGGCTTTTAAATTTAAATATCCTGTGAGAGGTGGTATACCAGGGCAGAGAGGAAAAAGAGGGATCAGCCCTGGCTCTGGGGAGTCTAGAGGCCACAAATCCCATCTACCCTGGGTGCCTCTTGGAGGTGAAAGATGGAGCCCTGACAACTGACAGAAAAGCTTAAAAGCCGATGGGCAATGCCCGGGGGGTCCAGGCAAGCCTGTCAGGCAATGTCTGGCAGAAGGCATCCAAACAAGAGCCACTGCTCAGTGCTTCAGTGCTATCACCCAACAACAGCACGACACTAGGAGATGGTTTTGCACCTCTTCTGAGAGGACCTGAACCTTCCTCTCAGAAAACTGCAATCACCCATTTCCATCATGTGTTTCTAACCAAAGCAAGACATCACGGTACAGAATTTGAGGCACTGGGGAAAGCATGACCTCTGAACCTGTACAGGGAGTGCTGTGCAGTACCAAAATCAGACAACACCCCACAGATCCTCCATGCACTGTACTGCCATGTGACACGAGGCAGGCTGGGACACACACTCCCAGCAGGAGCCCAGGAAAGCTGCAGCTCCTTTGCAAGGCTGGCGATCAAGGGTGTTATGCCGTGAATGGTACGATGGAGAGTCCAGCAGATAAAACAGGGAAGTCTGGAGTTCAGCAGACCCGTGCCAAAAGCCTGAAAGGCTGTTCCTGGAGCAAAGACAAATGTTGCTGGCAGCTGGGCACTTGCAGAAGGCAGAGCTGGAACCAGGAAAACTTGCAAAAACAAAGTATGAACCTGATGAGGAGTTTGATCAAGGATTGCTGGATGTGAGCTGTGTGCTTTCAGATGAGTGCAGTGCGCCTTCTTGAGCTGCCTTCACAGATGAAATAAAATCATCAGCAAAATGCTAAGTATAAGGACACACTTTCAATATTGCTTTTAACTAATGCCTGAGAGATTACTCTGACATTACCAGTCCTCTTCAAAAATCTGCATTTTTAATCATCATTCACAAATAGTTTCTTAATAGTTGTAGCAAGTGGCTGTTCTCAGTTATCTAACATTCACAGAATCATTGAATCATTTAGTTTAGAAAAGACCTTTAAGATTATTGAGTCCAACCATTAACCCAACACTGCCAAGTCCACCACTACACCATGTCTCTAAGCATCAGATCTACATGTTTTCTGAACCCTTCAAAGGACAGTGATTCCACCCCTTCCCTGTTACAATGCTTGACAGCCCTTTCAGTGAAGAAATTTTTCCTAATATCCGATCTAAACATCCTATTCATGAGGATGGTTCAAGCTGAAAAGTTAGAGGTTCCCACTGAGAGCATGGCAAGAGCAGGATTACATGGAAGATGGACAAAAAAATAGGAAAAGTTCATTGCTGAACACATTGATTGCTACAAGATCTTAAACAGCAGGACTCACTTTTTAAAAAAAATATATTCACGGAGTATGGGGTGGTGATGCATACCAGTGATAATCTAAGCACTGTTAGCTACAAGTATCACATCTAAGTTGTTCAGCTAAAATGCAAGAAAAATTTACATTTGTTTCACAAAACCCACAAATTACTTTAAGATACTGCTGATAGAAATTTCTTGGAAGAACTGACACAAACTCAGCTGAATGTTCAAGTTAAAAAGAATATTGACTAGATTCCCCCAGAAGAAAATGCTACATAATAAATGCAAATAAAAATGCATTAAAGTTAATGGCATTTCAAAATACTTAGCAGTTAAAGTCTAAATGAAAATATAAAAGTTAAACATACATACACCAAGTTGCTTGTGTCTTACACAGAGCAGTTTATTTTCCTTTAAAATTTATGAAACCTTGCTTAGCAGAAATATTTAAAGAAAACCAAGAGGATGCATTTTTGCTGTATTTAAATTTTTCTTAGTTTTCAGTTTTCTAATACTCAGATTTTCCCTCTTCCTTTTCTCCCTCTTGCTTTCTTTTTCTCAAAAAGATAGGAACAATGATAATAAAAACCATATAAGCTCCAGTAACTGAAAATAATACTGCAGTCTTCAATCCCTACTAGTATGAGTTATTAAACAGAAAGCTGGCAAAAAGGTGAAGTACTGTATCTTATTACTGATTCTCTCAATTAACCTGTTTTTCAGAGTACTGAAATATTTTAATGTATAAAAGAGTATCTGCAAGTGAAGACTACAAATCACACACAGCATCTTGTGCATGAAGTGTCTTACATATGTAAATGTATGCAGACCCAAGACTCAGATTTCACAGGCAATCTCTGCAGACAGAATGATGAACTATGTAATTTGCAAGGTGAAATCTATTTTATGTCCCTACGAGATCCAAAGGGTCTTTCAGCAAGCTGCTCCTCACTGTTGTGGGAGACCAGTGCTGGAGAGTCTCAGCAGTGTTTCATATGGGAGTTGAAGCAGGAAAGGACTGTAATCCTGCAGGGTACTGACCTTTCCCCACTTTTTGTCCCCTCTGCACATATGGGACTTCACACGGCAGAAGAGGGATCTTCTCCGATCACGCAGCAGAAGAGGGAGGGATGCCTGGTCACATCAGAGGGCAAGGACCAACCTGCCAACCAAAGGGGGGTGGTGGTCCCCTCAAGTGACACCATATGAATCATTTCCATTCTCCAGGCTTTAGCACAGAGCGCAGCACACAGCAGGAATGACTCCAGGAGGCTCTGTGTCATCCTGTTCGCAACGCGATACATCCCAGGGACTGCTTATGGGATGCTGCTGGTGGTGGCTTAAGATACCATGCTGAGCATCAGTGTGGGACCGGGAGTCTCATCATGGCACCTCCCCTCCCCCCAAATGTTACCATGGGGACAGACACAACTAAGGAACAGCAGCATGAGGTGGGAGTCAGATGAAAATGTCTCGTGCGAAAGCGAGAGACTCGCCAGATCCGATCACAGCGTATGCTGGAAGAAACTTCCCAATTCATGAAGTCATTCTGGTCCATAATTAACTGAAAATTAATTACAGAATCTTGAAAAGAGCAGAAACCAAAAATGGGCCAGCATACCTTCATAGTGCAGTTGCTCACTCTGAATCTCTTCCAATAATTAAGCCTAGCATATGTTACTGGAGTTAAAAAAAAAGGTAACAAAACAACAAACAAAATACGATTCTCAAAAAAGTTTGAGCCCTACTTGCTGAAGGGGTATGTCTGTCTGCAGTGCACACGCATACTTTCCAGAAAAGGGGAGGATGATTTAACATGATACTTGGCAACTTCAGCTTTGCAGAAATTACAGGTTGCAGATGCTTCTTATAAAATCAAAACAAAAATTGAGAAAATAAGATAATTAGGTAAATTATTTGCTGACTTGATGAATAATTTTCTAAAGATTATTAGACGATATAAGAGCTTGGAAAACACTCCACTTTTTCAACAAACAAAAGGAGGAGGTAAACAATAAAACTGCCAAATTATTTTGGCTGAGCATTCATGAAAAGGTGTATTTTGTATCACTGAATTACACATATTTTTTTACAAGGTGCTTAATCATGGCATGCTGCCACCTATCAAAATAATCCTTTTTTTTAATTTAGAAAAAAAATTTTAGCATGCTGGGAAGTAGAAGATATGCCATCAAAACAAACCTGTAAGACTTTGACAGAGTATGAAAGCACCCTATTTTACTATTTTAAAAATATTGAGAAAGAGCATTATCAAAAGAGAAAAGGGAAAAAAAAAACCTAAGAAAAAGATCAGCAGATTAATCAGAGATAGTGCAAAAATCTGCTGCTGGAAACATGGAAACACTATTTCCGATTTCCAGTTTTCCATTACGGAGATTAGTATCTTCAGTAACAGTAGGAAGACAATCTCAAACCGTCAAATTACAAAACTTGCTTCATAACCCCCTGTGTTTCAGTAACTGAAAGGAGCTGGGGGGGTGGCAGCCTGAGGTCTTAGACTCCCATCTGTACATGGGGAGGATGGCAAAGGAGAGTCAAGTTCCTTTCCAGCCTAAGGGAGACAAGGCCTTGTTCCTTAAGGCAACATTTCTTCTTGATCAACTGGAAGTTGGGTTTTTTCTCCCTCTTTTAAACAAGTGGATAAAGCATCATAGTTACATACAAATGGAAAATAAATGTCCATGGCTTCAGCAGTTTGCACACATTTCAGCCCTGAGCTATGCTGATGACCCTTTTGCATATCATCTTACTCTGTTTCTCAAGAATCAAAGCACATCGGGCACCTCTGATACAGTTTGGGGTTTGTTTACATTTGCTTCCCGTTGGAGGGTAAGAGCTTAACTCAGATCTACTACACCAAGAGCACAGCACCCTGCAGTGTAACACAGCTACTGTTACAATACTGTGGTGCAAAGAGGACTTAAAATTAAATTGCATTTATAAATTCAGTTTTCTCCCGTTCCTTACTGATCTCATAGCCTAATAAAATACTTGCCCATTTTGCCTGTAAGTCCAAGATAGAAACAGGTAAAAGCCCATTTTCATTGGAGCAATGTATATTTTTGGCAAAACTAGGCTGACCACATGAAATTACAATCCACAATGTAACTTCATAATAATACAACCATACTCATTCTATTCAAGCTAATTATGAAAAAATGTTATTTAATATCAAATCTTGGAATTTTATATGAGCATTACTGTTTCCAAGTATCCATCAATAACTCTTCTTGTCATTTCCACCTCCTTTTCAACTCCGCTTACCACCACCACATCAAAAATCCCAGGGAACAGTACATAGAAGGTCCCAAAACTAAGCCTGAGATGCTGTGGGTGTCCAGTGCAGAGCTCACCACCAGAGACAGATGGCCTAAGCACTAAAAGTCCTTAAACTACCGACATTTCCTGACAGAGCTGGACCGGCTCAAAGGCTGGAATGTCCCTCACCATGATTTGGCAGCCTTTGGGGTTCTCATTCTCTAAACAGTAATGCTACCTCTGGGCTGCAGGGGCTTTACCTCTCCCTGGCAGCCTCCACTCCGCCTCCAACCTGCCCTTTCCCTCCTTCACCAGGCAGAAGGCACTGCACTGACACCCAGAACCGTTCCCCTGCTATCTCATTCAAGGCAGTGATTGGAAAGATCTTCTTATGCCATTTTAGCTCTTTTATGTCGCTTAAAGGGGTCATATCAGGAGTGATAATTTCACCTTCAGTTTCTCTATGTGATGAAAATCACTGAAACAGCTAAACTGCAAAGCTCAACCACGTGCCAGCTGTACACTGCAGAGGCAGACTTGGCCTTTCAGGTCATAGAATCACAGAATCATTAAAGTTGGGAAAAGACCTCTAAGACCATCAAGTCCAACCATTAACTCAGCACTGTCAAGCCTATCACTAAACCATGTCATGAAGTGTCACATCTACACAATGTTTTAACACTTCCAGGGATGGTGATTTCACTACTTTCCTGGGAAGCCCATTCCAGTGTCTGATCATCCCTTCAGTGAAGACATTTTTCCTGATATCCTATATATACGTCACCTGGCACAACCTGAGGCCATTTCCTCTCATCCTGTCATTTGTTACTTGGGACAAGAGACTGACACCCACTTTGCTACAACCTCCTTTCAGGTATTTGTAGAGAGTGATGAGGTCTCCTCTAAACCTCCTTTTCTCGAGGTTAAACACCCCAACTCCCTTAGCCACTCCTCATCAGACTTGTGCTCCAGACCTTTCATCAGCCCCCTTGCCCTTCTCTGGACACACTCCAGAACCTCAACATTCCTCTTGTAGTGAGGGGTCCAAAAACTGCATTAAAGGCATATCACTATTTACAATTTCCAGCAGTCTACCAAGCTCCAACACAAGGGAAGATTTTTCAATACATTCCTCATTTACAGCATTTCAGTCAATATGAGAAGAAAGGGGGAAAAAAGTGCAACCCCCTGTAGCAAAGTTCCCCTCCTGCCTTGCTTTTTTTGCAGAGGATGCTGCGTGAACACGTCTTTCAAAACACCCCAGGACATCACAGTGGTGAACTCGCGACACTGTAGACAAACTGTCACGTGCTGCTGTTTCAGAAGGTTATCAAGTCCAGCAGCATTCCTATGTTTTGCTGAAGTTCTAAGCCCATACAGATCTTGTAGGAGCTCCACTGGTCCACAGGGCACATCCAGAGATGAGGCCCCTGCACAAGCTGCTGGTGGGAGGCAGCAACATTTCCAGCACTCCAGAGAGCTGACCTTCCTGCTCTGCACTAAAATTACTATCATCATAGAACACCCACTTTTCTTTTTTTCCTCAGCCATAAAATACATATCTCCAAAATCTGATTTAGAATGACAATTGAGTTTATTAGCTATTAAGCACTTCTTCAGGATAATTCCACCTTAAACTTTGAGATTATGCAGTTGCCAGAACTATAAAAAGGCTGCACATTTCCAATGTTTTCGCCTAATCAAATTAAGAGACCAAACTATTAATATTCTACTTACCTCCTAAATTCATTCCAGCTTGCAGACATTTCTGTAATCGACAGGCTGGGCAGTTCTTCCTTCGAATCTTATCAATTATGCAGTCATTCCTTCCCGCACACAGGTAATTGTGCTGTCCTGAATGAATCAAAAATAAAATGCATTATTAGAGGATATATTTACATAATTCCAATTTGTTCTTCTCTGCTGTTTTGCAGTCCTTTAAAGATTCTTATTAATGAAGACATTTCAAATTCCATTCTTTAGCCTTTCCAAATGATCTTGGTGAGTTTACTAGGACTAAAGACTCACAGCTCTTTACTAGGAGCATCTCTTCTTTTTAATTCAGGAAAAAGTTTTGGTGTGTCATTCTCAAGAGAGATCTCATTACCTTTTTTTTCCTACACAGGACTGGAGTTTTTCCTTTAGCAAAAAACAAATGACTGGTTTGAGCTTTTCCAAATCTTTTTACATGTGCTGTATCACAGGGCACTCTGACAACTCTAAGTTTTGGTACATTCGCATGCTCAAGAAGTTCAGGATATAAAGCAGAAATGCATAGCAGGAGTTAACTTTCCCAGTATATTACACTCTCTTCAACCAGTTCACCAAGTACATGATTGCTGATTTAATCAGTTACTTTCTATGCAGCAGAAGGTTTCTGAATGGTTTACCAAAACAGGCTTAAATCACAACTGTATTACTGCATTTCTGTAAAGTCCCACAGAAGCACTCCTGGAGAGACAGCAGGTATTTAATGCACAACATTTAGCAGAAGGGAAATACATGGCAAGCAGGGAAATAGGCTGGCATTTGAGAACTTGGAGACTCAAAAGGCATTGCACTCCATGGGAGGAACACAGGTGGAGCAAACGGTTGCAGTGTCTCAGGCAAGGGCACTCCCACGAGGACTTTTCAAAGCTTGGTGCTTGAATTTGATGTGCAAGAATAAAAGAAGCCAGGAGGGGTTGGCGCAGTGTGACAGCAGAAGATTATTTTAGGCTCCTTGATCCAGAGGAGGCACACAGAGATCTGGGGTGGCCAGAACAAATGTGCAGAAACCCCAGAGCTGTGAAAATAATGCTAAAGTTGATGCCAATGACCGAAAGGAGCAGCAGCTGCAGGAGGGGAGGAGAAGTCCAGGCACAGCTCGGGAGCAGAGCTGCACTGAAATCGGCAGGGAGAGGGAGCAAAGATGCAGCTTGATACAGGGACAGAGCTGCTGTAGGACAAGAGGTATAAAATACATCTGCCAAGACATTTTCCATAATACGCATATGCTTCCCCAGGGAAAGACAAAGAGAATATTCATGGGACACAGGAGACCTGGCTTCTCTTTTGGGTTCTTTCAGGAATTTGCCTTAAAACTTCAGATAAGTTGTTTTATATCTCCGCACCTGACTTCCCTTCACCCTTACCCAACGTTATCTATTAGACAGTGAACTGAAGCTTGAATTGGTTTCTTTAACCTCTTCACTGAGCATCTCCCACAAAGAAAAGTGATCTTATTTAGGTAAACCAAGTGTTACTGTAGTATCACAAAGGTATCATCATTTAGATGATACTTTAGATGTTTAAAGAACAAGCAGATGGGGAAAGAAGGGTTTTATTAAGGGACTTTACCTAGCACTGTGACACAGATGAAAAAGAATAAAACTGAGACAAAACATTCATGAATAAGTTACATCAGGCTTAAAATCAACAGTGCAGTATAGCGACAGCACCAGTATCTATCAGCTGGTTTTTAAGCAGGCCTGCTAAACAAGAAAAACATAAAGTTCTCAGTTAATCAGAAAATGAAAACCTGTTCATCACACAATGTTTATTTTATGATGTGATCTATACAAAATCAGATACACACGAAAAGAGTTAACTTAGTTCCTATTTTTATTTTTGCTCTGTACTGACTTGAGCACATCTCCCAAAGAACTATCATGCAGATAGCATGAAAACAACATTAAAGGAGAAAACAAAAGAATTAAAAATTATGATATACAGCATAAAGGTGGTTTATATGACCCTAGAAATACTGGCATACTATCTTTTTTTGGGGGAAGGAGGGAGGGGAAGACGGGAAAAAAGGGTTATTCTCTGCCAGGAATGCAGGTACAATTGCTCAGTGCTCGTACAATGTCCTTTGTACATCACAGAGTACTGCAATACCATTTTTAGGCTTCCACAGGCGGGTGCAGGCTATTAATATGACAAGTCAGATCTAACACTGCAAAATGAACCCCACTGCAGAATAACCCTGAAGGCAGTTTGCTCTACAAAACTGTGCACCTTTAAAGTCAACATTTTTCACTATCACTTTAAAAAGCTAACGAGTTTAATAAAAAGAAGTTTGCATTTATGTACTGCAGGATAATTATTTGGGTTGCATTCTTAAATATTGTGGAAATGCTTACTGGAGTCATACACTGTCACAATGTAACTTTATAAGAAATATTCCCACAATAGCAAAATATTCCATAAGTCTCCCTTCAAATGGTTTAGGTAGCCTGCAATTATTGCTTTTGGGCCTATCAACTCTAGATCAGATAATTTCAGAAAACATAACTTAGCAAAGGTTCATAAATTTTTGAATCATGCACCTCAGAGTACTTCTGTATGGTTCAAAATCTTGACAGAGTACATATCAGATTCTTTTGCTCTCCAAAAAGCAAACACCATCTACTCTTTTTTTTTTTTTATTTCTTTAAAAAAGCAATTAAATTAACTCAGTCATCTTAAAGCTTACATGAATGGAAGTCACTTGAAAACCCTTTAAAAAAACAGATCAGATCAACCCTCCAGCAAACTCTCTATGTAGAGTACAAGTATAAAAGAATCACAGGCAATTTTTCAGTTAAAAAGTTTGTCACTTATAATGAAAAACAATGGCTTCAGATTTCCATGAAATCAAATACGGTAATTTTAAAATAAAAACAATTTTTTAAAGTAAGTTAAAGACACTCATAATGAATCAGTACATCCCATTTGTGTGGAATGCCCCTCTCCAAGGCCCCTCAACTTCAGAATCAAAACAAAAACCCACATATCTGAAATTGATGCAGCACTCTTAAAGACATCTAGGGCTCTTCAGGATCTCAGTGAGGTGCTGGAGACCATCCTGAAAAGAGTGTGATGTTTTTGTGGTGCTAGATCTCCAACTCTTTCAAGAGTTGTATTGATCTGCTTGTGCGGTTTGTGTTTAGCTTAATCCAGTTGTTCTTTTTATCCCGTTCAATCACCCACAAGTGGGCTGGAAAGTGACAGAGTAGGTATCGATTCTCATCTCCCATGTGCTAAATGCATTAAGATGAAAGTAATTTTTATATATCCCATCATTAAGTACACTTACATGAGCTAATTCCTGTTCCATCTAAAATACCGAGTTACAAAAGATGCGAGGAAAATTTTCTGTTCAATATAAATAATTAATAGGTACTACACAGTTAGACACTAAGAAGAAAGTGAGATCTGTCCTATTAGCAGTAGAGCTACAGGAAAATTGAAGTTTACATCTTCCGGGTTATTGTGCCACTACATACCACAGAATGACACATTTAAATGTATGCACAAAAAACCTCTAATGTTTCTAACTCTCTCACCTCGGAAGACTCTAATTCCCTGCTTTTAATAAGCTTACAAAAGAAAACAAAAAGGAAGTAGTCAGGACATTCAGCCTTCCCTCTTACTGCATTTCCTTGAATTAGCAAAATTCAGCAGTAAAGGAGGGGATAAAAGTAGCTGTTCTTATTTGGCCTATGAAGTAGGCTACAGCAGAGGTTGTGCCTTTCCCCATTTTAAAACTCCACCACAGTGATTGAGCCACCAGTCCCAAAACCTGACTTGCTAAGGTAAACTTATGTACATGTGCAGAGCACTGCTGCACTCTTCAAGGGCTGCCATACTTCCATATAGGTAAGGCTGCAAAAGGAGAAGGATATAGATGTTTCTTGTCAGTATTATTTCTGTTACTGTCTATGGCAAAATTAGAAAATTGCAGAAATTTCTGAAACATTCCACACGTTTTATCTTCCTCTTAAAAATTCTCCCCCTCCCCCCCCCCCAATGTTTTTGAAGTCTAAGTCAGGAACTGTAAGTCATTAACTAGTATTCTACATTTCTGCTCTCCTGTTAAAATAGCAACTACTATGATCAAATGTTAAATTTTGTATAGTGCTGGAAGAGGATCCAAAGACTGTTTAATTCAAGCCCACTCATGGAAGCAGGATAATATGAGCTTCCCAGTGCAGGCAGGGTTTTTCTTTTCTTTATATTTATATTAAAATCTGAGGAAAGGTATTCTGCAACTTTCCTACAAGACCTACATGATGAGGCTAGTGATTAGCCATATTTGAAACTGTGTGTTTTTAACTTTAAATTTCACCCAAATGGGAATATTTTTTGCAACTGGAAGAGATGTTCACATTTCCCCTAAGACATACAGAGTAATAGATCACCACCTTCTCAGAACAATCTCCTGCCTATCAAAAGATTTATGCTCCCCATCTCTTTGCTGGACTAAACAAATCCAGTTCTCTCAATCTTTCCTCATAGGTCATGTTTTCTAAAACTGTCGTCATCCCTCTTATTCTCCTCCAGCTTCTTCCATAAAACACAGAGCATTTTTCTTGCTGAGTTTCACCATCACTAAGGCCAATAAAATGGTTATTTCCTGCATCTTGCACACAACAGCCCTGCTAATGCAATCCTGGGCCAGAGCTGGCCTTTGGCAATGGCATTAGGCTGTTGACTCATGCTCACTTGTGTGCCACTAACGACCAGCGCCTCTCCTGCGGCACTGCTGCCTTCCACATGTTCTTCCCTGATTTTACCTGGGCTGGCAACTCTCTTTTTCCCCATCTGCTAGAGCTACACACTTAATGCAAAATCCACTGAGAAAGGGAAGGAAAAAGTCCAAAATCCGCTCCAGATACAAGGTCTGAAACGGGAGTGTGCACTTGGGTCCCAAGACAAAGACATGATTGAGGAAGCCTCACAAAAGGGTAGGAAAGTGAGAAAACAGGAGCAGCAGCTGAGGACCAAATGAAGCAGAAGTAGTTTGAAAAAAACCCTCAGCTTTTAAAATAGTGTCTCACTGAAGCACATCAAAACACATGTAAAATTCTCCTTCTTCCTCCACAATAAGAATTAATCCTTTGACTCAGAAGACTGCAGGCAACATTGTCCTCTCCTTGCAGGCTGCCAGCAAGCCAAGCCTTCTTCCAGGGTTTGAGGAGAGAGGAGATGGAAGCCATCTCCAGGCCCTGCTTCGCAGATCTGCACGGAAGAGCTACAATCCCTTTTAAAAGCAGCTTCTAAACTGGAATAAGTGCTTAGTTTCTCCATATTTCCCAACTGGGAAGATTATCTCCACAATAATAATCATAATGTATAAAAGCCTTATGGAATAAATAATACTTAACACTGTCCCTCCCCTTTACCCACCAGAGCCTGTGAGACTGCACGAGCCCAGCCTGTGCATCCCTTCCAACCTGAGCTACAGACCTTCCCTGCTAAAGGAAAGACAGAGCAAACATGCTGCAGAAAATCACCAGGATTTTCTGAGGGAAGTCTCTCACCTCAAGAATATCTGGTCAGCAAACAGAACTTAACACCAGGTTTTTCTGCTTTCTGATACGGCCTAGATGAAGGGCTTTTCTTCCTACAGCAAGAAATCACATAATCTGCACATCCTAACCTCTCGTTTGTGCTCACTGAGCTATGTGATGTGTTCCTTTCAACCAGCTCTGAAACCCTCGCAGGTTCTGTGGAACGGATGTTGCCTCTGTATCCATATCAGTTCTTTCAATTAACAAAAATAAACTATTTCTACCCTTTAATGGCCAGTATACAAATAAAATTACTGCTAAGGCTTGCCACAATTATTTTCCATACACAGAAAAGGATTTTCTATTTGACAGGAGTTATATCACACTATCGAGAAACAAACTGCATATACCTGAGGTTTTAATTTCCCCATCTGCAGCAGGCAGGTACTCTCAGATAGATCAACACGATAAGCATGATGATGAATCTCTTTTCAAATTTCAGTTTTCACAAAGCCTCTATTTCTTGCAATTAAAAAAAAAAAAAAAAAAAAAAGAAAATGCCTGCTAGTCAATGGAAATCAGAGCTGCATTTTCATTTCAAAGGCCCATTTGTTACACAGTTAAGGGAGTGTTTTCTAGGTTTTTTTATTTTCTCTTTTTTTTTTTTTTTTTTTTTTTTTTTAAGCAGTTGACAACTGCCCAGCAACAGCAGCCTATGTTTGCAGTCACTATTTTAGGCTACATCACATGTCAATTACATAACCTTGTTTTACTGCTCTTGAACTGGTTCGAACAACCTGGGAAACAGATTAGGGCAGTCCCTCCCAGCCGGCCATCCATCCACGTGCAGCGGCGGGACCCGTCCCCCACCACTGCTCCAAAGGCTGCACCCACGGCGAGTCCCTCTCTCCATAACTAGTTACTTATTGCTAGACCCACCTGAGACGTTGGAGAATTAACTTCCTCAGCTCTGTTTAAACCAGTCCAGTCTGACCACGGCAAACTAATAAACTTGATTCCTCATGCCGAGATTGATGGGTAAATTCAGAATAGGCTTATAAACGTCACAGCCACAGTACAGAACTTAGATATGAATTCTGCCCCTTCATTTTATACAGCAAATGCTCAGGGTTTGTATTTAAGATATTGAATCCCAGGGTTTCCCAAAATTCAGTCTGACTTTCAGGGTCTATCTCCCTTATTACTTCACAGCCTCTATCATTCCCAGACAACATGCTTTTTGGCTGCAGACAAAGGCTGATCTGACAATCACTCAAGATGAAAATACTGGTCTATTATTAATTATTATTATGCTTATAGCATAGGTATAATCTAAATCTTTTCCTGAAACAAGAATTTAGAGCTTTACCTCCTTTGTAATAAAGTAGAGGCTTAATTAAAATTTGTTTTGACTTTGGCAAAATATTCATCACATCTGGGATATTTCCTGCTTGCTTCTCATTCCAAATTACCTTCTGCTACGTCTAGATCCCAAGATATCTTTCAGTTTCTTTACCCTTTTTATATTACTGGATTACTTCTTAGCTACCATTTTAATGATATTTTTATAAGTCTCCTTACTTTCTACTCCCCCCTCCATTTTCTTTCCTTCAATAAAATTTATTTTCCAACCATTTTCTTTACCTACTTTCATCCTCAAGACTTTTACCCCTCCCCTGTTCTGTAACTCTTTCTTCAGTCTTCACATTTACCTTCTAAATGTATTATTTCCTCCATTCAGTCAGTAACTGGTAATTTCATATGGTACATTTACACTGTAGTCAAAGGTACGGCTACATCTGATTTAATATACCCAAGCAAAGTATAACTAAAATTACTGATGACAGGGATAAAAACAGAGTGTCAACAGCACCATTTCCTGCAGGGTCTAGAAACCTCAGCTTGGGCCTATTTAAAAGCACAGGCACATCCGCTGGTGCTCACAGATGAACTACCAGAGCTTCCTCCAACAGTGACCACAGATATAAAGCTGATTCCCCTTTTTTTCTGGAAGTGGAGCAAAGAGGGCTGCGTTCCCTGATGCTTAATATGTGTAACACTTTTCAAATCACCATATTCTTATGCACCTCCTATGCACACCAAAGAGCACAAACTCCAATGTCCTGCTGGTTTTGAAAGGGAGACTGTCTCCTGCTCCTTCATGTTCTCCTGAAACTTGCTTTTGGACTGGGCTGAGACCAGGTTAACAAAAACAATTGCAACGGTCTGGTGATCCTGGCAAAGGAGATGAGAAGTTATAAAAATGGTTCTCACTCACTATTTTAAGCAGACTGAAAGGGCACCGATGAGAGGGATCAAGGAGGGAGAGGAAATTTGGCAAGGGAACATGGGATGTAGCCCAAAAGAGGCTGCTATTTTCTGCAGGAGAAACCATCCAGCAGGGATGAAACCTGCTAATGACAGAGAGACAAGTGAGCACGGAAGTATTTGTAAACACATCACATTTGAGGTCCATGTGCCCATTTTCTTATGCCATTCTTAAAATACATTGCAGAATTTTGAAAACCCCTCCAAGCCTGTGCCTGGTGCTGCATCTATCCCATTATCCAGACAGACTGAGCCACCACCACATGATATGCCCCAAACTGGTCCTGAAACCATCCCCAGGGCTCCCACTGTCATCTCCACAAAAGGCAGAACTCGTGCCAACCAGCCACATCAACAATCGGTCACAGAGGACAGCCAGGGCCTCCTGAAATCCAGAAGAGCTAAGTAAGCTTTCAGTTCAGCTTGTTGGAAGTCTGAACACAGCTACATGATGGACTATGAGATAATTCCCTTTTCATGTGGTCAGAGAAATGCTGAATGATTCTAGACAGCGCAGAAAAGGAATAGGAAAAGTATCTGATCTTTGCCAAGCATTTCTGATTCAGTGAGATCACACAGCACTGGAAATCTGTTTAGGAGGAAAACCAAGGAAAAATATCTACAAATACCAAAATAATCCTGTTATTGAGAGAAATCATTTTGTTTCTGTTTTGAAACTAGTTTTCAGTTCAATTGCTTTTGATTTTAGATTATAATGGATACAGTGATACTGAGAGTGAGAATTAGAGCTTTAGAGGAGGTTGTTTTGACAAAAATCACACATCAAATGCTTTACAGCATTTTCTCTCACAGCAAGTTTCCAAATTTCCAGTTTAGTTTAAATTTTAACGGAATATTTCTGAAGTCTTTAGATGCTGTTATCTGCAGAGTCGTGCACGTGACAGATTTACAAGAGATCATATTGCATGCATGATGCCTACTTTTTCTTTCCCATGCTAAAAAATCTGATAAGGCATTCCTGACATGCTACAAATTTCAATGCACTTTAGTGGAAAATTTCAATGTACAGGAGATGGTCTAAAAAGTCCGGGAAGACTTTTTAAATAAGCATCATGCAAAAATCTTAAAATTGCAACTGAAATGCCCTTGCATTTTTGCTGATAAAAAGTGGCCAACCAATCTGCTGCATTCACATATGCGATGTAGTAACCTGCTCTACAAATAGCGCAGTGTTACAACTGGATTTCAGGAAGTACACAGTGTAAAATCAGATTTGTGTGAAATACCAAGTTCATTCAAGGAAATGCTTGAGAGGGTGTGGGGGGCGTATCCTGGAATATGGAGTGCTAATTGGTAATGTAAGTATTTCTGAATGACTCTGTGGCTCCCTAAGCCACGATCCTTCAGTGAACACTATACTGAAAATATTCACCTCTATAAAATTGTTTGTATTTGTAAGCATATCTGAGGCTGGAGCCTCTTACCCTCTATTCATTCCTTCAAACTGCTTAGTTTGCCCCACCATCCTGCTCATACATTCACGTATCAAAATGTCTTTGCAGCAATAATACAGAACAGGCAAACTAAGAGTGAACCTCTCACAGGACAGACACAAAAAAAGATGTACAACATTATCCTGTGTTCTTCCAACTCCATTTTATAATTTACAATTCAAGGCTGACTCCTTCAGTAAGATGCATGCTATTTATATAAGATATTACTAGAAAAATAGACAGTTTGTTTCACAAAGTAAAACTTTCCACAATTCTTGATCTCCGTGAAAAAAACGTTCTGTTATTTTTTTTTTTAACTAGCTACCCTTTGGTTTTTGCAAACATTCTGAAGTTCAACTCTGCTATGTTCTTCCATTTAGCATGCTCAGCAGATCATAAATTTTATTCTGTGTGAATGACACATTATCTTCAAAGCATATTTTTCTCTTGCATTTTTCATGTACAGTTTACTACAGCTCAGTCTGGAAATATGCTAAATTTATAATAATGAATATTATTATGTATAATAGCAACAATTTAAAATATTGCCAGCACATACGTTGACAAATATTTTCTTCTAGAGCCCTGGTCAGTAATAATTTTCTTTTAAAGCCTGCAAGCAATACCATCACAACAAAGCCTTTTAGAAGAATCTCTTGAGATCCCAAACACAGAAATGTTGACCAAAGTAATATCAGATGCTCACCAAAGTGAACTTCAAAGTTCTCTGCATTTGTTTGCTGACTTTTTGAGAAGGGGTCTGTTTTACCCTTTGCAATACGTAGTTGTCTGCCTATTTATTTTCTTCTTTTTCTCTCTCCATTTATTTGTTTTTATCGGGAATCTCAGCTCTCTGCTACCCAGATGAATCTGAAGAAATACTCAGAAGAAAGAGGATTAGGGGATAGTAGAAAGATCTGACAAGTATAACGAAATTTCACGGTATGTTTACTGTTAAAATACTATAACAACCTAAAACAAAAGGTGTAAATTAAGTAGCAGAAAGGGTATTACACCAATTATGATTGCTATTTTCATCTTTAATTGAATGAGCAGGTTTTCCTAAGCACCACTCCCCGAAGCAGGTGCAGAATTTCAGGGCTGGGGAGCCACAGGCCCTTGTCCTCAAAATGCCTGAATGGGACCTGGAAACATCTCCTTCACCCTTTCCTTAATCATCTGACCTCTGTCTGAGCAAGGACTGAGAGGCTGAGCAAAGTATCACAGAGCAGCAAAACCACTGATGAATCAAAGGTTTGTCTAATGACCCCAAATTTTATTGGAGACGATCTCACAAGTGATGCCCCCAGGACCCCCTTCAGCCAGGGATGCTGGATCTGACACCTCGGCTGTGGCACCAGCACCAGAGTGACCTCAAAGCAAGAGCAAACTTGCCTTTCAGTGGCAGCTGCCACACTGGGTGCCGGACCCATGCCTGCCTTACTGCACCTTTTCAACAGGAACTGCAGTTTGCTTTGCCACAGAAATATATCAAGCAGTGACCTTTCATAGTGGAATCATCCTTGGTCCTGAATAACTGAAGGCATAGATTACTTGATCTGCATCTGACATTTTTGACACGTATAAAGTTGCCACTGGAAGTTAAAAACAAATAGACTAGTCATCTTTTAAAGCACACAAAACTTTTCAGACACATAATTCATATGCCAGAGTGACACCTGGAAGGGATCAGACATTCCTTTCATTATAAGCAAATGGATATTCAGGTAAAATTGAATATGTCAAATTTCAGCCCAAATGATGTCAGCCACTGAAAACAAAACTGAAAAAAAGGGGCATAGGACCACAGATAAAAAAGTCATCTTGGGACATAAATAAATCACCACCAAGACATAAATCTGATTTTTTATTCTGCTTTGTTTTTTTTTTTATTTTTTTTTTAAATTTATTGTGCTCAGTGGAAACTAGACAATTAAGATATAATTTATACCCAGAATTCACCCCTGGATTAGGGCAGCTGCTCTTCCATGGTATGTGCCCTAACCCCTTCCGTTCAATACATTTAAGAAAAACAAAACAGAAAACTCCTCAGTCCATTCACAATTAACTTCACAAGGGGCAGGTTTGAACACAGATTTCTTAGAGTTCTACTTCAATTTTCATAACTAACATCCTGGTACTACCGAGCAGATTGGATTCATTTTAGTTTCCTGCAAGTTGATATTTAATATAAACTCACCTGAAATGCCATTGCTCACAAGAAGTGTATCAATAGCGCAAAAATACTCTGGATTAACTTCATAAAATACAACGATTTTCTCATTAAAGGGACAGGAGCCAGCCAGTGCAAGAGCCCAGTTTCTTCAGCAACAGCTGTCGGATCTAAGGCTTGCAAGAGAGGTCAATGAAGGAAATGGATAATGAGGGTGGTGGTCACTTGGTGTAAAGCCACAGTATGAGCTTAACCGTAGTTCCTCATGGTTGCCAATGTATTTTTGTATTCTATAAATGATGGGTTTCACTGCTAGCATAAAAAGCAATTGTTTTATCTTGGGAAAATTATAGTGACTAAAGGCAAAATCCACTTGTCTGAAACACGTTTGTAAGAAAAAAAGATAAAATTTGCACTAAGAAAAATGAAATTTTAAAAAGGTCACTAATAAAAAAAAAATAATCTTCCTTCTACTTATGCCAGATTTCCTTGTGATATATTGCATCCCAATTTATAATTATGAAAGGATAATCCAGTTCTATGTTTTTTCTTATACATTCCAAATTTGCTAGGCTCTGTTTTGCCATCTTCAGAAGTAACTTTGAAACTGCCAGGCAACAGCATTAAAAACCTCCCTGAAAAGGTACACTCGTGTCTGAAAACACACAAAGAAAAGATCAAAATGAAAATTAAAAGCAGATGCACTTTATGTACTAAAAGGTTTTTCCACTTTGATAAGCGAATTACAATGAAGTGTGGCACCATGTTTCATACAATTTATTAATCCAGTCCAACTTATTTACACTCTGAAACAGCATAATGATTTCAATGTTGGAGCACAGCCAAAACTCACATGCAGAAATAATTAAGAAGTTATGTGGAAAGATTGGTCTTTGCTGGTTTTCAGGGGGTTTCCAAAGAGACAGAAGGACTTCTAGTTAACCAGAAAACCAAAGTTAAAGTAGTTGTAAGATGAGATAAAGTGCAGAAGATGATCATAGCAAAGCTTCTCTGGCCTCTGAAAGAGGCACAGCACCGTCCCTATGGGCTTTCTAGGGCTGCCTGAAGGTCAGCACTTTCTCCTGCTCTAGTGTTTTTGGTAAGGCAAAGTTGAAACTAGTCCAAGAGTACAAACCATTTATACCTGTACAATCAAGCAGAAGACACTGCAGGATAGAAGTGACAGCGCTTTACCTCTGTTTTACCCAAGTTTAGATGTCTACACCAAGTAAAAGGGGAAACCAGGCCATCAGTGTACAAAATCCACTACTTTTTTTCAGAAAAATATAGTGTTGGTTGGCACTTTGCTCCTGGACACAGCATAGTCCTGCTGCCTCTAGGATCATCCTTACCCCTCGTAGTTCCAAGGTAATGGTCCCTGAAGATGCTGACCAACCCAGCAGGTCAGGAATACTTACTTTAAAGCGTGAAGTACACAAATATGGAAACACCATTGGGAGATGCACCCATGCAGAAAATTTATTTTATTTATTCACTGATGCACAATGCCCAATTCATTTTAACCACTACATTTCTCATCCACTAACCTCTCTTTACTCCTATTCCTCACCTGAAAAAGCTGTTTATAAAGTGAGTAGAAAATCTAGAAACCAGTTCATTGTTATCATCTGGCAAGATTTACAGGATGAAAAGACCCCACACCAATTCTGTCATTAGGAGTTTCTACAGCAAATTCCTACTGAGAATAGTGACAGCCAAATTCAAACAGTTTGTCACACTGTGAAGATATCCTGTGAAGTATCAGAGGGACTGCTGCTTATTTTGATCTTTTCACGGTAAGTAGGGAGAAAGGAGGAGGAGTTGCCAGCATAAGTATAGAGAGAAAAGTAATACAAAAGGGTGTAGTGAAACTGGAAGCAAAGATAGCAAACGAGTAATAAAACTGCAGTTGGGAAAAACACTACTACAAGTACCAAGAGAGAAATCCAAAATAAAGAGTTAACAACAAGGCACAGTAACAAAGCAAAAGTTGGAAAGCATTACCATCAAAAGACACCTAGGAATAAGAGGATAATCTGGATGTAAGAAGCAATGCGGCAGAGGAGAATTAAGTGCCAATAATACCCCTGGCTCTTTCTGTGGAAGCATTACACAGTGGACCAGCCTGGCATGTCAGCGTTCTCTTTGTGCATTTCTTTTGCAGCCACACCTGGAATATTGTATGCAGTTCAGGCACTTCATTACTGGAAGATATAAACAAACTGGAGGAAGTCCAGAGAAGTGGAACGGAAATGATTAGAAGCCAGAGGGACTGATTTACCAAGAAAATTTAAAGTAGCCCTTTGCCCGCCTGTAACTTCTCTGATAATTAGAGACGGGAAATGATAACAGCCTAGTTCAAGTCTCCAGTCACGTGCTTTAAGCCCTTTTGCCTTGGGCACCTAAGCATGTGCCTGGTTTTAAGAATGCAGAGTACACAAAGCTTTTGACCTGATGATGAGAATAAGATTAAGGAAGGAAAAAAAATTTAGGCTACATACCAGTGAAATCCTCACAGGAATTAATTATGACTAAATGAGCTACCATAAAAAGATGGAGATTGCATTGCTTGAAATTTCACATTTTACTGTTGATAATGAAAAGAATTATTCACATCTAAAGTTTATTTTCCGTGAAACAACAGGACTGTTCAACATAAACAGTGTTACACATGTACATAAGACTTTGCCACAAACATATAGCACTAAGTTAATCGGTCCAGGTAAAGAGACATGATTAAGCAAACATTTTTACCCCAGACTGTGTAAGCCAGATGGAACGGTTCTGAAAAATAACAAATTATATCCCAGCAGGAAAGTAACTGGATTCACCTAGCTCCTCACACACTGACATTGCTGGGAAGTGATTTTTAGGAAGGCAGCATTTTATATAACTGTTGAGCTGTCAGCAGGGCTCTACTGAAAGACACTTTAAAAGTCATGTAGTGATTGCCAGAGCCTGATCCAGGGAACGGGCGATTATTGTTCACACAGGTTTTGTATGTCATCTGGAAAAAAACCCTCAAAACAACCAACTCAACAAAAAAACCCAAAACAAAACAAAACAAAAAAAAAGCAAAGCCCAGCTGCAGACAGCCTGCAAACAAGCCTGCTGGGATGCAGCCTGCTATATAATCCCAAACAGCATTCCAGACCAACAGTCAGTCATGTTTGGGTCCATAGGATTCCCGAGCCTCTTGACCGATAGATGAGGCCTCCCAGAAGCATTATCTTAAAAGGTAACCCTTTGCCCCCACTCCTCATCCCAAGCCCCTTAGCTTGGTCTTAAAAATCACTTCCTGATGCTCCAAATAAGCAAAGTTCATAGTTCCAGTCTGGAGAAACACCCAGGACAGACTATAAATGGGGAAAAAAAAATCGACTATGGAAGACAAAAGAGAAGTCTGCAGTGCTTTCTGGAAAGTCAGCATTTGTTAGTAAAATTATGTCAGATATGCATACCTGAATAGCATGCTAGCCTGGGCTTTTGTTTATGCAAGCAATGCAAGCTTTATGCTACAACTTCTGCAACATTTTTATAATTCAACATTTTCCTGCAACCTACATTTAGACTTAGGAGAATGAGATAAGAACTGGCACAAAGTCAACAGGTCTCGGCTTCAGTGCATCAGTGCTTTGATTTTATATCATGATTTTTTTGTATGGACTTCATGCAATACAATTTTAAAGGTCTGGCAGAAGGTAAAATGACTGTGTGGTTGATCATTGCTTTCACTACTTACAAAGGGGTTCCTATAAGCTTGAGAGTCCTACTCCAGGGACTTTTTTTCCCCATTCTTTGTATAGTACATGTCAAAATGAGTCTGCAAATTGGTTGAAATCTGTCAAAAACCAAATTATCATCAGTGAATATGGTAGGTGTACATATAGTGAAGGTTGCCTGACACTTCTCATTTTAAGACCTCATTTTCTATTGCTTATAACTTTACCACACATTAGCAGTTAGGGCTGAAATTTTCCATGCTGTATGTCTGCCTCAGGCTGAATTTTATTTTGCCAGTATAAGAATGTATCAGCTAGAAGCCCCAAGCTTGGTGCAAAGTAGGTTTGTGAATAAGGGTAGGGAGGAACATGTTGGTTTTCTCCCGTGTTACATATTTCACAGACATATTTGAGAAGCTCAAGAGCCTTCACACTTTGAGACAGACCCTTTGAAGCATCACTGCTCTGATACCACAGATGTGCCTTTTGCCATCTCATACATTATCACTTAAAATTATAACGGATCACAGTATAAAATACTGAAAAGTTGCAGTTTGTACGTGATATGATTTGCAAAGGTTGTGGTGGAGGTTGGCTGCCAAACTCCAAAGTTCCCTTCTGCAAAGAGCATGGACCAGGGTAGAGGGTCTGAGCTGAGCTAGTGCTCCAGCCACCTCTTCCATGTGCCAGGCAATGCTTTGGCACAGGGACTCCATGCGGAAAATCCCCATCACACTCCCAAGACGCAGCAAGGGAAAATCTTGGATGAAAGAGCAACAAGGCACAGGTTGCAAAAGCAAAGGGAAGCAAAGAGTAAGGCAAAAAATAAGTGCCTGCTAAATGCATTCACCCTGACCTGTCACACCCACAACTTGATTTTTCTGACTGTTTAGGATTTTTAGAAGAGACTGGTTTCCACGGAGGCTGACTACCCCCAGGTTGGGGTACTGGTCTCCATGCAAGGCAACTGTAGTCAGGTGCCCGTGCTCCCAGCTCTGCTGCACACAACTCCAGCTCTGCCCACAAGCTTTCATGGTCCCTGGGACTTCATTTGCTGAGCCTGTCTGAGGAGGGGAGACCATAACAGCCTGATGCCATGCTCTGCTGCTCTCTGTAAGCACAGGGAAAAAAGCTAACGGCAGCCACAGAAACTTATGGATGCAAGACAGACCCTAAGAATCACTGTTTGGTTTCGAACAGAAGTTGCCCCCAGGGTACTTCTACATGGCCTCACAGTGGTCTATCATGTGCTGCTGTAGCAGACGAGTGCTACACCAAGGGATGGATGTTCTCCACACATCCTATCTCACCTCTCCCACTTTGACCCACGTGCTCCTGAGAAGAGAAGAAGACATTACAGCAGTTCCACAGCACTTGATATGCTGTGCTGGTACAGGGGACTGCAAAATTTCTCTCATAATCTGAAGTTCAGCTTCAGAAGTTAAAAAAAAATAACCTTAGAAAATGTGACAACCACTGACTTTTAATTTATTTTCTCTACTTTTCTAAAACTTTGCAGGAAGAGGAAATGGGGCTTTAAGGTCCTAACCACTGAGCAGAGCAGCTCTGCAGGAGCAGGCTCTATGCTCTCACACCTGCTGTGCAGTCCCAGCCTGCACCCGGCTGGGAGGCAGAGCCAAGCACACCATATAGCTGATGGGGGCAAGAGGAATGTGGGCTGTCTCTCCCAGGGCACATTCCCTGCCCAGCCCCTTCAAGTAGGGGGTAACTTCTGCCCACCTTGCAGTGGGTGCCCACTAGCCAGCAAGGCTATCCACCACAGCAACAAGAGTGACATCCCATTTATGTGAAGCCGGCGCAAATCAAAACCAGTAGTAAAACTACAAATCTGAGAAAAAGAAAATAAGAAGTATCCTTCAATGTGAATTTGTAAGCCAGCAAGTAAGGGTTATTATGGCAGCTTCTGTATCTGCAAGCAAAAATTAAACTACAGCACTTCGGAGGGACATGGATTACTGAACCATCATAAAAATGTTTGGTCTGGGGAGTTCCAGTGCCGCATCCACACGTTACACTGCGGCTGTTCTACACTCCTAGAACAGATTTTGCCAAACCAAGCAATGTTTTCCTGCACATATGATTGCATTGACTTTAATTAGGTAACTGGCTCAGTGGTTTTGATTGTTTCAATTGGGTAAACACGTGACAGGGATTGATGTATAATTAAGATGAGCTTTAAAGATAAGTGTTCACGTTTAAGAGGTGGAGCGGACACATTTGTCGCTGCCCGAGGACGAAAGAGTAGAAGCGCAAGTCGAAAGAGCTCCTCTCTTCGCTCAGTCAGTGATTGCTGACCTCTGTTTTTCATTATTCCTAGGAAGTGGTCAGTTAACCCTCATCATTAAGCAATAAACCGTGACAGAGAGTGCTGATTAATGCACTGCTCACCAATAGGGTCAGGCACGAGGAGAAACCCACGGCGGGCTTCTGGCAGTTTTAAATGGCCATTAGTTATAGTTGTGCAAAATGAAATTAACCCAGCTAATCGAGCCACGGTTCTGCTGAGGGTCAAGGGTTCCCGGGAAACAAAAGGTACAGTATGTTTACATGCCATGGAAAAAACCCAAAAAACTTCAAACCCTGACAGGCTGATTAATGAAAATGAATACATACAATAAATTAGACCAAACAGTGAATAAACATAATACCTGCCCTGTACATATTAAGTGAGAAAAAGTCCAAGAGGAAAGAAAAGCAATAGACTGACTTTAGCAACCTACTAAAACATGCTCCAGGACAGCTACTGCATTGTTGAAGATGTTCTGTTTAGACCCCTGTTTCCAAAATCCTTCCTGACTGCCCTCCTCTGCAGACAGGTTTGCTATTTTACTCCTTTACAGACTCAGCTACATGGCCCCTAAGTCCCTCAGGCCTGGTTTATCACACATATTCCTCGCATTCCCAAATGCATTTGCTGTTTGTAAACCCTCCTCCTATCAGACCCAGAGAGCTGAGGAAGCATACAAAGCAAATGGAAAAAGCGCAGCAGAAATACACGAGCTAAACCTGCACACAAGCACATGCCAGCTCAGTCTGTGACAAAGACGTGATGGGCTTGAGCACCAGGGTTTTCTTCCGAACAAGTATCTTCCTCTCACTTTAAATTTAATCTTCCTTTATTAGTCTTGGCAAGTCCACTGTAAGGCATGACCTCCATGTCTGGAATGGGAGAAATGTTTTTTGCTGTGGCCTGCTCTGTGCCCCTTGCTGGATGCTAGAGGCCCTTCCCCTCTCTTTTTCTAAACCTTTGTTTCTGATCTGATTTCAGTTGAAATCTTAAATCTGCCCCACATCTGGATGGAAATGGTTTAATTTTAAGGATTTCCCTCACTTCTTCAGTTGACAACCTTCACTTTAAGTGAAGCCTCCAAGAAATTCACATGCATACTGATTTTGGATTATGGATTGCATAATCCACATAATGTGCATGCATATGGATTTTGGATTACCCCACCTGCATTATCTGGCAATACTTTAGATCTATCTTTGCCTGTGGAATCTAAGTGGGCACCTTTGCTTGCAGAAGCAAACATAGCATTCCCCACCTTATTCCCACCTAGTTCCACTGTGAAAAAAAAAAAAAAGGTGTTTTTGCATAGTGAGCTTGTTACTGAAGGCTTCAAGGGCACAAAGAATAGTGACAGTAACAAGGCCTTTCTCCTGTTCATAGTAGAATGCTAATAGAAAATACAGTAAGTGTGAGAATGGCAATTGGAAGGGATGAAATAAATGTCAGAAAGATGATACTGTCCTTCAGTTCTCTATTTCTGGAACATTTTCTAACTCAATGAAAAAAGCGATGCTCAAGCAAGCAAATTTACCCAACTACCATCCAAAAACCTTCTGCTGCCCAACCTTGTTCTCTCTCATTACAGAACTCTTTTAGCATGTACTAATACATATGTTTTGCTTGTGCTTTTATGTCCTTCACTTTTTCATAAGCTTTCCACGAAGGATCTTTTATTATTAAACAGTCAGTGAAAGAACTCATCCTTGTCATATTTCCTCTTCCTACTTCGAAATGAATAATTAATAAGGAATAATTGCTAGGTATTCTGTCTAAACTTCTTACAAGGAAGTGGATTCCTTCAGAAAATAGAAGTAAAACAAGAAAAAGATACAGGTTGGTGTGTCCACTGTATCCAAGTGCTTGCACTATTATCCAGCACCCTAATTTATTTAACACAGCTCTATACAATGATGCTGTATTAAAATATATTGTACTTGACAGACTGCCTGCTGCCCTACATTAAGCATAGAGTACCTGCTTGATGACATTGCAGAAGTATAGAATATAGAAATTTAAATTGTAGTTCTCAGGACTCTTTAAACCACTTGAAAACCTAGAATTCAACTGCCTGTCTGTGTGCACCTTCATAACAACCACCCTCCCCAAACAGAAAAGAATGTACAACCTGATAGTTTCATTCAGGAATATGGTGCTATCATTGTAGGACTACTGTCTTCCTTTATTACTAAAAAGACTGCAAGTGAAAGACATCATTTTTAAGTAGGTTAGTGTCTTTTCATTCTCCTTTTTTAATTTTTATGAATAGTTTAGTATGCCAGTGCACACAACTTTAGAAGTACTTATTATTATTTTTTCCCAATAGTCCATCATTATCATTCTGTTGTATCAGAGAAAATTAGCACCTATCACTTACATAATTTCAAGCAGTATTGTTAAGAGTGGAATTTGCATGCATGATATGGTGTATAGGCTAACACAAGTCCATTTGCTAAGTCCACGTGGTAAAATGGATGAATAAATAATTGAATGCTTAGCTCCAAATATATAATTATTCTTAGAAAAAAAATTAGAGCATGAGTCTGTGAAAATACATGTAATAATAATCATCTAGAGCTAAATGCCCAAGACAAAAAATGCCCTTTCAGAAATGGAATGATATAGTTGGATTCCTAAAATGTTTATAGAAAACTTGCATAAATGCCCAAGTTTTGAAAGTATAAAACTACTGCACTTCTTCCCCACAGGCATTAGCTTTAAATTAAAAACATTCTCCCAGCCTAATCAAGAAGAGTCTTATCAGAACTTGTGCAGAGCATGCAAAGGGTTTGTAAACCTTCAAACCCAAGTTTAACTTGTTCCTGGTAGAAAAACCATACAGCTCAGTTTTTCAGCTCTGTTCCCACACACAGTATCGTTTAGTCTCTCCCTAAGAAAGTAACGTTACCTTTTTTAATGCCATCCATCACCCTGCTCTGACGTTGCAAGAATTGTTTGCCATATGTCTCCTTCCAACACACGAGCCCCGTTAGGTACTTGCTACATGAGGGAGCAGGTTTTTCCAACAGTGAGTTCAAAACATCAGGTCCAGTCCTTTTCTGTATTAAAGTGCAACACAGACTGGTTTCCAGAGCAAGTAAAATAAATGGGTGGGTACAAATGAGACAATCATGCTCTAGCTCATAGGCCTGATAGCTCAAATGAATGCAAATATGCCACGAATAGGAAAGATGTGGGGAAAACTTCACTAGTCTGGATATGGTTTTCAGCAAGAATCAAGAAGAATTAAAGGCAAATGAAATGAGATGTAGAAACCTCATACAACTGCATTAATGCTGAAATGAAAGCAATGACCCCTTTTCTGGAAAAGGTGTGAAACATTCAATTATAAGAACTCAAAATATTCTGTTTATCACAATGTTCAGTGACACACAAAAAGCAATGCCTTTTGCTGGCATCCTGCAAGAACAGTACCAAAAGTTTCAAAGAAACACAATTTTCTTCTAAATCACCGTTATACTCTTGTTCTGTTTTATGGGCATCACATTGTGTTTTAAAATAATGCATCTGTCTTTCTATTGCAGAACTATTCCCATTTTGGTATTTTTCTCACCCTGTGACTTGTAAGTCAGCCTACGTTCTAAATCTCTAGAATACATTTCTAAAACATAACCCTTCCACATTTATTTTCTGAGGCATTTATTTAGTCCTTTTGAATTTCTTCAGACATTCTTTTCCAGCCGAGAGGCACTGAGTAGTTTCATTAAACATAAAAATCTACTGCCTAAACCAGTAATTCCATTGCAGCCTTTTGCTCTTATTACTGGTCATCTGGCGTATCATTGAAGAAAAACTGTAAATGGACCTTTCTTAGAATTATGATTTAATAAATCAGAAAAAAAAAATCTGTTAGGAAGCATGAGACTCAATCTCGAACTGCAAAATATCATTTAGACTTGACAGAGCTCTTAAGTCTGAGTTTCCCATTTGCAAACTCATACTAACTAGCAGTGTGAGTCAGCAGGAGGTCTTTGATAGGTCCAGGCAGGAGCCCGAGCTCCTCTAGCAATAGCCAAGCTCTAAAAGGATAACCTTAGGCTGGTTTTCTCCTAACACACTTCCTTTGGTCAGAGCTATGTACTTTTCAACTAATAGATTGCAATGCCCATCAATGCAAAGCAATGCTCTGACAGAACAAAAAAATGCCTTGTTTTCTAGATGACAATCAACCAGATGCAAAGCAGTTCCTTTTGCCTTGAAAAGCAACAGTGGAGGGACAGCCTGGAGGAAAACTTACACTGAGAGGAGAAGAATCAGCCTAGGGACCATATAACAAAGAGGACATCACAGACGACACCCCTGAGTACTGAAGGAGACAATTCACATCACCAAAATCACTCCTGATTATCTTTGAAAGGTCATGGCAATCAAGATGCCCAAGGACTAGAAGGATGCAGGTGTCACTTTTGTCTTCCAGAAGAGTGAAGATACTTTCAGTTTTTTAATGGAGAGGAGGGTCAAACAGGTTGCCCTGAGGAAATAAGGAGTCTCTGCCCTATGACTACCCCTCTTTAAGATACCCAAAACCTGCCTGTACATAGTGCTGAGCAACCTGTTCCAAGCAGCAGGGTTGGACTAGATAAGCTCCAGAGGTCTCCTCCAACTTCAGCAATTCTGTGACTGTATGATAATGTTCTCTCACCTGGACAAAATTAATCCACATGAAATGGTGCTCTTTTCATAAACCTATGCACCTTAGCAGGGTCTTTAATAGAGCTGAAGGCACAAAGCGATTAAGGCATATCTTCCATACCAACTAAACGCTATACTCAAACAAAGCTTTACACAAGGAAGACTGAAACAAAACAACAAGTAAAGCTTCCAAAAAAGAAAAAAAATTATACTGCAGAATATTCAGAAAAGGTTGTAAATTAACCACGTCACAATAATGCATTTCGATAACCTATGCAGAAAATTTATAGAGTGGAAAGGTTCAAACTAAAACATTAAACATGTTGGGATGTACTGTGTGAACAAAGGTAAGGAAGGATGAATTCGAGGATTCATAACAAAAAACCTCCACTAATACAAGTATCAGCATGTACTAGAGAATTACAGTCTTCCCAAATTCATTTCTGTTAAATGTTTTAGGCGCAGCTCCTAAGACCTTGAGGCGCCTTGTGACTATTTAGCTGCAAGTAGCTTTCCTAGGAAGCACAATCATCAATGTTTCCTGCACACGACTACCTAGGAACCTTGCTCCGGTTACTGTCGTTGAACAGGTAAGAAGTCTCAGACTTCACAACACCTCAAAATGTGAGTTTTGATCTAACCCTCCAAGTTTCTCACTGCATTATGACTTACTTCTAGACCCTCCTCTGGGGACAATGTGGATGGTGATTTAGGATGAATCAGGACCAAAGTCAGAAGGACTCTTGTCCTTGGAATTCTCATTGGCATGCTACTGAAAACAAAATGCACAAAGGATCATGAAGATTTAAAGAAGAAAGAGAGAAAGGAGCAAGAAATTCAGTACCTGAGGCAGTTGAGCAGTGCCCCAGAGAACCGGAATGCACCTCCTTTGCTACAGACTCACTTTAAAATAATAAGCAAGAAAAAACACTAATTATCCTCCTTGTTTTCTGAGTATCCAACTTATGATCAAGAGTTTGATTTGCAGTGGTTTAAGTGACCATAGCTCTAAGTAAAATCAATGGATATTGCACTTTGAACATACTAAATATTATAAAATGCCAAGTACTTCTGCTTCCTGAGGTCCTACATTTCATAAATCATGAAACCCAAATCAGGGGGTAGGTCTGAGCTTAATCTGTGCCTTAACTCCTCAACTGTAAAACAGGGGTTATAACTACTCATCTCACAAATTAAACAATGTTTGTAAAGCACTTAGATATTAGTAACGAGCACTATAAAAAAGCTCTGTAAGAATTGAGTAATTATGTATTATGAGCAAGGGATGAATAGTAATCAGCAGTGAAGGCAGAGGACCATATATGGAGCAATGAGAAGAATACAAAATATTGAATAGCTGCTCATTAACTGAACCTTATCCAATCTGTTCAATGAGCAAGGCAGAGGTGTAATGGAAAAAGTTGTATGGGACTGTGTAATTAAGGCTGAATTAGAAATCATTACATGTGGTGCAGATGAACAAAGACCACGCAGGCCAATGACATTTATTACTTTCATATTTAGTTATGATTTTGCAAACTTCATTTTTTTTCTCCCAAACATATTTTTAAAATACCAACCTGAAAAAAACCCCCAGAGCTAAAAACCCCTGAAACCCATCATTGCACCAGAAGAACCCACAAAGAGGAGCAGAAAGAGGTGGGAGGGGACACAGCAACTCCAAACTGCTTGTTTCTGCTTACTCTTAGCATGGACAAGGTATATACAAAAGCCCCACATCCTTATCGCTCTTGAAATAGGAAGGAATGGACTGACTAACCCATGTTCCCTTTCTTAGGGCCCTGGATTTGGCAACTCAACTGTGAGAAATGGCACCAAATAATTTTGAAGGTTAAAAACAGGTAATATTTCTATTTAACAGAATTTTCTCTGCTTAAACAATTAAGAGCTGTGGGCTTCAGTGCTGACCATGGGCGGTTATTGTTCCTAAAAAATCTGACAAAAATGCCTCCATCTCAGTCTAGACTTTAAACCTAACAAAGGCACTCCTAAACTTCAACAACCTAAAACTGTGCTCCAAAAAAAGGCTGAAATCCTGGCTTCATTCAAGGCGATGGGAGATTTGCCATTACCTTTCCCACTCTATTTATATCCAAGATGCTAGCAGATGCCTTGTTCCCTCTGTCTATAACAGACAGATATGTATGTACATTTTACTTTTTTTTTTAAATTTTATTTTTTTTGTCTAGAGACTGTTTTCCCTTCCCCTTATTTAAAACAGGCTTAGGAAATACAAAAAGATGCTTTGTTTCCAGATTTATGTATTTATATATTTATTTTGAGTTTTTATCTATTAAGAATTTCTTTCAGCCACGACACTGCAAAATCCCTTATCTCTACCACTGCGGTGCTGGAGGCACCTTGCAGGATTATCCCCTTTTGTCTCTTAACTACTTAACCTGAGACTGGAAGAGCCTTTTCAGGCTCTAAAAATTTTCTGAAACTTGAGGGTTGTAGAAGAGAAGTGTCATTTTCTACTAAAAGTGAAAATTATAACACTGCTTCTAGAGGCTGCCAAGGCAGGCAGATAACAGCATTTTACGAAGTAGTACCACACAAGGAGCTAAAGCATCTGATTAAGGATGTTTTATGGTATTTGATATGCTTGACACTGTTTGATATAGAAGATCTTGTCCATATATTTATGTCCAATTGCAAATTCCAATTTGAATGTTTGTTCATGCTTTAGTTATCCATTTAGTTGTATTGCACTAGGCATCACTAAAAAAAAAACCTCAAAAAACCCCCACCCCCACCCCCCCCAACAACCCACCAGCACAGTGTTCAAGAAGCCAGACCAATTATACTTCAATGACAGTGGATTTCTCAGTAGCCAGGCTCTTGCTTGACCGGATTACAAGCAAATGTAACCACCATGAGGTCACCTGATGGGGTCTGGGGGTACCTGCAGAGGCTCAGTTGGATAGGATGGAGTTATTTCAAAAGGATTTCACTCTGAGCTTTTTTCTGAACTCAAAACAAAAGAAGTCATTGTAGGAGACAGACATTCATCTGCTAGTGCAAATACAAAGCAATTCTGCCCTATGCAAGATCTTAGCACTTCACATCAATTTTTAAAAACTGAAGTTCTGTATCCCTGTGAAGATTTAGTCATTCACTATCATTACAAATGGAATATTCTAAAAATGTCTTAGTTCACCCTCTCTATTACTCCTACTTCCTTCATTTTTGGAGTCAGCTGAACTCTCCAGCCTTACCAGGATGCAGTATTAACCAAAAGAGACCTCTTCAGTTTATCCTTTAATATCACAGATAACCAAATTCTATTATACATCAGCTACTTCTCTTATGTTCAATTTCAAAGTAGGTACTTAAATCCTTTTCTTCAGGAAAGGGTCCCTAAAAGTCCCTCCTTCTGGTGGTTTGCAGCATTCTCAAAATAGCAAACTAACTAATGTAATTTTTACCCATTTGCTCTTATTTCAGTACAGTTCTTAGTTCAAAATAAGTTCTCCTCCCTCTCGGTTGTCTATTCCTCAACTGTGAAATATTTATAGACAGCAATCATGTCCCAACTCAGACTCTTTTTGGGTAGGCTAAAAAAAGCTAAAAGCATTCAGTCACCTGATGGAAGATAAATTTTTATTCCCCAGATCATTTCAGAAGCTCTCCTAGTCTGTTTACATGACTCTGAATCAAACTGCCTTTAATATACTGGTGACCAGAAGTAATTACAATACTCCAGATAAGCATCACCATTTGTGCCATGATGCTGTGAATACTTCCCTGATTGTTTGAAGCACTTGGTGCATCCAAACATATGGGTTTTGTGTGACTACGTTACACAAGTGGCTCAGCCCCCTTGGAACTACTACCTAAAAGTTGAACTTCCCAAGAAGCATCCTGTCTATCTTCTCTATGCAGTATATGTAAAAAAAAAACCCATTCCTTTTTAAAGGAAAGGCAGTTGACATATTAAAGAAAACACTAAACTAATGGCTGTAACATTTGAGCATTTGTTAGCCAAATATTTGTGGCTACTTTAACTCAGCATGCATTCACAGGACCATCCCACCTCTGTGAAAAAAGACCTGCTGGCATGTTACCCTGTGATGTACTAAAAAAGAAAACAACAGCGATAACAAAAAATTACTGCAACTGAGTTCTCTATCACACCTTCCCTCTGCTTCCTAAGAATGTAGAAAGTAAGCCCTTCAAAGCCTGTGTGATGCTTGAATTTGTGGCAATGGAAGGCTTTTACCCAGGATAAACCAATCTTAGCACTGCATCAATGTTCCATTTATTGCATATTGTGCTTGTGCAGACTGGTATGACCTACTGAATATATTATTTTATAGATGAAGCAGTCTAGAAATTAGTATTCATGAAACAAAGAACGAAAAACAACAGAGTGCAGGAGAAGAATAGTTGCATGCAGCCCTCCTGGCCTCATGCGTACATTTTTCAAGGCCAGATAGCAGACCATATGCAAATTCTCATCCTCATACCTATCTGTCCCTCCCTATACCAACACCTGTTTACATGGTAAGCAAGTTACAACCAAAAAAACTGGGAATGTTGGAAAGTCTCCGAGCAGGGAAGACATTTTTAATGCTTTTGGAAAGGAATGAATGTGGATTTTTAGTTTCCTTCAAATAAAATATTATTTCATACAGTTTTCACATTTATTAAGCAACTTAGGGTTCTTTGTGGCACTGCAGCTTCTAAAACCACCCATTCTGTGCTTGTTTTCAAACCATGACACTGTATGACCTGGGTGGTTCCCAAATCTACTCCCTCCTTTCTGAAAAGCTACCACATTATGCTTGGTCTACTAGTGTTCCACTTCACATTTACCATGCATGCCGCATTTTCTTTTCTTGAGCATCAGGCAGTGTTTTTCATGCAGGTCACATATTCCAAGAGCCACAAGGAAAGATTTTCCTCATGTTTTGCCTCTCCCCAATTTTAAAATATTCAATAGTAATATCTGCTCTATCCTTTTCTTTCCTTTATGTAGCACTTCTTGCTGCTTGATTTTTTGCTCCCCTTTTTGGGGTCACATTGCAAACTTTTTTAGTTCCTTTCCCCTACCAATCTCCAGAACTCTGAGTCCCCACTAAAACCAGCCCAGGAGGAGGAATGAAGACTTCATTTCACAAGGGAATACTGCCTGGCAGAGCAAAAAAACAGGAAAAGTCCTTTTTGCATATCTATGAAAGCATGGAAGGCTGGTGGCAGCTTCAAACCTATGATGACTTAATTATTTAAATTTTATTTTACACCTATTAACCATAGCATATCAAGTAAGAGTAGCAGCTGCTACATGAATTTGACCAGCTCACTTGCCCTCAGCAGATCACCCATCTGCTTGCTCTTCACCTAATATTTCTGTTTGATAGGTTGTAAAACAGATTCTTGCAACAGGTCAGGAACAGAGTCAACTTAAAATCCCACATAGAAATTTCTATGAAAACATATGGACATCTATACTGAGTGATGTCAAATTTAGAGAGGCCACTGACCTTATGAAAGTGGATAAAAGGAAAATTGCAGCCTGTTACGGAAAAGCACTGACTCCATTACAGTGAATGAACAGAAGAGTGGAGAGTGAAGAACTGTATGTATAATTAATTATAGTAATACAGACCTACAAAATTCATGGGTGCACACATTGCAAAATGATGTGCAAAATGCCTTTCTCTTATGTATCAATTTCAGTTTCGTACATACAGCACTAAAAAAGAAATATTGCTTCCTTAAATTATCAGTAAGGTAAATTTTCCTGTTCACCAGTATTCTAAAAAAATTTAAGTTAGGCTAATTAAGAAAATTATTCAAGATTTAGACACGTCAGTATTTCTCATACCTTGATAATTTTTTCACTTCAATTGAAATGAAAAAAAAAATAAAAATATGGGGCACACACAGAGTCTTAATTTCTCTTTATTTTCTACTGGGGATTGTATAGTCTTGGAAAGCTCTTTCACTTACAGTGCACAGGAAAACCATAGGAAGATTGTTTCTGAAAATAACATGTTACATATATTGCTTTCCATCTTGTGTGGCCTTCTGGAAGCAGAGACTACAGAATACTTCCAAAAGAAAAAAAAAAAAATAACCACAAAACCAAAACCAAGGCACCCAAAACGAGAGTATCCCTGGGATATTATGCATCTAGCCCATTGTTAAACAGTCACACAGTGCCTTTGCTTGCCAAAGAACTGGATTTAGCTACCACTGAATTTTCAGCCTGGCGATAGCTTGCAACCCCTTCCCACGAAGGTGAGCCTCTTAAAGCTGCTGCTGGATCCTCTTGGTTATGGCACAAGGATTGGCCTCGTTGCCTGGCAAGGTGACTGGTGGGTTGGACCCTCGGTCGTGCAGCCCAGGCTCTTCTGTGTCCGTGTTTTCAGAGCAGCCCAGCACAAAGGCAGAGGGAGAATGGCACCACTTTTCCGTAGCAATCCCTGAGGCAATCTCAGTTCCCGCAGCTGTGCTGAGACCCCGCACATTGCTATGCAAGAAATTTCACCCCTTCCACTATTAACGCCAAGTCTTGGATAACCTGCTTTTCAAACATCAGCGGAGGTAGGGTTTTTTTGTTACCAGTCTGCTCACCGAGGTGCACAGCACATTTACTATATCCAGGAGGCATCAGATCCGACTTTGAAGTTTCCTTCAGCCAAATTACCCCCTACTTTAAGTCGGCAAATGGTAAAAGGTCAGGTGGGGAGGGGTGGTTTGGAAACAACCCTAGAACCCTAGAAACTTGTTGCTGTGACTATGTTTCTACTTTAGAAGTGAAGAGAAATTAATTTTTTTGATTTAAAATAGAAGAACCAGCTTCAAGGTGAACCTCCTGGAGCCGAAATCAACATCGGAATCTGATGTTTATTGAATATCGCTTCTTTGCATTTTAAAAGAGGACAAACTTACCCATAACGAATACAATGTAATTTTTTAATTCTCCCATTTTAAGAAGCCAAAATTTTCCAAGAAAATATGTAAAATAGCTGGAAGAAGATGGTCATTTTTACTGCAGACTTTATCTCCATATGGAGATGAAAGAGTGCCTTTCTTTTTTTCCTACCTTCAAGCCAAAGGAAGAATGAAAGATTAGCAACTTAAGAGACAATATAAATTTTGATTTAGGAGAGATTACCTCATACTTGTCTGGAACTTGAACAAATGAAGATTGAAAATGCAAAGCATAGCAAGAACAGCTGTGATTTCTGACTTCAAGCCTGTTACTCTCCTTAGAAAAAGCTGCTTCAGTGGAAAAAGAGAACACAAGACTGGCCAGGTGCTTTAGGTTCCCTCACAGTACAGTGTATTTTCAGCATGTGACTCTATTATGATAGCAAATTAAAGTTCAAATATCTTCATGAATGGCCATATATGTAATTTAGACCCCCCCCAAACAATACAGTTATCCTATGTAAAAATGTATTTTAAATATATACGTCTTAACTTCTGCACTGACAAGAGTTATCAACACTTTTACAGTTAAAGGACTTTAGCTTTTGCAAGGCAGATCAAATTTACGTTAATGACAAAATCACTTTGCTTGAGATCAGAGTCAGTTCGTCAAGTCAGTCAGCAAAAAGTCCATGCCTACTTAATACCAAAACTTGTACTTAGATAATTTACAGCCCCGTAATTAATTCTGTCTGAAATTACTTTTGAAATTTCACCAATAAACCCATATTAATACTGTTTTGGTCTAAAGTTCTCCTTCTCATAAATTCATTAGACATTTCCTGCAAGTTCCAAGATATGATTAACCGGGACTACAATTACCAGATTTCTAATTGGAAATGCAAGCTGTAGTCTCTTTGTTCTTGTGTTTCTTGTTAGTTTCTTGGGTTTAAATTCCAATACAGCTGCTATTTTCTGTTATAATCCCTCTGGTTTTACAATATTTCAAAGGAGCACAAAGGAATTGGCACTCAAAAGCTGTTCAAGGTGGGCTGACAATGTTAGCAATTCTAGCCAAGACCCGAAGAACTGGGTAGTGTGCAGGGGTCCCCCTCTCCAAAACTCCCTTCTCTCTGTTTCCACACTTTTTGACACAATTTGTCTCCCCACTTCATAGACTCACAGAATGGCGGAGTTGGAATGCACCTTTAAAGGTCTTTGCAAAGAGCAGAGACATCTTCAACTACAGCACTTCTCCTCCTTCCACCTGAACACCATGTGCTCTCTCCCATGATTTCCATCCCACTGCCTCTTTTGAAGAACTATCAGTATGTAACTCTCTAAATTAAACTAAATAAAGCTTTCATTTAATCAGTAGGAACCAACGACCAAAGGAGGAGTTGCTCCATTCAAAAAGGGCACAAACTGCAACACAGGATGGTTCAGCTGTACACCAGGGAACACTTTCACAGTGAGGGCAACCAATCCCTGGCAGAGATTGCCCAGAGTCATTGGGGAGTTTCTATCCTTGGGGATATTCAAAGGTCAGCTGGACACAGCCCTGGGCAACTGGCTCCAAGTGGCCCTGCTGGAGCAGGGGGGCTGCACAGATGACCTTCAGAAGTTCCTTTCAACCTCAGCAATTCTGTGGTTCTGTGAAAATGTCACCAGCTGTAGCTACTATTAAACAACAATTGGAAGAGGGGGCCATTTTTTTCAAGACTACAACTTTTGCCACCTTTGCTAAAGAACACAACTTTATCTCAGTGCTGAGACAGTATGCCCAGGATCTACATTTAAAGCAGGTCTTCCACTTCAATTTATTTATTTATTTATTTATACCATGATCTGCACTACCATAGTTTTAAAAATATCCTCTTGACATGACACAGAATAATTACTACAAATATTTACTTTCAATCAGGAAACCTCAGAATAGGGTGTTTTGCTAGTCATGTTCCTTACTTAAAAATTTACGATGACTCCACAATAAACTTGTTTTTACAAAACTACCTCCACAAACTTTTAGTCATATTTACAGTCTCGGGATATTTGAAGCCAAAATGTATATTATTTTTTTGCTAGGTTCTTTTGTGGCTAATACCTTACAATGTACTTTTATGCATGCATATATATATATATATATATCTATATCTATATAAACACATAAAAGTGCAAGCCAAGACAAAACTTCAGTGTTTGCACAACAGCAATGGTACTGGTTGCATCAAGAGCTCAGTCATGTTCATACCAAGCAGATGTCTAGACAGTGCTCACATACCACTGGTAGGAACATGTATGTTAATATACTGACTCTAAAAAATGTACATTAATTTAAACACATTATACATTTTTAGGGATGAGAGGGTAGCTTTGTCTTTCATTTTTTTGAGAGTTTTTTTCCTTACCTTGTAAACTTTCAGTAATTACTGATCACCTTTAATTACATTTTAAAAATGTATTTTTATGCTTGATCACAGAGAGTGAGCCTTTTCTAACAATTTTGGCTTCTGAGGCTTGGAAACATAGTCTTTCTCATAAATTCCTACAAAGCTGGATAGGGACATCGTGTCAGAATAGACATTAAAAGACAGGAAAGCAGTAAATGTAGATACATAGCACCTTGAGATTACACTGATTCAAGACTGGAAAGAAAACTTTCCTGGGAGGCAGGAAAGGAAGAAGGAAGATAACAAAAGGTGCTGTCACTTCACACAGTATATGCAGCTGTATGGAAAACTTCACCACCACCATAAATCCAAAAGATATATCCTCATGATTCAGGGACTAGCTTAGATATGGATGTCTGAAGAGCCACCCATGATGTGGCATGGAAGCACATGGAGGAAATCACTCAGTGACAGTAAGTAAGGTTTTCCAGTTCATGTGCTACATCAAACAAATAAATTCTCAAGGAAGAAGTTGGGGAATGAAGGCATCAAGGTCAGCTATTGCACAACTGTAAGAGAAAGTGCTTTCAGCAGGGGGAAGCCTCTTCCATGTCCCTATAACTTTGGAAGGTTCATTTCAATTACATCAACACTTTCAATGATAGATAAACAGACAGAGAAATATTACATGAAAGTCTTGACTTCAGTGACGCACCAGCCCTCCAGGTCTATTTAACAAAGAGCTAAATCCTTATTGCCACCAGCAGTAGATTTAATGATCGCAGAAGAAATTAATCACATCACACACTGCCTCACTCTTCTCAGTGCACAAGCTGGACATCATAATAAGAGCGCATTTGCTTCCTTCTAGGTTTTTCTTCATGAAGTAGGTATGTCTTGCTCCATCCATGGTTGTAAGAACATGTACTCATCAGCAAAGACTTCAAAAAACCTATATAGTTTTTACTTCCTCTGCATGTTATGAACTCTTTTTATCAGATATTAAAAAATTAATTTTTATCACCTGAAGAAATGGCTTACAAAGTCTGTAAAGGTCAAACATTTTCTTTCACCCTGATAAACCAAGTTACTGAGGGACAACACCTACCAGAGGTCCCATAGCACTATTGAGTGATCCTAACTTCCTACTACTGAGATGCCCAGGAAAGACCAGAACTTCATTGTCATGTAGGGCTGCCAAAGCATGATGAGACAAGTGTCTTCATCCTCCAGTACAGGAGAAGGAGAAGTATGTTTATATCAGTTGTCTGTTTGTGCACTAAAAATTGCAAAAATCCACTTGGAGTGGTGGAGAAGCAGCCTGATTCAGCAGTGGCATGAAGTAAAACAATGCATCTTTTAGAAGGTGTACACTGCAGAACACCCTGGCACATTCTACCTAAGTTATACCAAACTTAACTGGAGTTCATTCAACTTTTTTTTTCTCCAAGTTAACAACATATAATTTTATCAACAGCAGAAAACACATAGAAAAATTTATGTGTTTATGTATTTCTCTTTTTTTTTGGAAAAAAAAAAAAAAAAAACCAGAACGTATTTTGTCTTTTTTTTGTGTGTTGATGATTTTTTGTTTTGTGTTTTCTTACCTTCCACTGCTCTCTTGAAGAAAACTTTACAGCTGCCACATGTAACCACCCCATAATGACATCCAGATGCCTCATCTCCACACACCAAACACACTTTGGAAGGTCTTGAAGATCCAGTTGATACACTTCTCAGTGAAGAGCTGGAGTAAAAACAATCAAACAAAACAGCTATGAATATTTCAAATCACACTGGCCATAATACAACGTTCAATTAAGAATTTATAACAGGTATATTGCTCAAGGCACCTAACAATTAGGAAACCACAACTCTTTCTGGCACTGCTTGGCTGGATACACGAATTGCTTTAATTAGTAAGTGCAATATTTTTATTATCTGTTTTAAAACAACACCCATAATATATCAATGTTAATGTGAGAAGTTCCCACAAGGGCAATGGTAACTTACTGGTAGCAGATGATTAAAACTGAAAGTAAACAACAAATAAACCAACCAAACACTCTGGCAGCAACCTGACAGCTATACATTTCCTTTCTGTTTCTTTGTTTGTTTGAAGCCTTCACAGCCGAGGAATACCTGTACAAAAGCCTCTAAGACCATTTTATGAAGTAACACAGCAAAGTGCACTCTCCTGTCCATATATGTGCTTATCACTGCAGTGGGTCCTTGAAATATTTCTAATATTTCTGTAATTTAACACATTACTTCGGACAGAGTTTTGGAGCCTTTTTGCTTTCTGCAAGTGCAGAAAACCCTTCTGTATGATTGTAAGTGCCAGAAAAGCAGCACTGGAGGTTTAGACCATCCCAAAGTTTTGCAGACTGACAAACCTTGCAAACCCCGCTTCAATCATCTACGGCCTTCTTAAATGACAGGGCACTTCTGTTGTTGGCTCTTCTTAAGCCATAACTCTCCAACAGTAGCTTTAGGAAGTATTTTTCACTGGCACCTCTAAAAGACAGCGCTCTTCAAAAACAAGTCACATTTCATGATACCGTGAGTTTCCTCCCTCCCTTCTTCCCCCAGGAACTGGAAATGCCACCCTAGTGTAATCAGCATGCTTGGAGAAACATGCCAGATCCTGAAGGAGATGAAAGCTTTGGATCCCTCCCATGTCTCCGTAGGGCTAGGGAGAGTCTCTCCTTCCACGCAGCCTCTCTTCTCCAGGTAAACATGACCTCTTACATTTCTTACACATTATCCCTCTGAACGCTGCCAAACAACTACAAAAACAGCCCTAAAAGACACTGATGAGGAAATAACCGGGTAGTTCAAACTGCAAGTCACAGGCTACTTGTCCATCAGACATCGGGAAAGTGTACAGGTAGTCTTACTTCAAACATAAGACAACAAACTTGCTTAAGAAATTTCAAGTATGCACTCTTGCCTTTTTCCAAATTTCTAACTTCCTCTAAAGAGTTATACAGAGGCCAAGTGATTTATCCAGGGGGCACAGCTTGAATGTCACTCAAAATGAAGGACCGCAACTCTCCTGGCCTACAGCTTTACTGTAACATCAAATCTAAATGTCTTTTAAAATGACAGTGTTCAGATGTTAATCAAAATGTTCCAAATAGTATTCCTGCTCTTGTCTGCTCGCTAGTCTGTTAGATTTACTAGTTTTAGTCCTTGTGCTATTTATACTTTCATTACATAACATCACACTACTTGATAATTGCTAGGTGATGGTATTAGCTCATCTGTTAGAGAGAAAGACTCACCAAATCTATGTTAAAATAAGTTCTGTGTGCTCGTGTCACAGTCATACCTGTGCATGCTGCATTAATCTACCCTAAGGAAAGATAACTTCTCCAGGATTTGCCGAGGCTGTGCTGGTATTCAGCTCTGCCTTCGGATGTGTTTAGGCAAAGAACAGGACTTTCTCCCTCCAGCATGTTCCCTACTGCACGAAAAAAAAGAAGCCTCTCATTAAACAAAATTCTTCAAAAAGTATCTGCTATCTAGAGAAAAATGTCAATAACTTGGGAAATTACCCTTGAAAATTCTTTCTTTTCCCTTTTTTTTTTTTTTTTTTCATTGTAAATGTCAGTATTTTGCTGAAGAAGGTAACATTTCAATTCTGACATAACACCAAAACATCTCAGGGGATTTGTAATTTTGATGCTGCATGTTCCCATTTCTTCATAAGACTAGCAAAATCTTTCCTAGTCTTTCCACCCTGAAAAAGGTCAGTGTATTTTTTTGATATCTAAAAAAAAAATAAAAATCAAAGGTAATTTTGTTAGAGAGTTCTTCCTGTAGAGAAATGGAGGTTTCCAGGGTATCACAGCAGTGTGCATGATTTTTTATTTTTATACATATACGCACACACATGCTTCTCTATATATACATACTGTATATATATATAATTATGTATTATTTTTAGTTGAAAATAAATTGTCGTGTAGGATTTGCACAAGGTGGGAGAGCCTTTTTTTAGATACAAGCTACCCTATAAAATTGTACTTATACAGAATTATTAGGTAAAAAAAGCCAACAAAGACACATTGAGACACCAGTTGATCCATGACTATTATTAAATGCCTACCTACGACGTAATCTACAGCATATTTTATGCAGCGCTTCCCTAAAGTAAAGACCTGAATGCAACTGAAAGGCAAAGTTTGAATACAAAGCATGCATTCAGCTACTCAGCCACATCATCACAGGTGGAAACTTAACACTCTGCAATGAAATTCAATTAACTCATTCTTGTAATCAGTTTAAAAGTGGAATAGCTTAAAACACAAACGAGGTATTGTCATTTAATAGGAGTATCCAATATGGAGCAGTTCTCAAATACTTCATTGAAAAGAAGCATTTATATTAGCTGTTAGTACTTAAATCTCCTCTACCTTGTGCCAGCTCTAGCTACGATTATGTTCTAATGAACAATGTTTGGCTTGTTTTTAAACTCTCTCATGTTTTCTTTCACCCATGCTATATCTGAGTATTTGCCAATTCAAAACGTTGTAATAGTACCTCATACAAGGGTAGAGTGGTGTTTGTACATACCTGCAAATAATAATAGCCTGAGCACAAAAAACATGCTCAAATCACACGGCTAAACCTCAGGTTAGGTTGCTCTCTCCATGGAAGCTTTTATTTCTCAACAAGGCACACATGGATGGTTATACTTTTTCCTCCTAAATCTCTCTTGGTTCAGGCTGTCATCCCTTTCTTAGTGTCTCTGAGCACTGTGAACAAGACCTGCATCAAGATCTGAGTGGATCTGAGCCTTTATTTCAAGGCCAGACATCCAGTTTTTATGACACAGAATGACACTTTATTTATTCATCACTTTTATTCAACCAATTCTTTCATTAATCATTTTAGCTCTATAGTATGTACAGGCAGAAAAATTACTCTAAACCCCCCACATTGAAAGTGCTTTTCATGCATGCTCCAAGTTAAATATTTCCCTTTGCATTAATTTTCTACAGCAACATGCCATGAATTTTTATCAAGTAATCCTAATGTAAACTGGCATTTGGGAAAAGTTACAGGCAAGTAACACTTAATAAGCAAAACCTCAGTGTTAAATTCAGTTGACTGTAGCAGAGATATCTCCATTAATTTAATTTTAGCTGTTTTTCTGGAGTTCAGTTTGATTTTTCCAGATGAAAAGTTTAGTTACAATAATCAAAGTTACTGAAGTAACTGAGTCATTCTCTGTTTGGAAATATACAAGAGTTGATCCATATAAGGACAAATACCATAAAATAAAGATTAAAAACTTTACAATTGACTCCCTGGAGAGTAATTAGCCTACTACCAAATATCTATTTGAATGACATGCTAAATCTAATGGCATCTGTGGGCCATAGCAGGTTTGAATCTTAAAATTTAGATCAAGTGAAAACACTGTATTAACACATTTGCCCAAAACCAAATTAGAGCCTAAACCATATTGCTCTGATATTTAACACGGGTTTTTTAAACTTTCACACAATGGACTTTTCTTGACCCAGAACATTCCTTGTGGGTGGGAAGCTACTTTCAACATAAACTCCTAATTGAAAGCACTAGAAATATAAAATAGCGCCACAGAGCTGGCTACTCATCCTCACTTTCTGAAGACAGTGGCTTCCATAGGTTGATTAGGTAATATTACTTTAATGCCTCTCTCATTATTTCCAATACAAAGCAAAAAACAAGCAAACACACATTCCACCCCCCCATACACACACAAACTGCAGGATTCAAACAAAGGAGATCTAACACAGCATACATATTTTATCACAATGCTTTTACAGCCAAGGGCAGCATGGACCAGTTTAACAATGCCAAATGTATCTTCTAAATGATTTGTAAAATTTTTGCTTAGATGGCTCCACTAACATTTGTCACGTTGTGGGGTATGTGATTAGGAATAAGCCTGATTTATGATCCTCAACAGTGCAAATGCTGGCAGTCAAATGCTGACCTTGACTAGCCATTGCCATCAAGCCCACTTATGTGTCTGAGAGTTGGCTTTAGTAATAGTTATATGGAGAATTAATTAGAAATAACAGATTTTGTAAAGAAGAGTCAATAAACCCACAGATAATCCAGCATTTTAAAAGCTGATTATATAGGTTATTACGCTTTTCAAACCAGATGTCAGACAGGAGCACAGTTTAAACAAATGATGCCTCTCTGATGATAAAACAAAGCACTCCAAAGAAGCATAAAGCCACAATATGAATTCTAAATTTGTTCCATGCACTTTTATTATTATGAGATCTAGATGAGTCCCTTTTAATTCCACGTCATTGACTTTCCTTTTTCATATTGAAATTCTCTGGCAGTAAAACAAACAGAAGGAACCTGGGCACACCTCGATAAATAAAGTTATGCAAAAACAAAGGAAAAAAGAAGTTGAGATCATAGAATCATATTTTTACCATAGGGAAAAAACTCCCCAACCTGTAAGAGGAAGAATAGTTAGGATAATCAAGATGTAAAGACTGCCTGCAGCTTACTTCTACCTGCTCACCTCATTTCTGAAGGGGCATAACCTCCAGCAAGAGTCATCTTCTTCTACTGGGGACTTGCACTCAAAAATATGATAGTTAACTTTGCACACACAAATCCCAAAATTAACCTCCCTGTGGCCCAAAACAAGACCTGTGTATTTCAAATGGTATTTCACAACCACGATATGGTTGGTCTGGCTGAGCACGGGGACCAGAGCTTGGGCCCACCTCTCCCACGCAAGGAGGGTTGGACGGTCAGGAGGTGGCCAAGAGTTGACCAAGAGCCACCCAGGAGCTGCAGAGCCAGTTGTGCTGCTGCAGGAGCACACTCACATGGCCTAGCCTTCACCAACCTCCACGCAGCAGGCCAGTCAATTATGCCCAAGGAGACAAGAAACTCCCACAATGAACGACAATACAGCTCCTTGCCACCTGGCACTAAAATCAAGACACTGATTTTGACGGTAATGATACCCTGGAAATATACTCTCATCCCCCTCCAAATAGTTCCCGAATTCTTTCTTGTTTCCACAGATAATCTTATGTCCTTAAGTGCTTCCTTTTGCCTGGTCAGTTCTTTTAGAAGCTCTGAAGTACCTTTCTTTCTTTAACTCATCATTAACTCAGTCATCAGAGCAGACAGTACAACCATCTCCTCTTCACACTACCTCTGTTACTTTTGTGCACATTCTCATAGAAACAATAATTTCATTGCCCAAGATAACTCTAATAGTAATTTGGAAAATGTTATACTGGGCAAAAGATGTCCAATAGATTATTTGACCACAATGCAATGATATTATTCACAGCCTCCACCAGTGCCTTGCATCATCTCCCAGATTTTGCTCCATGCTGCTCATATTCATTGTCAGTACTAATGTTTGACCAGTATCAGTTTCTGCTTGTGTAACACAAATTTTTAAAAAGCTTCACTGCAGGAAGACATCCTGGCTCTCTCTTATAAGTACTTGAATAAAGCAGATTAGCAGACTGGAAAATGGTATTTCTTAAATGTCAGAGTATATAAACCAATCTTCTTGTCAGCAGACCAAGAAAGCAGAGAGAAGTGAAAAGGTGCAGAGATGAAACAACCAGATTTTTGGAGGAGAAGGCAGTCACGTGGGACCTCCTGAACGCTGAGTTAAGGAAGAACTGCTGGAACCAAATCACCCCTGAGCCTCACCAGCAACACTCCCGTGTGCAGGAGGAGCAACATTTACCCTCTGAAGTCTGGCAAACTGCTAAATAAGCTAGCTGCAAATAATGCTGTCTGAGTTTCTCAGGGCATTATCCCGGTCCCACAGAGATGAAGACAGAGGTTATAAAAGCAATGTAGAAATTATGTTTCCTTGGATAAAACAAGAGGACTTTTATGGCCACTACCAACCCTTATACCCACAACCTTAAAAAAAGCCTAAAATTATTGTTTTTAAGACTCAACATTAAAACAAACAAACAGTTTAAGACTCAAATCTTGAATAGGGTTTAAATATTTTAGGAAAGCTAACTATGAACTTTAGTGCATATTATGTATGATAGTTGCCAAGCATAACATTTGAATCAGTGCACGCTTGCTCTGACATCTGGAGTACTGCATCAGTCCATAAGTAATGTAAGGGGTTAGGGAAAGAATTAGTTATTCCTTTAATGTCCTCTCTCCAACAGAATAACAAAGATAATGGAAATATGAATTGAAAATTTCCAGTGTAAAATATTCAGGAAATTCAATTAAGGACACAAAAATTTACCTAGAAAATAGTATCTTCTTGTGTTATAAATCAATTATTTTTGAAATGTTCCAAACTTCGTGATCCTGAAGCTCATAATTAGATAACCATTTGCTCATCTTTGTTTTGTTTCAGCTAATGATGAACCACTCCTGCATTTCACTATTACCCACTGTAATTTTATAAAATGGACCACTGTCTCACCAAGATAAACTTATTTTGCCACTTACAAATTTGAGGATATATTTTAAAGAAATTTTAAAAAAACACAACCAAACAAATAACCAACCCAACAACAACAAAGACAAAATTCAGTAGCTGTGATACTACATTTAATCTTAGGAAATTCTTAGGATGATGGAACATGTATGAATCAGAGAGGAAAGTGCATTTAGTTAAGAAAAAGCAAACTGAGAACTTGGATGGTTTCTTTCCTCAGCAATTCCAGCTTTCACATTAAGTTACTTTATTTAGCGATGCCTAAGGGTCATACACCACCTTTCATACCTGGATCTTAATTATGATAACAAGCAAACCCTGATGTGCACTAATAAAAAAGGCTCCAACCTTTCCCTCAAGCCCCAGCAAATCTAAAAAGATGCACTTAGTATTTTAAAAAAAGCATTTAAATTCCAATGTTTATTCAGCAAATAGAAGCTGATGGGTTCTGTGCTGTAGTCACCAATGAACAGGTTCCTGTATTTAGTTTAACCTTAAGGCATATGTTGATTTTACAAAATGAAGCAAGTGTGCTATGCTCCTTCAGTTCCCATTTGCCTTAGTGGATGCTGACAGGGCCCAGCATTTTCCTCCATACAGCTGTAAACCTTGACTTTTCCTTGACCTTCTCTCCTGAAATCTTTTGGTAGCAACTATAGCTGGCTATCCAAATTTTACCTCCAAATAATCTGTTGACTACAGAAAAATATAAGCTTAAGCATAAACAAAAGTGTGTTGTGGTGGACTGAAACTGAAGAGAACTTATCTCCCAGGGAAATAAACCTAATTTTTACCCACTGACTTAGTGAACAGAGAAGTATAACATCCTCCTACTATTCCTCTGCAATGTTCTTTTCTCTTCTAACTACTGTCACAAGGTACCAAGCACCAGCTGCCCCAGGGAAATAAAATTTACTTGCTCTGCAGGTTTTTTAGAACATAAATATAGTTATCTATTGAAATTGAATGGTTAACCTAGATGGGGAGTTTCCTATCAGGAATAAGCCTTCAGCTTTGGAAGCCAGAGAACACCAGTGAGCCTCACAGTGCATTTGCTCTAACTTTTCATATTTGGTCCACTTATAGAATTAGTGCAGTTTAAATGCACGCAATGTTGGTGTTTGTGGTGCTGATTATAAATTGCTATGTATAGCAAGATAAGGCAGGAACAGTTTATCTGGAAAATTATCTAGTTAATTATTGAAAGTCTACTTGAGAGGGGGGAGGGAGTATATTTAACTCTTTCTTTTCCTGCACCTGCCCACCTGCCATAAATAAAAGGAGACAAATAGCTTTGAAAAATTCAGTTTTTCATAGCACTATCTCATTTTTCACCATTGGTCAATATGTGAACCAATATGCATCTTGGTTACTCTCTTAGGAGAGCACAGTAGCATTTACCTGGTGAGGCTCTGCTGCCTTATCAGTCAGCAATATTTTGAGCTGCATAAAATGCAAGTGAGGTTCACCTGCTGAATGGGGGCACCAGTGGGAAATCATTACCACAAGGAGATACAGGCAAGACAAGACTGTGTGACTATATTGCTCCGCTACTGAAGACTTGTAAGACAAAGAAAAACTGAACAAGCAACCAAGAAGAAAAATATACATAGAAGACTTAGAAGCAGGGAGATGCTAATAAGTAATAAGAGCATTTCCCAAAAAAGCCTCCTCATTTCAAAGGAAAGCTCACTACTTTTTTTTCAACTTCTCCCCTCAGAGTCTAAACAAGCAACTCCTAAAAGTACCTGCCTTTGCTTGAAGGTTTATTTTATGAAACCCTTATTACAGCAACCTGAAATGACATCGATGACCAAAGTATGGACCAGTAATGACCTTAAGAAATGTCATTCTGTTGCAGAGACAAATCTACCTGGTACACTGGGCAAGGGCTTGGCCCCAAAAGTCCTAAAAGAATACCTATATTAAAGATATTAGTTTATAACAGAAGCAGTTTGGTCCAGTTGGACATACTTTACTATTACAAAATGTTTGTTTTAACTTCTGAGTGCATGATCTGCTTCCAGAGAGAGTCATCACACCATTACTGCCCTAACCACACAATATAAAAAGTTTACAAGAGTTCCATAATCAAATAATTAAAAAAAAAAATTAAATTATTTCATATTAGCAAAAAAAGTAAACTGAACTGCCATCCATGGTCTACTGGGGATTAAAATACCACAACAGAAAAACCTCCAGAGCAACCATGAAACCATAGGGAAAAAACGCACCAAGGCACAAAAAAAAGGTTACCATGGGAACAAAGGCTATTTTCCAACTTGTCACATAATAGTCCCAGTATGGCAGACCTTTACTCATAAGAGCAATCCCACAGGTTTAGAAAGGCAACATGTATAATTATTACTTGAGCTGAAAGAATCTAATGGGAGGATGGAATGGGGGGTTTGGCCTTTCAACTCCCTTACGCCCCCCATCCAACAAGAGAAAATTAGTATGGATATTGAAAGCGTGTTAGCATTACTGTACCAGCGTCTGCTACATTACAATACCACATCAGAACCAAAAATAGAAGTAGGAAAGTCTGCACACTAATCTAAACTTTATAAGCAGGATGCAGGGAAAAAGGAAAGGTAACAGACATCTCACAGTATTATTTAGTACGAGCTACCAACACAGAACTGAGTAGTAAGACTTGAGCCCATAAGCTTTTCAGGGAAATTCCTGGTATGAACAGACTTAAGTATCTTGCTACATGCAGGGAGTTTTGTCTATATTTGTAAAAGGAAGGTTGGAAAAAGAAATAATCTGCCGAAGATGATCTCACTAATCAAAAAGTAATAATCCTTAATAAGGTTAGGCACAGAGCTTACATTTTTTACTGCAAGTTTCCAGCTTGGCACTTGTTTCAGATGATACAATAAGAGACAAACCCCAATTTTACCGCCATCTCTGATTAACAGATATTTTAAAAGAGAAATAGTCACATTATTTTGAAACATCTTCTGTCACTTCTAAACCCACTATTTGAAATAGCAAAAGCTTCATTTTTGCTAACATGTTTCCATTTTTAAGAAATTCAACCTGTTCACAGCATTTTAATGCATACAACTATCACTTGATACAAGAAGTAAGACGACTCCTGCAGTTCTAGGTACACAGACACTGAGACAGTTTGAAAATTTGTCTTTTCCACATTCCTGGTCCCAAAGATCAAACCAAATATCCTCCTAAAACTACAAGGCCAGAGTAATTTCCACTTCTATCTCCTTTACCCTTCCCCTCTTGTTCCCTTAATGGCCTTTTGCTACTTTTGGACAATGTAACTAAGAAACACTCATGATGTTTGAGGAACCTGCAACACCTGTATTAAGTAGGCAAATCGATGTGGGATTCATATCCATTAGCTGCTGGGATAAGGAAAAAAAGAAAAGAAGGAGAAGTGGGACAGGAATGGGTATTGTGGCAGATCTTCACGTGGACTACCTCTGCGAGGGGTGAAGCAGGCCCTCATGCAGCAATCCTTCATTTTTCTGACTGTGGCTTTTTTGCTTGGCAAATTACACCTCCCATGGCCTCTGCCTGTGCCTACTGTAAACATAATCTAGCCTTCAGGCACACATGTGACTCTTGGAATGGTCCTGTGCAGGGCTAAAGGTTGGACTCAATGATCCCTGTGGGTCCCTTCCAACTCAGCGTATTCTGTGATTCCCTTCCCAGTCTCTCTGGCTCTCAGCACGCTTACCAACAGGATTGCAATTGGATTTCCTCCAATAATAAAGATCTCAATCCAACCCGTGAATTTTGTCACAGGTGAAATAGCCTTCTTGGGCTTTGCATCTGATTTTAAAATTTAAAATGGGACATCTCTCCCATTTGTGTCACCTTCACCACATAAAGCGTCAATTTGCAGAGATCCTCATTCTTCTATTTACAATAAAGTACAGTCAGTCCTGTTGGTGCTGATATTGCTGATTACCACATTAATTTGTACACTTCAAGTTCCCCTGTTTTCCCCTGCCTCTAGTTTATGTGAAGGGTCAGGCAGTATAGGTCAAAAGAGGGGTACATTAATGAGTATCCAACAGCCCCATTTCCCATTCTGTTCTTGTAGATGGAGTGCAGATATTCTTTCCATCCTTCTTCCAACTTAGAAAGTCAGGTAGGCTGAACAATAAGCAGGGTGGAGAGAAGAGAGATGCAAGCCACTCATCTTTGTGGTGCCTTCCTCTCTTCACTTTCTTGCCAAAGAGTTTATCTTGAAATGGACACACAGAAAAAAGATGCTTTAAACTAATCATCTCCAGTTAGAAAGATGCTGCATACTTGTATCCACAAGAGCAATCAGGAAGACAGTATTGCCAGAGCATCTGATCTCACACTCCAGCACACACATAACCTGCAAATGCACCAACAGCATTTATGCATTATAGCCCTAAGAGTGATTCACAATTTTTAATTTCACATAACCCTTGGATTTGGGTACAATTACACCTATTTTAAACATCTAGAGACCATGACAGAGGAATGGTTTAGGTCATAAACCGAAACATCAGATCCAAAATGCAGTTGTTCAGAGTTCACTATGAAAGTAGAGAATTGCACATGGGAGAAACAGTTTTAGAAACTAGATGTACAGTTAACATTCAAGAATCCCTTTTAAAATCCACAGTAATTACATAAGAGGAAAACTCTGTTCCTGTTAACTAAATAAAAACTCTATTGAAAGCCTGTAGAAGTAGAAGGTAAAGTCAACTGCATGTGTTTTTAAAATATTCTAAACCCCAAGTCCTTTCAACTCCTCTTTGCCTATTTTCACAGCAAGTGTAACTGCTGACATGTAATACAGCTATACTGTAATAAATAACTATAAATTTTAACTTTTAAATCAATTAAAATACTCCTCCATTATGTGTCAGAGTGACAAGTAATAGCCTGCTGAGTGCCATGGAAAATTTTGGTCAAATAGCAGACGAGAGGGCTGCAATCACTGCCTGATACCTAGAGCAAAGGCTTTTGGTAATTCTCCCACAAGCAATCACAATTGCTGACAAAGTTCAAATTTGTCTTGACAGGATTGTCAAGGCAAACTAGAAACGTTCACAATTGCAAGTCAAAGAATTCATTTTTATTCAGCTGAAATTCACTCTACTGCTCACATACTAATGATACACAGTACTGTACCTACCACTCTCTCCGGCTGAAATAGCTGAAATCCATGTAGCAAAGACTAAAGGAAAATGGGAACACCAAGCAAAATACTAACCAGGAAAGTTATGTTCTACAACTAACACAGCCCCAGTTCATCTCCCAAATCCTCTGCTACATACTGTAAAAATTCTCTTGCAATATATAGCAGGCCTTGATTTTGGAAGGTAGCTTGAATTTAACTTCAGTGGAAATAAGAGCTGGTACAATAATTAAAAACACCACCATTCCTCCCATTTCAGGAAAAGGATGTTTAACTGTTTATGCACAAAAGCACATTACTGTAGAGGCAAACTGGCAGTTAAATGTGCATACTCATGTGCTTATGCATAAATTTACACAATTTATATAGAAATCAAGGTGTATAGCAGAGTGAGCAAACATTATTACTTGCTAAACCATCACCCCCAGAACTCATTTATGCAGCCTGAGGCACAGACTTTCAATCTCATTTAGCAAGAACTGCAATATTTACATTTATTGTTGTACCACAAATATTACTCACTGACACAACAGGTCCCACACGGAGAGCAATTAAAGCCAAAGAGAAAGAACCTGGTGACACACATTCTTTGCTTCATTAGCCAATTTCATAGAATCACTGAATGGACTGGGTTGGAAAGGACTTTAAAGATCATCTAGTGCCAACCCCTCTGGCATGGGCAAGGACACCTTCCACTTGACCAGGATGCTCAAAGACCCATTCAACCTGGCTTTGAATTTCTGCCTATCCTAAAACAATCTGCTTCTTTTTCCCTCTTGTAGCCATCAGAATTAATTCTGCTAAAAACAGGTGAGCAATATGCAGAATAAGCACATGGGGGAGAAAAAAGATGACTCAACGAAGAGTAAGCTTTGAGCACCCATAGTTTCAAATGCTGCAGCAATTACAGTCTAACTTTATTTTATTACATGGTTGGAGGATCCAAGAAGTCCCCATCATTCCCTCTTGCACACCTCAGGCTTCAGACCACTTCACTTCATGCAACTCCTGGCATGGAAACCCATCACTATCACAAAGCAGTAAGAGACCTACAACTTCTTACTTCCGTATTTGCTTTCTGTATTGCCAAATAATATACACAAAATAAAGCAAGTGCTGAGCTTCAAAGTATACGAAGAAACTGATTTTGCAATTTTTAAAAATTATTAAGTTGTAATTCAAGAACAGGAATAATGAAACCTTGTTTCCTTAGTGTTTCTCCTTCCCGCTTGCAACGTTTAATAGGAGAAAAATGCTAACTAGCCCCTTTCCTTTAGTGGGGGCACTAATTGGGTGCCTTTCCTCCTTCCAGTCACTTCTTTTAATGGAACTGGTAAAAGATAACAGCTAAAATTGAATAGCTGTAATAGCTACCCACTGTCAAATTTAGTTGGAATTGGCTGACATTCAAAACTTATTAGGCGGGAACACACAGACAGCTCAGTTACATAAAAACCTCCTTTAGGCTCTGTCTGGGGTTCTGCTGGACTTGCTACCAGCAAGCAGTAACTGTTTGCAGCATGTTATCAGTTACAGATACTCACCAGAGTCACCTATTTTTGTTTGTTTTCCTCAAGTAAAGTGTTCTAGTTTTGCACAAACCTACAGATGCCTAGTTACTGAATTTCCAAAAGCTTGCCTGCAGTGGATATTATCACTGTCTTCTGTGTGGTTTTGCACTCCAAATGTGGACTTTCCCTTGAACACATCCTAGCAATATTTCCTGAACTGGCCTCAGAACCATTCTGATTTTAATGAGCCCATAGAAAGCGGCTTCAGGCAACACACTGTCCACCCTCCTCTTCGCAAATCTGTGCTCCTGTATCTACAGAAACAGTGTTTCTAAGCTATTTGAAAACACTTGTAAGAACTTGACACCTAAAATCTTTTCCAGGCTTTTTACACCAGCAAGGACTCAAAGACAGTCCAAGAGGAACTCGCTAATGCTTGGAAGAAACAAGGCTGTTATCCAAATTTCACAGTCACACAGAGGAATGTTAATAAAAGTAAATGCATACCAAGCACTTGTTTGAAGTTCAACGCTTCTTTCATTCCAGAAACACTGCTTTAATCTCGCAAATGCTGCTCTGCCTTTTGTTATCCCCTTTCGTGACTGTGTTGTCAAGCAGCACTCAGGAAAACGTGCTGCAGGAGTTGCAGAAATCAACTACCAATTTCAAGCCTATACCACCAACATGAGTGGTGTCTTCTAGCAGAGCGAGGCTGAGGCAGGACCTCAAGTTTTCAACACAATAATTCTCAGGTCAAGCTGTTTGGCAGGATAATCTGGAGAGTCAGTCCCTCCTGCTCTCCAACATTTGGGAACCAACTGTAGTCGCTGGCATGGAGCAGGCTGCAGGTTATCAGCTGTGCAACACTGGATTTGATGCAAAACCACTTGAAGTTGAAAATCCCAAGAACTCTGTGACACAGAAGGCAGTTTCACCTATCACAGTCACCAAACATGCCAAGAAGCAGCCCTGCCTATAAGACACCAAGTCGGATCAGGGCAGGGACAAAGCCTTGTGCCTTTCTGGTAGAGGAAAGCTGCGATGTTCTGCTCTGATTGAATGCACTTGCCAGAGCTGCCAATTCAAGAGCTGGCCCAAACAGCTGAATTTTACCGAATCCTGAAGAAAGCCTTGAGATTAATGGTGTTACAGGCTTTGGTTTACTTGACAAAGAAAACATACAGGCCTTTATTCTCAGATTTTCTAAGATTTCCTTGGCTGAAAAATTGCATTAACTGTTCCTCAACCAAAACAAACCTCCAGTCTGCTGACAATTATTCCAGTAAGGGCAGAAGTTTCTTTTTCCTGCAAGAAGTGAATGATGACACCATTTTGCAAAGCATGAGCTCTACTCTTTTTGTAGAGTTGAAGCTCTCCACTCTTGAGCTTCTGATGAATCATCTTCTCGTCCTTGATGCCTGCAGACAGCTGTGCCTTTATCAGACTCTCTGGTCAGCTATTCTGGCAGAATTACCACAAGTATCTGCTGCCCTTCTCTACAGTATTTACAGGACAGACAGAAGAGTCTGTGCTATTTTGCTGCCTACTGTTCTTGGCTGGGTAGGTCAGAAAACTTTGTTTAATGCTTCATTAGAGATGCTAGACAGAAATTTTAATAAATTGGTGCACTCCACTGATTTGGCATTTCCTTGTAGCTGGCTTTTAGTGTTTGATCATTTTGATTATGGACCGATGCAACACCACTGAATTTACAGCCACAGACTAGTTTTAAGCAGACACTGAACTTCATGTCTCTTCTATGCCTTTTCTGCCATTATAGTTACATCATAAAACAATGGCAAACCTCCCTTCCCCTGGTTTTTGCAGGAACCATGCAAGCAACCACAACAAATTCATGGTGGCCACTGTGAAAGCAGAGTTGGAAGCTTTTAACAGGCTGCCACAGGCTGCTTGTGATCACTGTGATAGCTCCTCAGAAACACTTGTCCCACCTGGCAGCAGAAGGTATAACAACTACATTAGAATTCAGGAAAAGAACAGAAAAAAAGTGGCTTTCCTAAATGTTGTAGATACTGCTAAAAGCACAACCCTCAAATAATGCAACTGGCTGTGCTCCTAAAGGCATTTAGTAACTATTTTAAAGTTACTATGGTCTCATGAAAAGAAAAAAAAACACCCTACGAACTATGGTATGAAGAGAGTCTAAGTCTACGAATGAATATTGATAAACTGCTGATCATGATGTGCCATAATTATTCTTAGAGCATGAGGTCACAATCCTAAATTATGAAACTGCTGAAATAATATTTTTTTGAAGTTTCATCTTTCCCTTATGCATAAAAATCTCTGCTAAGCCTGCAAAATCTTGACCTCAAATTTAAGGACATTATGCTACTTTAATAAATTATATAGAAGGCTTGAGTTGTGATCAAGAAAATATTAAGTCTTGGGTTATTATATTCTACATTGTTTCTTTACTCATTAAACCTGAAGAGCTTTCATTAAAAATAGAGTAATTCAATTCACTGACATATTATTAACAAAACATGATATACATATTTAAATTCCAATGCTCTGAAAGAGATGATAGGGATAAACTGAATAGCTGAAATCCAGATGATGTAAAAGAAACACAAAATCTTATCTATAAAGCAAGAGCTTCAACATTTTAACTTAGCCCAAATTTATTTTCATGGGCATAATGTAATGGAAAAAAAAAAAAGTTTACAGAAAATATATATATTACTTTGGATACTGTTGTCTTAAGAAAATACACTTCAGCTCCATACCTAATTAGAATTAGATGGCAAATTCCTCTTCAAAATTTGACATATTTTTGCTGTTCCTGATAAGGTTGCAGTGGCCTGTATACATGATTGAGAAGTTACCCACGAAGACTGTTACTCAAGTGCACAAGTACAGCCATCACCCCAATTAACTATTTATGAGCTGTTCCACTGCTCTAGAAAAAGTGCACCGCTAAAAAAAAAAAAATTGCTCATTAGAAAGCAGCCTGTTAAGGTATTTTTAAATATAACAATGCAATTTTGGTAGACACATGCACATTATTTTTTAAGGAGAAGAGGAACCGAAGCATTTTACTTTGGAGCTGAGTGGTTTAAAATTTTAATGAAGAAAAGATTTAAGATTGTATTATAGGAAACAATGTCTCATTGACAGAAATGTAGTTAAGATAGTCCTGCAGATCTTTCCATCTCTTACTTCTGTGCCCTTTTACCCCAGGCATGCATATGCTTCCACTGAGTCTGAAGACTGGCAGGGAAGCAGGGAGTGAGTGCTCCTCCTGTAAGGAAATCTCTGCCACAGCTTCCCTTCACATCCTCAACACTACTGGAAATAACTCTGCACTCCTAAGCTGAAACTCCTCCTCTATCAAATGGAGAAAATTTTAAATTATTTAAGTGAAGAAGTGGCAAAATTATTCTCATCTGATTATGCTAAGCAGATGAGGGGGAAAAAAGAGGGGGAGAATGAGAGAATATGGCAAACCTGTCCTGGTCAATTAACTCTATCAACCAATGAGTTGAGAGTGCTCTGAGGTGCTCTAATTATTACTGATAGTATAGAAAGATTATATAGATCACTTCTGTATTATTGCAGTCCTCAAGTCTTTTGAGAAATTCACATATGTAAAACAATCAGCACTACTTGAAGTTGTCCCCTTCATTTCCAGTTTTCTGCTATTTCCTTATTAAAAGTACCCAAGAAGCCATCTTATCTGATATTCTACCAGGTCTGGACAAAATACAAAAAATATTTCATAAGTGAATTACCAGATAGATGAGTGACACTGGAGCATGACCTGTCAAATTGTTACTGAAAATCACCTTCCAAATTACTGTCTACCAAGTTGTTTCAAATACATGCAGTTTTCTTAGTCCAAATGAGCTTGTTGCTTAAAATACTCCTGCATCCCACACATTTGTTCCTGGAAGATAAGATGATCTGGAGCCCATCAGAAATACTGCCTGGCATGTTTACCTGTCTCAAGCCCTCACGTTATTTAGCAGCATCCTCCCCTGCTGTGAATTTATCAGAATAACATTTTCCTGCAACAAAACATGCAAATAACCATCATCAGTGTGAGGACACACTACCCAAAAATGTCATAAATGAAAAACCTTGTTGCAAATTGCTAACAATTCGATGTTAACTTGCTGCTCACACTTGATCTTAACATTTACGCACCCACATGTCCAGATCTCTGAGGATGACTCTAGGGATCCAACACCTCACCAGCTTACTTGTGTAATGCCGACAGTCCAACAGCCTGTCTTTCCCTCTCTGTCTCCCACCTCTCTCCTCTACGTCCTCATAAACAATACCACCTAAAAATAAAATGATATGCAAGAGTAACAACAGGCAACGGTGAGACTTAGCCCAGCAACAGAGTCAAAGTATGACATTTCCAGCTGCTGCATGCTGCTAACTCCAGTCCTGTTTGGGCCAGCTTCAAAACTGCCTCAGATTAGATACAGAAACAAAATTCTGAGCTGCTCCAGAGGGGAGCTAACAGAGCAGAGGACAAATGACATGTGTGATCCTCCCCCACCACAAACCTCCTTCATTCTCTACAAGCAATGTATATGAAATACAGTATAGGTCATACAGATACCAACTAAAATAAAAATAAAATAAAATATTAATTAAAAAATTTGCTCTTTCTTTCCAAGTAAGACAAAATTAGTGTTGAGCTGTGTGATCAGCTCCTGAGTTTACAACCATATTGTTTATTTATATAGTTTTTCTCTTTCTATATTTTTTAATAACCTTCTATCTTTTTGCCTTTCAGCTGAAGGCAATCTCTTCACATTTTATGCATAATGGAGCCAAAATAGGTATCAGTGCTTAACAATTATTCTCTTAAATTTCTTGGGTGAAGAGAGGGAAAAGATAGGGAAGAAGGAAATTAGGGAGTATATTTAGTCCTATCTCTTACCATTTTACCACAACATGAAGAGAAGGGTGGGGGGAGAAAGTCTAATTTAGTGGTCTAAATGATATATTGGAAGCTCTATGTGCTTCCAAGGCTACTTCTAAAGAAAGTTTTATGCTTATGCAAGTCTGTTCATGGAAAGGTACCATATGCTTATAATCATTTATCTTTTATACAATGCATACTTCATGAAATTTGTATGGTCTTCTTTTTTTTCCCTTCCCTAACAGTGAGATTCACAGATCTGAAAGGATGCTAAAATACTAAATCTGTAAAAGTTCACGACAGTCCATGGCAAAACTCCATTTTACTTTGGATTAAATATACTTGGTGACATTCCAAACAAGCCCGTCAATACGTGCACAAAACGGGACTACTGGTTCCCCAGGAGAGAGATATCACTTTTTTGCTCTGTGTGTGCTCTACGAAGACATTTGTGTATAAATTGACAAGAATGCTATCTTGATACGCAGAATACTTCTGCAAGTGCTAGAAGTTGAATGTGTCTGCTCAACTGAGAAAGGGGCTGGATGTCCCATTCAAGAGTTACAAGCACTAACTGCAATTCCCTACAAGTTTTTCTGCAAACTTATGGATGACTTGAAACAGGCAAGAAAGCCCTTCTCTTCACTGGATGTTTACTCCTTTTATAGCTAATATTCCAATTATTTGAGGGGACTTCACTGCAAATAATTAATTCTTTACCCTCTTTCACTTCCCTATTATGGCTAGGGATGAAGTCACAAAATATTTAAAAAATTTTCCTCAGTATTTGGTCAGTATCTGTTAATTATTTTAGATTGAACTACCTCTTCTGCAGTGTTATAGCATAACTGAAGCATTAAACTTCAGTCTGTTAAGTAGACTAGAAGAGTTACATATACTTTTCACTTGCAAGCTTTCAGTTCAAGAGTTTTCCCTTGCGACTGCCTTAGTTTGTATTCCCTTCCTTATTTCCTCAAGCTGTTCTCTCAAGATTCAGACATTTTCCTCTACTCTTCAGCATGCTAAATACAACTTTGGGTAGGATTTAAAGGGCTCAGATGTCAGGTATGTAAACTATTTTTCTTTTAAGAGCAGAATTGGCACATTAGGCTTTTTCAAAGATAAGTGTATTTGAGGCAGAAACTTGCCTTCAAATTTTACTCTCTTTTATCAGCAACATCATCTTGAAAATCTTGGCTATAGTGAAATAAGAAATGTTGTATTCATTGACCTTTCTGCTAAGGTGTGTCATCATTAAATTTGGATATACTGCACTACACGCTCATATACAGTTTCCCAGGTTTCTTCTAGATTTTTTCATCTAAAAACAAAACTTGAAGCTACTTTTTCCTCTTCCCAACTAAGTCAGAAATTGTATATGCAATGCCCGCACTAAAGAAAAAAACTGTCTTTGGCATTTGTGGTTGTCTGCTGAAGATTACTTTTGTGTATAACCCAAAGAATTTTATCCCAGACCTTTATTCAAACTAAAGTGACTGTGTAATCATCCATAATTCACAGGCAGCACCTGCTGGGTTTGTATTAACAACTTGATACTTAAGTAAACTGTTTTGGAGCTGGGGCCGGCAAAAATATCCTGTACTAGGAAATCCTACACTGAAAGAGCTGAGATTGGTTTCAGTAAGTTATGCCAATATTTTCAGTTTAAAAAAAAAAGAAAAAAAATATAATGAATAGGACAACTTCCAGGCAAGATGTTCAAAATTTATAAGAAATCAAATATCAAGATTATATGCTTAGAAAAGTTAGAGTACCAGGGAAGACAACTTTCCCTCCACTACCATTTTTACCTTTTTTTAAACATTTCCTCAGTTCAGACAACTTCCACTCTACCACCATTTTTACCTCTTTCTAAACGTCTCCTCAATTCCCAACAGAGTGCATCTAAAACTAACCTGGTTACTGTGGTGGGAACTGCTTTTCAGGCATCCATGCAAAAAGTAGTTATGCAATATTTCTATAAACATACAATACTAAACATAGTGTCAGTTTTTCACAATTCACATTTTTAAATGATAAATGCAAATATACTACTTAGACCCACATGTGTATCTCAAAAATCTAACTTGGATAGTTAGACATATTTTTGGGAAAAAAGACCGGCAACTCAGTTTTCTGACACAAACCAAGGTCACAATTCTGCAAACTCTCTTAGTAAAACGTAGCAGTTGAAGATTCAGGAAGCTAGTAAAATCAGTTTTGATGCATCACAACAACTTTGTAGTTAGCCATGCTAACACAGTTTCCTGTGCACAGTGCTCTTAAGAGCACCTCATAACACTGCAAAATCAGAGCATGTAGACAGATGACTGGTGAGGCAAATCTTCCAAGTGACTTGTGCGTTCAACAAGGGAGACAAGGTAATTTTTAACATCACCTCTTATCACAGATTAAAGTAATCTCAAGCCTGCTGTAGCAACTTAAAATGCCAGTCCTGAAGGTAAGGAGGCCACACTGGATGGAGGATCATTAGGATGCCATAGCACCAATGTCCATAAGGTCTTGAAAATTGGTTCTATGCGACCAAGTCCTCCTGTGCACAATGAAGGCTGCTTTGCCTTAGTGTCATGGGTTTGATGATCATGTCCAGACTTAATATACACATATTTACATAACTAAAATTACTATTATAACAGCAAATATAAGTATCTATATATATATATGGGAGATACAGTACCATCCAGTTGTTTGGGTTTTTTTACTGTACAATACCATTTACTTCTAGGTGTCAGAGTTATATATTAAAAAAAGTAATTATGGAGACAGGTGGGACACATCAATATTTCCTTTCTGGTATTGGTTTCCTAAAGATTAACAGTGGACAGAAGACCTTAAATCAACTCAATTCTACACTACTTATAAATTCAATGCTGCCATTTTACTGCATGAATAATAATCAAATTAAGTGTCTATGAAATATGGAGTCTGTTTCCTCCTTATTTTTATTTTTTTTTTCTAATCTCCATCTTGAAACAGACCACTAAGACATCAAATAGAGAGATAACAATGAAATATCATGAGGAACTTCTGGCACAAAAACAACCACACCCAGAAGAATCCATCTTATCAAGGTCTGTGACAGCTACTAGATAACCTGACAGCTCCCAGCTAAACACCAGATATGAAATACATCATAAAACAACAACAACAACAAAAAAAACCACAAAAAAACACAAAAAAACCACAAACAAACAAAAAACCAAACAAACAAAAAACCCAACCAAAAAACACAACACAAAAACCAACAAACAAAATAAAACCAAAAAACCAACCAAACAAAGAAAAAACAACAACAAACAAACAAACAAAACCCACCACACAGACCAACATTTAAGTATATTGGAAAGGGTCCCACGTTGGCCATTTCATGGAAGATGGCATAACAAGAAAAACCAAGGGAGAACGCTGCAGAGATTTTGTGTTCAGCAAAAGATACTTCAGCATCAGTCCTCAACAATTAGGATTGACCCAAGTGGAAAAAACCAAACTGAATTTTGAAAACATATACCTAGTCCTTCAGCATGTATTCTTCTGTCTCCCTATATTGTATAAATCAAAGATCTCATTCAAACACAAACACAGCCCAAATGCTGTAGAAATTCATCCCATTCAGTACTCCCTACCAACGTGTTCCTGAAGAAACAGAAAGATCAGAAAGTCAAACAAACTGTATGTCAGGGAACTGTTTTCCCCCGTGAAGCACTTGTGAATTCTGAAGGCATGCTACTCCTTCATGCCAAATGGACATGGTTTCTTGCCATTATCAGTCCTTTGAGATGGGATAAGACATCAGTATAGTTAAGAATGGAAACAGAATCCTAAGGCATCCATTCTACGACAATACTAGAAATTTTCTGCAAGGATTCGTATTTTTATTCGTCAGCCAAAAAAATTGACAGATAAGTCTCAAGCTCTTTTTATTAAAATCTCCGGACACATTTCCATTTCCGGGTTATGGTGATGCAAATTTGCCCTGCCTCTACTCAGGATACTCTGGTCTTCGAGTCTCAGAATTAAAAAGCTATTGATTATAACCAAATTGAATATTCAATTTAAATACATAAGATTTTAGTTTTACAGGGACTGTTAGCACAAGCAAACCCAGAGCTCTGCCTCTGCAGTCACTCTCCACTATGGGGCCAACCACAGCTTCCAACACAGGCATCACAGAGGTGAGCAATATAAGTGTATAATCTCAGATGATATGATCCCATAGCTGGATGGGCAGGAAAATCTCTGAGTAATGATGAAGCCTAATTTGCTATTATTAGTGGAATACCCAAACTTGAAGGTCACAAGGGGAAAACCTCTTCAGCAGAATTATATGCATCCAGCCAGAAGGCGAGACCAGTTTAACTACCATCAACCTAAAGTACCAAAGAGCACAGCAGCTTGAAAAACAAAACACACAGGCATATAAATTCAGAGGCTCACACAACAGTATTTATAAAGCCTTATATCCATCTACCCAAATCCAGAGAGCACACTTGTCAATCCAGCAGGAATCACAAACTGTAAAAGTTAAGAGTATTACAAAAAAAAGAAAAAAAATCATACAAAAACCCTAATACAAGAGAAAAAAACCCCAACATAAATACAAAGAATCAATTTCAGCAAGTTGCAAGCACTTACTTAAGTCTTGGTTTCACACTCTTACAATAAGATCTGAGTCTCACCATGAGCCACGAGAACATTCCTACCATTTAGTGTGGGCCAGAAATTCACTTTATGACTGACATAGGATGCCAGACCAGCTACTGGGTTGCATTACAATGAAATCCTTCCCTTAAACCAGTCCCCAGAAAGTTTTGGCCACAAAGCCAGAGCAAGAACATGAGCAATGTTCAAGCAAGCAGCCAGGAGGCACACATACCCCTGGCAGAAATTTCATCCTCACAAAAGAGCAGGATTTTTTCCAATCAGGTAAAAATAAGCTTAAATATATTAAACACTAGTGAACTCCCCTAAACTTTCAAGATCAAGGGAGTAAAGATTTATTTTTTTTTTAATTTAAATTTTAGTTATATTCCCCTCCTTCATACTGTAATCTTTTCTTTGTTTAGAGCTGGAGAATGAAAACAAACAAACACCACAAAAACCAAAACCAAAGCCTGAAATGGTTTCAGGATACAGAAGGTTTCTTTAACACACACATTTCAGCGTTACTTGAAGCTAGGGAGTAGTTAAGCAGTGATTATAATCTAGAATACTCAGAGAGGAACTGTAATAACTGTGCATCTGGGCAGTGGGCTGAAGTAGAAGAGATGATGTTTTATTCCATCTCTTCCACACTCCTAAAGGACACGGCAGCTGGCATGAGAGTCAAGTAGCAAGGTAAGCACTTGTAGTGTGACAAAGCTTGCACGTGAACCCCATCTAAGTCTTTTTAAAATGATATGTATGTATGTATATACACACACCATATATAGATATGTCACCAAATAAACCGTCTGCAAAGTTTACTTCTCTATCGAAGGCACGAGCTGTCACTGCTGGGAGCCAGAAGCTAAATGTCATTAAGGCACACGCTCTGACACAACTTGCCAAGAGGCAAGAACTGCATGGAGGCCCTGCTGCACTCAAACTGTATAATGCTGGTAACATAGCTCTCCGTAAGTTTATCACACGACAGAGTTTCCCTTACTGAATCAGCAATCCCAACAGACACCCCTGCATGGTCATCTGCCCTCCTGTGGGTAGCGTATGATAGACTAGGGTCTGTTGAAAGAATTTAGAATTTAAAAAGAACAACCTTAACCCCCCTCTCCCCCCCCGCCAAATCCTCATGAAAACCAACATCTGGTATGTGCTCATGTTGATTACATGTTCTACAGTTACAACGGCAAAATACCATAAAATTTTAAAGATAATAGGTTACCTATTCCCCAACACATTTTGCAATTTTGGGGCAAAGTAACACCAGCGGAACACAGAGACTAAAGTTGCCAAGCAACTCTCCACTTACTACTAGAAAGAGTGAAGTTGTTTCTTTGTTTAAAACTAAGCATTAACATTTTACAGCATGAGTGTGTTTTAGGCCAAAAGAAACTGTTTCACGAAAAATGCTAGAGGTGTTTCTGAAAAAAACACAAAGTGAGGAGGAAACACTGCTTGGATAGTTCTCATATTTCCTACAATTGACCCTTTGAAAACCAGTATTTCCATGTTTTAGTGTGCAGACTTTGAATTGACCTTGGAGTCAGAGGTAGTGCTTTTTCCAGCAGAGGGAAAATCCACTCAAACCCACCCGCTAAAAGCAGTGTTTGCATGTACTCCATAGTGGTTTGCAGTATTTGGCAGCAGTGTTCCCTCCATCTTAGCTACACTGAGCAAGCTGCAGACGAGGATTGGACAAAGTTAATTCTTCTCCCTTCCTCCCCCTGCTCAGATGCTTGTTCTTGTTGCTGTGAACTGCCGCACCTGAACTGAGATGAAAGACACCTGAATCCCACCTCATCTCTGCAAATGCCTCGCTGCTACACAGACTGAAAAGGTAGGGAAGGCCCCAACTCAAACACAATGGGACCAGGACAGGCAATGCAATTATATTTACTTGAGTCTGCTGAGCTGCAACAAGTGGATGTAAACACAGTATTACAAGGAGAAGGGCAAGGTGAAACCTTAGCAGCAGCAGGAGAAAGAAAAAGACAGACTATTGGGCAGAGTGACAAAAAGCTCTGCAGCAACGTGAGTTGAAATACAGGATTATTTAGAACAGAGTACAAGATTAGGCAGAGAGGTGAAGACTCCATGACATCATGAACATCTCCCTGCACCTTCCTACCACTTAGGGCCTCTTTCTACAGCAAGTCTGTTAGCAAAAGCAGCAAGGTCCATTTTTAAGGTTCAGTGAGCCACACAGATGGCAATGCTGTTCCATGAAATGGAATTAATTTCCAACCACTTTTTTAAGAAGTCTCAGAAGTGCTTGTGATCTTACAGCTTTGTGACTGTATGCAGCCTTAGCTCCTACAACTCTGCTTTGTGCATTGGCTGAACAAGCCATTACCTGAACAGCAAATCTGGAGAAGCAAACTCAAGTATATTCTATAACTGGAAAATCTAGCATTAGGAAGAAGACTGTGCCTCCTTCATTCCAGAAACCTGAACAAGGCTGGAAAGTTTTGGCAGAAAATGACCAATCTGAGTTAAGAAAGCACAGTATCACTATAAAGACCTGAATTTATCATAACTTTTCCACATGCTATATAATAATACTTTTCATGTAAACGCATGCTTTTGCCAAAGATTTCTCTCACTTTTATCTTTGAACTGTGAAAAGACTCCAAAAAGCTAAGTTAGCCAATAGCCTACATTTAAGGCAATTTGCAAACTCTGCACCAAGTCATTAATACTGAAAATTTAATGACAAATGCAGCCTTTGAATAGCCACCTTGATTACAATTTTCTGCAATTAAAATCCATTTACATACTTGGAAAAATGCTTACAGAACACATTGCTTACACCTTTACGCATGTGGAGTAAATGCAAATGCACAGAGTCCAGAAGAATGTATGGCTTGCTTACAGCACCTCAAACTAGTTTGAATTACTTTGGACTGCATTTTCTCCAGCTCTGCCATGTAAAAGGAGAGGCAAGAGGAGAGCAGGCCAGAACAAACACAGGCTCCACCACGAAGGCGGCGCTGGGAAGGGGAACCGCGTGGCTCCTGAACATCAGAGCACATGAACAGTTCCCGCTGCGCAGCCACGTGACCACTGTGGGATGGTAATGATTACAGGGTCCTCCCTTCAGGCCCACAGATGTGGCAACACTCATGAGGAAGAAACAACGTAGGAGGGCGATGGGAGCTCGAAGAGAAAGACCACTGCCTCCTTTCCCAAGGAAAATTCAGCTTGCCCATTTTTCCTCTCCCCATGAAAGTTTGAAAAGGCTGCCTTGTCCTTACAGGGCACGATCTTTAGGATCCATCAAGAGATCTCAGAAAAAATATTCAAGCCTGCTAATATTCTAATTTATAAGTAGAATTTTAAATATCTTTTAAACATTTAGTAATACTAGACTCTCCATAGGACTTCTGTGTCTGTACTTTTAAGTATTATGAAATATAAATTAAGTTCACAATCTAGTATTTTTGTCATGGGAATGGTTCTCAAGTTCCTAGGCTTAGCAGATGGTCGATAACAGATTTCACTATTTCCTGTTTTTCCCCCATTTTCTTGGATTTCAGCAACAGAATAGATCTTTTCCTGAGCAATCTGTTCAGTTTGATTGCGTGTCTTTTCTGAATTATATCCAGTACTTATTTTTCTTTTGTAGTTTCCCCCCCCCACCGTGTCCCTTCTCTGAACACTGAAAGTTTTCTTTGGTTTGTAGTTGCTGGACAAGAATAAAAGCAAATCTCAGATGAAGCAGACAAAATGCATGTTAACTTCCATGCTGCTTTTCTCAAGTTGTTTCTGTTATGCAAATTATTCCCAACAAGTCACACGCACACACACACACTTCCTAACCTACAATTCTGCTTATTTTTACAGAATCATAATTCACTTCTCTCTGTCTTGGCTCCAACAAATTGTCCAACTTTCAGGATTCCTCCGCAGAGTTACTCCTAATTATCCCACATTACAGGTAAAGGCACTGTTCCTATGTAACTGATTTCAAAGTTCTCTAATTCGGAACAAATCTACCTAATGCCTTGAAACTACCTCTGCCCACAGACACAAGGACTGAGATGCTGTCCCTGCCTTCCAAGGTGCTCCCTCCACATCCAGGTATGTCACCACTCCGAGGTTCACTCTGACGTGGTGGCTGTTTCCCACTATGCAATCTAGATGTGATGGAGAGGAACATGTTCAGCAGATTTATAAAAAGTTGAATTGCTCTTGAGAACAGGCATCCACCGGCCTCCCTGCTGCCATAAAGGGAAATGCTCACAGCACAGCGACAAGAGAGGAAAATCCCAGGTTCGCTGGCTCTTTAAGCCAATGCAATAAATCAAGAGTTACATAACCCATTTCCCCCCCCCCCTCCTAAAAATACATTCTTAGCTTGAAATATAATTATTAAGTATGAAAAAATAAAATGGTGTTTCCATGGTTTTTACTAGCTGTGAGGCTGAAACATGGAGGCCTTCGGCAGAAAGCCTCTGTGGGGAAATGTGAAGGGAACAGCGGCGGCAGCATTGCATCAGGATGGAGGCAGATGCACAGCACCAAGAAAGAACTGACAACTGTGCAAAGAGTGCTGGCTTTTATCTGAAATGCTGCTGTCTGACTGCTCACCTACAGTCTTGGGGACCTGTCCCCCTTCACTGGAGTGGCACAGCCAACATGAACAAAGTCTGAGAGAGAGCTCTCTGGGTTCCAGAGGAGCTGATCCACTCTGGACCAGGAGCTCACTCTGGTCATCGGGGGGCAGGGGATGTTGCCTGAGGGTCCCGGGGGTGGGTGCTGCACCCACATCAGACATGACTCTCCTGGCCCTGCACAACTTGTAGCACCCTGAACGGGCTCATGGGTTTCCGTGGGCACATGCAAGCCGCATACAAGGTCATCTCCAGCAACTCCTGCGCTCTGAGCACAGATGGAGGCACTCCAAGAGCAGAGGACTATTTCTGGCTGACCATGTCGGGCTGCTGTTGCCTGTCCCAGCTGAGATGAGCCATAGCCCTTTGCTGCCAACCCTGGGAACAGGTGCTGCTCCTAAGGAGAACCAGAAGCAGCCCTCACTGCCAGCACCGAGGGGCTCTGTGCCCTATTCCTGGTAAGGACAAACTTCAGCAGTGCAGCGCTAGACCTCCTTCATCTAGGGAACATCAGAAACCTTGAGGGTCTGTTTCTTGGATCAGAGGAACTGTAATCTTTTTATAACTAGTTAAATGATGTCATATGCTCATTAGCTTTCCAGACTCTATTTGGAAGGCAATTTTTTTTTTTTTTTACTCTCTTGTTCCCTTTTTTTTCTTGACTGCTTAGTTTCTATTCAGCACGAGTGCTCTGCTCTGAAAATTCTGCCAAGGGTTTTCCACATTCTCTGCACAGCCCTCTAACTGCATTGCAGAAAAATAAGACTCATATACACACATTCAACCTTGCTCCTCAAAGAACTTTAAAAGTTTCATCTGTTTAATTCAAGTTCCTACTGGAAAAAAAAAAAAGATGATAATCTCGCCAGAAATACAATTCTGCATGTTCCTGCACTAAGCTAAAACCACAGAATTTACTACTACAGAAAATACAGAAGTAAAATGAATGAAATTAATCTACCGGGTTTTTTTCCCTCCAATCTCTGCTGGGTCATTGCAGTAATGCAGAAAAAGAAATCTTCTGAAATCAAAACTGAAGCACTAGACTCAGCTACATTGCTTCAGTGCATAGAAGTTCCTACTTAAGTGTTTACAGCCTTTGTAAAATTAAAAGCAATTATGAAATGATAAAAAAATTACCTTGTTCAGTCTGGGATTAAAAATACTTATCTTAGGTAGGATGTCAGGAAAAAAATAGTAATACAGCAATCATTAAACTATTCTGAAATTCTGTTTAAGTTCCTTTAAGATTGTTGTAGGATTGTTCAGTATGACTGTCTGAACCATTTCATTATGTGGCTTGCAAGCTGTATTTAGAAAAAATAGATTATAAACATACCCTAAGATTTTTAACCATAACTGAATTGTCCAAATTCTACCAGAGTAGATTTTTTCTGAGGCATTTTCTTGGTAAGTAAAACAGATATTTCTCTCACTGAACTGTAACGAATGACAAGACTGAATTTCATCTTTTCCCCATATGTATCAGCACAAAAGAAACGAGCAGACAGGTTATCTTTCTGTTATAGCACCAAAGTTCTTCCATGCTCTGCTGAGCTCTGGTTACAAAATTGGATGAGACTCCACAGTTTGTTCCATCCTCCATTTTACAAGGTAACCCCTTTCATAAATTCCCAAGCCTTATTTTAAAACTAATCAAGTTTTTTAATCTTCTGACTCTCCTCCAAAGAGCTGTTTCTGAACACTGCCTTTCCAATGACAAGACTTTTAATCTCCACTGTCAAATGCGTAAGCTCATCCTAGTCCCAGCTAGGGGACTTCCTACTCTTCCCCTTCAAAAAAACCTCCCCAAAAAAATCACAGAAATTTTAGAACAGTTCTTACTCCCTCTAAAAGCTTTATTTAAAAACAAACACTCCCCCCATGCATTCTCTCAGCCTTCCTTTCCTCAGATAGATACTACCTGCTTTACCAGCCTCAAGGCATAAGAGGACCGATCTTCTTACCTTGCAAGTAAGCATCATACAACTCTTACAGCATGCAGCTTCTTTTTTTTTTTTTTTTTTATTTTTTTTCAGAATACCACTTGAACATTGTCTAATGGTGTCCCAAGTCTTTCTTCTTCACACTTTCATAAAAATAGTACTGTTTTACTAAAATGCTCCCTTAGCACACTGTTGAGGATTATCGTTGCCACACAAAAGGATAAGAGTCATGTACAAGCATTGAATACTTAATTATAGAAGTGGGACAAGGCTGAAATGTTGAAAATGCAAGATCATGCATTTAGTTATTCTTGACTCTTAGTTGTTGTCATAAGCTTGGGCAGAAGAAAATGACAAAGACCAGCTGATATCTACTAATAAGCATTCTCTAGCACAATCCATTTGTGTCTCCCCATGAGATAGTCTTAATCCAACACATCTCTCCTTTTTTTTTTTATTCCTCTCTAGTTTGAAGTCATATATTTTCAATTTGCCACTCTACCAAAGGCTCCACTGAAATTCTGTCTTAGTCTGGTAGGATTAGTTTTGGCAAATGTTTTATTTCAATTACTTTGCATCTGCCTATTTTTCCAACAAATGCTGTTCTGGTGCTTTGCGTATCTGCGTTTTTCTGTTTCTCAAAGTTCAATATTTATGGCAAAGGTTTAGCATATTTCCTAATGAAATTAATGTGAAACCTCTTCCTTCAATCTGGGACTGAAATCAAAAAAGGAATGAGCCCATTGATTTTGATGCAACACGAAGGTCTCCGCCAGCAAAGCTCCCTAAAACTTTGTCAGGACTCAAATGGAAGAGCAGTTCTAGGAATAACCATGACTATATTTTATTACTTCTTCAAAGATAAATTTCATTCCAAGGAAATTTTGATTCCAAAAAAAGAGTCAGTAATAAAGACCTTCTCTGGAGGTTACCTAAACGTATACTCACACATGAGTTTCACTTGAAACTGCTACAAGAGCAAGAAACAACATTTTATTAATTCTGTTCTCTGGTGAAGGAAGGTACATGATTCACACAGGAATTATTTCCAAAAGTAGACACACACTTTTTTACCTTTGTCTCCCCCCCATAGATACAAATATATGATATACCAGGGTTTTAAATCAGAAGGAAAACTCATTGCAGGAAACAAGTCTTCAGACATAGAATTCTGAGCTAATAGTGTTCTAGTTCACACAAATAGCTCACATGTCTGTTAAGAGGTCTGCACGTTATTCCCAGGAAAATATGCAATAAAAGATTCTACCACTTGACAGACTAAATAAACTCATGTCCAAGATCTGTTTACAAGTACTCTTAAACACTGTTAATAATTGAAGTTCAACAATGCAAGGCCATGAGGCGCAGTGTATGAACAACAAAATGACCAATTTTTACTTTCCTGTGCAGGATGGAAAACTGATCACTGGGAACACCTTTTTTCCTTCAAATGAAAGTGTTCTCACTCATTCTTTGGCACAGGATTTTATTCTTCATATGATAAAAGGTTTATGTTAGAAAAATACTTGAAATTAAATAAAACCATTGCAAAAATTAAATAGGAATAAAACAACCGACCACTAAGAAAGATGCTGCTGAAGCACTAATATGCTGCCAAACTTCCCTGAAGTCATTAATGTCTCTATCAAAACCAAGAAAACTTGTAGATTCAGTGTGTATAAAAAGCTGCATTACCTCACTCAGAAGCAATGAAAGCAAGAATAAATTTGAGAGCAAGCCTTCCCTGCACAGCCAACTTGGTGAACTTCAGCCTCGGATTTTCATCATTGGTTGCAAGGACAGAAACCAGCCAGGTCTGGCCGTGAGACACACAGTCCAAACAGCACAGGACACCAACTGTTCCATCTCTGTGGCTGGTTTTAAATATGTGACATGAAGGAAGTTCCTTTTCAAGGAAGGGAATGGACATGGTAAATTTAAAGGCAAACAAAAAACCCTTGTAGGAGTGGTTTTATATTATATGCCCTCTGTACCTTGAAAGCGTTGGGGGTTTTATTATAGTCGGACAAGTGGGAAAATGTTGTGCCCCACTTTCTACGAACCAGAAGCTACTTTTTGAACTATTCAAAGCACAGGCTTATTTCTTCTTGGGAAAGCTTCTGCAATCATCAGGACAGAAAAAAGAAGCAAATCAAAACTGAATTCATGAATCCAAAACAATTCCTGGAGAAGCACGTTCCCCTTCCTCCAACTATTTTTTTTTTTTTTTTTTTTTACAAGCAGATTTGTAATGGGGCCATTTGGCATTTTTTAGTATGAAACGTTATAATCAGTTCCTTCTCTCTGTTGTACGCCACTCTCATCCTGATGGATTTTTTTCACAGAACCATCACTTTTGGGACTACTCTATCATAAGAGCCACCACATTATATTTGACAGTCTGCACTAGATAAAATGAAGGGCATCCAAACAGGGACAAGGTCATTCAGACTTCTGAATCTTTATGGAGAGCATTTAAATTGTGCGTTAAGAATAAAAAATGTACTGAAAAATCAAGATTGCATGAAAAGCGCTTTAAGTTGGTATGATTTGGGATAAAATTAGCAAGAATAGTATCTCTGCCAAGTGCTATAAAATGATGATGCAATAATTTTAGCCTTTCAAGTAACCACATGTATGGAAGTTATTAAAATGTTTCCTTTTTAAAATTAACTAAGAAAACTGCAACAGAGACTAATAAACCACTTCTTGAAGTTTAGGCATGGAAAGGAGCAGTACAAATGCAACCACTCGTATTTCACAGACTGAGGTCTGTTGTTTTTTCTTGATTGAAATCCATAGTCAACTGTTTCACACCAAAATGAGTATAGCATAAGATACATTTTCTGGCTGCACCTCTAGTATTCCTAAATTCTCCAGCTGAGGAGATTAAGGACATCAGACTGAAAGCAAAAGCTATGGTACAAACTATGTGACACACGAAGCAATGCTGCCGAAAACATTAACATTCTCCTCATCTGTTCCCTAACTGCTTATACACCAGTGCAAGGTGCTTGGTTAAAAGGCAAAAAAAAAAGAAATGAAAATTCTTCCTTTAGAGAAGTATTGACACAAACAGGGTGAGAAAAAGGGTGCGATAATTCACATCCTCCCCATATTAAAGCTATTGGTTCTACCCTTCCTAAACAGGTTATGAGATATGTACGACATTTTACATGAAACCTCGTTTTCTGTTTTACATATGTGGATGACTCAGTTGCCTACTTGGATGTTGCACTCGGATAGATGTGCAGGCTAACTCCCTGCAGCACAGGGGCGCCGAGAGGAGCCTGTGATCCAACTGTGTTAGAGAATTGATGTCATCAACTAAGCAGCTAGCAAATAAATGAAAAGAATTATGCCGCAGAAACAGAAGTCCTCGGCTTTGAAGATGCATACTCTAGACTTCTACAGCCTGTAACAATCCATCTGAGTTTCTAAATGCATGGGTTGCTTTCCAATGCTAAAAATAAGCAACTGAGATACCACATTAGTAACCAGCAATTGTCTATAGAGAATCACCACCACTGTCAGGTCACACACGAGACAACACTCGGCTAAATTGCCATCTTTGTTGTCCCCTGTCTAAAATAAAATATTAAGGAGACAGTTTAAAGGCTTTACAGGTGCCAGTATGCCCACTGGTGATTACATCCCTCAGGCACACACATTTCTGCAGCTATCCATACCTAGACAATAGCTGCTTGGTCCTCTCTATCATCCACACCCACTGGGAATCCCAAATGCTTAATCCAGGGTCATGCCCAACCTGGTCAGTCTCTTCAGAACGGGCCAGACTCTAGTAAGCATAGTGCTGGTACTGCCAATGGTCAGGCCATGAGGTGGGGAACCAGCTCTGAATCAGCCAGACAGGGACTCCAATCCACAGCCTTACTTTGCAAAATAATGGTATAGACACTGGGTAGAAGCCCATGCTAGTTTGGTAACAAATGAGAGGCTGCATCGAAAAATGCAGAATACCAAGAAACAAGTGAAAGAACAAAAAAGGATAGGAAATTCATTAGGAAAAATAAAAATATTGGCCAATTTTCCCCAGATGGCCAGGTTCATGAACAAAACTGACAAAGGAACAGAAAGCCCAGGAAAACCCTGAGAGTACAGACCCATTGCTAGGCAAGTTGTTAACAACTAGGCACAGAGGACCTGCTGAACAGAAAGCAGCAGTTACTTAGATCCAGAATGAGAGGCTTGCATCACAGGAGAGCGATAAATAATTTCCAGCCCATTGGTTGTTTAAGCATCTTCCTAATTTACGTCTGTTAGGGATATGCATATTGAAATTAGCAAGCCTGACTAGGCTGTAACAAGCCTGTATTCAGGAATTTGACTAAGAGATCTGTCCTAAAGAATACATCTTTAAAAGAAGTTTTGAGCAAAGCAAACAAAAAGAAAGAAATGCAATTAAAAGCTTCCAGGCTGTTGCAAGACAAGCCTCAAAACACATAGATACAATCTGGTATTGTCGGAGGCTCAGTATAAATGACAAAAGTTCATGAGTAAATATGGACTCAACGTTTCTGAACAATGAATTCTCCTATTCTTCAAGATACTTCAACTTAGTGTACAAACCAGAAAAAGTACTCATTACACAACAGATTAATAACAGGCTGGCATCTCCACAGGCAGCTGCAGGTGAGGGAGCCACGCTGCACACCGCCACATCTGGCTCTGCAGGGCTCGGGGTCTGGGACTGGCACTGCACTGTAATTACTCTCAAACCACAAATATTTCCCTGGATATTTGACTAGCAATGAATTTAAAGACTGGGAGAGGATAAAGCATTAATATGGCAGTGCTCTCTGGACTGGTAACAAACACTTCTTAAATGTTGCCATTTGATACCCATTTAGAAATGAGTGCCACCTATGGAACTGTCACTCTCTCTCTCTCCCTCCTTTTTGCTACTGTCTTTTTTTAGGGTGGCTAAAATGGGCAAGAGCAACTCCAAAGGAGGTCACCACGACCTGCTGGAGTAAACCACACATTGGTAATCTTTAGACATATTTATTTAGCGTACTCAATTATAAAATGAGTGAAAGCAAACTAACAGTCAATAGACAATACAAACTTCCACAGCAAATACATTTGTGGGAGAGGTGCAGAAAAGAATTATTTGAGGACTGAAGATAACAGAAAATTTAAATTAGGTCACTTCACTTTTCTTAAGAGAAACCCTACATACTCATAAGACTTTTAAAGAGCTTTTAAACAAGCATTTGTGACCAAATCAGGAGAAAAGCTTTTAACAGGCAGGGTAATAAACCACAGAAACAAGCTGGGAAGGGAAGCTGTATATCCTCCGTTTTTTATTATACTCTAAAAAAGACATATGATCTCATCTGGAAGATGGCTCAACTAAAGAAGTGCTTTTGTTAAGCATGCAGCGTTGAGTTCAGTGCTGCACAGTGGAGGGGTCAGCTAGGAAAACCTAGCATTAGGCTCCCAAACCCCTGTCAGGAGCCCGGGCTTTGAGCTCCCCACTCTTTAAAAGGTTGATTTCTTCTGGGCTCACAGCCTTTTTGAAATGTTAGAATGCCATCTCAGCTATTTCACCTTTATCAGCTAACATCATGGAAGCAACAGTTTTTTTCTGGCTTAAGCTGCTTGTATCGCCTAATTTTCTTTTTTCTTGAAAAAAGAACATAAAAAAGGAAGAATAAAAAAAGAGATGACTCCAAATTTATTATTTGCTTTGTTTTTACCCAGAAGGTGCATAAAGACACATGAACACTATTTTTACAGTCCTCACACATGAACAAAGCATATTACAGGGCTATATTCAATGTTAATTTAATATTCATAAAGCGGATCCTCTCTCTGCAGAGAAAAAAATTTTGGCTAAATTTTCATTATTTCTCAGTTTTTCAAAGACATAATTAAGAAACTGGCTATAAATGAGCTTATTTCACAACGCTAGAGAGAAACTGAAGTGTACACCAAGAGCATACCCCTCTTTTGAGTGGGGTAAAATCCCCATTCTTGGCTGCGTTTTGGTGAAATCCTCCATTCAAAATAGCAGAAACGATTCTTGCAATTATTTCACACATGGTATCACAGACACTATTCTTCTTCTATCCAGTTAAGTGGGAAATTATGCCTGGCTATCTCAAGCATAATTTACAACAGAAAGGTACTATAAAAGCTTCCAGTTAGATTTCCTCAACAAAGGCCTTCTTGCTGGACTTGCAAATACATGGGCAAAGTCTCACCAAGTGTCCCCTCTCTATATTAAAAACACGATCTAAATATTTTTATGTAAATAATAATAAATATAATAAAAATAATAATAAAAATAATAATAAAAAATTACAATGTACTATCTCCTCCTAATTTTCTACTGGTTCCCCTGGATGTCACAATGACGTTTCAGAGAAGTAAGGCACTGTCACACAGAGGAAGCTGCTTTAATGGAAAATGCTTCACGTACATGTTACAGTTCTTGATGCTTAACCAACATTTCATACAGCCTTGCCCAAGGCAATCACCAGCTTGTACTCGCCCATATGCAGATCCTCAGCTGGGAAACATCTTCTCAGTAAATGAGATCAATACACAAATGTTAACCCACCAGGGACGATCTCCAATTAAGAATCCAAAAGCTTTCCATAAAAAATGATGTCCCACCTTTTCATCCTTAGCCTGCCAGCAGCTCCTGCAAGCTACAAAGGGTTAAAATCTTCAATTGCATGGCTGAAAATTACTTGCTGATGCTCTAACACCAACCAAAACTTGCAGCCAGTGTGTATTTGCTGCTGTAGAACGAATATTTAAATGCTAATATTTAATTTAAAACTAACACTTCCTTAAAATAAAACACATCTACATGCATTAAACAAGTACAAATGCATCAACTGTAGTAGAGTCTCAAAAGCCTCATTTTGAAAAAAAAACAAACCTTGATCCCAGCAAGTCAGCTTCCTGTGGGCACCACAAATAACATCACTCATCAGTAGATTTTAAAAAAAAATAACCCCAGAAACATCTTATTGTTTATTCTTGCAGGGCAAAGCTTCTCCAGAAAAAATGAAATACTGTTTTTCACATCAAGACCTGTTAATCTGGTCCCAGATACCTGCTTGAATATATCTATGTTGAAGAGTTGCACAGTGGATCTCAGTCAGCACAGCTGAAGGCAGGAGGGCTGCCCAGACTTGGCTTGAGATGAGGCTCATCTAAAGAATTTGTTCTCCTGATGAAGAAGCATCAACCGCAGGAAGGAAACCTGACTTTCTGACCTCAGAATTGGATTGCAGCAAGATAAAACATCACCCAACTAGTTGAAGAGAGAGGAAGTCAAAGGAAAGGAACTGCTAACATCACATTGGGTTTACGAATATTTTGTAAGTCAAACTGCATTCAATTTTCAAAATATTGATGTATATTTATAAAATAAGAGTGGGTCTGCAAAAAGACCCTTAAGTATTAAAGGTAGCCTAAAATTAAAACCAAAACATTCTGGGGACAGAGTGTAATCTACAGCATCATCTCCTTCACCAGATGCCTACCCACATCAAACTCCTTAATACCAAGATCTGCCACACCACCCATCAGTTTCAAAACCTCAATTCCACCCGGCACAGATGGAAATCTGGGAAGCGTTTGATGAAATTAGGAAAGAAGAGGCACTCGTGCACACCTGCCTCCTGCCACACATTCCCTCCATTCAGCAGAGGAGAGCACAACCCAGCCCCATGGATCTGCCACTCAGGCAGGTGGCCCACGCCTTGTCACAGCACCATGGGCTGAGCAGGGAAACAGCCTCACCCTCGTGTCTTTGCAGTGCAGGAGAAAGAACAGCCTCATGAATTTAAAATGCAAAAAATTCTGGTTTGAAAGCACAAGAATCTTTGCTCCTCATATTAAATTACATCTTTCCTCAAAAATCTGCAAGACGCATTCCCATTGAGCTCCGAGTCATGATGCTGAAAGGTCACCTTAGGTGATGGCAGCAACAGGGGAAAAAAGTCTGAATTTTTTTTGTGAATCTTTTCTTTTTAAAATAAAATATATAAACCTTTGCAAGATAGCTTCCATTTCGAGAATTCATTTGATGATGATATTCCATACAGTAAGCATTGCTAATTGAATACTATATTCATGCCTATTGAATATTATCCAGCTTTTTATTTAAAAAGACACCTGAAAACAACAGCCCAACATTAAAGAAAAATGACAGATTGCATCTTTTCATTTGCTTTCTTCAGCCATTAAATCTGAGAATGGAGAGAAATATAGGTCAGTTCCATATACTTCAATGGCTTAAGGAGAACCTACTGAAAAAAATACCAGAATGACGAAAAAGAGCCTTTCAAACAAAGAGCATTTAAGGAAATAAATCTTTAAATGGGAGAGAATTATTATTTATGAATATCCTATAAATAACTTAGTCAAATCCTTCTGTTGTGACCTAGACAAAAATTCATATTTCCTCAACGTAAATATTCCCTGCTGCACAATATGAGCAGCCTTGAACATTTACTGTGGATATTCATATACATATTTATGAGAAATATCATTTCCTGCTGGTTTGCCTATTGACTGACATGAGTCAGTCACACAAAGAAAATGAAAGTAAGAGGTGAGCAGTGGCCACATGAGATATATTTCTATAAAAGCCTTGGAAAGTTGAGAAGGCACAACACAGCAGACACGCTCTCTTCAGAGCTATAAAAATATTTGAGCATTACAAGTTAAAGTGTCGCTGTGCCAGCAAATATGCTTTAAGAGATGCATGTTTGGCAGATCCAGGCATATCCCAAAACACTACCCTGAAACTGCAGGGCTAATAGCTTCCCATCACGTATTTTCAGCACATGCTTGGGCTTGGCAGGGAGGTTACATAGCTTCAGTATCAGTCAAAGAAAACAAGTCCACACTATCAATGATGTTAATTAACATATTCTCTACCCCTTTAATATAACTTAATATTAGAACAAGTCAAAGTTGCAAAAGACATTTCCAAAGTCTTACAGGCACATTCGCTAAGCTTTCCTCAGTGCTACAACCCCGCCTGCAAAACACCTCGTCCTTGAAATGCCCTTCAACTGCAGTAGTAAAGCACCAACTACAGTCAAGCAGGTCTTTTACATGTAAAAAACCTGGTTTAGATTTTAGAAGGGAGACCTTGCAAATAACGGATGATGAAGCAGAACACAGTACAAATGTCAGCTTTAGCTATGCAGCATCCTCTTAGGTTTCTGTTATAGCTATAAAGGCAGGATTGCAACAGCTTGTAAGGGTTTGTCAAAATCTGGACCATGGTCTCACTCTGCTAAGAATGGTACTCAACACATGGGGAAAGGCATTTCAATGCCTCTCTGGAATTAAATTCTCCATTACGTAAACGTCATTAAAAAATAAAAAATAAAATAGGACTACATTTTTGGCCTATTTCCAAAGTTTTGCTTTGCTTGTGGTATAAAGCTTTTCAGGTTTATATATAAGAATTGTTTTAAGTGTCTCTTTCCACACGCAAATAATCTCTGTAAAAATATTTTCCATGGATTTACTGCTCATTAAAAAATAAAGAAAATTCCCTGTAAGCTCATTAAAATGACAAACCCACCAGCAATATTTTTTCAATGAACAATGCATCCAAATGAAGCTTGCAGGGGAAAAAAAAAAAAAAAAAAAAAAGGAAAACAAGAAAAAACAACAAAGTTCTTCCTGGCCAGGAGATTAAGTCAGCTCCCATCACCCTGGGTCTGAATCCTCATCTTTTCTTCAGCATCATCTTCTTGCTCTCAACTCAAACGCCTGATTCTTAACATGGAAAGGGCACAAGGAAAGCTGCTGGAAAGTCCTTATCTATTGCAAAGGAGGGCACAACTGGAAGGGCAAGGACAAACAGCCGGAGATTGCTCAGGAGGTGATGCACAGAAAAGCAGCAGACAGTATGGGGCCTTTACAGAATTCCACTGCTCAGCTCGATCTAAGCAGCCGAGACAAACATGAGCTGTATTTGATAAAGATCAAACACCCTCCACACCCATCCTTCCCAAAATACACAATAACAGTCCGGTATGACCATCTCCTTCTGATCCAGGTTGTCGTCTATTACAGAGAAAAGGCCAAAATCCTACTTTAACCTTTTACACAATAACGCGTTAATTGGAATTTAGGTGCTAAAAGCAATAGAGTGCTATTGCTTGACATCCCTGCATATTTGGGCACCCATTTTCTAACTCAGCAAATACCATACAATCAGAGAATGATTTGGGTTGGAAGTGAAATTAAAGATCAATATACAAAAAATTTGTTGCAGTCCCCACCGTGGCTACTACCAATTCCCAGAGTATAACAGTTAGTGATCCAGTACAAGTAAGCAAATAAAACCAATCCTGTAATCCATACACAGTGCCTTACCAGATGCAGTTCTGTAAAACTGAGAACAGCTCTGAGACAAAACTACTGAAGGAATAATTAGGGATGCAAATGATAACTTGGAACTTTTAATACTAAACACTGCATTGCAAAATCAGTAAAAAAACCAACTTAGTTAAGTGTAGCAGAAAAAGCAGCTCCCAACGACGCTTCCCACCCTGGTATACATGTGAAAAAATGGAAGCCAACAGAAAGTTTTATTAATTAGAAGTGTTAAAACAGAAGAAAGGCAAAGTACTAATCATCATTAACATGAATAAAAGAAAAAGGCTCATTTAATTTTACTGGAACAAGCAAAAAGAGGAACCGATAGCCACATTAAATTGTAGAACTGCTGCTAATAGTGGAAAAAAAAAGGCACAAAGGCATAAAAAAAGGGGAAAAAAAAGGCAGAAACATAGAAGAGATATTTTTGTTCAGCATCTGAAGAGTTAAACAATGTTAGACAGTGGCTATGAACATCTAACTCTTTGAGATCACTAGGTCCCAATAACTTGTAACAAAAAAAAAAAATCAAGAGATTTTTCTAGGTTATTAACACCCCTTTTCAGAAAGTCCTAGAGCACCAGGGAAGTTCCAAAACCCTGGAAGAAAACTGGGATTGCTGCAATACTTGAAATGATAACTGGAGAGAATAATTTTATGATAGTCTGTCATCCGAATACTGAGCCCATCCAAAATAGTGAGAAGTTTGATTTAGGAATTTATTAATAAAGACTTTAATTAATAAGCATCAAGTAATTAAAGCAATTAATATCAAACAAGTTCATGAAAAGTAAGTCCTGTCAAACTAATTAATTTTTTTTCAACAGAACTTTAGTTTTTTACTTGTTTTTAGCTGCGAAGACAAGCATTGATGAGATATGCTGCTTCTGCACGGAACTTGACTCAGTTCCGCAAAACATCTTGATTAAGAAAATAGGAAGATTAAAAAAAAAAAAACCCAAACCAACAAAAAACACTAGCAAACACTGAAAGAGACTGGGAGGTAGACTGAGAGGTGATAGGCTAGGCAGAAAATGCAGTGGGTAAGAGACCACCTCTGGGGTGGTCTCCTTCAAGAGGCACCCTATAGAGCCAGCTACTGACATCATGGGAGAGACTTGAGGAGCTTGGTCTGTCCAACTCATCCCCAGGAGACCTTCAGCAACTTCTCAGCACATATATATGTGGAACAAAAGTTTTATTACAGAAATGTCTTTTGCAAGCATAGTAAAAATCCACTGTATAGAAGCTGGAAAAAACCTCCTGAGCAAAACTGAAGTACATTTTGCTTTCCTTCAACAAGCTTACAAAAAGTTGTTTCTCATGCACTGGTATAGATTGTAACCCACTGGAGCATGGCTTCAGAAACTTTCTCTTTGCTTTTAATGGTTTTCTGTATAGATCCCTAGTATTTTGAGGCACTGTGCGGTTACCAAGCACTTGTCTAGAAAACTCAATTAAAAAAAAAAAAAAAAAAAAGGCTGAAAATAAAACAAAAGATGAGAACAATTCTCTTTTGCTTGTGCAACCACACAATTGCCATTCTCATTCTCACAATATCCTCTAAACATACCTCAAAAGAAAATATTGACTGAATTAAATATTTAATACCCGAGCAACTCATCAGAATAAAACACGCAGTGGCTTCCACCTCTGTGCATCTCGTCTTGCACTGTTTCCACATATCCTTAATTGAGAGCTAAATAAGTTTTCTGAAAGATAAAAGTTGCTTACAGTTTAGTGTTCGATGCAAGGACAGGTACCATCCTAAGTCCTTGCTTTTGCAATGATATCTCCACTTTGTTTGGAAGCAGAGACACAATTTCTCCATTTATGCCTAAACCTTTCCTGCTCTTCTCCTCAATTAAAAAAAATCCCAAATCCAACAGCTCAGAAAAGAGGTTTTGGAGACTTAACCAAGCCCCAGATGGGCTCTGGTGCTGAAGTGTGCCCAGAGAAGGGCATCAAAGCTGGCAAAAAAACTAGAGCCCAAGTCTTAGGAGGAGTGGCTGAGGGAGCCAAGGACTCAAGTGAACCTTATCACTTCCTACAACTACCTGAAAAGAGGTTGTAACAAGGTGGGGATCAGTCTCTTCTCCCAAGTAACAAGTGGTGGGACAAGAGGCCTCAAGTTCAACAGGGAAGGTTTACATTGGATATTAGGAAAAAGTCTTTACAAAAAGGATTACCAGACATTGGAATGGGCTGCCCAAGGAAATGGAAGAATCATCATCCCTGGAAGCGTTCAAAAGATGTCTGGATGTGGCACCTGGGGACATGGTTTGGTGATGAACACAGCAGAGCTGTGTTAACTGTTGGACTCAAGTGCCTTTTCCAACCTTAATGATTCTGTGATTCTATGATTCTAGATTCCAACTGACCTTTGATTTTCAAGAGGCAAAATGGTGACTTTTAAGCAGGAAGATTAAACACTCAAAACCAAAAGTGACAGAAGAGAAGCCAAGACAAACTGAAAAACCAAACAGTCAGAAATAAGGCAGAAACTGCACTGCAAATTTCAAAAGAAGCTTGAGGAACCTGTATATGAAATTACTGCACAGAGGCTAAAACAAAGTAAATGAGACCCTCCGCAACTGCTTGAATATTCTCATTTTCCAACTCTAAGCTTGGCACCTGGTGGATAAGTATATGTCTGTCTTTTTCATGCATTTTTTGAGTTCCAAAAGTGTGACTAAATACCAACATAAATAGTACCAAATTATACATTGTCAGAGTGTCTAAGCAGTAAAATAGAACCCCCGCTAAAATACAACCTCCTCAGACTTTTATTTTATTATGCTTCCTCAATACCCATATTTTTGAAGTTAAAGATCTCTGGAAATAACAAAATTGCTCCTAATACATGTAAAACATGCATTGTAGGTATATCAGTAACAGTTAAAGGAACACTGTCTATAACATTTTTTCAGTGCTAAAAGATATGTTGGAAAAAGAGTTTCAAGTACTCTTAAGTCATCTTGAAAGCTACTGCCAGTGGTAAAAGGTATCAAAGAACCACAGAATAGTCTGGGTTGGAAGGTACCTCTAAAATCATCTTGTTCAAAGCCCCCTGCCAGGAGCTGGGACAATTTTCACTAAACCAGGTTGCTCAAAGCTCTATCCAACCTTACCTTGAACATTTCCAGGGATGGGGTGTCTTCTCTGGGCAATTTGTGCCAATGCCTCACCACTGTCACAATGAAGAATTTCTTCCTAGCACCTAAACTAAACCTATTCTCTTTCAATTTGAAGCCATTCCCCTTGTCCTATCCCTACATGCCCTTTTAAAAAATCCCTCTCCATCTCTCTTGGAGCCCCTTTAAGTACTGATAGGCTCTCAGAAGGTCTCCTTGGAGCCTTCTCTTCTCCAGATTGAACAGCCCCAATTCCATCAGCCTATCTTCACTAGAGAAGTGTTCCAGCCCTCAGAACATCTTCTTGACCTCCTCTGGACTTGCTCCAACACATCCATATTCTTCCTATGTTGGGGACCCCAGATCTGGATGTGAAATCTCATCAGAGCAGAGTGGCAGAATCACCTACCTCGACCTGCTGGACACACTGTTGGCTCACGCTGAGCTTCTCACTCACCAGCATCCCCAAGTCCTCCTCCCCAGTGCTGATGCCAACCCATTTTTTACCCAGCCCATATCCACGTTTGGGATTGCCCCAATCCACATGCAAGATCTGGCCTAGTGAAACTTCACGAGGTTGGCACAAGCCCACCTCCCAGGGTCCCTCTGGATGGCACCCCCTTCCCTCCAGCATGTCAGGCTGCACCACACAGTTTGATATCCATTTCATTTTTTTCTTACAGTGTACAGTATATAGTGAAGCCTACTCAGCCTTTCCACAGTTTTATTTCAAGATGGAAGTGAAACTAAATTAGAATGCCAAAAGTAACAACAATTTCACAGACTTTTGCCAAACCTACAGGTGCTATAGAAATCTATTGATATTACTATTTCAACAAAAGACTTTTCTGATATATTCTTAAAATATAACAAAACCACTAAGGATGCATGCGGAAAATTCCACACACTGGTCAAGAAGAAGGAATTTTTGGCTATACATTCATTTCAGACTATATTAGTTGCTCTATCAAATAAGAAATTAACAATTCCTACAGGCTCTATATGAAAAAAAACCAAACAAACTCTTTCTGCATCTCAAAGTCTCAAAGCAATCAGACAAAGATTTCTGCAGTCATCCTCTTGGATTCCTATAATCTTGAACCAAATTACTAGAGTAGAAAAAAGTTCAAGAATTGTTTAGGTATAGGCTTCAACAACAGAAAAAAACCCACTTCACTGAAGTTCTAGAAAGGGCTAAAAAACAAATTATAGGATACTGTTGAAAACAGTTATCAAAAAGATGCCATTCTACTTGTGAAGTTAAATGCATAGCAACAGTGAATGGATCTTCAAGGAGATCTATGCAAGAGTATTTCACAAAAATGTCATGAAAACAGAATGAATAAGAACAAAACTCTTTAAATATGCAGCTCTGGCTTCTCTGGAAATATAAACCCCTGTTAAAAACTGTAAGTTAAAAAAAAAAAAAATTACAATTCAAGTATGACCTAAATTTACTGTATTCAGTCCTTACAACATACTCTGTAAACATTCTTTAGCTAGAGGTTGGCTGCCAACTAGCCCCTACAAATTAGGACATAGCCAGACAGACACATTCTGCTACCAAAATATTATTTTACTAACACAAAATAAACAGATGCCTTATTTAGACTGAGATAGGAGATAAGAAAGCACAACTAAATTCAAGCAATTGCAGCAACACAATCCCTTCTGACTAGGTAAAATCTTCTAATGTGGAATATCCCTTAAAAAATCCCAACAAGTCAATAGTACCCAAAGCCAAGTATCCTTCTTTTTATCATTACAATCCTGCTGGTCACATCACCAGATGGCATTTCTTGACTTAGGCCCTTCTGATGAGCTATTTCTATAATGTACACAAAGGCAGTACAAATATGTATATTAAAAAAAAAAAACAAAAACAAACCAACCAAACAAACAAACAAACAAAAAAAACCACCAAAAACAAAACAAAACACAATGCTTCAAAGGTATTTTCATATTTGTAGTGCCTATACCATTTATTGCTACACAATTTTCCACATTCACTTGAGATGAAGTTTAGTTCCCAAATGACTGGCATGGAAAAGCTGAAAGTGCTGGTTTTTGGCCTTTCTTCCTTGCCTCACAGTTTGTCTAGGCAATTATTTCTGAAGGAGAATAAGCCAAGAAATTAATGGCAACCTGATGAAGATCACCTTTTACTACCTTTAAAAGATCTTACAATCACCACTCTTCCACAGGCTCTGGGCTTTTTAAGATCCCTCTATTTGTGCCTTCCATTAATTTGCAAAGTGAAACTACCAAATGTACTATACAAAGGCAAGACCTAGAAACAGAATCAAACTAATTTACATATGTAACAAGAACATGGGCACTAATAACTGAAAGAATAAATGCAGGAGTAACAAGTCCAAGGAGTAAAAATTCTCTAAAGCTGCAAAAATTAACAGCGATTAATTAATTAATGACCCAGCACAGATTCGAGGTAAGCTGCAGAGTAAACATTTGTTTGTAAAGATGGCCTTTTCTTCCCTTTTTTAATTTTAGGTTAGTAAGGAATTCTCATCTCTCAGAAAAAAAGAAAAAAAAAACCAGCATGCAAAAAAAGACCAAAAACCTAAACAAAAAACCCCACCCAGCGAACTCCGCAGGAGCACAAAGCTTCCAGGTTTCCCTTTAGTACAAACAAAGAAAAGCAAGCTCTCGGCCACCCCTCTCTGTAACCTTTTGCTGACACAGAAGGCAAACCCTCAAGAAAATCACTGCCCCAGGTACTCGAGCACACCCAAACATGCAGAGGTATGGCAGGCCACTTCCCAGGGCTCCTTCCCAGCTGAGAGGCTGAAGAGTTGTCAACCAAAAGGAAGCCACATGGCTATCAAGTATTTTTATATATTCAACTTTCATGCATTATGTTATTGCTGTACTTCAAAAAGCTTACTTAGATCGCTTATGAAGTTAGTCATGTTCATTATATAGGTAAAAAATACTGATCTAGATAGAAACTGCTTTTCGCATGGTATCATTGCAATATTTTTTATAAACCAATCTATTCCTCTAGCACATCCAATTTTGAAGCTTTCTATCCAACTCAACAAAGCTGGTACAAAACACCAATGCTTTCAGAGATGTCACAACAAAACAACTTTCATCAGAACAAGAAATGCAATTACATGATTTTTTTTATTTTTTTTAAAATCCTCCTCTCTGCTTTGGCTTTGATGAAGACTGCTGATGGCCTGTCAAATTAAAAAAAAAAAATCAATGTTGAATATTTAACTAAAAATTTCAATTTGTGGGTTTTTAACTCCCTTGGTTATACTGAACAAATGCAACTCCAGCTGGCACTGGGTATCATGGGTGTTTGATTGCCCTTCCAGCTGTGGGGCAGAGCCAAGTGCGGCTCCTGCAGGGAGGAAGCCAAGCTCAGATACAGCATCCCTAGTGATGTGCCTCCCACATGGCCCAAAAGCACAATGCCACGTGTGGCTCTTGACCTAAGCACTATATAAACATCCCTATGCAACACCCTGAATGCACTTTTACCACACAGCTGTAGTAACACACCTTCACGCCCTATGCCAGAATTCCTGCCGATACTTTCACTGAAGGCCCCGTAAGAATGGTAGAGTCAGACAAGGACTTTGCATGCTACTCAAGCCTTTACATAACTTTCCTGATATTACAGAATCAGGAACAGAATTAACTGCCCTCAGTAGAAAGACAGGGTACAGCAAATAAATTTAATTTTCTTTTCCTGTAGCTGCTTTTCCCACTGTTCTTGAACCTGTTATTAAAATACCATGTATAAAACAGAAAGTAGCCCAGAAGCTCCAAGTTCGACATCCTGAACCATTCAGAGATATTTCTTCAGATACAATTTGAACGGCTCCTCTATTTTTCCAAAAGAAATTATAAAGGAGGCTTTTAATCAAAAACACACACACAATAAAGCTGGCCTCAACCCAGGTGTTTTCCCAGGATGAAGTGGGCAACACCATGCTCTCCCATCCCTCCAACACGCACAGACCTCATCTACAGAAACGTAGCCACTGAATGCCACAAGGAAGCATTTTGATGTCTGCGTGCCATTGCCAACAGTCCAAAAATAGATGCAGTAATCAAACCTGGCTTAGCCAAGTTTTCACTTTGTTTGCAGCGATACGGACTTTTCTGCTCAAAATAATTTTGGTGGGACAGAGGCGGTGCCTGGCACGGCGGATGCAGCTGCAGCTCCTGGCGCAGGAGGCCGCCTGTCCCCGTGGAGGGGAAGCACCCGGTGGGGAACTCACTTTGGGCCAAGTTCACAAAGCCTTTATACACCACCACCTCTGCTGAAAGTTGAGAAAGACCAAAAAAACTCATTTAAATGCCGTGCGATAAGTTGCCGTGAATCAAGCACGGAATACAGTAATTGCACATGCACGCTCTTTAACTCAAGTGACCCTGCTTTTGCCAGGGGCTAATAATGCACATGCAATTACCATAAATAACTGATGAACTGTAACTTGTTTGTGCATCTGGAATGGTGGGTGTTTCTGGAAATCCTACCATATGCAGAATTACATAGTCAGGCACCTTAATTACTTTTTCAACCCTGTCTTGTAAGACCTACTTGTTTTTTTTCCCCCACTCCTGGGCAGTGGCAGGAAGGTCCTCTGACCCATAGTCTGTCCATGTGCTCCATCACTCAGAGAAAAGCCCCACTCAGGGAAAAGCACTACCAAGGAGCCCCAGCAGACATGGCTTGCCCTCATTGTGCCACACAAGCCAAGTAGCCCAAAACTGCACTCATCCCAGAAAAGCTGCCTGTATGAGGGATGTACTTCTGAAAACAAAGGCTTAAACAATAAGATACTACAAATTATACACATGCCAACAGTCCCCAAAGTACTCCTGTGCATTTACACATGTTTTTTCCCACTACCAATTCTAAAAAACTCTGCAGCGAGAGAAAAAATTTTAGCCCTGTTTAAGAAATGACCTCCAGCCAGAAAGGAGGACAGGACTAAACACTCACCCAGACATAAGGCATGTCATGTACAGCAACAGTGGCTCTGGCCAACACGCCTTTAGAAGTATTTGCAGTGATTTTAAACTCTGAATAGGTGTCACATCCATTTAAGCCTATTATAATAAATGGTGTCAAGAGGCAAATGTTACTTTTTGATTCCAGCTCAAGACTGTCTGTAGCAAGACTCGGCAGTAGCCGTGCTGGCATGTCAGCCTTCCCAAGAAGGGCTCGCAGAGAGCGCCTTCATGGGCTGACTCACCCACTCTGCTGTCTGTTACAAGCCAGCTGCAATTTACTGGATGGATCACAAGTCGTAGGGAAACAAACACATCATGAATTTACACCTGTGAGAAACAGCTCCACTCTTCAACTAAAAAGGCCCATCAAATAACTTCCCAACACAGAGGTCTTTTCCACGAGCAGAAGAGCAAGTTTACTGGCATTTCACACACTTGAAACCACTAACACGTAGTATTCCAAACTGTGAGTGTTATTAAGTGCAGTGGTGAGCCAAAAAACTGCAGATGCCAATGGTTTGTTCATTTTTTGGCTTAGGGAGGACTTTTCAGATCCTCTGCAACCTAATATAAATCATATTTACAAACCAAAAGACATGAGTACTCTCATATGTCAAGCCACAGTGATTTACAGACACTTACATATTCTCACTTTTCAAAGTATGTCATTAGATGCCTCAGCACTGAGTTAGAAATACAAAGAGAGGCAGATAACATCCCAAAGAACTTGTTTCTATTTGCTTCCATTTTAAGTTCTGGACATGCAGAGTAGATACTCTCATTCATCTCCATTTTAGCACCTTTTTCTGGGTTTTCAATCTCTCTTCTTTCAACATGTTAGGGTGCAGAAAAATAATTAACAGATAAAAATTACAGCTGCCTCAGGGATAGAAGTGATAGAGTAGAAGAGAAGCTAAACATAGATGATACAAGCAGATTGAGCAATGTACTGAGATGCATTTCCATGTGTTTTTTGATCACATCTTCTTTGCACGAGGACACACACAAAGAGCACATGATTCAAGAAACACAAGATGCAATCAAACAGCATCTCCAAACTGGCATCACTGAAAGAACAAAAGAGAAGGTTGTTTTGCAAGCCAGCCACACAACAGTGGCCTCAGTAAAAACTGACTTGAAAAAGAATTTGCAGTCACAGGAGATACTGTCCTGAGGCTGCCTGCCCTCCTCAAGCAGCTCAGTTTATAGCAACCTACTCTGAACGAAACCACTCCAGACTCCTTCTGCTGTAGCACCAGATCGATAAAGCAGATTCAGCCATGGCACCAGCTCTTAGCAGCAAGGCATGCACCAAAACAAGCTGAACACCATGAGCACACTTTTCTTCCAGAAAGCGCAAGCAAGGCCCAGTTGATGAGCGAAGATCTCTATTTTGGCACCAATGGGAGATCAATGCACTCATCGGCATATTGACTAAATTTAATGAAAACGCCAAAGGAGTATCATCACTGGTGTGAGAAAAAAGGGCAGCAGTTTAATACACTAAGAGAAGGAGAAGTATAACTTTATGCTGGTTTTAAAGGAGTGCCAGGCCAACACTTGCAACATGTCTATACAGTGAAATGAGAGCTGGCATGACTCTGCAGCATTGCCAGCAGTGGCCAGGGCTGGCAGCCAGGACACGTACCAACATCCTGGGGCACCCATGTCCTAGGCATCAGCCTGATACTCCCATGTCCCAGCATATTTGCTATTTATGTTATTTATAGCAGCTAAACTGAGCCAGCACAAGGACGCACCCATGTGCCATAAAAAAAATACCACCCTTTTGCTGCTTAAATAAACATATACCTTAAGGCAGCAGAAATAAAAGGAGAGCTCAGACAGCAACAACAGAACAGCAGCTTACAAAGGCTGTAGGTAACCTGGAATTAACCAAGAACAAAGCCGCAAAAAAACCAACCTGCTTTTTTTGTAAGGTCACTAACAACAACCTCCTCATAGTCCTCTCCCAGGCCATGGCCCTCACGCTATTTCTCTCTGTTCCCACTGAGCGGTGAAGTAGCAGTGGCATTAACACAGAACGGGATAAGTAACAAGGTAAAATGTAACAACCTACCCCTCAAAGGCAAGATGGAACTTCTGTGATGTAACCACCTGAAGTGGTTTGGCAAAGTTTTTAATGGACCAAGTATCTTTATCACATGAAGAGCAGGCAAATTGAGCGTGCTTATCTCTTTAAGTTTTCAGAAGGTTAACAGAAAACGAGAACTACAATTTTGTCAGTAGAAAGGCTGGTACAGAGTAATCAAGTCTTTTTCAGGCTACCAGAACACACCAACTTTCAGCTACTATTTGGAATACAGTAGAGCCAGTGGCCCCCGGTGAACCTGGTGCTGCATTATGTCACATCTATGTCACATTTGATTTTGGATTTCTGTCTAGGAGCTTACCAAAAAAAGTCCCACACATTCTCTGTCTTAAGCTTCCAACCTAAATATGATGTTCATATAAGAGAGAGTAAAGAATTACAACACATCTCAGCATGGCTGAACAGCAGGGCCACGAGCAATCCTCATACCATAATCCAGTACTTGCAGTTCCAGGGGTAATTTCTTATCACCTTTATTTTCCCAGTAGCATTTGACAAGTCAATCAATATATCAACACATCCATTTAATTTTAACTGCTGAAAAAGTCTGGCAATGTAGTGCTGGAGTTTCATTCTGCCCCAACTGGACCTGCTAGTCTACAGGGATGGGAACTCCCACGGCAGCCCAGTAACCTCAGGGAAGGCATCGCTCCCAGGCTGCTCCCCCAGCTTGAGAGCTGCTCTCCAATAGAGATAAACGGCACTGCAGCTACCAAAAGTGTTGCCAGCTAATGAAAATCCCCCCATCCTCCTGACTTTCTACTCGCCAGAGTAACTGAGGGGAAGAGAGGTGGAAACAGACCATCAAAGTTTGGAAGCTCAAAGGCTGCACACATTGACCACCCAACAAGAGGCGCAAGCACGTCTGCAGCCTCCTTTAAAAAAAAAAGTGGTAACTCCCCAGCCTTCAAAATCTAAAGCATCAGTTTTAGCAGGCAGTTGCCTGAACAAGACTAGCCTTAACCATGGCTCCTTTGCTGCTTTGTCAAATTGGTGCTCTGCAGACCCCTGCTGCAGCCCAGAGAGACCCAGTACAGCGCCAAAACCCCTTTCCAAGTCTTCCCATGGAGAGGTTACTAACCTGCCCCTCACAGCTCAGGATAACCAGCAGCACTGCTCCCACTCCTGCAGCCTCCATGGGGATGAGGCTGTGGACTTCCCCCCCCACCATCGACAGTCTGCCTGCATCCCACAGCTGCCGTAACTGATCTCCCTGACCCCCTCGCAACCTCCTGCCTCCCAACTGGAGTGGGTCATCCAGCAGAGCCAGCCCACCCCGAGAGAGGGCACTTCACTCCATACAAAGCAGCCCGGCAGCTGCTGAGGATTTAGAAAATTGTCTGCAGTACCACCCTTAAAAGGAAAAGTTAATAAAAAAAAAAAATCCTGCCAGCTGCATAGAGCAAGCAGAGGAGTGTAAGGCACCTGTGAACTTGGTTCAGGAAAAAACCAAACCAACAGCGATTTGGAGAACACAGGCTACAATTACAAAATGTTAGAGATAAGTGATTTCATTATTTGCACAATTTTCTGTGTGGATAAAAAGTCACTATCTGGTAAGTGCCTTAACTAGTTTTAAATTCAATTATGAGTACATTTTTACCACCTGAAAATTAGATTGGTACATTTTTCAACCAGAAGTAATCAGCTATTTCAACACTTTTTTTTTTTCCCCAGTCAATAAATACAAGACAATGATTGTCCAAGATCTGAAATGCAATTTGTCCTAATAAACCCATCTAGGGATTTAAAACACATTCACATCACAGAATCTGAACGACAGTTTTTTTAAATGAATTAATAGACTTTAAGATAACACATTTAAGTTAGCAGATATGATGAAAACACATTAGAGAATATGAAGACCTAAAAAAAGCTACCAACAAAAAACAATCTCTTCAGTTTTATCTTTAGAAAAAGCTTGAAAATTTATTTTGGAATTTTTCCAAATTACTCTAAATTTAAAGCTAAGTAACTAAATAGAACTGTATTTATTTACTTAATTCATTAGCAACCTGCTCCATCTACATCACCACTCATGGCCTTGTCATTTCCTTCCTCCATTCATACTTTTTCTTAATTTTATCCCTCAGTCCCTGTAACCTGAAACCTTAAGGACTGAAGTTGCGTCCTTCCAGACCAAAACAATATAACTGCTGTAATTATATCACTGTGACACAGTTAATGTCTGAATCCTATTTATATTTAGCATCCTGATTTTTTCAAAACCTCTTTTTGGCCCCCCTCCATCCGACCTCTCCAATCTTGTGTCCATCATCCCATTACTGCCCACTCATGCATTCCTCCCTGTCCCATCCTCATGACCATGCAGCTGGGGTTGCCCTTCAGCATGTGCTGCCTCATCCGTCTGGAATTCCCTTTCTCCAGCCTGACTCCTCTTCTTGATTCTCACCTTTATGTGCACACATGACGCATTCATTTACAGTCATCCCCTACATCCCACGTGGTTTTTATCCTGCCTCCACCAAGGTCATACCAGACAACAAAAATACTTGGGCCTTTCCTGCTTTTGCATTTCATTTCTATTTTCTTTATTCCATTCATAAAGTGTTTCATTCCCTTTTTGCTTGCAAAGCAGCCAATGTGCACATTTCTTTGTAGCTTTATAGTCACATTCTGCCTATGTCTATACTTTGCCAGTATACATAAATGTATGCCTGCATCTTGCAGGGAAGTATAGTACACCGAATACAGTAATTCCAATCACATTCCCTTAACACTGAGTCATACACTGACACTGTATCACACTACCAAGACAGGACAGCAATATCTTTAATAATGCCACTATATTGCTCCCATCTCCCTCTCATTCTTTAGCAGCTCAACTGAAATCAGGAATGCACTGAACATCGCCAAGTTTCCCCTTGGTACTTAGATGGCTCTCTACTTTGTAGAAATCACCCTCATACCTTTTTTTTATTTTATTTTTCCCAAGCAGAATTACTTTCTGTAAAGTACTGAGATGCCATGCTGAGCAGAGGGGGGCAGTTGGACACAAAGTCGAACAAAGAAAAGCTCGTAGTCAATACCAGTGGCACAGAGGATGAATTTTGAACCAGGGAAGAAAGGAAAAGGTATTTTTGTAAAACCTTTCTTCTTTATGCTAAACTTGCTTATCATGTAACATTTACAGCCTTTTCCAAAGTGCCTGTGCTAAGAGGCAAACCTCACCTGGCAACTTCTACACTTATTATGAATTCATTTTACATACACATTCAAAAGAAGGAACAACTCCAGAAAATTTTGCATTTAGCTGTCTTGCCTTCTGTTTCATAAAACCAAGTCTGATGCACGTTAAGTGTCCTCTCTCTAATATTGGTAGAATATATCTGGATTTGGTATTTACCTTTTAAAATCAATAAGCTTTTCATCAGCATTTATTTAACTGGCACTTTAAAGTATAAAATTAATAAAATTCACACATATTTCTTACATTCAGACATACATCCTAAATCTTTGGCATGCAAAAATGGTTATGTGCTTTTTTGGTCACTTTTCCTCTCTTTTTTATTCTAGGTGACTCATGTAGCTGTGAACTTAATTGGCATCACTTAAAGTAGTCTGGGAAATTTCATACTGCTGAATGTGAATGTGTTACTATGTATCTAATTCAGATCTAAATAAATTCCACATTTGGCCCAATGAAGTAAGACACCCAGGATTTCAACCTGTTTTGGAAGAGTAAGAAAAATAACATTCTAGCTCTTACTAATGTAAAAACAGATTCCCTTCCCTGTGAACCCTTGCTATACCACGAATAACAATGACACAACAGTAATTTTTGCCCAATTAGTTACAAGATAACTAAACTCTGCTTCTCCATGAAATATTCTATTAACAAGATATATGAAAGAAACAGAATTGTATGGCATGCCATTATTAAAGTAGAAAAGCATAGCTGTGAATTAAAATCAGCAATACCCCTTCCTACTTTTTTCATTAGCAGCATTTGCCTTTGGCCAGAACTCACAGTGTAAAGAAAACAGAACAAAAACATTCATTACTGGCCTTTCTCAAGTGAAAACAGTGATACAGGTATATATGGAAAGTGTCTTCACGATTTCATGGGCAACATTCCTCAAAATACGCACTCTTACAATCTGGGACATGATCCCAGGAGTGCCTTGGGTGCTTCACACGTGGGTACTGCTTTGTGTATACTAAATCCACAACAAGAGAAAGCATTCAGATCCTTCAAAAGCCATTTGATACAATTTGGGGCAAATATACAAAACTATAGAGACTAGAGGGGTGGAACATTCAGGTACTGATGGCACACTTCACAAACCAGCATCTCCTCAGCTGGAGGACTGTAAACTTGACAAAGAAAGCACAGAAAATAAACAACCAGCATCATCTCTAAGGTACAATTGCCGTATTTTAATCAAGCTGGTAGCATTAACCTTTCAAGCATTGCATATCATTTTCATTACTGCATTACTACCAATGGCAGGGAAGCCACAAAATTATTGAATGAGTATCATGAATTTAAACCACTAAATAATCACACTGTTAGTTAAGACCTAAAAAGCATGCTTTAAATACAAACATACTGTTTCCAGCAACAGATACATCTTAATACTAAAATCAAAGATGTTCAATGCTAAAATCAAAGATTTTCCCTAAGTTTGTACTGTTTCTTTTATAACAAGAAATAAGACTTACACATAGAAAATGCAACACTGTCTACTTATCAAAGTCTCCCAAGAGTTCAAGCCAATCTCCATTTGTATTCATGATTTTTAACCTGTAGCATGTGAGCAAATTAGAACTCACCTAAGAATAACATGATCTACATTATTTGCATGGGTACTTTCTTTTGCCTCTGGAAAACTACAAAAAAACCTTGATTCCTCTCATTTGCACTCCAGTAACTAGCCAAGTTCTGAAAACATGCTTCCATATATTTAAGGTTCTTGAATACACACAGAGCTTGTTGCAGGAAGAACATAAACCATAATGGACAAGGGACAAAAAATTATGACCTAACACCGTGCAAAATACTTTGCATGGCCTAAATTTCTCTGTTGCATAAGCTAGGGGAACCTTACTTTTAATTCTGCTTCACCACCTACTGAGCTCTTTCTTCCTCTCTCAGCCACCCAGTCAGAATTACATCAAACATGGTGCCTTCCAGGACTGACTGGTCCACTGCCAGGGAAGGATGACATGGTCTAGAGGTAAACAGGCAGGAGCTGGGCACCCAAGTCACACCTCCTCAACTCCAACTCTCCCTGCAATTTTTCTGTGCATCACTTATCCCTTCCCACTGCCTCACTTTCTCTAAGGACAGCATTCCTTTACAATACAGTGTAAAATCTTCTCTATTCTGATGCTAATTATGGTATTGCTAGACTTCGTCAGTCATCATTACTTCTACCAAGTTACTTTTCTGATTCATTCAAGACCACTGGAGGTATCCGCTTTCTGCATACTTGTACCTGCAGTGCACAGCAAGAGTTCACAGGATCTACTGAGGTTGTGTGGGTGTGTTTCATGAGAGAACTGGTCCAAAACATTTAAACTGGTATTAAATTAGGTATTACTAAAATTTGCATTTACTTTTTTTTTCCCAGTATGGAGCTTAAACCAAGCTGCAAAGCTGTGGAAGTGTGATTCATCTACTATCCCAGCCAGTCCTCCTTAAATCATTTATTCAATGCCCCCGATGTTAGCAATTCTTTACATGTACTTGATCTCCGACAATTAGAAAAGAAATGTTAGACTGGGGACACGACTAAGGAAAAGCTATTAAACAGGCCTTTGTTTTAAGACAGAGAAGGTAAAAGCATTCCTTGATGCAATAAAAAGGGAGTATTTACATGCTATGCCCTAATTAAGATTTTTTTTCTGTAATTCTACTGGCTGTCCTAGAAGAGCCATAAACATTGAGTAAAATAATCTCAATTTATACTGCTTTGTTCTATGCCTTCAAGTACCGTACATGGCTGTACTCCAGATCAAGTAGTTGTCCTCAAATGCCTTCCAATGAGCCCTGCCAGATTCTGCGGTTCAGAAGTAATTTAAAGGCAGAAAGCTGTAGCAAATGAGACCTAGTGGAAAACAGAGAAAGCTTTAGTTCATCCTAACTGTTTGCAGAATAGAAATGGAAAACCACAAAGAAAGATAGGAAAAATAAAAGGAAGTGCCAAAATGCCGTATTTTCCCCGAAGGTGAAGCTAATGATTCATCAACATCATGACGTATCATGCACAAGTGTCTTCTAACCATTTGAGAAATTTATAATACCCCCAAAAAAACAAAAAAAAAAAACCAAAAAAAAAAAAAAAAAAAAAAACCAAAAAACAAACACAAAAAAACCCACAAAAAACACCAACCCACAGAAAAACACTATCCTTGTGGAACCATATCTTTGTTTTTAAATAGCTTTTATCCACTTTTCTTTTTTCCCTTTCTTAATTCTGGTATGTTATTTTACACTTTCAATCACCTGCACTGAATAAACTAATTCCTCTTAGTTAGAGCAGGGACCATCAACCACTGGACATTAAATGCAGCCAACTGTTCCTAACTTCAGCAGATGGTTCTCTTCTGCTGGCCAACAGAAACTTTATGGTCCTTTTCCTAATTTCTCTCAAGAGATACAGAAATTCCTTATTTAGAAAGCAATCACTCCTGCAGTATAATGTCTCCCATATGCAGTCTATTTTCAGTTGCCCACACTTCTACCCCCCCCCCCCCCAGGTACACTGAAAGCATCAAAGAGAAACAGGCTGACAGCAGACCCAAGCTAAAGCCATCAGATGTCACAAGAGGTCCTTGCATCTGTGTATGTATCATAGGCTTTTCTGCTTAAGCTTAATTAACAACATATTCAAACCACACGATGGGGTGCAGTAGTACCCTGGGGTGCTGTGAAGGACATCAGCTTTCAGATGAAACTTGAGGAGCAAAATTCCTGCGGAAATTAAAGTCACTTTTCCTGACTGCAGAGAGTCTTAAAAGAGGGGTCTTAAAAATGCCCAAAAAATTTTGAAAACAAGAAAAAAAATAAGAAACCCAATGGTGGTTCAGAAGCTACTGATTTAATTATTCATGACTACTGGACTACTAGATTTTCCTTGGATTCTTGAAGATTTTTCCTGTATCCTTGCATGACAGCATATAAAATAAGAAATCCTTGTGGTGAGGAAATCTCTCCTCTGCAACAGAATATGGAGAACTTTGCTTACCTGGAACAAAGCTCTGCCACACTCATAGCTGTGCTTCTTGCCATGTCCTCCCAGCCCAGGAGGGACAGACACTTTGGTTTTATTTCCTGAAACTTTCAATTACAACCATTAAGGACTCAAAATAATTTTTTTTTTTTTCACAGAAGGCTTAAAAACATTTTTTCTCAACTTTCCCAAAATAATTCCTTTCTTGTGATGAATGCAAGCATAACAGTTTTCAAACTGATATGAATTCATATGGCGAAGTAGAGGGAAAAACAGTTACATGGCTATTAAAAATATAGTTGAACTACAGCATATGCTACAAACACACTACACATACATTTTAGTAACAACTTAGAAACAAATTTTAATGTGGCTGAGCTATTTCTGCTTGCCAAATGAAACTTTTGTAGGATACTTTTTTACAACTTCTTATGACACAGTTTTTTGAGGATAGCTGTGAATCACTGCTTAGTCAAAGTTGTGGTATAATGTGCCCAGTTTGTGAGATTGTACTGTTTTGTTTTTAATACAAAACACTTTTACATATTGCAATTCAAACTACAGACATAAACTCTCCAAAACAGTAACTTTATGTTCAAATAAAACAGGTGCACCAAAGTGTAATGTTTCCAGTTATTTATTTCACTGTTGAATTTTTGGTAGTTTGTTAAATGTTCTGTAAGCTTTTAGACAATTAAATATCTGTTACATCATTTGTATCTACTCATTCATGTAAAAAGCTTGCAATCTCTCTGCAGAGAGTAATCAAACACTTACAGAATAATTTTCTACCGTGCAACAAAGATGCTGGATCTGGGGTCTAACGATTTAAAAGATGCCAGTAGGCAAGACCCATAGGCTGATAAACTCCTCCAGCTAAAAATTCTAGGACACAAAGCAGTTTTCAAAGTTGGTGCTGGCTATTTCAGTAATTCTCAATACTGGACTCAGAGCAGGATTTAATTACACTGATCCTTCATGTATACAAAGGGTTTTATCCAGGAGCAAGGTATGCCCTACTTTCTAGGTGCTCAGTCTTTAAGAAGAGCATCTTTACTACAGAAGGTAAGCTACACAGTTGGTTAGCAAAGATGTATGAAGTTGAGAGGTAAAAGAAATGTATTTTTAAGAAAGCAAGGAAAGAAAAGTTCAGATCACTGAGTTCCTTCTCAACCTTACTGTGAGCCCAGTTCTCAGATCTGCTGAGGGTAAGGGAGAAAAGGGCAGTCTCCTCGTGTGAAATTGGGGCTCTTCTGTCCCAGCTTCTGCCTGCAAAACTCTTAAGAGCATGAGAGGCAAAAACATTCGCACAACAGTCAATTATTCATTAGCCTGAAACTCAGGGGTGTGTGGAAGGAGGAAGGATCTACAGCTTTACTGGGCTGAAAAGGAGGCTTTGAAAGCAGTAAATTGCTGAGATGTTCAACTGCGCAGAAAAGGAGAAAAACTAGAATACCTGAGGACACAAACTTACCCAGGAATTACACAATCATGCATTTCCAAAAGTAAGTGCCAAAGAAGCATTTTATTTACTTATGACTTTTTTCCATATTACCATATGAAAGCAATTGGTACTTCTTAACATGACAGAGATCATAATTTACAACAGAAGACCACAGGAAATACAGTGTAGGCTGCACACATGATTACTCTGTAGATATTTGCACCAAGACCAAATTCCACCATTAAGACATTTTATTTCTGTATTCCAATGTGATGCAAACAGTGCTCTCACTAAGGCATAGAGAAGGTTTCTGAGAAAAGGCACGTGTCTTCTCATCCTTACATAAAACCCCCCACAGAAATACACTCATTTCCCTATTGAAAAAAAAAAATAAAATAAAATAAACCAAGCCTACTGGAAAACCCACAAGATTTCTTAATTGGATAGCTCTTGTTAGAATACATCTGTCAAAGGGAGGAGTCTGCTGAATCAGAAGATTATACTTATATCTATATCAATATATCCATACTATACTTACATCACAGTACAAGTCTTTAGTGTTTTAATCTTGCCATGGTCATTTTCTCTTTATTTTTTAAATATGCAGCAATTGCTGGATTTTGAGTAACAGAAACAAAAAAAAACAACCAAACAAACAAAACCAAACACAGAAACATGGCTGTAACTGTTATAACTGTTTATGAAATCCATCTAGTTTTTGGATCACTTGTTGTTGTGTTATAGGCAATTATTTCTGGCCAGCCATTACTTTATTGGTGGAAAGACTAATGGTGGGGGGTGTAGGTCCTCTTGTCTTAGTGCTGCCTGATGTGGCACTTTCCCAGACCCACAGCTGGCAACAGCTGCACAGTTCCCTCCTGGGTCCCCCCTGCTTTCACCTTGTACAGCAATACAAAAAAAGGTTGATATTGTAAGGACTTTAGTAAATGTAACCTTTTGAAAGAGATACCCTTTCCTACATAAAGCATAAGTAGCATAAATTAGCATTTTCTCCACTGAATACCTTTGTTTTATTTAAAAATGTCAGCAGTGTTGGTCTTTGAGACACTCAAAAGTGGTGGAGAAAAACAGGAAAATACTTGGTAAGTTCTGACAGCTTTTAAAATTAGTTTTATTCAGTTAAGCACTTTTCGTAATGCACTGCAAATGTTGTGAACACACTGCCACATCTGCAAAACAACAGTGTGGAAATCCTTCCTTCTACCCAGTGTGTGTGATTTTCAGCACCGTGTTATTTCTACGGAGACTGGAGGGCCGCATAGACTTGTCTCTGAAGTACATACACACTTAAAATGTTTATGAAGTTAATCACTCTAAGCCTAACTTACTTGGTCAGGTAACACTGCTAACTAGAAACAACACAACGACACAAAAACAACCTCTGCTAAGTGTGACAGCAGAGTTACATTTGCATGTTACAAATACACCCAGACAACAGTCACCTTATTCATCAGTGAGCATGACCACAAAAATGCCAACCCCAAACAACAACAAAAGAAGGCCACTTCTTTACACTGTGGCTTATCGAACAGAAAGCAAATAGAGCAAGTATTGTTTCTTACCGTGGTGAGATCTTCCACACTGCCACCATGTGTAGGGAAATACCATTAGAACAGTTTGCCAAAAATTTCCTCATGCACCAGGAAAATTGTATTAGCAGCAAAGATACAGCTTTGAGAGACGTTGACAGCAAATCTATGCAGCTGGTTGAAATGTAGGAAGGTCATCATCTGCTAATTAATTTATAATGTACTCTTCCTTGCTCTTCTGTTTATTCAGAATATTTTCTTAATAATAATAATAACAATGATAAGCAGTAATATCATCTTCTCACATTTAATATTATTTTACTTTATTAATACCTTAACTGCCCAATTCACTACATTTTAAAATGTATTTATCAGATTCATTGGCACAAATGTAAATAATACTTGTCTCAAGGGCCCCTAATGTAGTAATTCTTCCAATCACTCAGTACAGATGTTAACAATAAAATTTGAATGGATTAGCACATCAGTACAAAACTCTACAAGGCTTTCTGCAAACCTTGTTTCCACTTTTATTTCATTGTGTGATTGATAAAACATTGCTATCTGTACAGCACATCTCCTTTGAAATCCAACAAAAATAATGCTGCAGTTTTGGTAAGCGCCTTTTGAAGTTCACTCAGATTAATAATATTACAAGTTAACACCGCATGTTTATTTATATTTCTGTGCTGCCAGGGAAGTGCATTTAAATATTGCCTCAGAAACAGTTTACAATATGCAGTGTCTGCTGCAAACCAAATTCATTTGGAGAACACATTGATGTGGCAGACTGGAAACCACAAAACCACATTTGTTATTACTTATCAGTGCTGTTTTCCTAACCCTATGTAAAAACAAATAGGTAAAAGTCTTCAGAAAAGCTATAACAAACTGGCATTTATCTTTTTCTGTAACAGGAATACTGATTCTCAGTGTTACAATAATGTTTCTAATAAGAACAGGGATGAACTCTGGCACTCTGTAAAGCACAATCTTTAAATTAAGGTCCTAATCCTGTAGTCTGTTTCAGGCAGGCAGAATCACGCAACTGCACTGAGACCCAGTAATTTAATTAGAACTATTCATATGCTTAAAGTTATAAATGTGTTTAATTACATGCTGAATTAAGCCCAGACTGGGGTAAACTATGCCTCAAATCCAATACTGTGCTTTCCAAACTAAATTCATGTTGTTATTAAAACATCCATTTCACAAGCAGAGAGATTAATCTAGCCCATCTCCCAAAACAAGGCCAAATAGTTTGGGAGGTACAAAAACTGATGCTGCTCCCTATTAAGAGAAGTATGTAACAAATATTGGTTAGAAAGCTTAATGTGCTTCTATGGGGCCTCTAGGGTTGGATTTACAAGTTTTTTCCAATACCTCAAAATTCATATACAGGGAATAAAAAAGTCTAAGTGGGCTGGATGCCTATACTACTAGTAAGCCTATCCACTCTGCATAAATACCTTAAAAAAATTTGACCAGGACTGTTGTCATTTGCAGGTGTCTGCATACCTTGAGAATCTAGATCCTAAGAATTCGTCCTTGGATATAACTGTGATGAAGACTGTTGCTGAACCAACACAAAGTTGAAGATGTTGACCTGCTTGAGGTGTGCAAATACAGAACAACATAATCCTAAAAACATTAACCAATGTGGGATAGCGTTAAGTTCCTTCTTTTTTCATTAATTCTGATAGAGACTTAACTTATGCAATGAATGACTTGTTTAATCGCATGTTAATAAAAATAATGTTAGCACAGGCCCATGAAAATTTCTAACAGATACTTAAGAAGTAGTAGATAGATACCTTCTAATGCCCAGACAGAAGAGGCAACTGTCCCACCTGAGAGGAACTCATCAGACAAGCCCAGTAAAATAATAACTAATAACATAACTAATTATCCACCCTTTTCATGAACGTTGAATTCCCGCTGCATCTTGGGCTCTTGCAACAGAAACATGCTGGGACAAAAAGACCCCTTCTCTTTTCTAGGTAGGGCACCTCTCGGTTTTGTTTTTAGAAATAGGAATGAAGTACCTACTAATTCCCTCCTCCTGGTGTGAAGGAGTGGCTCCATATATAACTATTTGACTTGTGCAACTAATATATACTAGGGGATTATTTACCCTCTTGCCTTTGCACAGCTCTCTGTATTTTATTACGTATGTATTAACTTTGCTGGCCCCAGAAAAGGGAAGAACTGTGACTCTCAGGAGAGTCAGATCATATCTCTGGGAGCTCCTGCTCTGGTAGAGCAGCTCCTACTGACTGCAGCATGGCAGCTGCTAGCTCATTAAATGCAGGAAAACTCCTTTTGGTGGCTTGGCATTTTGTGTTTCTTACAGCTGCCAATGCTAGAGACACAAAATGTAGAGGACTACAATGTCCAGAAATTAAATATGGAGAAATATAGGAAAAAAATAACCCTTGTTTCAATATATAGTATTAGGGCTTCAGGAGGACTGCTCTGAATACACATCTTCCAGTATTTGTAATGATGCTACTTTTTCATCTAAATAGAAATAATCTGAAAGTCAACAACTTGACCTACTGTAACACATCCTCATTCTTGTTATTATTACTCTAATATATTACTTTATAACTGAGAATTAAGATATTTCAAACAATCTTTCATAAAATCACTTCATTACTCTACCATTTGTTCTATTATCTCCCTTAAGTACTGAAAATAAATTTAAGAATGCGATTTTCATATTCAAAACCAGGTCTTTATCCCTGAGGTCTGCGCTTCACAGACTTACACGAGGGTTTTTCTGTGTGTTCCCCCGTATCTGCTATTAAAGGCAGTGGTATTATGTCCTGTCACTAAACCACAAATGTAATTATGAGGTGGAACTTCTTGGCCCAGCTCCAATGTTTAAACACATACTTAACAATGCCTAAGGAAATGCAACTAACCCCCACCTACCCCCCTAAGCCTACAAAAACAAACAAACTTTACTAGCAGTTCTACATCCCATCCCGTGGGATTAGACACAGGAAACAGCATGAAAAATGAAAATACTCCAGGAGTATTTAAATTCCATTTTGAAAAGTAAATCAGAAATATTAACCAGAAAAAGAGCAGTATCTGTATCCATGTGGGAACTGAGTGACATGAAAACACCATAGTGGTCGGTACTTTCTCTCTGTGATTTTTTTTGCAAGTGAAGTATTTAATACAGCCACAAAACACAATGCTTTAAGTGTCTTTCTACGTTCTTCTACTGCTCAGTAAGTTTTAAGAGGGGCTCCTAAGAAGTAAACCCTTCCAAAAATGTGTGCCTACTTAAAAAGGGTTAAAAGACAAGTAACTAGTAATCTTACAAATTATATGGGTTCTTCGTATGTCGAAAACTGACCTCCATTTTTTTCCTCCCATGAGTTTAGATATGACTGAACAGCTGGGACTCAGACTCCGGCCAAAGACTGCTATTATTTTGCCAGCAAGTTCTCATGTGGAAGCATATTGAACTTTTAAGCCTTTCATCACAGCTGGTAAGTAAGAGCGAACATGACTTAGGAGAGACAAGACTCAACTACCACAACAAAACCTGAACTAAAACCAAACCAATATACCCTGGAATATCTCATACGTAACGCAAGAATGTTGGTTAGTCCTTTGTTTTTCCAAAATATTTATTCCAACTTTAGCTTTTGCCATGAAAAATTAATCAGTCTCCAAGTATATCCTAAGCTCCCACTGCTACGTGAAGAAAAAAAAAAAATTCTGTTAAAATGCTTTTACTGAAGTGATAAGGAGTAAAGCTGCATTTTTATTCAGATGAAATTCTAGATTAACTTTTAGCTATTTTTTTCTCATATCAAAGGATGTCTGAGAACATATTATAGAAAATGGATTATGAACTAACATTTTATCAATAATCTCATTAACCCTTATGTGATGTTTCTTTTCTTAGTTCTTATTTTCACTGTTAAGCACTTTCATTTTAATGGAAAATGTTCAATTAGCAACTGAAGTACAATGACTCAGATAATATGTTTTCATCTTTTTTTTTTTTTTTTTTTTTTTTTGTAAAAGGGTGGTTTGGCTATTGGAGAATGCAAATATTTTCTTAGTTTACCCACAATAGCAGTATTTCCTACCATTCTGATTGTGTGCTTTCTTTATGCATTTGTATTTTATACTTTTAAATATATAATATTCAGTGGAATAAAGAATGGATTTTAAAAACCACAGAAATGCATTCCATTATTAAGATCAATATTTCAGTAAATATTATCAACTTTTTCTTTTAAAACTCATTTGGTCTTTCACAGAAATCAAAACAGTGCAAATGCTGCCTGAAAGTTTTAAGCTCTCTTTTACATACACAGTGGTATCACATCATATACTCCTCCCTTTACTTGATGAACACAGACTGTTTACTCAGTACTCTTGAATGCATTACTGTTTTCTATCATTTGACATGTGTCTTTATGTTTTATTGCAGAAATCATCAAAATTACTATAAAATATATGGAAATATGTAAGGATACACATAATACAAAGTGCCACTTAGAGCACTCAAAATATTTTTCTTTTTCTTATTTCAAGGCAAAATTCAGCTTCTAATGAAAAGTAAAAGTGCATGTGTGAAGAACAGTAAGTGATGAATAAAATCAATGACCCTTAAGAGGCACTTTCATTTTTGGGGAATATCACTATTATAGCAGAAGCACCATTTTTTTCCACTGAGATTTACATCTGAATTAAAGCATAGGATACCTAACAACAACACTTCTAACGAACCTCCAAAGTTCACCACATCTGTCATTGACCTATAAAAGAATAAAATCCCGGACCAAGTACAAATCCCTGGAAAATAAATAAGATAAAAGAATAGATTTTAAAAGTCTCAAACTCTTTATTATGTAAAGTAATGTGCAGTTAAGCTGAACTGTAGGAAAAATTTGTAGGGGACTGTAGGGAATTGCGGACAAACTTCCATTTTCCTCTGCAAAGAAAAGCCCCCCTCTCACAGGCTCCCCTCAAGTGTATGACTCCATTGACAACACCAACTCCCTTCATGCAGGCAGGTCAACTTTCTCCTCTAGCCAGAAACATAAAACATAAGACTGGGAGGGACCTTTCAAGTAACCAAGCTCAGCTCTCTCCTACTAGAGGTAACCTTGTCCTGTCATCACTTTTATAAAAATTGGTAAAAATTCACTGTCAAAATTATACAACTTTCTGTTCCTTTGCCCATCAACAGGCTACATTAAAACCTCATGAGTTACAAACCAAGATGCAAATTTTTGCTCTTGCATTACACCATAATCATTCCCCTACCCTGGTATCGAGATACAGGAAGAGAAGCCACAGCTCTTCATCCAACAGCTGAATAATTGCCTTATGGCTCGTTCCTGTGCCCAGTGCACTGACTATATTACATGAGATTAAGCCTCTCATACTGTTTGATTTTCATAAAATTGTAAATAATTACAGAAATTTAATCAGTCAGAAATCAGGGTGTCGAGGCTATTTGCTATCATAAATAGCACAGGCACCATAAGGAGAGCAACACTCCACCCTTGCATCTCTCACTTAAGTGGAAGTATGTCTAAGTGGTGGGTGACTAAAAAGGGCAGGCAAAACTCACCTGCTAATTTAGCTAAAACAAACATAAGTAGTGTATGTGTAAGGCACTAAAAAGGGGCAATCTGCTGTATCCAAAAAGATCAGCACTTGGTTTCCAATTAAGTATTTCAGCAGGACTGAGGACGTAGCCCCTGAAATGGATCAATTACCCAGTTCTCAAAAAAATCTTCCCATGTTCTGTAGCTCAACTCTTCTAACAACACTCCTCTGAAATACTGACCTTAAGCCACGTCATCCCTTCCACAGCTCATTCTAAAAGCATCAGAGACTGCCACCAGACTTATCACTTGATAACAGCAAAGCTATTTGCAGACTCCTTTAATGTGTTTTCAATGTTCAATTTTAGAAAGAGCAGCAAAACTATAGAAGTCCAGTCACATTACAAATATCATGTGGCCAGGTTTGTAGAGCACAACACAAACAAAGCAATCCATAACACACCACTAGTATAGACATTGTTCCTGAATACTACAATTTCTGAACTAATTTAAGGGCAAAAGTATTTGGAAGTTAACATCCCTCTTTATATTGGCACTTTTCTGAAGTTTTTGTTTTATTAGTGTTTAAAGTCTGCAAGTGCCATATGCTACTGAGAATATTTACTGGTGATAAAAAGCCATCCCATTGCTCTTACAAACCTCTGCATGGAGGAAGTCTGCATAGTCAGAAAGTGATTAGCAATCAAATTTTTTCATCAGTTACCAGAAAACAGGGAAAGACAAACTTTACAAAGTGTATATGCTAGCACATCTGAATCTACTTCACATCTTGAGTGAAGGAGCTTTGTGTGGAAACAAATTTGGCACTTAGTTTTCAAGGAGCAACAGCAGAATTTAAGACTCAGTTCATTAGTACATGACAGAGATGCAAAAATGAAGTTTGGTGATTGTAGATACAAAACAGAGCAAGATGCCAACCTGACAGTCACATTATCAAAGCTCTAACAAGAAAAAACAACAGTATGAGAACAGCATCCTACACAGACTAGGCTGTGACTGAGCAAACCTCTCTGGAGGTAGGAAGCCAAATCCCACTGCTGAAAAGATGACAGTACTTCAGAATTAAAAAAGAAGGGAAGGGATTTGCTCTCTTCTTCATTATCTGTGCACTGAGAACAAAAACAAAGGCACCTGCAAATTACCCTCTGGCAGTACCTCCCTGCTTCTATGGATTACAGATAGAGACCACAGCAGCTGCATCGCTAGCTTGGATGCCTCAGTTTAGTCCAAAAATCCCTCCATAGCATGATTGCAGACCTTTAATATACCTACCAAAATATTACATGCAGAGTTAAATCAATTTGATTCAGTCAACTCTGGAAAAACAAACGTGAACAAAAAAATCCCACAAGTGCATGAAAACTCTGAGTATATAAACATTCATTCCACAAATCTGTGCTGTGGCTCTTGCCCAAAACAAGAACGTCACTGTTTCTCAACAATGATGAAAACCAATGTCATACAAGATCCTCCTTTACTAAAATATTACTTCAATGAAATATGCCATACAGCAGTTTTAGTGCACTGAGAGGCTCTGCACAATCAGATGTAAACCCCCCTCAGAAATAAACCTTTTTTTTTTCCCATCGAACACTATGCCTGATCTTCACTGCTCAAAAATTCTCTGAAGTTATCAAGTGAAGAAGGGAGCTATCAGTACAGTAAAAATCAGTAAATTCATCTATTTCAAAAAGGTACAAGAAAATCCTTTCAAATAACAGAAAGTCCCATTTCATTCACTGTAAAATTCACCCCATGCCTGATACGAAAAATTTTGAAGTACCAAGAAATATTCCAGGTAAGTGAGTATTTATGTATAAGCAGTGATTAGCAAAAAATTTCAGAAAGGCTGTCAGGCTGAAAGATGAGATCATCAACTTAGGTCCTTCAGCTCATTATCTTAGCCTCTAGCCAAACCATTACATCACAACTGGAAAAATATACCGTTCATATTATAAAGGAGTCACACTTGAGGTTACTTGAAAATGACAGAAGACAGAAAAAGAATGGCTCCACAGACCATATACTCACTACTAAGTTACAACTGTGGGACAACTATAAAAAAAAAAAAATCCCACAGTGATACGATTATCCCAGCCATGATACAACCATATGCAGTATAAACAACATATTAAGGCACAAAAACCCTCCTCACAAGTATCCACCAAGATCCTTGGTCTGCAACCTGTAACTTCAGTTTCTCAAATTGTTGCCTCCTGTGTCCAGTCCTGAAAACTTCTAGTGGTTTTGGTGAAGTTAACCCTAATTCATGCATACTCCCTGCATTTTGAAGATTTCAGCCTCAAAGTCAGTCTTCAGCTGCTCCTCTGCCTCACTCCTCGGCCCTAGGTTTGTCACAAATCTCTCCATCTCCAGGTTCTTACGCCCTGTCACCTGTATTAAAGGAGCACAATACAACTAAAATCCCCACCATGCACATTCCCAACAGGCCTCCTCTACATGAGCTAACTGAAAACAAAAAAATGTGCTTCAAACTCATTTATTTTATGACCCTGTTTGTTCATGCCTAATGCTTTAGCACACAGGGCACACTGAATGGTTTTGTATACTGCTTTCCTGCAGTGTATGATCTCTAACTTATTAGCATAGTTTGAAATAACCTTGTGCCTAAGGTGGCAGCTCATTTTTACTCGGTTCCCTTGACAAACAAAGCTCCACATAGTTATCTGCAAGTCACCTGTTGTCTCCCTACAGATAATTTCAACCTCTCTCAAGACATGCCCTTGTCTACCAGGAAACTCAAAGTATTCATCCTTTCTTCAACCTTTAGATCTCCTTCTTGGAGAGTCATTCATAATCCAAACACCTTTATTCTCCGCCTTGCTCTACACTGCTTACAGGGATGTTTCTTACCGAGAATCTCAGCAAAGTTACTGATATCACTGCAAATAAAAGCAAGCATTTTAACCTTGGGGTAGGACTAAGAAGTCTGCATTTACTTCCAAGTTCTGTAAACTTCATACACAAAATACAGCAACTCACACTTCTCACACCTGAATTCTTTACCAGAAAACTGATTTTACACACACGCACTTCCCAGGAACACCATTAGGATAGAAATCATCATGTTTTACCAGACTCCCAGCTCTTAATGTAGGTCACAAAGTACGTAAATAAGAATTGATTATGAAAGGCAGGAAGTGAAAACAGTCCATATGTAGCTAATATTGCTACCGAAACCTAAACTTCTGCATTTCCTGCCATTGTGACTTTAATTATGAAATCATAATGTTGCACTAAGATAACTGCCATGTTTAGTTTCCTAGCTGTCTTTAAAGGAAATATTAAAGAGAATTAAAACACAACAACAACAGCAAAAAACCCTACTCACAAACCCCAACCAAACACAACCACTAAAAGAAAAAACTCCACTCAAAACAAACAGCAATGAACAACAGAAAAAGCCCACAAAACTCAGAAGTTTTCCAAGTTCCCACCTCACCAGTGCATTATTGAAGGAGGTTCACTCACAGATTTCAGCTTGAGTTGTGCTCTGGTCCCTTTTTGTTGGAGTTAAAGGGAACAGGAAGGTGATGGACTGTCCCAGAGGAGCAAAGTCTATCCATTCTGTCTCTGGATAATATAACCTATCTCTGTATGAAAAGACACTTTGGCATGGATCTGCCTATGAATTTATACAGAGTTAAAAAGACTGAAGCAGAAACAGAACTAAACCAAACCAAACCAACCCGCCTCAAACAACAACAAAACTAAACGACTGTTTCGCTCTGTGCTCGCCATGGAAGATGTTAGGTAGATGTACCCTGACTGGAGCATTTCTTTTTTCTGTGGGTTGAGAACCAGCCTGAAATTTAAGCACCAATGATAAACTCCAGCAGAGAAATATGGACAAAATGATAGGTAACAGACCACAAGCCTGAGATGGTGTTCCCTCAACTTTTGCAGGAACTCATATAGACACAGCTGAGCTATTACTGCTCATGATAATCTTATTTGAACCAATCTCTGTACCAGAGAAGTGTGAGATAGCACACACATTGCCAACCTCCTAATAGGGCTCTCAGGAGGATCCGGAAAACTGCAAAACAATTAATTTGATGTACACATTGAGCAAATTGATAGGAACTGTTACAAAGAACAGGGAGCTAGATACCACATGCTGGGGAAGAGACCACACGGCATTCGAAAAATTGCTTCATAAATCCATTAGCATTGCTAGAGAATCAATGTATGTGAGGACAAACATGATCCGATCAATCCACTTTTTTGATTTCCAAACAAATAAATAACTAGTTAAAAGATGGGAAATAAAAAAAATTGGTATTAAACATTCAGTTTCTCTATAAAAGTAGGTCACTGCCAGTGGTCCAAAGGAGTTTTGTAGGACACAGATGAATAAATGGGTTGGAAAAGATGGAAGAACAGTGTGCAGAAAGAGTACTCTACTGATATCAAGTCACTCATTATAATACAAATGGAGGCTTACTGAAAAAACTGCAAATGATCTCACATAGCAAAGGATTAAATTGTAAAACTGAAGACAAAACTCAGTGTTGGCAGGTATAAAGAATTGTAGGGAGTGGTGGTGAGGATGGGTGGGGAGGAAAACAACTCCAACTGTACATATACAACACAGGCTCTAGGCGAGTTGTTACCACCACAGGGAAAGATCTTGCCTTCATTAGGGACATACATAAGAAAATGATGGTTTAGTTTCAGCAGAATTAAAAAAAAAAAATCAAATATTGTTAAAAATTATGAGGAATATAGACCACCACAGAATACACCCTTAAGCCACCACTTAAACGACAGATGTTACACACTGAATATACTACCTAGCTTGCACACAGTCCTCCAATCCCAGAAAGACCTAACAGAACAAGGAAAGGCAGAGAGAAGAACAAGGATGATCAAAGGTATGAAATGGGTTCTGATCAAGGAACTAAACAGACATGGATTTTCCAGCCTGGAAGACAAACAATCAACGTGGTATCAAAGAGATCTGTGATAAATGGAACACCATAAAGGCAGTGGGTAAGGAATCATTTGTCTCTTACAAGATAAGAACAAAGGAGAATCAAATGAAATTATCAGGTAGTAAATTCAAAACAAAAGAAGGTACTTCTTTACACATACATTGTTCTACCTTAGGACTCACTGCACAGGATATTGTGGATGATAAAAATGCACATGGTTTTAAAAACAATGAGAGAAACTAATGGAAGAAAAATCTATCAGGGGCTATTAAACTGAAGATACCATCTCTGCTTCAGGAAGTTTGTGAGATGCAGATTGCTGAAAGCTGGGAAAATATACTGGGAAAGCACTATTACGTGCTTGCCTTTTACTGTTCTTCACTAGGCATCTGCTGCCAATCCCTGGCTGAGACAGGACAGGCTATGACAACAGCCAGTCATGCAGCTCCATCGGAGTTGATCTTGAGGACAAATAGGACACCCAGAGTCCATGGTTCAGTCAGATGGTTTCACTTTCATCTTGAACCAGACCGGTCCTGCTGACTGAATGGGTTGTAGTTGAAAACATCTTTTGGTTTAGCAGCATCCAAAATGAAATTCGCCTGCACACTCGGAGCCCGCTCGGCAACGTGAGCACGTCAGCAGGAAGCGGGGACAATGAGCGGACTTGCTTCACAAGTACACTCCTAACCCACACCAAAACATTCATGCAGATACACCTGTGCCCAGTGAAACACACCCTTGCCCTGAGAGTCTGACCACTCTCCTGAAGCAGTGACCCTCCTGCATCCAGCATGTGCCCTTCAGAACGTGCCATGCCCCAAAGGGTGACTGGGGCTGAACCGGCTCTTCCTACAGGATCGGTCCTGAAGCATCTTCTCAGTTACATCCCACTCTGCTTAGTGCTCTCTGGGTACAACTACAGAATTAGGCCTTTAAGCATAAAGCTGCAGACATGAGGAAACTGTCATCTGCACATTTCTAAGGAGTTTTTAAACTCCTATCTTTCACGTAGCAAACAGCTACTTTTCACCGAGCAAATATACATATATGCTGATCAGTGATGACCAGCTTTTAACTGTCTCTATACTAAAAAAATACAACTGGTACTTTTATTATCAGAAACCTATAATTCTATTCACATTCTGAAAATTATTAAAGAATTCCATGCCTCCTTCCAAGACAACAACCAGTATATAATTCCAACTGATAGATGTCAAAGAAGGTTATAGACTTGCAAAATATATTTTAATATTAGCAAATTTATTGAAATTTTCTCATCACAACAGCTTGATTCTTACAAAGTAGTTAAATATAGCATGACATTGCATTTCTCTTCATGGCAAACACTATTTTAATGCTGTTATATTGCCTTTAATACAAAGGCACGTTTAAGTTGATTTCACAGTTTACTGACAGATGTGATATTTATAAGAAGCATATTCTCCTAGAAAGAACAATACACCTTAAAAACAAACAAACCTTCAAAATGTGTCTGATCCTGACTTCTTTTGCCTAATCATGCAAAGTGGAAAATCTCATCTGAGTATTCAGTGGAATGTCTTCATACGGATAAAAGGCCTTTTGATTTACCCTGAATTCCTGGTTCTACCAATTTAATCTTTTGTATAAGCCTCTTCTAAAGCAGACTACTACTTCCTTAAACAAAAGATTATATGTTCATTTTCGAAGAACAGTGATACTTTTGACCTTGAAACAAAACATATTATTGATGGGAAAAGTCACTGAAGAAACTTCCAACAGATTAACATGACTAAGCTGAACCTTTGCTTTATCTGCAACCTAACTAAAATGAAAGGTTCCCACCCAAAAAGCCTTGTGCAAGGTTCTTGTCATGAAAAATTACAGAGTTCTGTGTAAGAGGGCCAAAGGGCATTCAAAATTTAAAAAAAAAAAAAAAATTCCTTCTGCAAAACTAACAATACAGGACCAGAATCTTCACTTCAGAAAGCCAAAGAAAAACTGTTAAGGCATTTTAAAGATCTGTGACTAGATATCAGTCTTGTTTCATTTACACCAGATCTGGGAAAGCAAGAGAGAAAAATACAATGTTTTTTTCTTATCTTGGTCTGTCTTGTACAGGCTAAAATAAAATCACTTGCCCTGTGGAAAAGCCTCATAAGGAAAACTCATAAATCCTATTTATTTGTCTATTTTTTTCATCATGTAGAGCAATACAAGACAGGGTATTCTTGTCACAGTGCCAGATGGTAAAAGAACCATAACAACCCCAGGGACCACAGTCACTGTACTAAAGATGAAACTAAAATGGAAAAAATTCACGAGATTATCTGACCTTTTGATTATCTCAATTAAACAGCATTAAATTCCATTAATTCCAACAAGCATCCGTAGCCAAAAGTTATGTGCTTATTCTTCCTAAGCAATGTACAAGGGGAATGAAAACTTCAGAGCAACATCCTCCAAAATTATCAAGGTAAGTGGAAGGCTTTGTGCATTTGCTATGAGAAAAAAAAAATGCTGGGAACAGGTTTTAAATCCTTCCCATATCTGGCAATTAAAGTTATCTTAGCAGTACATCCTTTCTCTTAGGGTCCACATTTTATTCAATAGCTAATGCATGTCAAGTCTATGAAAGGTCTTTGGAATAGGAGCTGGAACTTGTGAGCCACTTTCCTGATCACGTGGCCAGAGCAAGTCTCTGCCTCTGCCTAAATAAAGATTTATGGGATCAAAAGGAATTACTTTCAGTCAAGTGCACTTGCTGTGGGATTGATGCTAGACTCTGGATGTTCACCTGTGAAAAAATGTAGGAATGACTTAAAGCAAAGGCAGTGACTGGACCTCAGACCCCAATACTGGGCACCTCTTACTGAGGTGTATCCATCAGAGACACTGATATCCCTTCCTCTGATGATGCTTCCAAAGAAACTAGAAAGTTGTCCTGTATATCTGTGTAGAATTCAATACCCCAGACAATGATACATTGGGGAAAACTCTTTACTGTGAGGGTGGTGAGGCACTGGAAGAGTTAGCCCAGAGAAACTGTGGAAGTCCCATCCCTGGAAGTGTTCAGGGCCAGCTTGGATTGGGGCTTTGAACAACCTGGTTTAGTGGAAGCTGTCCTTGCCCATGGCAAGGGGGGTTGAAACTGGATGGTCTTTGATGTCATTTTCAACCCAAACGATTCTATGATTGAGCAATTACCAGGAAAAAAAAAAAAAAAAAAAAAGACCCTGCAGTCATATATGAATCAGGAATTTTCAAACCAAAAGACCTAGACCAAGTCACTTCTATTCCCTGTCATCTGGAATTCAGCAAGAAGCAACCTGCCCATCTAAACCAGCAGGTCTCAATTTTGTATTTGTGCAGGCATTTCCTCCCTGCATCCCATCTAAAAATCCTATTTTGTTCACTTTTTTCCCAAGCTAAGCCCAGACTCTTCCATCTCTTCCAATGACATTTCAGTAGAGCTCCATTTAGGATCTGAAGGATAGCAAAACATTTTCTAATCTTCATTTTGAGCACACCCCATCTGAAGGTGGCTCACGTACAACCGGTACACGTGCTCATGCAGCACCAGTGTGCCAAAGACAAGATATTTTATGCAGATATTTAAATCAGGTCATACCTGTAATAAAGATAATAATTAAATAATATCCCTGGCACTAGGGTGTTGCAAAGTGAACTTCACATCAAAGAAAAGAGCGATTAAGTTATTTAAAAATTTTGAGGTGTTGTAACAAGATGTTGCTCATTCATGTATGGAAGGAACTTGTTAACAAGTTTGCGCTGTATACAAACATCAACAAACTTGATAGATTTCCTTTGCCTATGTGTCTGCCAACATGTTTTGTTTTTTTTAATACATTTTATGGTTGTCCTCCAAAAGTTGAAATGTTACTTTGCACTAACTATGCTGAAACATTTTGTATGAACATTATTACAACAAGCATAAAGCTTCTGTTTCTGTGTCAAAGTTTGTTAGAAAAGATTTCACAACCTATGATATAAGGAACTCAATTAATTGTATTTTTGAATTTCCCATTGCCAGATGGGATGTACTCAAGACTGGCATAATGATTCAAATACCAGCAGGAGGTCCAGCCACCCAGAATGAAGAAGATGGCACCGTGGGTAGAGAAAAATTTCCCTCAAAATGGCTCTAATACTTGAAGCTGAACATGCTCGAACTAAAACAAATTCTTTGCAGCCACGAAAGGATTTGCTGAGACACCGGGTCACAGGGGCTAATGGCACTGTGACACATCTACTAAATCTTCTCTCGCAAGCTTAATGCAATAAGGAAAATCCCTTTGTGGCTGATACTGTCACAGGTGTCACTGCAGAGAGGAGGTAGCCAGGGAGGCAAAGGAGGTCCTGGGGCTGTGACTGTGACTCTGCCCAGCACCCCCTGGCTCTGCAAAGGGAGTTAGGAGCTAGCCAGGTCTGTGGTTGGTCTGACCCTGTTCAAGAGGAGAAAATGAAATGTGACCTGGCAAAGGAAAGGAAAGAGTGAATCCAGCGAGTGGTCTACGGCCTTGCTGGAGGGATAAAACAAGAGAGCAGCTTACGCCGTGACCTGCTCAGAGAGACGATCAGTGGGACATCCTTCCTCTGGTTTAAGGAGCTGGGGAAAAAAACACGGACAGACATGAAATTACTGAAGGGAAGGAGGAAGACACACTTCTTCCTCCTACTTCAACTTATTTGCTTGATTTTATTTGGAGAAATCTGAAACGGTCTTGTTAGGATGAGAAAAAAAACGAGACGCAAGCAGCTTATTTTTGTCCAGGAGGGGCAGACATTTAAATTACCAGTCTTGCTACCGATTTTGGACACTAGCCATGGCTGGGGATTTTACCCGTAATTCTCACTGACATTAATTCACAGACTGGCTCCCTGACCAGAAAAGGTCTTGCTCTGGCCTGACCCATAACAAGGAACCTGGGGTGGAGGGTTCATCTGACTCATGGTAATTGCCTTACAGGCATATCGGATAAAACACGGTTTCTGAGGTATCAGGTCTACGTACAGATACAGGATCTGCAATCTCCTGGCACAGCCTGTAACAGCCAAGGAAAATTGTTACTGTAAGAACTGAGTACGTCAGTAGGAAGCAAGTGATAAAACCATTTTCTCTTTCTCCCAAATATATAGTTTAAGAAGCACAAAACCCGAGTTTTTGAGATCCACAAGAGAACTATCTGAACATAGTAAGAGTAATTCTGAAAAGCTACTGCAAGGCACTGTTCTTCATTAAATGAAGTCACTGTAATATTTGTATTAAGCACTTATTCTTGCATTTTAAAAATATATGCTGAAATCTGCTACCTATTGAAGATAATCTACTCAAAGTATCAAAGAAGAAACATGTATTAGTAGACTCCTCTTAAGTCACACAGCCACATTATAACTCAAATTCTGTGCAGATATTTATTTTCCCTCAGTGTGGATGAGATAGGGATGAGACTAATGCCACAAACACTTAAAATCAGCAACCACATTTATAAAAAATAAAGACTGTAAAACACAAGTGAAAATAGAGTTGTTACCTATTTATTTCTCCCTTGAAGATCCTTGAAGACTGAATTTGTGCTTTCCCTGTGGCATGCTACATTAAAAAGGCAGCAAAACTGAAACTGTATTCAAGATAATTATGCATCTTATCCAACACCCTTAAAATAGTAACAAGTTTGTGATAGTTCTACCTGTCATTTTGCAAGAAAACTTCCCTACATATCTTGAATCAGCTCAAGATACAGTTTCGAAAGAAAAGGGAGAATGGGGGGAAGATTTCTGATGGTTATAATTGAAATGGGATATTTTCTCATCTGTCCTTTTGCAGAAGAGGGTTGGGTTTTTTTAACAATTGCTTAGAAAAGTTGTTCTCATTTCTTTGGATCATCTCTCAAATTTATCAGAATATCTCTCAAATTTATCAGAATATCTCTCAAATTTATCAGAATATCTCTCAAATTTATCAGAATATCTCTCAAATTTATCAGAATATCTCTCAAATTTAATCATCTTGAAATAGTTTATTTACTCATTAAATTTTGTGCCAAGTCATCTACATAAATGTCCACAAAAATATACATATTCATTTTATATTTGGCAATACTTTACTTCAGAAATCCTGACTTGCCCAGCAGAGTCTGAAAAAAAAATTCTTTCGAACTAAAGGAAGGAAGGAACCAAAGGAAGGAAACTTGTAAACTACTAAATTTCCTGCATAAATATTTCTTGTGTCCCTCATTTGGGCATTGCAGATTGGAAACTAAGCCTCTGCTTCTGGGAGAGCACGCTCCCAAATTTCAAGTTAATGCAGTTTTTCAATTATTCTTTAACATGAATCATTAATGTGAATATTTATGCTGAATCCATTAAGTACTACTGCTTTGTCCTGCAAACATTCATTAATTTATCTATAACATACTGCTGTCTGGTAAGGGAACGGGATTATCTCCATTTTACAGATGAAGAACTCAGGGGAAAAAAAAACAACCAACCAACCAAACAAAAAGCCCCTAAAAAACCCAGGATTTGACCAAGTTATTTCAAGAAATCTGGCAGATCAAGTCCAGATTTTTTCAGTCACAGTCCACTGCTTTTAGAGCAAAAATATTCCTTATCATTTCCAGAAACCTTAACTTCCAATTAGCCATGAAGTATAAAAGAAACTAAACATGAATCCATGCTTTCTTTCAACAATGCCTTTAATAGTATACTCATGACCTATATGGTAGGTTCGTCAGTCAGATACACATTGATATTACTAAATGTTTAATATGTTTTAAGCAAGATTGACCTCCGAATGAACCACAATACGCTTTGGGATTTAAAACAATCTGTTGTGGGCTAATTTTTCACATTAGGACTGAATTTAACAGCAACAGTAATTTTAAAATTTAATTTGACCTTCTGTATCATTCACATAGAAATATACTTCTCTCAAGATAAATCACTCGAATGTGCACAATATCAATATCAACATCATTTTTTCCTTGGGGATAATTTTGCCAATAATTTTGTGATACAGTCATCAGGAAAAAAATAATGCTGATTCCCTTTCCAGCGTTAAAGCAAAGTAGCTTGCAAGGCATGCCTTGGATTTGAGAAGCAGCAGAAGGAACTCCACACCCCTATACCACTTTTAAATATAACAGCAAAACAAAAAACTCAGCAGCTATTTCAGGAAGCTTAGTTGTTCAAATAAGAAAATACTTACAAGCAGAGGCTGGGGGTACACTTTACAAAAAAGCCTTTTCTAGAGACAGAGTACTCATTATTAACACAAGTTTTGAAGAAAATCGGGAGGAACCACATCTAAGGATCAAATCAGAAGCAGTCTTGCAGATTATTTTAAACTGTGCATGATGGATGCATTCTGCTCTGTCCTCATTTCAAACTCTGCACAGACTTTTCCCTGCGATAATCTATTCCAGATGAAGCAACTGATATTTCCAGTTTCAACCAAAAAGAAAGGGAAAAAAGGGGGCAAGCCCCCCCCACCCCCAAGCCAGTAACTCTTTGCTATTTAATGATTAATCAGTATGAAACCTTCACTCAACATTTAACTTTCTCTTATTTACTGAGCTCTTTAATACAGAAGGGAAAGTAAATAAAAGGAAGAACGGCAATTCTTGATTTCTTGCCAGTTTACAGTATTAAAAAAAGAATCTGCGCCACGGGTTGGCAGGCAGCCACACTTACAGTAAGCTATCTACTGTTTCACCCCGCAGGAAGGACAAAGGATTCAGTGTGGGGCTGCTGGGTTTCTCTCTGTCAAATGTACCCTTCAAAACAGATCCCAGGAATATTAAAAACTGCGTGCAATTAAGAGCATGTTTTTCGTGATCTTTTCCTCTTTCGGTGGATGTTTTTAAAAAGCCCATAGTACCGTCGTCAAGAAAGCAGAGAAAGGAAATAGCAGTGCTACAGCCACAGCACTGACATTTTAACTTTCTAAATCAAGTTATTCCAGCAGAAGTATAAGGTGCTGGGTTAAGCAGTTTGGTCCATATTTCTGTTTCCTCATGGCACGAGTGCACATTACTGCTTCATGACTTCTACAGCTGTAGAGATGCCAGCACTCACTTCTGCAGAAGGGCTTTAACAGGACTGTGCCCCAGGGAACCCTGTCTTACGAGGACTCATTCCTAAGGCTTCCTAGTCTGTAACAGCATTTGTTTGAAATCTGAAAGGAGCACTGACTTCTGAGGACAACTTCCTCAGTGCACTGCTCTATTCCACACGCGTCGCGCAATATTCCCACATCTTGGTCACTCAAAACCATCCAAGCCAGTGGCAGGAGGCAGGAAGGAAGGGGAAACAGAAAGATGGGAAGGATTTAAGGGCTGGGGAGAAAAGGAAAGACAGGGTAAAAAGCAGCAACAAGAGGGAATTAGAATAGGCTAGAGTTAATAGAAAGAGCCAAAAGGAAGTGAATGAAAGCATGACTTGAAGAGGAAACAAGTCATTAAAGGACAAAGAAAATAACTATGCTGCATTATGAGGGAGAATGCATGTGTAAATACAAAGAATATGGATGAGAGTTAAGGATCAATGATTATAAATTAGTACAGTCTGAATGCTCCTTCCACTATTAAAAGAAAAATAAAAGGAACACAGCTTCCACCTACATGAAGTGAACATCCATGTGACCTGCCTTTGTTTTATTATGTAGCCTTGAAACCTTCCGAGAATTTCTGACTATTCCACTCCTACCCTGCCCATAATATGTCTGGAGATATTCTAAATATCCCTATAAGCTTCATGACATTAAAAATAAAAAAATCCTCCTTTCAGAACAGGGTTTTCTTTTCTCCAAACTGAAGAATTTTTATCAGATTCTCTGACTTCCGTGCCCAATTTCCAAAAATTAAATGCCTTTTTCACCTCTGAATTTAATAGTATTCAATCTTTAAACTTTGCTATCTTGAAGTCTCTCTAGTCTAAAAATGAATTTTTGGCTTAAACAGAAGAGAATAGAGGGATTTTTAGCTTTCATAAAACAGACATCTTTTGCTTCCAGTCCTGGAAGGGCTGGAAATACCGATTTTCAAGTTCCTGACAGTCTTCCCCATCACCGCCCCCACCCCACCCCCCCAGCTAAGAACGTAAAATTGCCCAGAGTGAGTACTGCAAGTCAGCAACAGCCTTGTTTAAATGACCTTTGCATCTTACTAAATGTCCCACATTAGATCCCAGTTCTAAAAGATACCAGAAAAGGTTGCAAAGATATGAAAATCACTGTTTGACATGCATCTTGCTGTAACAAGTATTTGATTTTTGGCAAGCGCAGAATAAGCATGCTTCCTTTTCACACAAAAAGTCAAGGATGCCAACAGTAAAACTGCTTCGATACAGAGCATAAATTCTGCACATTACGTGGCCAATTCCTTCCCAGACCGCACAAGTGGACAACAAAAATACAGAAATATTTCAGAACAAACAATCCCTAACAGGAATAAAGAAGGCCAAGCACCACTTTCCCCCAAACAGGATTTCTGAACAGATGACAAAAGACATTTGCTTCTTAGCCTGGCTGCTATGTATCCTCCTGGGACAGGCATAGACCAGAGCAGGACACAGGGGCACTCTTCCCGTTCCTGGGGCGGGTGGGAGGATCAGCCAGCAGGTGCCCACCAGTCATGGGTGATGTTGATGGGAACAGCAGGGGGCCAGGTGTCTGAGTAGGATGATGGGTCAGTTTCTGTCCCCAACCTACAGGTCACCCCTGGATGGTTTTAGGAAAACCACATCTCCATTTCTGCATTCACAGAACTGGTAAGATTTCCTCTTGCTCAAGAACTCTCACGGACTTTCAAAGCAGACTGTAGGACTCAGGACACCAGTATCTCACAGACACAGCGCCTACTACAGGGATATTAGAACTGCTGCAGTCACCCAGCAGCAAGGGGACAGAGAAGCATCACATACAGTGCCAAGCGAAGTGCAAACTTGGTTAGCATGGCAACAAAACTAAACCAGCTTCTACAGGAGCAAAAATACTTTCTCTTCTACCAAATTCAAGGAAACAATTTTTTGCTGGAAGTTCCATGTTTTTCAGAAGTTCCATAATTGTTCTGAAGCCCAACTTCTACAGGAGGTCAGTTTTACCTTTCTAATCTTCATCTAGACTATAACCTACAGCACAAGTTTTGAGGTGTTTGCCTGCTATTTTTATCTTTGGAAGAGTATAGAAAAGTTACTGGCATTATAGAACAATTTATTCTCCCAAATTAAGTTATTGACATGAAAAAAGTAACCTTAAATACACAAAATTTTAGTTTAAAGGTAGCAATTGGCAAAAAAAAAAAAAAAAAATCACTAAAGCTACTTAACATTTAATGTGCCACACCAACATTTTAGTTTCAGGTACAAAATGCAGCACATGCTGGTGAATTTCATAACAACATACTTTAGGAACAAAAAAAACAAAACAAAATGAAAAAAAAAGTATTCATGAAAAACATTCACTAATTTACTGATTTTTAAGATTGATGGAAGTGTTTCTGTATTTTAGTTTTACATGAGTTAATGGAGAGTAGGAGAGAAAGTGAAGTCACGCAAAAAATAAATTATATCTTCAAGATTAACACTTCCTACTTCAAAAAATATTTTAAACATAAATGAATCCTTTGATTAAAAGTTTTTATTATTCCTTTAAAAAAAAACCCCACAAATCTCCTTATATAAAGCTGAGAACTTGCAAATACTAGCACCAGTTCTGCAAAACACCCCAACTCCCACTGACTTCAAGGAATGCAGACTTAAGTCACTATTTGCAAAAATACATTAACTTCAGCATTGGAAATACTTAGCCTCCCTAATCTGATTCCCCTCCCCAACAATTACAGAGCAATTACATGAGATAAGAACACATTTCGAGGCACCATTTTTACATATTTTGATAAGCATGTCCAATTACAAATTTCCCTCACTGCTTAAATTAAAAAAAAAAATAAAATAAAACTTCCAAAGTTTCTTCTTCTCCCCCCCCTTTTTTTTTTTTTTTGTAAATTATTCTGACACAATGCTGAAGTGTCTCCTACAAGGAACAAAGGAATTCACCGGAGCTCTGATCCAAAACATACTAAAAGTTAACAGCCTACTTCCAGTTGACTTCAGCACGCCTCCCATCAGGCTGCCAGAGAACTGACCTGGGTAGCTTTGAGAAAGGAACTGTACATCAAACCATAGAAATGCATGAAATCAACCTTGTTTTTTTAGTCTTGTTGGACTTTTCAAGGTTCAAGATTCTTTCGAATCCCATCAGCTATAGCAACAGATTCTTGTTTATACAAACAAATGACCTACAAAGCACACACTTAATCTTACCAGCACTCAATTTTGATTATCCTTCCCCAGGTTAAGCACCTCTCTCTACTGAGTCTTTTGTCAATTAAATAAAAGAGAAACGTTTCTTTAAACAAACCAGAATGTTTCTGTTCAGTCAAATGAAAGCAGGTTCTTACTTATTAAAAAAATTCCACTTATAGATACTACGTCTGAAACGTGGAATCTTATACTTATTATGTTTGAAAACTTGATGGAAAAGAAAAACGTTTCTTTAATCCAGCAATCTTTGTTTTCAGAATTCCATAAAGGTAGAAATGCTATAGTTCATTTTTTAAAAAATAGGAGCTGGAAAAACTTAAATAACAATGTCTCTTGCACATATTATACAATTAGACAATTAAACAATTATACGTATTTTGCTATTATACGACTGCTGTAGTATTATTCTACAGACATTATTATAAAACAATGAGAAATGTTTTTGAAGACACTGAAACTTCTAACTGCACTACTAATTATTTCAGTTAGGTATTTTATGAAATGCCATTGATTTCACCCTAGGCAACCAAGCGCTATAAGTAAAAAAATTTTGGTTAAATATACTCACTAGGTTCCCTCCCTCATTTGTTCCATCACGTGCATGACTATGTTGCACAGAGACTGCAGCAGTTATTCCAAAGTATTCAAAAACTTATTTAAAATCAGTAAGTTATCAACATTTTAATGCAATAGCTCATTAATATTCTGATTGCCCCACCTTTTTTTTTTTTTGGCATTAAAACCACAGTCTTTTCCTTTACAACTGAAAGGTGAAACTTGCATAGTAATTAAGGGCTGGATGATCATGCTCCTGCCAGCAAGCAGTGAGTGCAGAAAGAGACAGCTGCCAAGAACCTCTGGATTTGCTGACGATGAGGGCCCTACTGCCTTCCCAGGCACCTCAGCCCTGCTCTCTCTAGAAGACTTGTGTTGGCACTTTCCTGCTTTCATCTGAACCTCACTTCCTGCCAGCATCCCTATGCAGAAGTATAAAATGGGGGGGGGGGGGGGGAAGGAGGGTGTAAAAAAAGGAAAAAAAAAAAAAAAAAAGGAAGAAAAAGAAAAAATTAAAATCAGCAGTGGAAGCATCAACTTCCAGCAATATTTTCAAAGCTTGGAGAGGAAGGGTGCCAAGCACACAGGCCAGACACTCAGCTCTACTGCTGGCGGGGGGAACTGTTTACAGCCACTTATTGACACTAATCCTTCCTTCTCCTTTCTGCCTCATCAAAATTTTCAGAGAAGTATCTTCCTGGGCCTGTCACAGCTCCTTGCAGCTGCAGGGCTCACAGGGGCTGCACAGCTCCCCTGGGCCAGCAGCCATATGTTGTGTTTCTCTGGAAAGGTCCCTATGAAAATACTGACCTGAACCATATTCCTCACTGATTGTCTCTGGCACAGAAAGCAAAACATGCTATAAATGCATTCCCAACCAAGCAGAGCAGACACTCATCCCAAGGAGGGGTGAGACACACCAACAGCTGCTGCCTGTCACTGACACCAAAACACCCAAGCCGGCTGGGCATGGAGCTCGGCAGGACTCAGCAGTGCTTGACAGGGATGCAGGTGACAGACAGCATAGTAACATGGGGGAACATGGTCATCCCCAGGATGTCCCCAACAGGGCAGGGCACCTCAAACCCAGCGAGCTCCATTTCCAGCCAGCATACCAAGGAAGGTGGGGGGCAACAGCAGGCTTTGTTCTCTCCTTCGCTGGCACACGGCTTCCCTGGGACAAGCGTTGGCTGGCCCTTCCTCAGGTACACAGGCCATCTTCTAAGAGTACCACAGACACAACATCGAACATGCCAAGAGCATTGCTCACTCCATGCACCTCCTTTCCTCCTGCCCTCACACCATGAGGGACACGTGAAGCCCTGACGGCCGAGCACGGACCTGCCCACTGCCCAACAAAGGAGGTCAGCTGAGGTAGGGATGGGACTAACCGATTAAAAAAAATAAGTTATCCAGTATCACAGGGCTGTCTCAAGCACCCCTGCTGCCAAGAGAGATGCATTTCATCTTGGCCTTAAGCCAGCCTTGAGACATCCCGTTTCAGTTCCTGATACTTCAGGCATTTGCTCTCCCTACACCCACTTTACAGATATAAAAACATCAGGGGATAAAAAAGCATTCATCTTGTACAAATACCCAAAGCTCAGAATAAGGGGAATGTAAGAAATTGCTTCAGCTGGGAACCAGAGACAATGTGAAGCTTTTGCTGTATGGTCTACTCCGATGCTAAAGGAATTCAGGCACATGCACCATGCACTCCAAAGAGGCAGCAGTTCCCTCCCTTGTCGCACAGCATTTTGTCTGTGATTTATTAGAATGAAGAGCTATTGGATTACACAAACTGAGAAAAAATACACATAATTCCAGCTATTGAAAAAAAATTCTAAAGGCTGTAGTTCATATACGTACATATACACACACACAGACACCGGCTAGATACGTACAGAAATATATGCATGTAAGTAAACACTAACAGAGTTCATTTCAATTCATAAGCACAAATAATAAACTATTTGCAAAAACTGGTAAAAGGGCATCATTGTTACATCCTCTAAAATAGACTCATTAGACTGCAGCTACAAATTAAGTTGGTCTACCACTAAAAGAATGTCAGGGAGAAGAGAGCACAAAGGTTGCAAGACAAATACAAGTGATAACTCTCCTACAACACCACAGGCAAAGAAAATTGTATTTAGTAAACCAGACACTGTTTAAAGGCCCAGTAAACACACAATTGGCAATTTTTTCCCCTTCGTATGAAAACCATAATACAAATTAATTGCAGTGCGCTAAATCACAGTTCTGATTTAGCAACATTCTTTGCAGTGCTTGAGAAATAAATGCATAAACAGTAGGGATTGTCAATGGGCTAACAGAATAGCATCACAAGTAAAGGGAATATTTTACACGTCAATGGGACACTTTAAAAACAGCTGACTATTTTCTGGAGGTGTCTCAGATCTCATGTGTCATTTATGGCATTTTAGGGTTGATTTTTTAAAGTGCTTTTTAGTTTCACCTCTGAATAAATTGAGGAACAGCATGAAGTTCATTGTTATTAAATGCACTTCAAGTTAAGCAACAAATAGAGGCATCTAAATTCTCTACCACGTAAGAATCTATATCAAATCATTCTTATACTCCTGGACTTTTTCCAGTAGCATATTTCCTGCATGAAATAAAATGAAATATCTGCCAGTGCTTTTGAATTCCCTATTGAAGTACAAGTTGATTAACAATGCTTCCTCTTAAGGAGTTAATACTATTTTAATCCAAAAAGAGCTTTGATAATAATTATCATTTCTAATCTACTGTTTTGCAGGGTGTATAACTTGGTTAGATGATGGTTAATTTTGCTCAAGCTCTGAGACTGCATTCCTGATAGCTCCTTCAGTTCTTCACCATTATGCATGCTGCATCAAGCAGCACCTTCCCTATTTGACTTGACAAAGTATGTTTCCAGAATATGTTATTAAAATACCTGATTCACTTGGGTTCAAAATCACCAGATTCTTATAGTCAGCATTTTAATTTTTTTTGAGGTGAATGGTCCAAAAAGAACATTTTCTGATGGGCTCAGGCATCCTTGTTTGAATTTAACAACACATATCACATTTAGATCATGAATGCAAACAACACAAATAACAACAAGAAAACCCTTGGAAGGTATGACAAGTAACATACACCAATAAACTGCAAAGTAAGTCTTCAGGGCTTATTACTTCTCAGTTCTTACTCTTGTCCTCCACTGCAGCCACTTGCTAAGTCAAAAATGCATGAAGGAAGTTGGATGGTCTGTTGAATACCCCGCAGCTCTAAGCCACAGCCAGCTATTAATGCTATTTCATCACTCCTTTGCATCTCTGCTTTTTCACAGATGCTGCAGTACTGATGGCACTAGAAAAGGTCCACTGGAACCAATTTTTAAGCTCCAACACAACCCTTTGAGTTGGTTTCCTTTCCAAACAACCTAGAGGAAGAGGGTCTAGAGTCCAGAGGCACCTCCCTCACCCAGCTTTTCCTATCTCCAGTCCCTAGGGAGATAGGACATCTTTAGAGCAGCAGGGAGGCTGTATGGCCTCCAATACACACAATGTATTTCCAGGGCTAAACGGCCTTCCCTTTTCAGCCGATGCAACACATTGACATTGTTGCAAGTGTTAATCTCTCCTTTGTCAGAGCTCTGTAATAAAGTAGGCTCATTTTGATCAGTAGTACCTCCTCTTCTAATGCTGTCAATAACTTTGACAATCCTACGGCTTCTAATCTTCACTCTGATCAGAAAAAGTTAGACAAATATCTACTTAACCTTTCTGAGACGCATGTAAGTGGGAAATCACTGAAAGTAAGCCAAAAGTAACTAAACAACACAATTCATATGTTTAGATCAACTTATATCACTGCTGTACACCTCTGAACACTGGAAAACTCTACCTTCATTTAATGTGCTTCTTATCCTCTACATCCACCAACTAAGATTTTGCTCTGAAAAGTGAAGGTGAACGAAAAAGGATTGGGAGTTGGTACTTCAAACCTCGGGTAAGCAAAAAAGTCTCACTGCAAGGGAAATCACTGGCCAATTTGGGTGCCTCATCACTTTTCCATGATCACAGTGCTCAGTGCAAGTTATGTGCATCTGTGCATGTCACAGCTGTACTGATGACTACCTAGGTCACTCCAGAAATCACCACACCATCACAGCTCCACCAGTCCCTTCGCCACTCAGACACCTTAGTTAGCTCATTAACTCTGCAACGATAATGTTAGAGTGTGTTTGTTGGTCATCAGAAGACCTGCGTATCTGCTTATGTTTATTGGACTATTCTCTGGAATTAGTTTTTGGGGAAAAACCATCCCAACCTTATTGATTTGGAAACAGGGCACTGGGCTTACTCACAAGTCTTAGTGACAGATCTGATTCTAGGATCTCTGCACAAGACGACACAAAATTACATGCAGGATTTTCAATCACCAAAGAGTAGAGGAAAAATATTTTCATATGAAAATTACTGGGTCTGCAGATTATCAAAGGACAAACTATTATCATATGCAGCAATAACTTTTTTTTTTCTCTGATCTACATGACGTGACAGATTTCAAAAATTCAAATAATTTCCACAAAACAGCTACTCATGCATCTCAATAAGGGGCAACTGAGGCTAAACAGAAATAGGGATGAGCTGGGCTAGGTGGTCCTGCTGGGGTTCCTCCTTGATTTAGAAGGGCACAAACATGAAAGCCAGCGCAGGAGAAGGCCAGCCGAGAGCAATCACCTCAAACCACGGCAGTGCATTTCCTGCAGGAAAACCTGAGGTTGGAACAACCTGTGGCTGCAACTGAAAGATGCTGCTCAGCTCCCACCTGAGCACAGAGCTTGGACCCCTCTTTGCCCCATTTCTGGCACAGAGGAAAGCTGACAACTTCTCAGTGAGCCCCTGGCACAGGGTGGGCACAGGGACAGGGCTGAGGGGGAGTGGGCTCTTCCTGCCCTGAAAGCTCAGGCTAACTATGCTCCCCTCCATAGGGGCTCATGTTTGGCCAGGCCCTCCCAGCTCACTGCCCTGTCCCACAGCCCACTCCTGTGCTCTCCCTGCACTACAGGCAGCTCACAGTGGTCACCCTTATCTATCCATCAAAGTACAGGGTCTGCTGGCAGCCCTTCCTCTCCTTCTTCCACCCCTTCCTTAGGAACAGGCTGGCTGGACCTGAGAGTCCTTTCTGCAGGGAGCTGCCAGCAGACCTGCAAGTCGGAGTCCTCTGCCCCAGTCCCACACATCACCAGGCTTTTCTCTTCCGATTCTAAGGAGTACCAAGGTAAATTATACGCTAAGAATTATTTATAGACTTCCTGCAAGTGACTTCCCATAGCTTTGATGAACACAAGACAATGGCTCTGTTCATCTTCCGTCTGTGACTGTGCAACCAATAAACGTTTCTATCAACAAGCATTTGAGCAAACAACTGCTTCAGTTTGTTCCAAGCACCTTAGGCTAGAAAAACAGTATCAGCAAGCAAACTTATAGAAAAGAGATTATATGCTGCCTTGCTCCTCCCCACCACCATTTCGCTCTAAGCAGGCATTTCTGACAAAAAAAAAAAATTCTCTTGTAGAGAATTTAAACTAAAATTTGTCAGCATAAATCTGATAGCATTTGATGTTTACCCAATACATATTTTTAGTGCCTACCTATGCAAACACTAAAATAGTATAAACAGAGCTATACTACAAAACTAGCAAAAATTAGTAACACTTAATTCCTTGCACATGGACCCTGGATCCTCAGACCCTGGAACTACAGAGGTTCACTTCAGTGTGGGGAAAAGCTTCAGGCTGCTATGTGGATGCTTTCATGAACCCAGCAAAGGACAAGAGTCACTATTTGTTCTTGGAATATACAAATATCATTAGGAGGCAAAAAAATATGCTGACTCTTTAGAGTAATACCTTTTTATTACAATTCAAAATCCGTCCCAAATATCTCACCACAGAAACTGCTGATGTTTGCTACTGTACTACCTACAACCACTGTCCTGCAGGTTATAAAAGAATTGCTCCTTTAAGATATGATCCAAATATCACTAAATATGGAGAACAAAATCCTGAGAAAATAAACCTTACCACATCAGCATTCTATAATATTAGGAAACTATTTGCATCATGCGGCTTGTGCTAAAATACTTAATGATCTCATCCTTACCATAACAAATTATATGCCAGAAAAAGACCTTGAAGGTCAACACTGGCAACAATTAAAAAGTAATGAAAAACATTCATCCCTTAGGCAGAGTTACAATTTCTGAGTTTGAAGCAATGTGCTGTATATTTTATTAGCTATCACTTGTTTAATTATTCATTGGAGCTCCTCTTATGCTCCATAGAGCAACCTCACATTGCTAGGATTTCCATTTGAATGCTATTACCGATTCAAGGACAAATCTCATTTAAACTTTAGCTTTTGTTTTTATTTTCCAAAACATAAATTATGTTCACAAATTAATGGCTCTGCCTTATTTGCTATTTATAATTCTGTTCACAGTAGCTTCAACCTGGGACCCTACACACCATCCCTTCAACGATGGTATTTTGAGTGTCCGCATTCATCTGCTCCAGTATTCCTACAAAACCACACAAGTTTTCAACCAACTGCATCCCTCCCTTGGCCAGCCAGAGTAATTTTTATTCCTGTCTCATTTGCAGTAGCAGCTCACTCGAGCACAGTATTTCAGTATTTTCTTAAAGAAACTCACTGAGTTCAAACAAGGCGATAGCGCCATGAAATAACTTCTATGCTTTAATTGCCATTTAATTACACTTCCTGGATTTCCTAGCAAGTAAATAAAATCTTTCCCAAGGTTTACTGGAGGAATAAGGGGCTGTACAAACAGGACAGGCTTAGACTGGTATTATCTGCAGTTCTTAATTTATCCTTCAATGTGGCCATACACATTTATGCCCTGCTGGGGATTCACAACACACACAAGGGAAATTAGCTAGAAGAGTTTTTTGAGTAAGAGAGGAAAAGCCCGTTTGCTGTTTTGTGATCAACAACTTGAGATAGGTTCCGCATTTAAAATTTCATTAGTGGAAATATGTATGTGTATTGTACTGAAACGGTGCAAGAGGAAAAAAGGGAATAAAGTAGAATGGAACAACATATCTGCAATGGCTTAATATGTGCTTTATACAAAATCATTTTTGTAGAATAAAATAATGGAAAATGTCATGAAAATTGATGTTAACCCCTTTTTTTGCCTCTCCCCTTCTTCTTACAAAAATATACCCACTTCCTGAACTAAACAATGAGCATGTATTTCCATACAATGAATAGTCAAACTCTATCTAATGCTCAAAAAAATATTGATATTAATTAAACCCAGCAGCTTCTAAAAGAAAAAGGCAACACTGCTCTCCAATATTCCTTGGTAAACGTGAAAACATACTTTGAGCAGCAAGAAGAATTGAAATTTATAGTACAAGACAAACTCTCCCTTACCATTCAGGCTTGGTTTCATGACACTGTCAGTATCACCAGGAAAGTGAGTTGTTTACATAATAGGGGAAATTATTTACAAGCATTACTACAACTACACTGGTTTTATATTATATAAATAAAGGTGGCAGCAAAATCCACTTTAACCCATTCTAAATTAAAATTAATTCCTAAGATCAGACCAATTTTGATTTTATGATATAAAATTTGGGTTAGGTGGAAAACAGAAGTTGTATAGCAGTTGTCTTAAAACTTCATTTGCTGAGTTTGGAAAAGTACAGAAAGGGGGTACAACTGCTCATGAGCCCTTGAGCAGCCTGGGGCACAGAGGGGCTGCACCTCCATCCCACTCCTACCAGGAACACAGATAGGAATATCTTTTAAACATAAACACACACCCCTCAACATAGAATCTCTCTGTAAATAATCACATTTTTTGTATCCAAAATTTCCTATTGACTACAGAGACAGAGAAACTTCAGACCCATGTCCAGCAGGAGACTTCTGTGCATGTATTTTGCTTTACTGGTGGAGAACACACTTTCACAGTGTGTTTGAGATCCAGGTCATGTGGAAGTTTTCCAGAGAAAGTCTCTTAAAGCTTTCCTGATGAGATTGGAAAATCTGGACAGACCAGTTCCTTGTTAGTCTTAATTAAAAGGCCATCGGGACGTTGATCCAGTAGTGAAACCTGAAGGAACATACACAGTCTTAACTGAAGATGACAATAAGAAACCCCATTCACTAAGGTCATATTTGGTCAGGAGTCCTCTTATATTTCTTCTTTATATGGTAGAAGATACAGGCACTCCTGAGGGCAAGTCTCAGCCACCAATGAATGGGCAGAGGGAGAAAGAATGAAATCCATATACGCAGACAGGAACAAGAGGTAAATTTCTGGGATACATATCACAGAATAAATATGTACTCCCATTTCAGCATCCCTTCTCCTGAGCTACTTCCAGTCATTAGCAACCGCCTATATCTGGTTTGCCCACTTCAATCAAGCCATGTTCAACTCCATCTCCCAAAATAAATATTGGACCTTTGCCCAGATGTAAATAACATCTTGCATGTGTCCCACCTCTTTGACTCCAAAACTTCTGCCTTGCTCAGAAGGCAGCACCAAGGACACTTTTCACCCTTTCCAGATGTTTCTAAGTGTCTCTGAAGGATGGAGTAGACAACTTCTCACATGTGTGCAGAAGTCAGTAATGGCCAGCAGCCAAATCTGCTCCACTAACCCAAACCCATCAGCAGGGCTCATGTGCTCATGAACACCAAGGATGGGGAGGGCTGGTCACAACTGCTGCCCAAACATCTTCAGCATGCCACTGGGAATACCTAGCATAAACTTTCTAGTAAGGGAAAATAATTTACTCCTAGACTTTCCTGCAACAGTGTTAAGCAGCAACCAAGCAGAAAACTGCCATCCAGTACTATACGTCTTCAACACATCTGCCTGCTTGCTCTAAACAGATCCATTTAACTCCCTTAACCCCTCTTCTACAATCCATTTTGTCCCAAACCACATGCAAGTGGAATGTTAGCTCTTTGGGACACATGCTAAGGATGTGATCCCAAGCTCCTGGGATAAAGCATCCCTTAACAGCAACCCAAACTTCCTTTTTTTTAATCCAATTTGCCTAACTTCCTAACATGTCAGTGCGAGTCATTTAGCATTCCAAGACTGGTCATCAAAATCAAAAAAGACCTACCAACTTAGATACAGGAAGATTACTACCAAGAAGGCTACAGAGAGAAAACTTACTTCTGTTTTTAAACAGTTATACCCAATACACTTTCAATTTCTTGCCAGGCTTAGCTGCCTAAGACTTAAGATACAGTTGCATCCCAGGCAACAGTATTTTGTGAGAAACAGACATGCTCTACGTGTCTGTGCATTAATTAAATTAAATGAAAATGCTCTGAAAAAAGACAGACTAGATATGTAAGTATGTCTATCCTTAAACTGCTCTAAAACATAATGGGGATTTAACAAAACTGTATAAATATGGACAAAACCCACTGTTACCTACATGAGCCAGTAGTAAGAACTTTTCATAATTAGACTTTCACGAATGAAGTGAGGAGTTGATTTTATCTGGTACACCACAGTAATTTGCTGTGCAGCTTCATGAAACTGCCACAAATAGCATTACAGCCAAAGCCCAATTGTTGCTGAAATGCATTCAGTAAAATGGAAAATACAGAGAAATACAACACAGTATTTGTCTCTCAACCCACATTATATATTGTGTTTCTAAATTATATAGTATTATATTTTCAAGTTTTTAATATAGTTTCCCACTGAGGAATTGATAACACAGGAGATGTTCTTTGACCTTTTCCTTCTGAATATCTAAATAATATACCACATAGGTTTATAAACCAAATAACTCTCTAGGCTTTTATTAGATCCCAAGGGATAAAATCCATTTTAAAAAACCACCACATGTAGCAATGCATAAAAGAGCTAATGCAAAATGCTTTCCCTGCCCTGCTATTTCTCACCTGCATCACATTTTCTCCTGTACAGTTGCAAATGCAGTTTATGAGTTTACACGTATCTGAAAGACAAAAATTGGACTTCTAGCACCTGAAAATCTGCACTGAACACCCTGACAATACAAATCATGATCCTGCGCACCCACCAGTTCATACTTAATGGATTCAACACAGCATTGCCATGTCTTTAAAGGCTTGACCCAAGCAATGGACGAAATAACTTATCAAGCTTTTCTATTCCCCAGATATTGCAGAAAGTATTTCATGGACTTGTTCCAAATTTAGCAGGATGTTAAAAACCACACAGCCACCAGATAAGTAATTTGTGGGGCAGCTCAATCAAAAAGCTAGGCTGATCCTTTAAAAGAGGCCTTACGGGGATTTTGATTTGATAATGTTTGTATCTCTACAATTAATCACAAAATAATGAAGAATTCAAGCGATCACAGTCAGGGATTGGGAGTGTGAAAAGATGCATGCTGTGCATGACAAGAATCAAAGTGCCAGAATAACTCAGGGAAAAAAGCATAACATAAAACAGTTAATATAAGTTAGAAACACTGGAAACTTTCAACCTGCAGCAGCTTAAGCAAAGCCTTTGTATATGGCCAGTCCCACTGATTTTAATGGGGCCACTGCTGCAAGCAGAAAAGCTCCATGCAGGAGCCTGTCTGCCAGACCATGCATCAAGCAACGTGTCAGGAGAAGCTGTCAGGACTTTAAATGATGCGAGATCAAATCATCCCTCTAAAGACACAATTCTGTCTGCTTCTAAAACTTCGAGCAGATGCTATTTCAGAAAATGTGAATTATAATTCACCATTAAATCCAGAGCTGATTTGGTTTGTTTGGGGAGCTTGGGGCCTCGTTTGGGGGCTTTTTTTTTGCTATGAGGCATACATCTTAAATGTGCTGCTCTGGAAAGAGGCAAAACATCCACTGTCATCAGACCTATTTACAAGCATCATTTTAGAACATGATTCCAGTTTCTTTCCAGATCAGTTTATCACACTGGTTTGCACAATCTAAATTAATAAGTGGCACAATGAATAGTTAATATCAATTTTGAGCTGCTTCCTTTAATGAGACCAATATTTCCATAGTTTCCAAATATATGACAGAACTTTATCTGAAAAAGATATAGACTAAGTTGTTTATCTTCTATTTCCAATTTCTCAGATTTTGACAAATGGAATTGCAAGGAGAAATATTCCTGCAGCCTTTCCAACACAGATAGCTGATACTGTTAGTTTTTCAAATTTAGTGCATTATTCCAAGTTAATTCTACCTTTGCCATACAGAGGTTGATTTTCCCTTCCTCCCTCCATTGATGAACTGCTCCCCAGCATTTCTTCAAGGCAAAATACATGGTCACAACAAATTAGAGTTTTAATTACCACAGCCATCCTCTGGTGAAATGCTGAGCAAAATACGAGTCCTATGGAAAGTTAGTGGGAACAGTCACTGATTCCCATGAGGGCAGATTTCAACCTCCTGAAAGAATTTCCTCCTTATTAATTCAAAATGATAACAAGTTCTTTGTTTTTTGGATTTTTTTTTTTTTAAGGAGCTGTTTCCCCACATCCTAATGAGATAAAAATATATCATTCCTTACCGTTCTATCCCATTTTCTTCAAGCGCTGCCAATAACAGTATTTAGTGACATCATTTTCTCAAAAACAAAATACTTGCCTTTTTCTGGGTGCCTGATGAAAATTTTACCTACATTTATCCATTTAAAATCACTCAAGAATGTCTAAAATCGTTCTACTGTTATTAATATTTAAATAATAAAAAAGCTTAATAAGAGAGATGAGGAAGTCAGTTACTGTGAGATTTTATTCCAGCTAATACAGAGAAACTGAAGCAATAGACCTGATGCAATAGAGCTAAAATTGCTTTAAAAGTTTCATGATTTATTACAAATGCAAAGATGAATGAAAGGTATTAAATAAAAAAAAAATAAATATGAAACAAACATGGATGGGACTTTTTTATCTAATGTTTATGGAAATCTAGAGGCAGCAAAAAAGCACCTTATTGGCACACGACGTGACTGGACATCAAAGACAGCACACACCTCTGGGAAACACTGACACTGCTCTATCCCTTCTCCTCCTGCCACGAACATAAAATATAACCACTTTTCACAACACCTCTAAAAATGACAAAGGAAAAAATGAGTTGCCAGTAAAGCCTGAGCAGCAAAACCGTTGTCATGAACACTTTTATTTTCAACATGAGCATAGACTTTTGTGGGATTAGTTCAGCAATGGAAAAGCTCATTTACTGCTCAGATAATTTCAGCTCCTATGAACCCTGACATGTGAATAAATGCTCCTCTGAGTACTCTGGTTCAGCTTACCTGCATAAAGCTGTTCATTTGACCAAAGCTACTTTTTCCACTTACAGTATGAAGGATCACCCTTCCGTGATTAGAGGGCTGGGGAAGGGGAGGGGCACAAGGGTAGAAGGAGTTTTGCTGGAAGGTTATCTGTTACTGTTAAGAACCTTCTAAAAATACTGTATTTTTTTTACTTAATAGCTGTCTATGCGCTAGCTGTACATTGTGCTTGAATCTCAACTCAAATATTTTTCAAGTATATCATTTACATTTCCTAGAAAGCATCTTAACTGTTTGCAAGGCCCACCATCACTCCCTTAAATGTTTATTTCTGGTATCATAATATACTTCAAGTAGCTTACATGCTACATTATCAGTAAGACTTTATTTATTTGAGAAAGTCACAGTTTACATGATAATTTTATTAGGTCAAAATTCAGCTTTTGTTTCCGCTTCTCTTCCCTTTATATAATGCACCTAACGCAGAGAGAGGGCAGGCTGTTCAGGCTTGTTACTGCAGCATGAAATGAGGCTAATATTATGCTTTCTTATATTTCCATGCTCATTCTTCATATCAAGCTTTAGTCCTGGCTTCTGAACTCTGAACCCTCATGGGTGTTGCACGTGGACCTGCCTCCTGGGCTTAGATAACTCAGAGGCTCTCACTAGCCTACAGAGAGAGCAGGTATCTGCAGAATATCCAGCACTGACACAGGCTGCAGAAAAATAAACTGAAGCTCAAATACAGGATCTTCCCATTTCTCGATTTCACTGGTGTCAGTTGGTAGATTTTCAATAGGCCTCCTATCATACTTTTTTTTTTTTTCCTTCCCCTCCTCATTCTGGGATCACAGCCAATCCCCAGCACAGCAGCTGACTTTCCCCAGAACTAACTAGAAATATTCTGATAGACTCTATTTATAGACTCAAAAACTTAGGACTGGAAGCAGCCAACCAAATTTTTCCATTCCTTGCTCCCCTCTGCTATCTATCTATCTATCTATCTATCTATCTATCTGTTTGTCTGTCCTGGGCTAACCCAAATTCCAGCCTTATATGCTTCTCTGTCCTTACAATCCTACCCAGAACAGGTATACCAGAGGCAAACACAACCACCTTACACATCCCAAAGCACCTGTGGAGACCCCTGCATGCAATTTACTGAACAGACTAAAACAGCACGAAACCTCTACTTTTATGTCACTGTAGAAAGTATTCAGGATAATCTTATCTTCTGTCACTATAAATCAAAGCTAAGGAAAAACTAAGATTTCTGTGAGAGATTCTACAATCGTATCTAAAACCTCTGCAGACTCATCAGACTCATCAGTTTGGACTTGCCTTTAATTTCTTTGTTAACTCTGAGAAAACCAATCATAAATAATATTTTTTTTTGGCAGGCTTAAGCAGTGGAAGATACCTACTGGCTTTTATTCTTGTATTTTTAATACATACATACACACATATATGTATAGCCAGTACTTGCATAAGTCAAGTAAGGTTGGTCCCCATTACTGTAGGTACAGTATGAATATACAGCAAAAGAAAATCCACGTCCCAAAGTAAGAACAGTATTTCAGCTGACTTGCCCTTGGACATCCGATTCTGAAAAATTATCTATTTGCAATCCTACCAGATTCTGTTCAATATTTCATACTGCAGATAATGTATCAGAAGTATAAATTCTGAAATAGAAAGACTAGTGCACTCTGGAAGCAATACCTGGCAAATCTGATTTTTACTTAACCTTACAAATGTTGCTAGGAAACCTTACTCAATATTTACTTCAAGCCTTTAAAGAAACAGACTCATTCATACTAAGCTACTGGTGGGAGCACTGGGGACTTGGCGGAGAAGCCCCAACCTAAATTTACTCTTGACATCTAACTTTCCTAATCTACAGACCTGACATAATATAGACATATTATTAGGAGTTGGATATGTAGTTGCCTTACATTTGCAGGAGTTGTAACAGTACGGGTATTTTGGACACTGCAGGCAGTGGAAACAAAGTAGCAAAGTTCTGCTCTACTGCTTGATTTATTGTATATTTAATTAAAATAAAAAAGCTACAATATTAATGCAAAGTTTTCTACAAATGACAGATTATTTTTACATTTCTGTGAATAGTGGATAATTTAACAAATTTCACCATCAACTCTCATGTCTAGTACAGAGATATACAGTACTTTCATCTTCCCAGGTGAAACATCAGAAAAAGGCTAGATTGTACCAAAATCAATAAATGGGAAACATTTCTGTATTTACTGCTGTCTTTCAAATTGATTCCATGAAATGTATCTGTAAAAATCAGTCAAAGCTATTTCTTGTAAACCTAACTGATGAGATGCTGAATATTCTTAATTTTTAGTCATGTCAGACAAAAACACAAGTTTTCCTAGGACCTAGTGCACTATGCTGAAGCTTATATCCTCTTGCGCCTGCTATTTTCCTTGCTCCTATAATCCTTCTCTTCTTTTCCATTAGATCATATTTCTTATTCCTCTGCATTCCTGATCCCAAGCTCATTCCTACTTGGTCTCGAATAATTTTTTTCTCTCAGCATGAAAATTGCGTTCACTAGTATTAAATTACTGATTTAAGTCATGCCAACATCAATATCACCTTTGAGTTTGGGGTACACCACATGATGGAAAAAAGCCAATATATATTCCAGTCAGCAGCAACTCTTCCTACAGAGTCAGATACAGCACAAGCTCAAAGCCTCAGGTACCTCAGGCAAAATTTGGAAAGAACTATAAACACCCACACTGCAGGCACTGGTGTAGACTTTGAAGTCCCCAGGAACACCTACTGACCCCCACCACTGCTATCCCCCCAAAACCACGGCTGGAGCTGCCATCTCCTTATGCCTTGAAGCATTCCACCTTTGAAGAGGAGCTTGGCAGATGGAGGACCTGGCTTCTGTGCACCAACAGAGTCGGCTTCATGGACCTTGCGATAACCTTAGTAAGACTTCCTTTTAATAAGCACAATATCAGGTGTTTGTGCTGAAGCAAGCAGAACCTGAAGCATCTTGAGATCATGGAAAGGGCTAATACAGGTAGAAGGACATGGAACAATAGTGGAGGACATGGAGTATCTTATTCATCACAGTATGGAGGGTATGGAAATAAGAAAAAGATGAATTTCTTTTTATGAGCTCAAACCTCATCTGTATCCTGGTATTACAGTGCTGATTCATTAGAAATTATGATAGGTTTATAACTCTTTTTTTCCCTATAGTTATCTTATAAATAGACTTAATGACTGTAAGTCATTTACAACCACAAATACATCACCTAGTCAACTCAGTTAGCCTCATATTAAAATTAATTTATCAGACATCCACAATATACAATTAGCTGCAAATCAATAGGTTTACTTTACAAAAAATTATTGATCCACAAAGCAGGTTTTTTTCACAAAATTACAATTGTAAGTTGTTAGTTTGCCTAACTTACAGCTGCTTGTAAATACTTAAGGCAGCTGCCCATAATCAAAACAATTCTGTTTGCCTTTACAGATTAGTATTGTAAGAAATATCAGAATATCCTCAAATCATATCTAGCTGAAGAGAAGTGAAATTCACTTAATGGAAAAAAAAAAAAGTATACAGCCTATTTGTCACTTCAGTTTCACTTCCTACTTCCAGGATTTAATTCAGCCGTTTTCAGGATTTCTAGAGTGCTGTGAAGGATGACTAAGTAGGTACTTTGCTCATTCTGGACACAACTTATGAACAAACACATCTGCTGAAAACAGTGCCTCTAATTTTATTGTGGAATAATTTCCTCTGCCGGTAAATCTAGATCTTTTTGCAATTACAGATGCTTGAGCTAACAGGTGAAAATGTAATTAGCACAGAGGCAGCACCTACATTATGGGCAGAGGGCCGTGATAGAAGGAGATCTATCAAGAGGAGTGGTAGGTCCTGAGGATCCACCACCCATTTATAGGTGTCACAAGGGTTATGATTCAGGCCAGCTCCAGCAGGGTCCCATGGACAGAAGCCATTAGAGGCTGGAGTGCCCTGGGTGGCTGCTGGAGTACTTTTTTCATCCCCAGCTGGTTCAGAAGTATCTGGTTTTTCACTTCTCAGCTGCCCCGTGATGTGAACCACAGCACAGAAGAAGGCGGCAACTGGAAGATTTGCTTCAAAAGCACATTTCTCATCCAATTACAAAATGCTAACAAACCCCTACTAAGTCTACTAGTAGCCTTCTGCAGTTAACTCGTGTTTATGTTAGGAAAAACCCACAATGGATGCAGTTTTAGTCCTAGGAAAAAAAAAAAAAAGTAAATCAGCAACTTACTCTTTTCACTTCTATTTCTATATACATTAGCTCCTCTGACTTATTTCCCTTTTTAAGATAACATGTCCATCCAAAACACTCATCCTCCTTGCTTCTTTCACCAATTGGGTTTAATATGAAGTGCGTAACCATTCCTTATCTAATTATCTGCATGTGCAGTTTGAAGTTGTCATTACTGCATATTTAATCAATGTCTAATCTCCTTTTTACTGTCAAATCTCCAGAAACACAAATTTCAAGCAGTCTCAAGAATCAGAAAGGTTAGTTGGGAAACAAGTGCAAATCAAGTGCATTGTTTCATTGCAACATTATCTTATGTCATTAGTTGGCAGCAGTCATAAAGCTCTGGACCACTTCCAAAATATACTTCCATGCACTGAGCAGAAGCTGATACGTTTAACCCCCACACACACTTTGTTCATCTTCCAGCTAATTTACACAGATTCAGATTAAAATAAGGAGTTAAAAATCCTAATGGTATAAACTGGAATTATTCTGCTTTTGCCACTGTGTATCTGAAGGAAGAGTAGGGTAAAGCTATGCAGGGTTTGTAGAGCTAATTCTGCAGCAATGTGGGTTTACTTGATGCATTTTCCAGCAGGGCAGTCTGCAATGAAGGTTCTATGCAGAATTTTGACAAGCCAGTCACGTTCAGTAACTTTCTTATCCTTAAGGAATATTCATTTGCCAATATTTGTTTTTAATTATTAACTTGAGAAAGCCTCAATGCTCAAAACATAACAAAACAAAAACATGAGGTACCCTAAATCCAAGCAAAAAGGCTACTAGCTAGGGGGCAATTCTGAAGAAATGAGGGAAAAGGACCTTCAACAGCAGTCCAGGGCACCCTGTTTTCTCCCTGCTGGGCTCAGGGTGCTTAAAGAGTCCACTGCCATATACAGCTTCAGAGAGCAGGTTTACTACCCAAATGTAAGGACGTGGACACACCCATAACAAAGGACTGTGCCTAAGTCTGGGACAAGACTTCTTGCCAGTTATGGCAAGCAACACCTGCAGTGGTCCAGAAGCGATGACATGTGCTCAGTTTCTACCAAACAATAAAAAAGAATGGACCTTGAGCCTTAGAAACGGCAAACATAAAAGTATATTGTCTTCAAGAGAGACTCCTGAATTTTTCCAGGAAGTTTTTCCCTGTTCCAGGACCCACACCTGTGCAAGGTTCTAGTTGTTTAATTTAATTTATCCAGATGAGTTTGGAAGTTAAGACAGTTATATCTAGTGAAGTATCTCCGAAGCTACCATTAGAGGAAGAGCTCTCTAACTGCTCTAACATACTGCACTCTCTAGCACAAATTTAATTTAGTTTAAAATAATGAAGCTGACAGCTCAGATAGTCTGCCTGGAAACTGTGCAAATTTCCCACCCACCTTCATTTGCAAGGTCCCTGACACTCCAGTCTTCAAAAATGCTGAAGTGCATGACAGGTTTCTAGAGACAAGTCTTCAGCAGCACTAAAAGTGAGATCTCCGACCTTTCAGAGCAGCTCATATTTGAACTCATGCCTCCTGAGGGAAAAGAAAGGTTGCTGTCATGATGCCCCAACCTTAAGGCACTTCCAGAAGCAATCCCTTTCCGGCTCCTAGTCTGAGGGCAGTGACCTAGATGAAACTTGACTAGGAGACCAGGTCCTACCTCCAGAACTGCTCCTGTCAGACAAGAGGCTGTATTTGAATTGAGAATGTGGTGAACCACCCACCAAGGGCTGGAGAGGGACTTTTTACACAGGCATGCAGTGATAGAACAAGGGGGGACAAGGGGGAGAGGGATGGCTTTAACAGAAGGAGGATAGATTTAGATTAGATATTAGGGGAAAATTCTTTATTGTGAGGGTGGTGAGGCACTGAAACAGGCTGTCCAGAGCAGCTGTGGATGCCACACCCATGGAAGTGTTCAAGGCCAGATTGGACAGGGCTTACAGCCACCTGGTCTAGTGGAAGGTCTCTGGCAGTGGGGTTGGAACTAGGTGATCTTTTTTGTCCCTTCCAACTCAAACCATTCCATGATACTACAAAAAGAGTCCCCTCCCCACTCTCTAACGGAGAGCTAAAGATACAAACACAATTGATTTTTTCAAGGTGAGACACTGCCAGAGTAAACCGAGTCTCGACGGTTGTGAAACCAGGTTTCCAAAGGGCTCGGAGAACACAGCTCTGGGTAAGGACACGCCAGGTGACGCATTCACACGGGTACATGGACCCAGCCACCTTGCGCAAGCAGGCGGGGATGGAGGGGCATGGCAGGACCACGGGCCCTTCCCATGCCAGCCAAACTTCTCAGCCCCCTTTCCCTCCATGGCCTGAATCGTCCATCAAGAACCAAAGCACGATGAAAAAAATTACTAAGCAGAGCGCTGCTTTGCTTAGTAACTGCTCCGATCTCCTTGGGGGACTCCCAGGCCAAGAGTGGGACAGCTTTCCTGCACCATCCTGACCCTTTGAGGCAGGCACAGAAGAGACCAAAAGAAATTAAGTACTATAGCAACAGAATTCACAGGACTGCATGATGTCAGCACAACACAGTAATCAGAAAACCATTGCCAAAAAAGTCAGCAAGACCCTATATTTCAGCAGCTGGGCCAGGCTAAATCCTGGTCAGGACAAACACAGACACTTACTTCCCAGTTCTGACCTGTGATTAAAAGACCACAGATGGATTACACTGCACAAAAGAAACCTCTAAAATATATGCTTGTTTTGTAGACTTAAGACTGAACACACATCTGACACGGTCAAACACACATACACAAAAATGGAATTAAGATATTCTCACAAATCCAGAAGATTCAGAATACATTGTTTAAGATGGAAAAGTTTTTTAATGCTTTTTTTCCAGAAACCTAATTGCTATGGAATTGGTTTATAAAGCTGCCACTTTTAGGAAGCTGGGATAACACCTCTTAAAAGCAGACATGGAATGAAAAGTGCGATAGAAAAGACTCATGTATTAAGTCCAAATTTTAGCCTGAAAGCTCATTTAAAAAGTTATTTCACCTCCAGATGCAAGTAGGAAGTATTGTTCAGAAGAGAGAATGGAAACAAGTGAAGTGATATAAAAATTGTCAGAAACATTCAGCAATTAGTCTGAAATTTGCTTTTTAACCTCGGGGCTGTAACTCTTTGATCTATTATTATCACTAACCACAATCAGCAGCATCTTAGGGGAGCGTGCAAATTCCTATAAGCCATTTTACATTATTATCCATAAATACTGGATTCTGTTTCTGCTCCAATGTTCTAACCAAAGTTTACCTTTTTTTTCTTCTTCAAAAAATACCACGTTAAGCTTAAGTTACTCCATCTCCAAACATGAAAGCTATCAATTTGTTCAGGAAGCCAATACACAGCTTAGAGACCGCAGATTTAGCAAAATTTAATTTAGCAACCAGCTAAGAACACATTCTAATGTAATTGCAGGAGCTTAATTCACTGTTTAAGATAAAGAAATAAAATTCTACTTCATTTTCTTGTGACCACCCAGCAATGTGGGAACGTCTCCTATAATGTAACTCAGTAAAGAAATAGTGTCTTGCAAAAATACTTGTTCACATACTGAATAGATATAACCAGTGTTAACTTAAGCTTTTAAGAATCCAGAATGAACACCACAGGTTTGGTTATCTGCACTTTCGTTTGTTTGTTTGCTTTGGGGAAGGGTTCTGGGGGATGTGGGGGAGTGGGGGTGTTTATTGTTGTTTAAATCCTTCAGCATTGATTTCAGCAAACCAGAGAAAGAGAAACTCTCAGATCACTGCCTTTCAGAAAACACATTGCAAAGCTCTGGTAAACCACGTTAATAAGCCTCAGTTGGAAAACAAAACAAAACAACAAAAACAAATAAAACAACCCCAAACAAGGTCACAGAGCTTCCCTTCTAAAGAGACAATTTATCTGAAAACTTTGTCTGGAAAATACATAAACTCTCAAGGCTTTGTGAAATTCTGGGGTTCCTGAAGAGAAAGACACGTATTACTAAGGATGCGCACGCACCCTGCTTCCAAGTCTGAGAAGGCAGTGCCTCCTCCCACTCAGAAGGAGAGAGAGAGGGAGATGCTGCTGCTCCTTTTGTCAGTAGTGGTACTGGAGCAGGCTACACTGCTGGCACCCATAAACAGGGACTTCCTGACCTGCAATCCCTTCCCCTGCAGCGTAAAGTGAAAAACATGCCTTTCTCCAAGGTCAGCCTGTCTCCTGCAGCAACCAAACCAAGGTGGCTCCAGCAGGAGAGGGCTTTTGGAGGACCCACCAGACATTGACCTTCCCCTTTAGTTTACACTAGTAGGGCAGCGAGCAGTCAAATCATGCCATGGTCTATTTAGGGTGCATTCAAACGTGCCCAATAATGCTGTGAGAACTTGGTCAATTGCACATGATGGAAATATTGGCTGGTTTTTTTTTTTCCTCCACAGATCTCTCACTCAGAGGGAACTGCAACTGAAGATTCATATGCTGAGCACCAAGAACTGTGTAGCAACCAGCTGCATGTGAAAGCCGATAAAAGTACTAAACTTAGATGGATTTAATACCTGTTTTTCACACACTCTTTTTAGTTTCCTCGTTCGACCATTTTTATCACTCTTATACAGCCATATTTTAGGACACATTTTCCAGAGAACAAGTTATGGTTCTATACTAATCCTAAACTGGGGTATTTTCTGACCTCTAAGATCTTAAATCTGAAATCACAACATTCCACTGTTTTCCAACAAGTTTTGGTCAAGTAAGTCCATTATTAATTCCAGCTCCTATAACTCCGTTCAAAGATTCAACACACACAGTTAAAAAAGAGAAACTGCCTTTTAAAACTATACCCTGAGAATACAAGTGTTGGGATTATGGCTTTACAACACATCTATTAGCAGAAAGGTGCATTTAAGATATTTCACAGGCCCCCTTCCCTTTCCATCCCTTCAGTTAGTTCTCGTATCCAGATCACATCACACTGCTTACCAAGTTTCACTGTCCTGTTGGTTTTTAGAGGTCCAGAATGAACTGGATCAGGAACCAGACCTGGCTCTCACATACAACACACCTACTCAAAGGGCAAAACCAGAGTGAGAGCAGACAGGGCAGGGCCCAACATAGTATTTCACCACTGCAAACAACGTACTGTTCAGCTACAAATGACACCAAACAGCAACCACTACTCAAGCCTGAGATCAGCAAAGCACCAATAAGTATCCAGAAACCTGATTCATCTGGGCACAGCACTTCACAGCAGGCTGTAGCTCCATTAATGTTAAGTGCTGGTTGAGTAAGGACAGGTTATTGAACCACAGCTTAACAATTTACTCCCTCTGCAGACAACATAAGTACTGCACGAGTACTGAATCTGCTGCAGCAACCCCTGTGCACGCTTACCTGCCTAACTGCAGCACACAACCCATAAAATAGGATGGGCATGTTTTTATACGGTACATATTGATGTGTCTTCCAGTTCTCATAAAAAGGGGCTGATCCCATACACTGTCGGAAAATGGATAATCAAAATTTCTTCTGCTTGCTAAAATCCGTGCATGATGGTGAGCCCATCTTCCCCTTTTTCAGAACACCATCAAAAGAAGGTATCACAGTGAGATTCCACGCTACCAAAAGTGATATAAAAACCAGCCAACAACTATTAGCTACTATCAGAATGAACTATGGCAAACTGATTTACAACAGCCGACTACTGCAAAGTTTAGTGATATCAACCAGCAATAGAAATGTTTTGGTAATACATAACATTATTCATCCCCACATAAAAAGAAACAACGAAGCCCTAGATACTGGCACATGGATTGACAACAGAGCTCTTATTTCCCCAGATTTGGAAGATCCACTCATTTATGGAACACAATTTTCCAGTCGGGGGTTTCTCCCTGTCACAGCACAGAAGTCAATCAATGTGTATGATTTTAAGGGAAAATAAGACATCATTAGCAGTCACATTTTATGACAAAATACTTCACACAGACTTTGAACTCCTCAATAAAAAGCAATCCAAAAACCCAGCACCCTCACCAAAATAACAACAAAGAAAGCTGTAGAAAGTATGAGGCTGTTCAATACATGCTGGTATGCTAGGAGAAGCTTTCAACCTCCTGGCCTGACATATTAATACAGACTTCTTCAGCGAGAAATAAAGGATATGCAGAGGTCTCTATTATGTCACGATTATACCGAAAACTTAAAAAAAAAAAAAAAAAAAAAGTCACATAAAATTATACAAGAACCTACAAAACCAAGTTGAAATTAAGGAAAAAATATAGATTTAAAGCTATGGACTATAATATTAAAGAATCATTTGTGAAAAAAGTTTGCACAGTAAACTTGAGGGAAGCTAAAGGGGAAAACAGTCCTGCCAAGCATGGAGAATATTTTAACAGCACGGTCCTTTTCTCATAAAGTCCGTCAGCAAACAGAGGTCAAGGCCATTAATAAATTCTAAAAATAATATTTACCAGACCTTTATCTTCCTGGCAGGTATAATTCTGATAAGTGACTATTCTAGATAATATTTAACATAAAAGTTTATTTACAAAAATACTTGCAATAGCCTGAAATCCGATTTTAACCAGAATCAATTATTCAAGTCAATAAAGGGTACAGGTAAGAGAAGATCATGTTGTTGGGCTGCTTTTTGATTTTGGGTTGGATAGGGTGGGTTTTTTGGGAGCTGTTTCAGGCAGGGTCTATGAAAAAAATACTGATTCACATGAATGACTCAGGAACAGACAGATGTAAGAAGTCTATAAAATATTGTCAATGTTTGATCGAAAAATTCACCATAAACCCCAAGAAGTCTTTCAACTCCTTTTAACAGACATAAATTAGATTCTAAATCTCCTTGTTTGAATGACAATTGAAACACAATTATAGATAAACATATCCAATTTATGTTAAAATACTAAACTTTCTGAATAACAACATATCAAACTTTGTGAATTCTTCCCACACTGGATTACACCAGTGGAATTGCCAGGAAGAAATGAAAGTAGGAGTATCAGCCCTCTGTTTGCACCACAACCACTGAGAAAAGGGAGTATGTATCTGTATATACATGAGTTAGTATAGAAATGAGAGGGAAAAGGCACATTTGCAGAAGAAGCTTTAGGTAAGAGCTAATGCAGCAGAAAGGTCATCCTCCTAAATTTTTACTGTTGTTCCAGGCAGCCATGACATTTTCCTAGGCCATATTGAAAATCACACTGGCACAGTCACGAGGTTTAGGCTAGTACCCTGATTCAGATGAGCACTAATCACCCCTAAGTGAAATCTCATCTGGATTCTTAGTGTAGGTTTTTCATCAGTGACATCACAGAATTGGACATATCTTCTTTTTCAAGCCCACTTTGCTATTATTTACTTTGGAAACCATTATTTCTTAGAAGCATCTTTCATGGAGAGGGGAAATCTATACACACAGACAGACAAGTATGATTCACCCTTTATTAAAAATTAAACATGCAAAAATCTTTTCAAAAACAAAGACATATTCTGCATGTGTATTAGCAGAAAAAAAGAATTTAAAAGGGAACAAGGGAACTTGGTTTTGCTTAAGAGGCTCTCACTCCCCAAACATCACAAGTTGCAATGTTATAAAACAAAGTTACTACCAACTAACTTAAAAAGAACCATAATTGTGTACATCTAATAAAAGTAACTTAAGGAGAAAAAGATAAATGTTCCAGTTGACAGTGGGTGCTTGGCACAGTCAACAAGGCAGCAAGGCATTTTAAATGCCTCAGCTGTGGTTATTAGACACTACTAGCAAATATAACTGATTGAAGAAAGGTGATATTCTCATAGGAAAAAAAAATATTTTTACAGTAGTATTCTAAAGAGTCATTCTCAACAAGAAAACATGTCTTAATTTGGTCACTCACTTCTTTTCACCACATAAACTGCAAGTCTGAAGCAGTCCAGAAAGGGTATGACATCAAGGTTCAGAAAATAATGCTGCTATAACAAGATATATTCCATGCTGGTCATATATTGGCTTTAGAGAACCATGTAGCCTACTTTTTCCCTTCACCCAATCTTTGCTTACAGCAATTTATATTGAAAATTTATTGAAATTTATATCTGAAAAAAGGTACATATCTGAAAAAAGGTATATAAGAAACCTTAAAGTATTGCAGACTTCAAAAGATTAATCATATGGTATAGAAGTCTGCAAAATGTATGATGCCTGATATGGTTGACACATGAGAAAAAAAACTTTACTGGAAGTAATAAGGATCTGATTTGGATGTTGGCAAGTGATGCTGCTGTTCTGACACATGAAGAGATACTTTGGAATCCCAATACCATGTGGACATGGGACAGCTGAAACCCATCTTGGGACGCTGGGTCTGACATGGTTTTAAACTGTGTGTGTTTTAACACAACGCTTCAGAGCATTAACTAACTTGAGCATGATTTCCTCTGTTTTAGCTGGAACACAGCACAGAAATGAAAAGTAAAGATCAGTTTGAGGTTCAATAGCAAGAGCAAGCTTTTACATGTGTGGCATCTTATCTTGACTCTTTATGGCTTGTCTCATTAGCAGTCAAATACTTGAGCAGGCACCTCCCCATTCAAATCTGCACTACTAAAACAACCTCTACATCAATTTACCTTGAAAATTTTAAGGGCTTTGCACAGGTGACCAGCTGCAACTGTTGGCATAAAGCCACTGCCAAGCAGATTAAGAACAACATTTAGTTAAATAATGGGGTTTGAGTTAAGAGATTTGAAAGGATGACACATGTCCTAATCTGAAGTACAGATCAGGACGCCTGAAGTGTCGCAACCCTGAAAGATCTCCATCACCTAAACAGAATTCCACATGTAACAGCTCTGAGCACTAAGAATTTCAGGATTTCAATCCTGCAAAGTAAGAGCTACATTCACCTGCATACCCTACAGATACCAGCTTAGAGAACAAAGACAGGAAAGTGTATCCTATCGAGCCCGTGTCATCACCAGGTCTGATGACGCAGATTATCCATTTACTGGTCTAGAGCTACCTGGACTAATGTCAGATCAGAAGACTCCTTTAACAGCTTTATGAGAAACTCAAAACACAGCTATTGGTGACAACCCTGCTCCTACCTGCATCTCCCTGTGCCTGCCCCTGCAGTGGGTGACAACCCTTACTCAGTGCAAGCATTTAGTCACACAAGAGCTCTCACAGCTGGCAAGAGCTACTTGTCTAAGCAACAATGCTCAACCACAAAGGCAGTAAAATATTGGGTCTTCCTTTTCAGGCCTTCCATCAGTCTTCTGGTGAACTTTTCTCACTATATAAATAATGCAATTTATGAAAATTTCATCAGGTAAAGCAACTAGAAAACAGTAACCCCATCTTCCTTGATCCAAGAAAGTACATTTAAGCCAAGACTAACAAATATCCAGCTACATGCAAAGTTCAGCATGATGGCGGGATACAGCTCTTTCAACTTCAGAAAGATATATTAAAAACTGCATTTTTAGAGACCATATTGGAAATGGCCAAAGAAAAAGTGAGGTATGGCATGCAAAATGATCAGGAGATTCTAGAAGTGCTGGATAGACCTGAGAATAAAGCTTTTAAAGTCTTTTCTTTCCTCAGTGGATGTTTTTACTCCTCAAAAGCACCATTATTTTAGGTATTATGTTTTTCATTGTGACATTGTATTTTCAGAAATATTTAGTATCACACAAAAATGGAAAGCCCCACGCATCCCTCTTCAAGAATAAGGCAGATGCCTCATTCACTGAGGGCACTTGCACATCTCATGAGGAGAAAAAAATACTTGAGAAAGGTAAATGTAACTCTGTTACTGGCTATTGGGGCTTTAGCAAAAACCTTTGGGACCCTGTTGGATACACAAAGAGACCATATAACTTTTCCAACTCTGTCAGGCTGTCAGAGGGCCTAATAACTTGTAATATTGACTATGAAACTACAGGGTTTATGAAAGTAAGCCTCCCTTATGAGATACACGGACACCTGCTTACTGAAGAAGCATGTGCTTCCAGGAATCAGCCAAGAAACCCAAAATCAAACAGCACTTGCATATTTCTCTTCCATCAAAAGTGAGGAGATTAGTTTATCCATTTCTCCCTTTCAAATGCATCAAGTTTTAACAGCCCTCCTCCTTCTGGAGTCATTTTTCTATATATACAAACCAAATGTTCCTACAGTTAAAATACAGAAATAATATGTTGCCACAGGCTTGAAACGTTTAGTTTTTTAAACTTAACCAGTTAAAGTCTGGTGGAAACATAAAACCATACTTCTTTACAAAAACAGACTCCTGGCACTATCATTTTCTTATCCTCATCTCAACATTTCATCTGAGGTACAACACATTCAAGCACTAGCTAAGGAAGAATAACTATTATAGGGCACAAGAGAGCAATTTTACTAAGCTCTCATTATGGGAAAAACAACATTTGTAGTAGTAAGAGCTTATAAACATATTAAAGCTATACCTTCAAACCTAATAATAATAGAATATAATATGTTCTTCTTAAATACTAAAGCCAGCACTTTGTTTTTATTAAAGGCACAGTAAAAAAAACAGCAAGATAGAAGCAAATTTAACGATAAAAATTGAAATTCAAACCAAGAATTACACATCAGCTTGAGAAATACCACTCTGGTCCCCATCTTAATTCACGCTTTGTTTGTTTAATGGAGGAAAAGATGCAAAAAAAATAAGGAAGGGGGAAGGAAAAAAAAAAGTAATTTGCCGACTCACCTGGACACGTTTTCTGGAATGTATTCTAGAACTGGATACCCATCACTTCTTCTGGATGCCAACTCTGAATGCGACTTCCAGGTCTCCACGAGGGTGCTGACGGCAGGGAATGAGCTCAAGTGCTGAAATGTCTGCTCTCGAGCAACCGGCCGCGACAAGGATATCGTGCCTTGGGCACCGATCCTGTAGTGAAATGACTGTCCGCCCGAATTTACACCCACAATGGCAGAGGATGGTATACTGTTTTCTTGGTAATAGCTGCCATCGTCAGGCTCCTGCTTAATCCCCACACGTAGGCCTGGATTTGGAAAACCGCTACCTTCACAATTTCCGTCAAATGAAGAAACGGGTGGTCCTAAAATCCCAGAAAGAGAGTAATAGTCTTTGTCGTCCATAAAAGAAAAATATGAGCCATCTGTAAAGGGGAAAGGATTTACTGTTTGATTCCCTTTAAAAGAGGCACCAGAACAAGGATGTTTGGCTGACTCTTGCTTCACTGGTACTGAAAAGGGGGAATCTGAGTTTATTTTGCTGCTGCTGTCACCAATGCAGGCGCTGCCGAACGACCCGTCTGGCTCAGGTTTTATGAACTGAACAAGGTTCATCTGACTGTTGTTGGAGATGGCATTCTCCATTTCCTCCATCTTAGGAAACGTGAGTTCTTGAGCACCCTTGTCTTTTGTTTCTGGACTAGGAGCGGTATCTTGGCTTCTGCTAGGTCCCACTGGTGTGCCGGAAGCTGGGAATCCTATGGAGTTGTTTACAGGGCTACAGATGGATGATCCCACAGTGCTAACCGCTGGACTAGAACGAGTGGACCTATTATTGGCATTGGAAGGGCTGGCAATGGAGCTCCTGGAGTTCAGGTTCGCAGGACTGGACACAGAAGACCTCATAGTGATATTATTGGGACTGGAGACGGGAGATTTCACGCTGCAGTGACTGGGAGGACTAGAAATCGGTGACTTCATGCTACTTATAGGGCTGGAAAGCGGAGACCCCACGTTGCTGACGTGTGCGGGACTGTGCAACATAGACCCCCGGTTTTCAACATTCGGCGAGCGCGACAGAGGGGTTCCCTGGCCGATGGGGCTGTGCATGGCAAAGTTCCCAAAGTTTGCAGTAGTTGAGGACACGGAGTTCACCCCCGCAGGACTACACACGGAGGAGGCCATGTTCTGAGGGCTGCAGCCTGAAGGGCTCTTCTCTTGACACATGATAGGGCTTTTGACAATCGTGTGCATGGCACCACCGTTCACAGCGCTCCCAGAGTCCGACATCAAAGACCTCAAGGGCCTGCTGGCGCTGTGGAGGGGAGAGGAGCAATGGCCGTTCTCCTTGTAGAGCTTCACCAGCTGCTCCACGTTCTGGTAGATCTTTCCCGGGCTCCCCTGGTTCTGCTGATCATAGTGGTACTCGGCATCTCTTATCGAATCCATATATAAACCCATGGATTCGGCCACCGTTGCTGACAGCTCCTTCGACTCCGTTTCAGTCTTGATGTCAGAGGGGAGAAGACCAGGCTGACTGTTGTCTTGCTGCAGGCAGGAGAGTAGCTCAGGTTTTTCTTTGTTGTTTCCTTGAGTGCTGCTGTTTGCAAAAGAGCCGGCGGCGCAGCTTACGTTCACAATCTCCATATAGTTACTGTCATCAGTCTGCTCTCCAGTACCTATGGAAGAATACTCCACAGACTGAGAAACTTGACCCCACCGTCTCTCCATATCTAAGCCTTCTGGGTAGCTGTGGTATCCTTTTGTCTCCATAACTAGCAAAGACATACACAAAAAAATAAAATTAATAAATGACAGGACAGTGTGACTTCCTAAGGAAATTTCCTAATTTCCTAAGGAAACAAGGCATATCCGCTCTCTCTGTCTATCCTCCTCTCTGTCTGCCTGCCAGTCCCATTTCCCTGCCCCATCCATCATCTCTCAATCATTTGTCCAATTTCACTCAAACCAAGGGAACAGGTCTCATGGATAAGACAGCCCCATGGGTTCAGAGAGAAAACCGCTCAGCAGTTAGGAAACACCCAAATTATTGCTCCCAGCCCTGCCCCAAAAGGAACAGCTCAGCAAGGTCAGCACAACAACCACCCACTCTCACCGGCCACAGCCCCATGGCCAGTGCCAGCAGCATTATGGGCTGTCCCTCATACAGAGACCTGGGGGGAAAAAACAGAAGGGGGAAGCAAGGAAAGAGGGGATCCACAGAGGTCCTGAAAGGAGAACATGGCGGTGGTAGGCAGGATGTAAAACCCTGTGGCAATTCCTCATCACAGCTCTGCTCCACCAAGTACCTTCCACTGCCATGCTACAGGGACATCAAAGCAAGGAAGACTAGTGTGCAGTTCTGAGGGGCTGGGAGTTGACTTGTCCCTTCACAGCTATACAAACTTCTTATACAACCACCCAAGGAGACATGAAGGAGCAGGGAAAGAAGTAGGGCAAAAGTTGAATAGGAAACATTTCTGCCAGAGAGGAAGGGGATCAGATTAGGCAGGGATGCATGGCTATTAAATGGATCCATAATTCTGCAAATTCTGCAAACCTCCATGGCAGCCAGCAAGAGAAATAAATAAAGAAAAGTAAACCTTGTTCTAAAATGGACCCTAAAAAAATACCTCCCATCCCGCATACCACTCTTTCAAGGCAAGGAGCAAAATGCATGACCTAGTCTCCAATAATCTGAAAAGCGTATAAAAGTACCAACAATTTTTAATATTTTAAGGACTTGGATCACGGTATCATTAGAACTGTAGAAACTCAAGTGCCAGCAGTTACAATATCAGTATCATGCAAATATTTTTTCTTTTCAGAATGTATTCAATATTTAATTCTTTACTGAACAACTACTTAACAACACTATTTTAAGCAAAATTATAAAAACAAAGAACCTGAAAATGAATGACTTGAATACTTCTTTGCCCTTACTTAGTTAGAATTATAGCTCTATGCCTTACATTCCCCTCAAGCACAAATTTAATTAGAACATAGAATCATGTGTCTCACATCATAGTGTGTATTAAATCACATTCCTATAGTCTAAAATTTGCAGACAAAAGTGCCTAATTTCATATAAAGTCACTCCCAAACAATCACCTACCCCTGATTTAAGTGTTGACGAAGTCTAATTCCTAGAGAAATCAATCGCAGCTGTGAGTGACCCGCATTTCTGAAAACCGGGAAACTTAGTTAAGGCTTAAAATTAGGATGTAAGTGAATTTTAACCCTCAGAAACACCAGCAGAACCCCTGTGTACCAAGAACTCTCAGTTATAGGCCTAACATTACACTAGTACTTGAGCTTTGTACCAATATGTCCCACAGTAGAAAAGTTCAAACTTCATATATAATCAATAGGTGAGCATACTTTAAAACTTCAGTGAATAAGAATCTGGGTCTCACAAAGGAAAAAAAATTGGAAAGTGCCCTGATCCTGCATTTCCAGAAGCTGGTAAATATAGATGAGAGGACCAAAAACCAGCAGAGATTATTTGTGGCCTGATATAAGTTCTAAGTAACAGACATAAATGCAGCAGCAAACAGATTTTTTTGGGAGTGCTGGTTTCTGTTACCTCCAAGCGCCTCAGTGGATACCAGAACCGAATTAATCATCTCATGGATTGCTGTTGGCATTAGGGTTTGGTTTTGTTCTTTTAAGTAGAACTTATTACAGCTCGACTAGCACATTTATCCACGGTATCCACACTTCACCTACTACACAGACATGCCTTTTTACTAACTTTCACTAAACAAATTTGACAGTGGGCTAAAGCATCCACAGACGATAACGAAAGCTCAGTTGTATTACATATCAGAACCAAGACCATCTATATCTGGTATTTTGCAGAGGAAGATGTATTATGAGCATAGCAGGTTCCCCAGACTCCCTCCCCCAAGAAGTACTTAGACACTTCAAGTTAGGTATTTCACCCCAAACATATCAACAAACACAGCCCTCCGCAGCACGGGTCTCCGATCAATCAGGCATGAAACCAGTCTCGCAGCAACAGCTAAATAAAAAATCAAATGGTACCTGGTATCCCTGCAACCAAAAGGTCACCTAGATACGGGAAAATCTGAAATAAACCCAGTTAAAAAAAAAAAAAAAATAAACTGATGGCTCAAGCGGCCACCCACTTCTTATTTCTCGGTGTTTGTAAACGAAAATTTCTCTAAGTTTCACCGTCTGCCAGTCACCTCGCTGACAGAAAACTGCCCAGGGGACCAGAGTTTCATCGCCGGGCAGGGGTTTTCCCCGCTTTCTCCAGGGCAGCGGAGCGCGACTGGCGGCACCGGCAGCCCCAGCACCGCCGCCCACGGACCCCGAGTGGCGCCGGGCGCGGGTCCCCGCGGCGGGGGCTGCTCCCTTTGTGCTCGCACACACACGCGCGTGTAAACACCCACACAGGCAGCGCGCACGCTTATTTCCCAATTTTTACCTACGCTATGTGGAGCATCACCGCAGCTCCCGGGCAGCGGGCACCGCTTTGCACCCCTTAGCACCACCACCACCACGCCCGCCCCTATCTGCTTTCCCCGCAGGTGCAATCCGGGCTGTCACGCGTGGGGGAGCCCACTCCCTCCCTCCATTCCAGGAGTCCGCGGCGGGGGCGGGATCCAAGAGCCCAAACCCGCTCTCTGCCGAGCCCGCCCCTCCTGCGCTCCCTCCTCGCCGCCCGACCCCGGAGCGACGCAGAAGAGCGCTTTTTTCGCCCCGTGCAAACGCCGCTCGCCCCAACCTCCAAAGCGGGGGTTCCCGCTGCCAAGCGCCTCGGGCCACACCCCGCCAGCCAGCCCCACCTTCCCGCTGCGGGTCGCGGCGTCCCCAGCCCTGGGTACCTGTTGCGGCGGGGCGCGTCCCCCGCACCCCCGCGGGGCGCGGAGCCGAGCGGAGCGGAGGGCGGCGCGGAGCCGAGCGGCAGGGCGGGCGGCGCAACTTCCCCCCCACCCCCGGCCTCCGCCGCCTGCCCGCCCGGCCGAGGCGCGCCGCGCCGCCCGGTGACACGGAGCGGCACCCGGGAGGGGACGGGAAAAGGTGCCAAGTCCTTTAAAAACATGTCACATGCCCACATAAAGTTCAAGTTTACGTCCCGCCCGCCGCCCGCCCCGATTGGCGGGCGGGGCGCGGAGCGGCGCGCGGCCGGGCCCGTCCCGCCGCGCCATTGGCCGGGCCGCGCCGTCACTCACCCGCCGGGCGACATGACTGATACAAAGTTGCTGCGACACAGGCTGGGAAACGCATCTCCTTAAAGCCGCAGGGGCCCCGCAGCCCCCGCGCCCCGCCACGCACCGGGGTCCCCCCGCCTGCCGCCGCCGGACCCCCGCAGGTGGGGTGGCGGGGCGGCGTCCCGGGGGGTCCCCCGCGGACAGGTGAGGTGCGCGGGGCGCGGCCGCCCCCGCCCGGTACCCGCGCCGCGCCGGCGGCAGGGCCGGGCATCGCCTTCTCCGCCCGCCCGGGGTTTCCGCCTGTCAGCGGGCGCATGAATGCGCACCGTGCCTGTGCAGCGGTGATTTAACAACTACAACAACAACAAAAAAAAATAATTAGGGAGAAAAAAAAAAAAAAAAGGAGCGGAGCGACGGCGGCGGAGCGCGGGAGGGTTCAAGGACTCGTCCTCCGCTCCCCGCCGGGCTGGCTACGCTCCGCGGCAGTCGCGCATCCCGCCGGCCGCCTCCGCCCGCTGCCTCCCCGCGCCCAGGGGCGGCCAGAGGAGTCGCCGCCGGGACGACCCTTGCCTCCAGGGTACTGCCACCTCCCACTCCCCCGTGTCCCCCTTGGCGCCTGCATCCCCGGCTGCAGGAACACCCTTTTCCCAGACAAGCATAAAAAAAAGAAAAAAGCCGCCGAGCAAACTTTCAGGCGATGCGCTTCCAACTCGCTCCCTAAATACCGCCCCCAGCCCCCGGTCAGCGGCCCCTCAGAGCCCCGCTCCCGGCACCCAGGTGCGCCCACAGCCCGGCGGGGACAGCTCCGCAGCCCCACAGGGTGACAGCGGTGCCGCCGGGAGCGGGGCGGGGGGCTGAGCCCGCCGGGCAGCAGCAGCGCCGGGCACCGCGCACCTTCTCCCGCAACCGCCCGTGCGCGCCCGCAGGGACCCGCGTGCGCTGCGGGGTTGTACCCCATAGTCACGGCGAAAGCGCCCGACATCCCCAGGATTTGGGGGTGTCACGTGCCCCTCTCGTTTCTCCTATTCGGCCAAATATCGACCCGCACTCACGGGCCGAGGCGGTAGCTCCCAGCGCCCGCGGCGCGACCCGCGGAAGGGGCAGCCGCCGCGCTTCCCCGCGGGCGCTGCCGAGCAATGGACGTGTCCTTCCCGCGAAGTTTTCACGGATGGGGACGGGACTGGCCGTGACCTGGATACGCCGGCCGGTGCGTCGGACACCCACCCCGCTGCCCCCCGCGCCGCTTCTCGCCCCGCGCAAGGCTCCGCGCTGCACTCACCTCCCCTACGACATGGTGGCGCGGCGGGGGGAGGAGGCGCGGCCCCCGGCTACTGGCAGCGAACCATCCGGGAGTCCGCACCGCCACCCAGGGAAAATTAAAAAAAAAAAAAAAAAAAAAAAAAAAAGAGAGGAAAAAAAAGTACGCGGAGGAAGCTCCGGGAGCACGGCTGGGCGGCAGGAGGGGGCTGCAGCGGCCGCGGCAGGCGGGGTGCCCGCGGCTCGGCTCCGCTCGGCGCGGCGGACAGCTCCCACCATGGACGCCTAGGTGGGTGGGTGTTCCCGCGGGTCACACCCTCGCCCGCCGGCGGAGGGGAGCGGGGGGTGGATCCAGCACCGGCGGGGAGGAAAGGAGATTTTGGGGAGGGGGGAGAGTAGAAAAAGGGGGGGCGGAGAAGGAGGGAGACACCCTAAAAAAAAAAAAAAAATAAAAAACAAACCCTCCAAAAAAAAAAAAAAGCAAACTTATGTCATTCCAGGTAAAACTCCCATCTGCGCCACCAAGGAAGAGGAGGGAGGAGAGTGGCGAGGGTGTAAACTTTTTCCTCTCCCCCCCCTCCCGCCCCCTCCGGTGCTGCCCGGCCCCTCGCAGCGCCCCCGCCGCCCCCTCCCGCGCCGCCCGCCCCGGCGGCTCCCGGCGGCTCCCGGCGCCGCGGGGTTTCTCACGCACGGAGCCCGCCGCCGCCGCGGTTCCTGGTTCGCGGAGCCGCCGGAGGAAGGGAAGGAGGGCGGGCGGCAGGGCGGGCGGCAGGGCGGGCGGCGGGGGAGGAGGAGTGTCTCCCCGTGCCCTTCCCCAGGCGGAGCGTCTCTCCCGGCCCTGGCGGCGGCGGCGGTGGAACACCCCTCCTCTCCCCGCTCCGACCGCCCCGCTCGGCCCCCGGGCGGGCTGCGGGGAGCGGAGCGCCCCTGGACAGGATTGCGGGAGGAGGCTGCACCCCCCCGCCCGCGCCGGGCCTGCGCCTTCCATCCCCCTCATCCCCGCTGCTGCCAGGCGGGGGGAGCCGGGGCCCCGCTGCCCCGCGGTGTGCCCTTGGGTCCCGGGGATACGGGTGGGAAGGGGGAGCGACCGCGCCGCACTCGCGGGGCTGCGGTGGGGCAAACTCACTCCGATTTCAGGCATTAACGAAAAAAAAAAAAAAAAAAAAAAAGCAAACCACGCAAAAAATCGGTGCTAACAGCGATGCTGGTTTTAAATTAATATTTCACTTGTGGCTAAGGTCTTTCGAAACTGATTGTGTTTTGAGTTCAGGGCATTGAACTCTTCATTTAAACATCTTTAAGGAAAAAACGAGGCGTTGGAGGGAGGAAAAACGTGGCCTTATTTTAATAGCCTCAGTGAAGTCTATAAACGTGGAAAAGGGCTGTTCGCCGGGAATTTTACCTGTGCCGAAGTCTCTGTAGGATCGGGGCCTTGGAAAAGGTGATATTTTATCAGCTGTTGTTTGCATCCGTCAAAGTTTGTGGGTAACTTGATAAATGTTAAACAGGGAAGCAGAAAGTGCTGGTGAGGCCAGACTCGGAGATAACGGCACATTCAATAGCTTAATTTCACAATTAGTTTACTGTATTATTGGAAGCAAATCATATTTCACTGTGCCTACACTAGTGCTCTATTTTTAGCCATAATGTAGCTAAAAAGAAGGAACCTACTGAGATATATTATAACATTGAATGTGAACAATTCTGTTCTCTCTCTCTTTACTCATTTCATGTCATATATCTGGTTTGGAATACAGCTCATTTATTAATCGAACAGAGCTACTGTGGATGGGTTGGAAGCTGTAATTCCAAGGCAGGGGAAAGTTCCACACAACTCTATGAGGAACCTGGCAAATCACAGCCATGAAAAAAGCACCTAAGCACATTGGCTGCTCTATTAATAACTGATGTAGCCAGAACACCTATTTTTTTTTATTTATTTTGTTAGTTTATAATATCAGTGTACTCGGCTCTTTGGTTGCACTTTTTTTTTTTTTTTTTGTTTTACTCTTCTTGATTTTTTTTTTTTCTTTAGGACAAAGGTGTAAATGAAAAAGGCATCTGACATGCTTGGAAGCAGCCTCAGTCTTTCTGTTGCATCATCTTTTTTATTATATTTTTGGGGACAAAAAGAAGAGAGAAATATAAAATTGAGGGAATATATCACTCTTCTGTCTTAATACCAGTCGTCTGATCACCTCCCTTCCTCTTGTGCTACAGACAGAGATGGCTGCTAGAAGAATAAAGCACCTTTCGTGGTACATGCAAGATGCTCACAGATTTTCCACAAATTCAGTAGAAACCTCATTTGTTTTCTGGTTGTGGTTCACAGGAGCACTTAGCTTTTTAGTGGTTGACACTATATCTATTTTTAGCAGGATTTTAACAGCTGTCACTAACAACTAAGATCTCATCTTGAACGGGGAGGGGAGTTTATCTGTTTTATTTAAAAAAAAAAAAATCAAACTACATAATTGTCAGATTATAAAATGCAATTTGGATCTTTATCTGTTAAGAGAAAAGGCTATCTTTTCTCATTATACCAATTCCATGGGGGAAAAAACGATCTGTAGTGGGCTTGATAAAGTAACTAAAGGGCTTTGCAAGTTTTGGAAATCATGTTATTCAAAGACATACAATGTATTTATAGCACGTTTCTGATTCGTTTAAAAGTGGTCCTGTTTTACTGCCTTCTGCAGCTGTGTTTCAGTGGGGGAAGCCGCAAAGAGTCGAGTCATAGTTTTCCAAGTAGGTCAAGAGGAGCAGCGCGGCCACCTCCAACGAGCTATTCTCTCCCCTCACGTTAGATTTTATAAGAGGTTAACTCATGTCAGACACATGACACTGAAAGCAGCAGACAGACAAGTGTAAGCCACTCTGTAGCAGATGTCATCTCTGTTCCTAAAGATAGTGGTAAATTTGCTATGGATAATGCATTACAAAACAAGATAACGCTGAAACTCAGCAAGTGTCAAATTTTACCTCCTCCCATGCTTGGTAAAGCGAGTGAATTGGTATTAGGGGCTGCAGGAGCAGCAATGTAGTGTAAAAGCAGCCTACTGTACTGTCTTACTTAGAGGTCATGTGCCCTATTTTGAGAACTGAACCAAAGCGGATGAAGTTTTGAGTCGGTTCCAACTAAGGCAGCTGGGCATTTCCCACTTCTCTCCAGCTCCAGCCCAGGAATGCAGGCAATCACATGGTCACACATATTATTCCCTTACCTGACATTATTCACTGGAGATTTAATTTTTATGCTGTTTACCTCAGTAGTTTTGATTATTTGAGATTTACAGCTGATCAGGACTAGTTGCATTTTGGGAAGACACTAGAAAAATGTTGGGGATGACAGATGAGAGTTCACTTTCCCTGTCCAACAGATGTGAGTCTTTTGAGAGAGGAGTCCGCAGTTTTCTCCAACTCGCAAGTTAATTTGTGTTAAAGCTAATTTCTCAAGACATGATGAAAGTCTTTAGAGTCCTTTACAAGACAAAACGTAAGTAAGCATGTTTTCTGTATGGTATGCTTATGTTCTCTGAGATATAAATATTTTATTTATCTAGTCTAATGTTGAACAATTTTGTTTTTCTAATTATAGATTAGATAAATCTTTTAGCTGAGCAAGAGAACATGTTCCCTTTTAACCTGTATTCTGTATTCTTTCTTTTCTACTTCTTGTTTTTTTTTTTTAATGCTCTTTAATGGCCCTGTTATAACTGTGGTTGAACCACATCTAAGTATAGTACAATTGCATTTCTCATGCACATTGGCATTAGCAACTGCTTGCTTGTGTAAAGGGCCAAAACACATTTAAAAACACATATTTCCAATACATTTAAAAATCACAGTTTTTATTGACTATTTATTTGACTATTAGCACCAGTAATTTCATCTGCTTCAAAATGAAATCATCTCCCAAAGAATTACTCGTTGTGGGTAATAGGTCTTGTAGACAATGGTAGGGCAATCAAAGCATAAGAAATAACACATAGGCAGTACTCTGTACTTTTGTGGCTTTAATATAGCTGTATATGTTTACACTGTTTGTAGCCAACTTCTCTCTTGTTTACTTCTTGCACTATTACTTGTAAGAAAATGCAATTTGTAAAAAAATTGTCATTGCCACAGCCTTATCTTGATATTAATGAATTCAAAGCAGTAAAAGGTAGTGGCAGCTAACTGCACCTTAATATTTGTCTGCTACCTACTGACATTTTTACAGGATCAAATGGTAACTCATGCCGTCATCTGATAAAAATTTTGTAGTAACCATAATAGTACTGCACCTATGCCAAAAATCCAGACATAGTGTTTAACAGCAGTAAAAATAGGAGAGCAAATAGCACCCTCCAGCACTTAATAAATATATCAAATGCAAATTGGAGGAAATTATTTAATCACTCTATAGGCTAGTTAATTTTGATGATTATTCACAATTCTAGTAGTGATACTTAATGTGGAATAAGTTAATACCAAAATTGTCATGACACCAAGGTCATAAGCAGAATTTGAAACTTGCTGCATAGAGGAAATTATCTTCCTGATTGAATAAAAGTGCAGCTTTAAAGCTCCTACAGAAAAGGAGAATTTTTATGTAATTTTCCAGATTATTCTATAATCCTGAAATTGTCTTCTCTCAGATATTATGCAATGAGAGATGGTTTGGTATTAGCCTGCAAAATCATGTTCATATTGAGACTTGAAAGACCTTTGTTTTCTGAATTTTTAAAAACCTTTATTTCCTGGAGAAGAGAGGTTTTGGCTGGGCTCTTCCCAAAGTGTACGGAGAAGAAGATACCGAAGAGAGCATTGCTATGAAGCTGAATTAAGAGAATGCGCAAGAAAAGTGTTAATTTAACATGTGCCAAGACAGAAAAGGGAAAAAAAAAAGAAAACAAAAACCTATTGATTTTGGTGGAAGTTGCAGTGCTTTCTTAAATAGATTTATTTTGCTGATTTTTTGCATATATTAAATGCTCACTTCCTGTGTAGGCTATGGTCCCACTCAAAGAGCTCATTTATATGTCACTTGGGCCCAAGCTGGGCCCAAGCTGGACAGTTGGTCTTACACAACATGGGGAGTTTGTCCTTGTCAGATGCATGTTGATTTATACAGATTTGATTAAGAAAGGAACCATAAGTCAGCATTCTGAGAAAGTGTCCTGGCTTTGAAGATAAAGGTCACACCAGAGTTTGTCTGGCCTAGACTAAATATCTGGGAATGAAAGGTCATGAATTCCATTGTTTTCTCACTGTACTCACCAATACTTGTCCCACAAGCCAAGAGTGACAGAAATTTTGGCACATTGAATGGGTTTGCCCCTAATGAACCCAAACATGTAAATACACAGACTGATTCACAGGTGAGAGCTGATACCCTCACCAACCCAGTTGCCTGACTATAATTTATTCTCTTTTGGTTTAAGTGACAGTCACTCAGCTTGGTTTCCAAAAACGGTGCTGTCTCTATCAGTGCTTGTCCAATCCTGGCACCTGCAGCATTCAAGTACCACACAGATGTATTTCTTCTGAGCTCTGGAAAGAAGAGATTATCACCATTTTATACACAGGGAGTAGAGGAACAAAGAGATTGCAGGATTTATGTCAGGTCCCCTTAGAAGGCTACAAAGTGCAAAGCTCGGTACTTCCCAAATCACAGCTCACTCACTGCCTTTCATTTCAGGGCCAGATTTCCTTTTCAGCTGTTGCCTTCCCACAATTGCTGCATGAGCATGAGTGACGTAAAGTTAAAACACATTTGGTTGTTGTCTGGGGAAGGAAAATGCACCATGGTCTGTTTGAATGTATTCATTATTGAAATGAATTTAGAAAACCCATACTGTCAGGACTTTTACTGTATAGATTAGTAGCAGCTGCTTAAGGTGGATGTTACCTTGCCTGCTCGAACCTGGTCAGAAAAGTCACATTCCATAAATGTGCAAGAATTTCTGGCATGAATTCTTGTACATGCACATTTACATTTTGGCTTCTATGCATGCTGTTCATGCACTCACCACTTTGAACTGTTCTTTTCATGAGTAATTCAGACAACAAAATTCATTCCTTTGTATATACAGGGAAAGCAAATGCATAAGAGGCCAAATGAAAGTAATTTCATATGTTTTTTCTTTATTTATTCATTTTGCATTCCATTCTTAGCTCTGGTTAGACAGTCACAGAGTAGAAACTATGTACTTCTCTTAAGATTGCTGAAGGAAGATCGACCAGGACTCAAAGGAAATCTTGTTTGTATAAGAGTCAAAGCTGGTCCAGGGCAAGACTGATAGAGGGTTTAGCAAACAAGAATTTCTCCCAGAGTGGTTCAGTTATGTCCTCTATGCGTGATTTAAAGTTGACAACATGAGCCTATCAGAAATCTTTTGTGTTCAACAGCTGCATGGAAGACATGACTACTTCTAAATGTAAGAACAGCTACTGATCTTTTCAATCTGGTTGCTTTGGTTCTGTTCCAGAGAGAAGACACCTGTCCCTGTGATGCTAGTCCTGCAGAGGCGCTTCTTTTTTCAAGTCCTAACCTTTATGCTTTTCTGTAAAAGGAATGCATAAGAAAGGTGAAAGGAGACACAGGATTGTTAAGGAAGTAGGGATGCCAAGCTGAATTTGCAGTATTTATCCTAGTTTTATACACTTGCAACAATAGTGATTGTAACAAGATTTACACTGTCAGGAGAGAAAGAATTAGACCTTTTTTTACTGGGGATCATAAACAAATGAATAAATAAAGTAGGCAGTACACTGTGCGTGCACATTTTTATTTCAGAGCCTATACCGAAGGGTGTCTAGTTCTGAGCAAGTGCTTCCTTGTAATCCTATTGCAGAGAGCAAATGAGTCCCAGGGACTGTCGCTCCTTGTTGATCATCAGTGGGCGTAGATGCAGTAGATGTAAAGGTCTATGACTCATTGAACTAGCTGAGGTGAAACCAGATGAGACTAGATAATTGCACCATTATAAAAAGAATTATTACAGTTTGATTACTGGAAAAAAAAAATCTTCTAATGGTGCCGTGACTCTTGGGAAATAAAATAGGGGATGGGACCAAAAGTGAGGAGTTCATGTCAAGGAACAGCAGAATGTCCCCTTTAATTGATCCATTTTAATCAAACATGCAAAAAATATGATTTCTAGGATTGAAGGTGTAATTGGTCAAAACAGCCTAAGGTATTTCCCCATGCCAGTTCTGATTAAAATAAAAAAGAAGACTAATCAAAGAGACAAGTTGCAAGAAATTTCTGAATCCAGAGATTACTGTAATACTTCATAAAAGAGATGACACAACCTTCTGCCTTACAAACAAAAATAGATACCAAGTTAAAAACTTCTCCATCTAGCTTGATAATCTGTAAATTGAAGAATGAGAGGGAGGGATTGATATGAAAAAATCTAATACTTAGGGCAATATGAAGAATGCATTTCCTTTTGATGGACAGTGAGGAGTAATTTGGTGCCACATAACCCAGAAAGCATGTATATAAAATGCGGAAAGTATTTGGGCAGTGAAGAACCAAAAGGAAATGTGGTATAAATTAATGGGTGTCTATGACCTTTATAAAGTACATGAAACCTGGCAGGATTGTTTTCATACCAGTAATGACATTATAAGATGACTACAATTTAGGCTGCAAAAGAAAATTAAGAGGATAACGAACATCTGAAGCACACTAACAAAAGCCTGTCATTTTCTATTTCCATTTATGTCTTTGTGGAGGTTTTTTTAATGGTATATACTAAGCATAGCAATACTTGAGAAAATACCAGAAGTCTTTGGAAAATCTGACCAATGAAATGTGGGAGACTTGGAGAACTCCTTCAGGGGGGGAGAGACTGTTTTTAGAAGACACTGAACTGAAAGAGGGCCAGTGTCAGTGTTGATATGGGGTGAGGGGCTCAGCATTCTGGCTAGGAGAGAAGGGGAATGTCTGCAGTCTCAAGCTGGCCCCTCTCCCTGTGAGTCTCTTTCACCTGCAGCAGATGGAGAGTAAATGATGAGGCAGAGCTCTAAGTACAGTGTGGGTGAGAGTTCTGTAGTGTGTGACCCAGGACCACTGCCCTAGGGAGACAGAGAGTTGAGAACAGTGGTGGTCAAAATAGGATAAAGATGGAACTGGAAAAAGGAGGCAGCAGAAATATTCTTCATTTGAAGCATCCATTGATAATTTCCTGTTAGTTCAGCGTGGGGCTGGGACCTCAGGGATGCAGATTGGTGGGAAGAGACTGGCAGCAGTTTTTGAGAGCCACTTTAGGGATTATAACAGACGGGTAATCATTCACAACTCCTGTCCTAAAAGTTTATGTCCATGAAGGTGTGGCAGGATTGGCAAAGGCATACTGGTTCTCCAGTGGGAAGATAACACAGTATGGTTCACGTGAAGTGAGAAGGCACTTACAAGGTGCCTTCATAGCCAACGTTTGAGGTGAGGCTCTCCAACACTGTCCAATGACCTTGGTGAAGAACAAGACATGATACTCTACTCTCGTTGTGGACCAGTAGGGAGAGAAGTTCAAAGAAACCTTAGCTGGAGGTGAAAGAGAAGAGAGTCAATCAAAATCAGAGAACTGGCTCTCCATCATCCTCCTGTGCCTCTGCTTCTCCAAATCCCTGCACTCTGTAATAGCTGAAAGGGAGACTCAGACTTGCATGTTGCAAATCTTATCCAAAACCCATCTGTAAATGACAGTTTATGCCTTCAAGTGTGTTCAGTGGTTATTCCTTGTTTGATGCAGCAGTGGCCACATAATTATGTTGCTTTGGGGCTTGCTAGAACATAATATTAAATATGATTCCAGTTATTGATGTACATCCTTTCTATTTTTACTCGTTGGACTGAAGTTAATAATATTCTGACATTACCCTGGTCCAGGTGAATGGATATCTTTTTTTTTTCAAGGACAAAGTGTTTTCCATAAGCAAAACCAGATTTTTCCCACAGCTAATGCCTGTAGATGGAAATGAGCACTCTTCAAAATGTTGCTCATCACAGGATAAACATTGATAAAATTGTTGATAAAGGCAGTCGAAGGCACAGCAGAAGTTATTGTTAGGCAAAAAAATTAATCCTCACAGAACATTGCTACTTTGTTGAACCCTCACAGAGCAACGAAGTTTGTGCATCTATCCTGTAAGGTGCCTTCTGCTTTCAGGGCAGTGGCACATCTGGAAACAGGAAGCTTCACCTTACTGGGATGATGAGAAAACAAAGGAACATTTTGGGATCGTGATGCTGAGCAGACTGATAGGGTTTCAGTTAGACTGGAAGCCTTAAAGTAAATCCCATGCTGTGGTGGAATAGGTTTTGGGGTGCATTATGAGGACAGGCAGTGACCAAATTGGTGGCTCAGAGGATAGGGAGACACTGCTTCTCTGGATTTACCTCCTTAATATCAGTGTCAGTTCGTTTTGCACAGTCTCTATGAGCGTTCATTTCTGAGCAGCAACTAGACCGCTGTATTGTTGATACTCAACTTTGGTTTGGGGATGATAAATTTCAGGGTCTCCCACTCTCCCACTCAGTAATGCGACTGATAAGTTCTGTCAGCTAGAGTAGTCCAGCCAAAAGCCATATCCCTGGTAATGGAGCTGCAGGAGTTTTAGCCTTTTCCCAAGTACCGTGGGGTAAGATAGTGTCTCTGGCATGGCGTGAAGTGGTTTCACTCACCTCTTCAGTTGCCAGTGGCTCTGGGTGTTTTGTTGCAGGCTGGCAGGATTTCCTGATCAGTGCAGGGGATTTCTGGTTAGGAAAATGTTAGACTGATGATGTGTTTGCAAATTCTTTGGGAATGCCCCCACATGTGAGCACTGCAAGCCCAAGAAGCTGCAGCTCTTACCCTGTCTCAGTGCTTGGCAGGTTTTCTCTGTGGTTTTCTACCTTATTTTTAATAATAGGGAAAAGTGAAACAGTGTGCAAATACATATGTATATTCTTTATGCACAACTGGACTACAGCCACTCTAAAAGCAAGTAAAAGATGTTAAGAGTACATACATTACAGAAATGCATATCCATTTATTTTACAGGTTATGTTAACTCATGAGGAGCCACACTTTGGTCCCTCACCTGGCTTCTGGAGAAAGGTAAACTGTGTACTGCTTTTTTCATGCAATGCACACGTGCAAAGTTTGTTATCTTTCTTGTAAGGATATTCTATTAAGAGCAAGAAAAGAAAAAAAAATTGAAAGACTGCTATAATTTACAACATAGAGAGGGAAATGCTTTTAAGCCAGTGAGTAACACAGATGGAATAGCTGACCTGAGGCTGAGTGATGCACACTGTTTCTGAAAGAAAGCCCAAAGTTCCCCAGAAGAAGCCAAAGAACTATGTAGAAATCACCTGAGTTTTCCCACAACTCTTAAGTCCTGAAGCTGAGATAGGGGAATAATGGAAATCATTTGGTTTAGGAGATAAATAATGACTTGTAAAGAGCTTCAGATTGCAAGGAGGAGGAACCTAACAAAATTCAAACTCCAAGATTATGTGGATATACGTTGACTGAAAGAGATGAACCCTAATTTTTCTATCAGTTGTATGGCTGATCAGTAAAACACAACCACACACAGCTAAGCAGAAGATACGCATGCAGAGGAGCCTAGGTCCCTACTTTACTGAATTCATGAAATGTTTATGTAATACCATGCAGATATGCAAGAAAATATGTGGAGGTAAATGTGGGGACAGAAAAATCAGACCCAGAATATGTATTTTAGTTTGGGGGGTTTTTTTGTACTCCATCAGGCATGGTAGTGCTTTTGCATGTCATCGCATGGATTAGCAATAGAAAAAATAGTTATTTTGTTTATTAGAATTTGGCTCTTCTGCTGATGATTTTAGCTTTCATTTTGTTGCACATCATGCCATGCTTGGTAAAGGTTTAGTGTATCTGTATAAATACAATGCTAAATGCTAATTTTTAATACTTTGAGCAATATGTTTCTTCAATAGACCTTCTTTAGAAGAAGTATTTGTTTCTTTGAAAGACAGTTTCAATAGCATGTGGTAGATTATTTTAATAAAACAAAGTGAGATCAATATCATGGAAGCAGGATTAAATATCTTTAAGAAGATATTTGCATCCTAACTCTTTATATGTGGTTTCATATCTTGAAGTGGAGAGATAAATAAAGGAGTATCACAGAATATGATTCCCTGATTCACTTGTATTCAGGAAGGTAAAGCTTGCTTGAAATATGCATGATGAAGCTGCATTTTTCATAAAGTAAAGTAGAAGAGATTATTCAGTGAGCCCAAGAAAGTCTTCCTGAAGGAGACAACCGAGAGGCTGCAGGTGATGTAAACAGATTATATTTCTTGGAGATTAAAGTGAGGTTTTTGACATTTCAGAGGCTCTATTAAAAAAATGCACTATGCTCAGTATCACCTGTGGACAGTATTGATTGCTGACCTGTTTACTTGTAAAAGGAATAATGTAAAAGTCAAATGATGCAGTTTTAGGAAAGGAATGACCTCTGCAGGACAAGGGGCATACAATTATAAATCATACCAAATGTGATTGAAACTCTCCCACAGGCAAGAAAGAAAATCAAATTAAAGCAAATATTGTATTAAAGGAGTTTCAGTGGATGCCTTGGAGAGCTCTGATTTTCATGTAAATGCTCATTTAGACTGAGGTTTACTGCCTCCTCAGAATAATAGAGAAGAAAAGAAAAGCATATTTAATTGGAAAAGGAGGGAATGCCAAGGATATAGATGCATTGCAATTCACTTTCTAGATTTTTGCCTGCAGATCTATTGGCTATGATAGTTCACTGTCTTAAATTGTACCAATAAATTAATCCATATAACTTGGTAATTATTTTTCTTTTCCCTTTTTCATGTCTTCTAGATTATTGCAGCTTTAGCTAATTTTCCTGTCAGGTCCTTTTCCATGTCCTTGTGGGAATTGCCTAGTGATTGACAGCTTTGATCTGGAAATTGTTGCAGCTAAACTGCTACAATTCATATGGAGAGAACTGCCAAATAATTTGACAGATAGATGCCAAGAAATGACGTATGAGGATCTGTCAGACAAACTTTTTTAGAGTAATCATTGTTTGACTTTTGCTATGAGCCTCCTTCTGGTGGGCTACAAAGAGCTGCCCTACTCTGCAGAAGTGGGGTGCTGAGATGGGCCATGGCTGCTGTCAGTAAATCCCAACAAAACAATCATCAAAAATCAGGAATTAAGAATTTCTCATGTGACAGCACCAGCTCAGAGGCAAATAGTTTTGTGCCTGAAAGAGTGTGAAATGGATGTAAAATGTTTCCTAAAATGAGATTCCTAATAAGAAACCCAAGAGGAAATAAGATCATTTTATCTGAGCACTGAATGAATCCAGAGAAATCAAACGTACTGTACTTCTGCATATTTTTTCTTTTTTTTTTTTTCTTTTTTTTTTCCCTTTGGCATTTGCACATAAAAAAATGCCACAAAAGTTATAGTACAAAGATTTAACCTAACAGTAAGAATCAACATGATTATAAATGTCATGGTAGGCTATCAGGCAACTGAGGCAACACGTGTTCAAACCTAACTGAGTAAACATATTTTATTTGCATTCAAGCTAATGCCTTGAAACTGGAGTTAACCTCCCAGTGCTAAAATCAGGGCAGGTGCAAGGCCGTTTCCCTAATCTAACAAATTGAGATGTCGACTGCGTAGCCTAAACTATTTAGTTCTTAAACCTTTTGTTCCATTTGTCTGTGTATGTGGAGATTTAACGCAGCAGGGTATTGAAAAATCTCATCAGGTTCAACAGATTAAACCTTAAAAAGAGCTTTCATCATTAAACGTTTTCATACTCTATAATGTGCAAGGTAACATGATTCTATTTCAGGGGGGTTTTAAGCAGGAGAAAGTGTCCTGATGCCTAAAGATGGCAATGTGCTAATTAAGATACACAGCAGAAAATTTAAGTGAGCAACTTTCAGGGGGGAGGGAAGGAAGGATGCCACCCCTTGCAGAAAGACGTGACTCTTCAGCCACCGAGCCCAATCACTGGGAAGGAGGAATGCATAAACAGGAAGAGGCAGTAAAGGAGAAGTCATTTAATTGTGGGCTAGAGAAGAAAAACACCTCCCAGGAGATTTATTCTGGATGGCTAAATGGCTTATGGGAGCCGGAAAGATGTCATTGAGAGCTCTCTGGGTTGTGCCTGTCCTGGAGAAAGTTAGAGTCACAGATCAGACCGAACAGTGAGATGATGTAGCAGCAGGAAAATTAAACATATTCATCAACATTTTAATACTATTTCCTGCCATTTTATTCTTCTCATAACTTTTCAAATTATCCTTCCATCTTGAAAAATTCCTTCTTCTACGCCAGCCCATGACAGATTTTTCTAGGGTGCCCAACTGAAAGTGGAGGCATACTGGGAAGTCTGGAGCACAGGGAGCCTCAGCTGAGCGTTGCGCTGTGGGAACTGGTTCCTATTCCAGCTCTGCCAGAGAGTCCCATTAGGACCTTACGAAGTTGCTTAAACCAATTTTTTCACAGGTTATCCTTAATTTAGTCTTTTACAGGCACTAGGTTGTGGCTCCTGGTTTTCAGACATATGAGCAGCTACATCTCTAATGAACTCTGGATGCCTGAAACGTTATGTAGTGGTAAATGCTTTGAGAAAAACAAATAATGACTCAGAACAGACACCAAGAATAGTAGAAACTTGGGAACTCCTTCTCCCCAGGTTTTAAATTTTCTTTTAAAGTGTTGTTAATAGTATCACCTCAGTTCACAGTGTGCTGTGAAAATGAAATCATTGATGTTTGTAAAGCACTCAGGACTGCTAGTGATGAGCACCATGAGCAAATTATTCTGCCTTCCTTTTATTTACCAGCTTGCTCCTGACTTCATAGACCCTCTCTCAGTGTTGGCCCCTCACACTCTGCCCACTTGGCTGGTCCAAGGCTTGATAGCAAGGTACCAGCCCCCGGCATAGGCTCCTTGCTCAGTACCTGCTCTCTTTCCTCTCCAGCCTCCCCATCCATGCCTTACTCCTTCTGGTTCCACCCGTGGCAGTCTCTGGACTCTTGTCCTAGGCTTCATGCTCCCTGTGCCATGGTTGCTCACCACCCACTTTCCATCATCCTCCACTTAGTGTCCATGTCCTGCAGCCAACATGGTGAATGTGACAGCAAACTCCTGGCCACTCCCTGTGACCAGGCTTTCATCCACTTGGCAGCAGGGACTGGTGTGCAGGTCAGCTCCCGTCTTTCTTGTGCAGGGGTCCCACCCTGACACATAGCTGGAGTCTGCTCTGCATAAAAGTGGGGAGGTTGGTTCAGATATACTCCATGAGTCTGGCATCCTTGCAGGCAGTATCTGTTAAAGGTTAACAAGTCCACACTGAGTGGATTCAATCACAATTCTTATAAAGCTCATCCTTTAACAAAATGTGGGTGGACCTGCACAGAAACTGCACAGAGAAACTGTTCTTTGACAGAGCTTCTTGTCCTTGCTCCAGAGTTATGGGAGGGCACTAGGTTTTTCAGCGGAAAGCTTGTTCCTATGTCTGTTCCTTAGAAACAGCTGAGCTAATTCAGCTGAAATTTGTATTTTAAAATGAAAGAGAATTCACTCACTATGGAGATGTTTTGTATTGTTTGAAAATGTCATGTACAATTGGAAGTGGGATCTTCAAGGTGGTTTGCAGCTTTACTAATATGTAAAACTACTGCTGTGCTGATATTAGCAGTGCAGGTAGGAGTCACAAATCTAAATGCACCCAAACTGGGTTGTTATACAGGTAAGCTGAACAGAGAGATGCATTTTGTCACTTGGAGCTTTGGAAAGTTTGGGAAGTAGGCAAAATTTCCTTGTAAGAGATATCGAGGTGCCTGACAAAATGTGGAAGTTAGTCCTGCTGTGACAAGGAGATCAGTTCCCAAAATCTTTTCCAACCAAAATTTTTCCATCATATTTCCATCATGTAAACTTTCAAGTGTTTTATTTTCTAGTTTTCAGAATGGTTATGTTTCCTAATTATGGACTGCCGCTGTCTATTTAGAAAGTTGCTTTTGAAGACCAACTATGACACACATTTTTAATTGACTGATCTTTGCTAAGAGGGTTGAGAAACTTGAGGAAAGAAAAATAGTTAAAGCATACTACGCATAAGTTGTGCTTATTTGTGGACTATGTTTGCCATGATATTGTTTAACCATGCTATGCATTTTTCCCATGATTTAAACTGCTCTGTATGGAGCATGAATACTATCACGATTTTAGCAAGAAGAATGATCACAATAGTAATATTCTGCCATTTCTAAGAACTGCAGAGTGAACCCTAATAAATAACAGGCTGCGTCTCAATGCAGTAAACATGCCACAGTATGAACATCATCTTTTCTCATAGATATAAAAGATAAGTGTGATTTAATCTTTCTTACCTTCATTCTATCAGTAATGTCCTCCCAGCAATCATCCACGATAAACTATTACACTATTTCAAACTGCATATAATATTTAGTCTTGAGGAAGCAATGTATTTGAGAATAGTCAGGCTGACTCAGTCTGTTCACCACAAAGATTTTTCAAGTGTCTCTATTCCTCATATATATATATATATATATGAACGTATATATGTGTATATGTATTGATTTTGTTTCAGATTAGAACAACTTAAATGCTAAAGAATTCAAGCGCTAACGTGCCCTGAGCTCTGATGGCAAAATATTAAGAAAATGGAGGTTATAGGTATGCTGTGAGTGCTGCATAAGAAGTATGTGGTAGGAGAATGCAGACTGTGAGTGCCTGCTGCAAATCTCTGAATACACCCAGAAAAACTAAAGCACGCCAAAAATGTCTGGTTGCTCGTACAACTGGTTGCACAACATTGACTCCCCTTTGGTCTTGCAGAGCTCAGGTCTGTTGACCTGGACAATCTCTTTGAGTGTGAGCAGAGAAGTTACGAAAAGTACTTTCCAGTAAAAGCCTGAGAATAAGGAGAAGTTTGCTTAGCGTGCTTCTTCATGACTTTATAAATATGTGTCTGTGCCATCAAAAAATCCTGCAAAAAATTATAGAGAATAGTCTTTTGGGAACATATGACAGTCAGAGCAATGGGGCTTGCCCTCAGCATTCAAAGACAATCCCAAGCTCCTGAACCCAAACCAGTGAGGTGTGAGAAGCCTTTCTGATTTGCCTGGTGACAAGTGTATTCCCTTTCTTCCCCCTCGCTTCTGCACACTCGAGGCAGGGGGATATGGAGCAATAGACTTTGTACTACGGAATTAGCACTTTCAGAGCAGAATCAGCGACAACAAAAATGTACGTGGCATTTCCTAACTACCTTCCCAGTGAAGCTGTAATGAGGCTTCTTAGTGAGAAACAATTAGGTCTGATTGTGTTGGGAATCAGAGCAGATAAGTTATTAGCAAAACAGTTATATTGGAGAATCAAATGATCTTTTTTTAATCACAATAGTCTGTTTTCCCAGGCAGGATTTTTTTCTTTCTTTATAGGCAGTGGAGAAAGAACCAACATGGTTTCCTGCATGCTCATAAAGATATACTATGGGGTAATAAACCTGAATAATATTCATTTCCATTTGTTATAATGATTGTAATAAATCTACAAGGCATAGGTGAAAGCAGTTGTACTAGCCTTACATCTTGCAGAAGATAAAAAATCTTCTCAAAAGGACAGAATGGAGTGTTTATTATGCCTTCTTAATTTTAAGTACATTTAAAAGAATTGCCATTTCCTTCTGTTGCCTCATTTACAAGCACCAAGTTAGGTAGTAATTATAAGATAATTCAGTAACACTCTAAAATAATGATTCAGCTAATTAATGCTGAATTACAGAGGCAGTCCTACACAGATACTTATAACACCCCCATTAACACTGACAGAGTTCATCATGATTATTCCAGCAAGCACTGAAGGAACTGAATGTGATTAGACCCTTTCTTGAAAGCGCTTACTTTTTTTTTCTTCTTTTTTTTTTTTTTCCTTTTTTTTTTCTTTTCTTAAGTAAAACGGTGGCCTTTTATAGAGTTCTCTATAGTGCAGGTGTCTTAGGGAGGAAATGGGGCACAGGAAGCTTCCTCCTACGTGCAGCAGTCACCTTCCACAGTTTTCACAAGGCTCTAGGAGCCTAAATTGAGATATCACACTGGCCAGTGGAATCAAGACCACAAAAGGGTGTAGCCTTTTGGCTATGAGCTGGTGGACAAGGGATATGTTGCTATCTGTGGTATCTTTGAATTTGGCTGAAGCTGCTGTAGAGCAGAGGACAGGAAGGACTTCTCACCAAGGTCAGTGGAGAGGTTTTGCTGCTTCTCACTCGTGGTCAGCCTCAGCATCACAGGGCTCATTATCCTTTTTTTCATTTCTCCCATTTTCTCTGGAGAGCCAGCTATTCTGGATCACTGTCTTATGTTTGCTGGAGCTTTGAATTTTGTAAATGCTGTCGCATTTGTACATGCTGCATTTGTGCCTCTCTTTTTTTTTTTTTTTAATGGGCAAGAAGATTACATAAAAAAAGTAAGTTTAGTAATTTTATTTACGTGGAAAAAAACACAGGTAGGGTAACACAATATATCATAAGCATTTCAGGACAGCATGTTCAGATGCCATAGATTCATAAAAGAGTTTGGGTTGGAAGGGACCCTAAAGACATCTAAAGAAACCTTAAAGACACCAGGTTCCTCAAAGCCTCATCCAGCTTGGCTTTGAACACTGACAGGGAAGTCTCAAGCAAATTTTTTTGATTTTACTACCTGCAAGTTGATGTCACTCTTTTGAATGAAGTCTAACTCATTGCTGGCAGAGATGACTGTGGCAATGACAGGAATCCACCCATTTATTCCAGCTGCCTGGACATCACCCCTCTCTGTGCCCTCTTACACAGGCAATATTTACAAGACCTTCATAAAGTCATATCAGTTCTTCCATAAGGATCTGCACACCCAAATGTTTAATATGTGCTCAAGAGGAAAGAAGTTAGAAATTGAATATAAATATACCTCACAGCCCCTGGGAAATTGAATACGAACTCATCCAATTAAGGGGCCTTGGCAAACGCTTTTTGCCCCAGACTTGCAATTTCTATTCCCAAGTGGGAGTTCTGCAGAGGCTAATGTGTGAAAATTCCCACGGCGTGGCCCACGGGGCCCTGTGCCGCACTGCTATGCTCAGCCCCGGCTTCCGCTCCCGTCGGCGGAGAGCAGGCTCTCGGCGGAGGCAGGCCAGAAGAAGCACAGCGTGAGATGGCAGCAGAGCTGCTTCAGCCTCGTGGTTCTGGCTGCAAGATGGGAATAGTCTGGCGATGGTCCTCGCTTCCCCGCGGGGGGCAATGGGTGATGGATCTGCACGCTGGCACCGCGTCCGCAGCCCAATGATCTCCAGCTGTCATAGATGGCAGCCGGCTGTGTTATAGCCAGTTCGGAGCTGGGCTTTATGGTTTCTTTGGGTTACCAAACCCCTTTTCATTCTGGCCAGAGGAACTTAAAAAATGCAATGCTATGGATACAGAGGCAAATTCAGGCTTGGCGAAGCAGAGTTGCTTTCACTTATGTGAGGGCTGAATCTGCCTCCTGTTGTTTTAGTGGCCAGTTACTTCCCCTCTCTTCAGTGTAAAAGTATTGCTGTCCCAAGCAGCTAGAGGTACCATTAAAGCACACTCATCTCTTCTGAATCAGTAATAGCTGGAATGGGTTCAGGTGGAAAATTATGGGATCATAATAAGAATCAGGGTACCAAACGCAAGGGACTGAGGATCTCTTAGTGACTGTGCTGCAATCTGTGAGGGAATAACCTGATTTTCCCACTTTTTCATTTGTTTATCTGCCAAAAGGGATGATAATTTTTTGTTCTTCTGTCTAATCTATTAAGAGTAGAATATATACTGAAATGTAAGTAACAATAACAGAACATTAAGCAAATGGGTCTGGGAGTATACGAGCAACAGAGGTCAGTAGAAAGAATCAAAACCAATATAAGAAAGAGAGTAGAAATCAGAAATGCAGTTGGCTCGGTGAAAATCCCTGCTTAGAAACACAGCTGAGGGCAGGTTTTGGGTAGCTCTTTTCTTTTCAGTGCTTACCAAAGTTGGGGGAAGTGCGCCGGATCTGACTCCTCTCCAAAAGCTGGAGTCCAGGGCTTTTGTGGGCTGTTGGTGGCAGATGCTTTGCTAAAAGGGGAAATCCTGGGTGCACACAGTGTAGTGCTCACATGTCACCTGGAAATCTAAGGTGACTGAGGTATTAGAAATGCCTTTGGAAATTCACCGAGTGGTAATTAATTTCCAAAGAAGAGGATAAATTTATTCCCTGATGAATAAACTGTGGTCAGCCAAGGAAGAATTTCAGAGATCATGTATCTGTTGTAGAGACTAGTGAAAGAGTGGAAGAAATGGGCCAATCTGGCCCATGTAAAGATAAACAGTGATTAGAGGAAGGAAACAATCCAAGGAACAAGCTGAATTTGGCAAGAATACATCAACACTATGTTTTCCAACCCTGCAAGTTTACAGCCCCTAGGCAAGACCAACTCCACTGGAAAGCTTCAGCCAGCAAACTGCAAACAGTTTAAAAAACTGATGATAGGCTCTTTGGGAGCCTCTCTGGGAGGAAGATTCTTGTCTGGCAAAATGACTTGCATACTTCTGGCACTAAACAAACCATGTCTAACTATGGTGCTTCTGTGGTCACTCATTTCCACACTATTTTTGTGCCTCCCTTCCTTAACCCGCGCTAAGCGCATAGTCCCTGCGGCAGAGGAGGCAGCTCTCCCCAGCTTGCCAACAGAAGGCAGAAGCTTAAATTTAGACTTTAGGAAGGATTCTTGATGAAATCCAGAATCATAAACCAAAGCCCTCTCTTGACATTAGTCTTACAAGTCGGCAGCAAAGAACTGTATCTCAGCAATACCACCCAGCATCTCTGCTGCAGCAAGGGCTGAGCGTGATTTTGGGACTCTGGCAGCAACCCACACCACAGGAGCAGCACCCCATATCCCCAGCACCCCCAGGCTTTCACACTGGCTGTTCCCACATAATACTGCGGCCAGCAGCCACATTAACCAAGCAGCTGCTCCCTGGCCCCTGGCAGCCTTTGCCACCCAGTCCCATGTGGAAAGAAGTCCTAACTCCTGCTCTCCACCCGGAGGTCAGCTCTTTCTTTTTGGCTGGGGAAGAAAGATATTGTCTTTGGGTGTCTTTCCTCCTTAATGAGGAAGGTTTGGTCTCAGAGCATCCTGTGCTTTATGGGGCTGGAATCTCCAACCTTGGAAAGACGGAGAGGGACTTTTTACAAGAGCATGTTGTGATAGAAAAAGGGGGAATGGCTTTAAATTGAAAGGAGGTTTAGATTAGATATTAGGAAAACGTTCTTTACTGCAAGGATGGTGAGAAACTGGCACAAAGAATTGTGGACACCCTATCCCTGACAGTGTTCAAGGCCAGGTTGGATGGGGCTTTGAGCAATTTGGTCTAGTGGAAGGTGTCCCTGCCCATGGCAGGGAGTTTGGAACTAAATGTTCTCTGATGTCCCTTACAACCTAAACCATTCTATGGTTCTGTGGTTCTGTAGGCTCTGGGGGAGGTTGCATCCCCCATGGCCTTTGCTGAGGCAATGTAGTGCAGAGACAAAGATGTCCATTGTCAGTGAGGTTGGCTCTGAAGCCTAGTGTTTATGGCATCCCTAAGTGGAAAGAAAATCCTCATTTCACTTGATCTCTCTTTTTAAAGAACTATTAAAATGTGAAATGTATTTAATTGAGTTGTCTGGGGAGCTGAGGAAAAGCTTGTGCGATGTTTAAGAGTGAGATGTCAACACTACTGAAAAAGCCTGGGATTGTACAGAAATAGACTGTAAAGGACAGTGAGGCGGGGATTTGGGGATACAGGCATCTGATACAGTCCTGCTCCTGGGTCCTGTTTGGCAGGTGTGTGATTTATCTGAGATTTCACAGGTGATCTCTGATTGATTAGGTAACTATTAAATGAGACCTCCCCTTCAAGCAGCTGTATATTTTCCATTGTGGAGTAAGGGGGTTTTTCTTCCCCTTTTGTGTTAGACTGCTATTGTAGACCAACCTTTTTTGCTGATCAACTCATGCTGCTGTTGAACCAGGGTTGGGTTCTCACTGTGTGCATTTGGAACCCATTAGATGTGTGACCATCTTATCAAATCGACCCTTGTATGGTTCCTGAACACCTCCTTAGACCAACACACAGGCACTGCCTGCTTTTGTCATGTTTAAAGATTTTGTGCCTCTATGCTCTTACATGCTTTTTATAGATTCACTGGGAACACTAAAGTGGCGACTTGTAGCTCAGTGTGATTTACCCCGTTGTTTTCTGCTGTGCAAAACTGTTTGTCAGTGGAGCTGCAATTTCAGGAGGATGTTTGCACAGAAATATAATGAGGCTTGGCTGGTCCTTGGGAGCAGGAGTGATTTTGAATGGCTGCTGACCTCGCGGGGAATCTGGGCTGCACTCAGACAAAAACCACTGAGCTGGAAACAAAAACCTGGAGAAACTAAAGAAGGCTCTCCATCTTCTGTTCCGAGTTAGTAAAGAGATAGTTTATCCAAAAGTCAGCAACAAACAGTAGAAGATACATTTATAGATTTCCTTTTTAAAATTATTTTTAACAGTTATACCACTTTTTAAAATGGGTCTGCACTTTCTGGTGTTTGTGTAAACTGTTCACTTGCAAATGAGCTGGCCTTCTCTTCAGGTCTGTTCTGATGGCTAGCTTTGAGTTTGCTCTTTCTCCTGGGTGTGGGACTGGTGGGTTAGACCCCTTCATAATCTCTGCAAAATAAAGGATGCTTTTGCACTCTTGGAACTACAGAGAAAAAGATTTATTTGTTTTGTAGTCAGGTTTATTAGCTCCCATTCTGTTTAAAGCTGTATAGTGATTATTTTCTGATTTCCACTGTTGCACAATACATACAATTACAGGAATAATATATGCAGGAGTTGTTCTTGTATATGAAGCACAATAAAACCAGTCCAATAGCACTTTTTCTGGCCTTTTTTAGCAGTTAGCTATCTTATGGTAATAAATCATATTTTTCATTATGAGGATATAAAGGCTGTGAGTTACAGAATTGTTCCTCACAGGATTGCTCTTCCCTCCTTCCAAGATCTTCTGTTTTGAAAATGGTTTGCTTATACTTGTAAGAGAAAAAAAAAAAAAAGAAAAAAAAAAAGGGAGTTGCCTTTAGCCAGAGATCAATCATGGAAAATTTCAGCCCCATCAGAGAATGTTTTGGAAACATATGAGGCTGTAACCAGATGATCTGATCCTGATGCCACTTAGCTCACAGCTGTTTGACTCCTGCTATAACAGCAGTGACTGCTGTGGATTTAGCCGTGATTTGCCATTGTAAACTGGAATTGAGATGAGGCGGTGGGTTATCACACATCTGCTCAGTAGCCTTGGCACTGGTAGTTGCTAATGGTGAAAGACACAGTGAAAGATGTTGTTGCAGTCCTTGCCCTCCTGAGCAGTGGTAGTGAATGGGACTATTCATATGCTTAAGGCTGCAAGACCTGGACCCACCTAGCTGTGCTATAAATAGTGAGCCGCTAACCTCAATAGATAAAGTGCTTTTAATTCAGGTGGAAATCCTGACTTTCAGGTGCTTATCTTGACCGTGTGTATTTGGCATGTCAGATGCATTTTGGTTTGGTATTTTAGCACTTCAGGCACTGGGCTGAATTGCCACAAAGGGCAAATATCAATGAAAATAATATTTAGCTGCTCTGCCTAAATTCCCCATCCCTTCTTACATGCATAAGGTTTTGGTAAGGATTGAAGGTTTTCACAGAAGTTGGTGTTTGGAATATTCTGACCATTGGGACAAATGTGTCCAGCTCAGCAACGCTCCCAAAACTGCTTCAGTTTGGGTTTGTGGGTGCCTGCTGCTGGCATCAGGGGTAGCAGCACCTTCCACCTCTCCACAGTCTTCTTTCCTGTTCAAAAGAACCTGGATAGACATTCTACAAGGAGAGAGGAGCAATTGCCTCATCACACTGTCATGATCTTATCCTCTGTAAGTGAAAAAATTAAGATAAATGGTTTGGTGAAGCTGATTTCTTTTAATAATCATGTATCCCTTTCAACCTCTAACAATACAGCTGTACTAATTTCAAATTACTTGGGTTACAGCATGGAAAATGACATCTCTGCCTGTGTATCTGCTTCTCATGAGTGTTTCTGAGGAAAAGAAGGTCCTTAATCTTGCTGCTCCAATACTTAGTTTGAAGTACAGAAATTCGGAAGCTGGTCTTCTAAGACAAGCTAGCACATCTTTGTACTGCAGCTGTTGCTTGTCTTGCTCTTCTTTCAGCATTCCTAGAGCTGGCAGTAGGACACTGGGTGAGATGTAGCTTTGTCTTACCTACTAAAACTGTTTGTGTGTCTCAGTTTTTATAGGTGCAATACCTAGTACAGATATCCAGCATAATCTGTCCCTCTTCTTAGTCAAGCTTTGATGTATGATACTTTCATGTTACTTGAACTACAAAATTAAATTCCAGTCTGGTATTTCTTATGCTCTGAAAAGGACACCCTGTCAACAACTCTGGTGCACTTGTGCTGCAATTTGGGCAGAGACTGGCTCCACCTGTTGTTTCATTTTCCCCATTAGTTATCTGGATGCCAGCACTCTTAAAGGCACTTCCTTCTGTTATAAATAAAACTTGAAATGAAAGATGTTATTGTAGGTGAATGTTATTGTAGAACATACCCAATTCATACCACTCCAGGTCTTGGGGAGACAAATCAGACAGCTTCACAAGTGACTTCCAACCTCTTGAAGATGTTCCATTTATCATGCAATTAGATGTGTCTGAAAACGCTTGCTAAAAACATGGCAAAAAAGTTGCTGGTTACTAAGGAACCAGGACTACCTACCAGGACTCCCTAGTCACATGGTATACTCAGTATTCCTTCAAAAACTATCCACCTGACAGAAGACATTTGTTTATTTTATTAATTATTTTGCTGATGTGCTACTTGAGGCAGATTTCTGATATGATTTTAGGTCATCAAAATAAACATCAGTGTCAACAGAAAAAATACAGTCCACGATGAAAACAAAAATGTGGAACTTCTAAAGATTTTGTAGCTGATAAATGTTGCCCAAAAGCACTAATCATCTTAAATTCTTTAATCATTAGCAATGAAGCCCCTAGCTTTGGCAGAGCTGTCAGTACTCTGCTAGTTGTGAAAAGCTACACATCACTACTTGTTGTTGATGAATTACATCTTCAGAACTGCTGTACAGGTGTTGTATGTAACAAATATTTAGTGACATGTCAAAGGAAGCCTTTTATTCTGGTTCTTTTCCAGTAAAATCCCATCGAAGAGTCATCCCTGGATTTTGCAGACTATTGATCCTGGGGAGTCCCAGGGAAAGGATTGCATTCCCAGGTCTGGGACTGGAGCACATGCAGATACCTGCAGATTCACTGGAGTCAAGTAGTAGCACTTCTTTTCAATGACATCTTGGGGCCAGGACTTCCATCCATTAGTTATGTGAAAGAGGACCTCCTTTAGTCAAACCTGCCAATTTTTAATGTAATTGAATGTCACCTTATCCTCATATGACTAGGGAAGAAAAGCAGAAGCTCTTGCTCAACATCCATTTGTTTTATGCCCTTACATATTTTTTGTGCCACTTGGGGCTTTGTGTGTCCAATAAAAGCAAGGAAAGGCTGTATTTACCAGAATTTGAGCTAGAGGTACCGGGAACTAAATTGAAAAGTAAGTCTCCTGCTTTTTTTTTGGCTGATGGAAAACCTTAAAGCTGAATGGCTGCAAGTTGTGCTGCATAAGGTAAAGGACAGGTTATCTTGTGTAAGGAGGTGCCATGGCTCTCTGGGGTCTGTCTGCTGGTGTTTATCGAGCAAGAGACCTCTTGTTCTGCACCATCTTACAGCTTTCTCTGTGCTGGTCAAATTTGTCCTCGTATCTAAGTGAATCAGGAATATCCTTGTTAATAACATTTAATGTATAATTTTCCTACTGTGAGAATTTAAAGAAAAGCTTTATGAAAATAAGAATACATCGCCTAAGAAATGTTTATTTTGTTGCATGATGCTCGAAGCATTTTCTTCTCCTGTTTGGGAAATAAAATGAGTGAAAACAAATATTTGGAAGTATGCAAAATAATCTTATGTTTGTAATCAAACATGAAGTTAACATGTTGCATTAGGCCAGATTTAAAAGCTGAATATGACCATTTCAGTTCAGTAAATTGGTAACAGACAGAAACCCCCTTTCTTTCAAAGTCTGAGCACTGAATCCAGCGTCACCTTTTTGATGGTAGCTGGCCAATTAAGCATATCTCATCATAACCTCATAGAGGAAGTTGACTATAAAGAGGATGAGTCAAACTCATCAAGTTGCCTTATGAATTCTTCTTTTTTGTTTTTAGAATAACTCTGTCTTACAAGATGGTGAACTGCCAGTCTCATAGGAAGAGAAAAGCAGACACTTCTTTTCTGGATAGATTAAAGTCTCTAGAGGATGGTGAAAGCAAAGCAAATCAAGTACATCATCTTTCATATTCACATCAACCCATCTATTGTGGAACACTTCAGAAATCAGAATTTTTTCACTCAGTTAAAATATTATTTCTGGGCTATTTCTAGACCAAAGAGACAAATATTGTAGAAGTGAACGTATTTAATAATCACCCAAAGGAAAGAGAAAAACACAAAAAAAGCCAGAGTACAAAGTCCCACTGTGTGTCATCTAGTGCTGCTGTGTCCTGAGAGGGACTCCGGGAAAAGCAAATGCTAGTTCCTGGGAGATAGGGAGATAGGATGTTCCACCACTAGCTGAATCCTTGTCCTTCTTTCTCTCAAGAATTTTTGCTTGATGGTTTTTTCTACTTCTTTTGTGAGAACATGACTGTGGTTAGAAGGACTAAACAGAGAACTCCAGGAACTGGGTGCAAGGAGGTCAACTTATATTGCTTTTGTGCTATTTAATGAAAAACAGACCAACTGCCAGGTAAACACAGGTGAGAGAGGGGGAAGGCGACAGACTGCCTGTGCTGGCAGGTGAGTAATGACTGCCAGCCTATGATCCTGTGGTCTGAAGGCTTTTCCAGAGCAGGCTTTTCTTTGGTGGACTACAAGCCCTTTTCTGCAGTTGAATGCTGGGGGACCAGAGCACACTCTGTGACTAGAGCACTGCTCAAAGCAGCATGCACAGCTGAACTAAGGTGCAAAATGTTGATGCTTACTCATTAGATCTTTTCCAGTACCCAGCGATGATTTAACAGCTCCTGCGTAAACACTGGTACTTCAAAGAATGTTTGTGCTAATTTGGCTTTGGAAATGAGAAGATAGGTAAGTTGCATGACCTCTGCTGAGGCATATTTTGATATCCTGCATTAATACTGGGGTTTGATGATTGTTCATTTTTCCATCTCAAAGGGAACCCTCAGTAATGTCTTATTCTGCCCGCCTGCAGGCTCGGTTTTTCACTTGGCCAGGTGAAGTATTCATTGCATACATTAGGGAACAAAGCTAAGCCACTTTTTGTAATGCCACAAATGGGACAGAGTAAAATGTAGAAGATAAATCAGTCGTGTATTCACAGATATCACATATGCTCGAAATGCAAGCATGACTTGCAAGAAGTTTAAGTTAATATTCCTAAAATGACACTCCAACATGTCTTCTGTGCTGATCCACGTTTATTGATGGTATACTGCAGTATGTGCCTACAGTGCAAAGTACCTATAGATAAGGATCCACAAGTCCCAGACTTCTGGGTCATCTGTAGTCATCAATGGTGGTATCTCAATAAGCTTTCTGGGTTTTTTGTGTCATTAGCATATAGTGAAATACTGTTTGGAAACTATGCAAAGATTTCTCTTTGTGGCAAGCCAGCTGGTAACCAAGCACAGCGTAGCCACTGCAGTGCACCCATCCTATGCATATATGGTGAATCATTGCCTATTTTTCCTGCTAATGACTCAGCTGCTCAAGATGTGGAAGTGACCACTTGTTGTGGTTTTGACCTGCTAAGTGGTATCTGGCAAAAGCGTTCTTGTGCAATGCATTTGGCTAAAGTGGGCTTGCTGATGTCAGAAGGTCAGAGATGTAGCTGGATGGCCCGGAGCCAACGCCTCATCAGCATGACCACAGATGAAGTGTTGTTATTTGCATACTGATGGGAGTGTGATGAGGACTCACAACAAAGAGGACTGCGAACCTGGTGATTATATTCTGTTGCAAGAACCTGTGCAGGTGGTCGATTATGGCTGTTGTGTTCCTTTGACACCTTTTTGTGGCCATTTTCCTGTACAAAGCACAGAGTTATGTAAGCTGTGCCAGTCGTTCTGCTTGGTACATCTTGTTGCAGATGACACTGAGGTACCATGGGAAACTGGGATGTGCTTTTCTCATCAGAACTGTTCCTTGTCCAGCTTCTCAGCTTCTGCAACTGCCTGTCTGAGTAGGTGGCTCTTCTTCCCCTTCAAGCTCTGTCTCTTTCTCCACCGAAGATAAATGGAGGTGTGGATGAGCTGTTGATTGACCATTTAATGCTCTCTCAGACAGATTTAAGTGGATAGATCTTTCTGCAGCATTGTGCACCAAGAGCTGCATTTCCAAAAACACTGCAGCTTTTCATCTCTTCATGTTCACTCGCATGCTTATCCTCACACTGACTTGTCAGTAGTTGTCAAAAGCGTGGTTCTCCTCCATAGTTTTGTGCTGAAACTTCGTCCCTGCTGCAAAAATCAAATAGCTTAGATCAATCAAAAAGTTTTCAGGAAGTTTACAGCTTCGGTGACTGTGCCCCCGTTAAATAAATGTTAAATGTGTTAATAAAACATTATTTAATGTGCTTACATCCACAACAATCTTTGGTGGCATACCTGTCATCGGGTATAGTGGTAGGTATACCCATAAATAGATGACATTAGGTTATAAAGATTGTTTTCCGTACGAAGTTTCAAAGTTCAGATTAACTAATTGCTACCTATGGAAAGATTATTAAGGTAAGGAGCAGCTACATAAGAAAAACAAGAGAGCTGCTCAATAAGATATGTTTAGAAGGTTCATGTCAGAACAGAAAAAGGATTTTAGAAATGGAAAATCTTTCATTAGGTCCATTAATGTTATAATTCCACCAAGCTCTGCATTAAAGAGATGAAAGATGTTACCCTAGAAAACAAGATCGAAGAAAACTGTCGGTAAACATGGTATATATAAGTACTTTATGTTCTGATAAGAGAACGTCTAATTTTATTTTTTAGTCAGTAAAGGTCATAGTTCACATCTCAGTGCCCCTGTGCTTGGAAATCCACCACAGGACTTCAGCAATCTGGATTCTGTGAAACATTTCCCTTCTGTGCTTTGCTTGAGACATCCTACCTGGCCTCTGGGAAATCATTTAGTTTCTTTGTACCTCAGTTCCTCTTCTGTGAAACGGAGGTAGCATTTCCACTTTTCTCAGGGGTCCTAAAAAAAAAACCCTATACCCTGAAGCCTGAGAAATGCAGACAGCCCAGTGCTAGGATCTCAGATACAGTGCATTGTTTGCTTGAATCTTGTAAAAATCTGTATGAAACTTGCAGAAATGTAGAGATGTATGCTCACATATACAAATGTGGTCTGTTTCAGAAATGCAAAACAGTCACACTTACATTATCTTTGGTGTTATGATGATTCAGAGCATTATAATGATACCAACAACACCTAATCAGGATCAGGAGAAAGTAAGTCCAGGTCTCCATGCAAAGAGTGAAAAGTCAAGGCAGGCAAACCGAAACACAGCAAGAATATGCAAGGCAAATATGAAGGCATTGTTGCATTTCTGTCTTGTAGTGTTTCCCTCCTTCCCTTCCTTTCTAGACTGCACCTTGCCTCACTTCTCACCTCTTTCCCTGCAAAGGGGCTCTGCCCTTCCTCTCCTTCACCTCCCTCTCTGCTTTCCCCGCGGGGTGCCACAGTGCTTGCCAGAGAGCGGCTGCCCTCCACGCTGCTGCGGCTCTTCGGTGGAGAACCTGCACTGCAAGTTTCAGCTCAAAACAAACATTCATGGCTGAGTTATGAACCCCCAGAGGGATAGATGGTGAAGTGGATTAAAGCACTAACTCTTTGCCTTTGGCTCGAAGCCACATTAGGACAAAAGTTAGAGTGAGTTTCAGAGTTAACTTTTATTTGTCTGTATGGCTTGGGCTTGAGCATGGCAAAAAAGACCAGGAATGAAATGACACTGGTTGAGACACATTGGTGAGGTTTCAGGAGGAGCCTACACAGTGCTCCAGCCAGTCTGATCTAGTTACCGATGACAAGTTTTGACATTTCAGGAAATGTTTCAACTTCGGAAATAAAAACCAACACCCATGGACAGCCCTCTGGAGCGAGGGCTTGTGGGAAGAGGAGACGCCCAGCATGGTGCTGCTTGGGAAGCTGCCCTGGTTGGGGAAGAGCCTCCCAGGGAAATGCTTGCAGTCATACTACACCATCCTATCTTTGGCAATGGCGTGAGGATGTCTAGGGGTAACTAGGGCTGTGTCCTCTGTGAGTGGCTCTTGGCTGTACTGTGCCTGCAGGATGGTGTCTCCTCAGGGTCCTCAGTTCCCCCATGAGCTGCTTTGCAGTCATGTTCTGGTGCTGAGCTATGTCTCTTGCACCTCATGGACCCTGCGGGAAATGTCTAGAAAAGATTGTGCTCTGGAAATGAGTTTTTAGGGTTTTTCCCCCCTGTATGCTTGAGTTCTTCCTCTTGGATGAGCAAAACCTTAACTGTGGTCTAGAGCTGCATGGAAGGCTTCTGCTCTCCTCACATCCCACTTAGGGAAGAAGGAGCAGTGCTCCAAACCTTTTGTTTAAATCATCCAGGCATACTAAGGCTGAATAACAGAAGCTTGTTTTTGTTAAAATAAGAGGTAGATCCTTTATATCTGTGTATATACAAGTCAGTGTTTGCTCTTCCTCTCCCAAATCAACAGTTGCCTGAGAGTTTAATTTAATTTGCTGTTTGTAAGGTGGGAAACAGAGGAATAAAAGCATTAAGAAAGGCTTACCTAAATAATAATATTTCCCTCAGGATAAAGAAAACTGTTTTTGGTGTATGGGAGTCACTAGATTTGAGGATGGTTATAGCCATTCAGTCATGCAAGGAGCCCAGGGCTCCTGTGAGACTCTCAAGCCCTTGTCTTGGGATGTGGGAAGGGATAGGAAGGAATGTGTCTGGGCAGGGAGGAGGAGTGGCTGAAAAGGGCATGCGGCAGTGAGACCTGGAGAGAGACCTGGGGAGGGAGCCTCTCTCTAAAGAACAACTTGTCTAGAGAGATTTTCAATTTTTCCAATATTCCAATATTTCCAACAGGTACCCAGGTTGGATGGCAGGGGTGTTGTAATTGTCCTGTACTGACCTGATGTTTACTGTCCTTTGACAGCCATCCTGCAGCATCACTGGTCCTTCAGACTCAGTGGCAGCTGAAATGCTTCCTTTCAGGAAGCAATGTAGGACAAGTATTCAGTGGTGCTTTCTAGAGCCAAAGTAGCTTCTTCCAAATCAACGAAGTCTCTTGCTGTATAAAAATATGCTACACCTTTGAAAGGAGACGTTTGAATGGAGGGTTGTGACTCAGAATACTTAGAAAGGTTTTTTACCCCTCTGATCAGGAAAGCTCTCAAATTCAGGTTGAGAAGGAAATAGGATGGTGAGTGTTTTCACTGATCTCTGTCAGAGCATTGAGGCTCCTGATGGATAAACAGCTGGTTGATGACTTGAAAAGCTTTGAATAAAGCACTGTGACCTCTTGTTTCTTAAACTGAAAAGAAAGCCAGTGGGAAGAAAAGGGAGCTGGGATTGAAACTATTTTCTATCCATTCTCCTCCTCATACACCTGCAGAAGCTGCTATAAGGTGTGTGTCTTCTGCCCTCTCTAAATTTCTTCTTTTTCTCTTCTTCCAATCCTTCTCTCACTCCTCTAGAACAACATTATGGCCACTATTTCTCACTGATGGTGTATCATACTATTTGATCTACCAGAGAGGAGAAAACACAAAAGAAAGGACATACCACTTTTTTAAAATTTATTTATTTCTTAATGTAAGTAGTCAGCTTGTTCCTAACTTCAGTTAGGCTTCTGGAATCATGTAACTGATGTTAAGTTAGAGGCTTACAAAAATCTCACACTTATACTAGTTCTTGTGCCTTGTTAATTAGTCTTTCAGGTGTTTATGGAATTGCAAGAAATGCTCTGCCAGATGCCACTGAGTCAAAAAATAGCTAACCTTAATCCTACCTGCACCCTCCTACCTGCACCCGTAGTCACACTTACATGGCCTGAGAGATTAGTGATGGGAGGTATTTCTACAGGATGCATTTCTAACTGAACTGAACACCTGAAAACGTGCTAGGAAGAGCTTCTGCCAATCACCCAAATTAATACACAAATTGGGTAAGAATAATTCACAGTGTTGATAAATACCAAGTGACTATAACAAATATGTTGCAGTACATACGTATTGTAAGTAGAAAGATAAAGAGAAGTTAACCAAGAAATTATCATTTAAATTTTGGTTGTATAGGCTTGCTTGTTTTTTGAGGAGTGGCAAAAAGCAAGCTGTATAGTGCGTCAGTATAACAAGCTATTTATATATGCCTCAGGACCACTGAAAAGAAAGCTAATGAGCTGCATTGCATTTGTTCTTTAAACTCTTAAAATGCATCATGAATAAATGTGTCTGCAGGTTCATCTAGATTTATATCACTGTATTTCCATGTGGTATCCTCTGCAGAGAACTGAGATTGTAGAAAAGAGAAAAAGAGGTATGGTTATTTTTAGCAGTTTATGAACACCATGACATGAATTGTTTCCTAATGTGAAAAAAACAAAACAAAAAAAAACCATGGAGGTTTGTAGATTTATATCAGAAACTAGTTCGGATTCACCAATGAACAAAACCTCATAATAGTAGAGTATACTGTGTGAAAAGCAGTGAACCTCCTAGTGTTACTACACTATTTTGTGACAGAGGTGAGTTTTGCAGTAATAGCTCACACACTTGCTTTTAAAACGGGGCACAAGAAGAACTAGCACCTGATCCTGCACAGCTTGGCATGCACAGCTGAAAAGCAGGTGCCTGGCATGCCATTGATGTTAAAGACATATTTCTCACAAGCCTTGCAACTTGTACTGCTTTGTTCTAGAAAATAAACTCTGAAAGAAAATAGCCATAACTCCTGATTACAACTGGCTGGGAATTTTACAAGAAAATAGCTTTCCAATAGAAATAATGCATGTTTGTCAAAATGGAGGCGTGTTGGGAAGCAGAGAGGTTAAACCCTTGCTAGAACTTAGGTTGAACTGCAGCAGATGCATGAATGCTTTGATGACCCCAGGTCCCACGAAGGGGTGGCTGTGCTGTGGGTGATAGATTCTGGGAGACCCCCTGGGCATCCCTGTCCTCCTGCACGGCTGGGGGTCCTGGCACACTCCTAATGTTTGGCCAGGAGGGTCTGCTTTGGGGCAGCCCTCTCGCCCTGGGCACCAATGGTACCTGTTTGCCAGCAAGGCTCTGCATGTTTCTCACTCTGGAGGAGAGCTGCTCTCTCTCACTTCCAAAACTATCTGATTTTCCCAGAATAATTTTCTCCCTCCGCTTCCCTAGGATTTTGTATCTAAAAGCAATATCTTAAGGATATGAATTTTTTCTACCATTGGGAAAAACATCTCTGCCAAACTACCCCACGTTTCTCAGAGTGTTTTTCATGTCTATATGTATATGTTGCAATATATATTAAAAATAATTATTGTGAAATTCTTCTCTGTCTCAGATAGAAATATAATATTACTTTCATGTCGAAGTGATGTACACACTATCATTTAGTAAAATAACTCAGTATGTGATTTATTTATTTCCAGAAACTGACAGCTCTGTGCACTCTGAGTACATTATTTACACATGCATTCACAGCCACCAATCATCCTATCACCAGCGAATTTCTAATAAAATATAACTATTTGTAGTAGTGGAACACTGACCATGTATTTCGGTGGTACAAATATTAAAATTATTTCACACGTCACATCAAAACACTAAGCTATGATTCTTTTATGAAATAATGTAGTAAAAGCTGTGACTATTTCAGTATTTTTAGTAAGCTTCATTGAAGTAGCTGTTATAAGCAAGCATTGGTCAGAGAAAAACAGCATGCATTTAATAATTCAGAAATTCCTTTTGCATTGCATATGTAATATCTATTTTCAACTTTTGTATTCTGAGGACTTGCAGCACTCAAAATGCCTGACTTCTTTTTTTGATACCATGTCGGTATGTTTTTTATCCTATAGGATGCTGTGTTTTAAGTACTTTTAGGTCCCTGCTTGGTGTGCTTAATTTTTTTTTTTTTTTTTTTTTTTTTTTTGTGCTTGAGTATTTTTTTCTTATATAATCCCTCAAACTTGTTCTTTTTTAATCTTTCTTAAACTGTGTTTTTCTTTTTTTCTTTTTTTTTTTTTTTTTTAAATGTGTTGCACAATGATAGCTGCAAAATTCTGCAAACAGCTTGTTCATAACAGAAAGAGCTATTCACATCAAACCTTTTCTTCATTGTAGGTGTTTCTCTGGAATCACCTTGTTTATTACCCAGTACACATTTAAATGCACTGCTTGAAAATGTGTCTCACAGCTTTAATATATGTCTCTTCTCACTCAGCATTATTTCTTTCTGAAGCTGCTTAAACGATGCTGCTACTAAGAGGATAGTTAGGGGAAAACACCAGCTAAATCCACCTGTTGAACCGACATTTATATTAGATGTATAGCCAGCCTGAAAAGACTTTCACTGTGCCAAATGCTGCGCTGATATTTTGTGGGTATTTGCGCATTAACGGAGTGGGCTTGCACAGCACAACTCTTCCCCATTGCTAAACAAAGCCAACAGATAGCCATGTGCAATGCTCGGGCTGCACTGAGAAATTGTTTCAGGATGCAGTCGGGAAGGAAGAGGTTAGTGGCAGCAGACGTGTCGAAGAAAACTGGAAGAACAAGAACATGCCTTGTGTGAACACACAAAAGAGTGTCAGTTCAGGCTCAACTCGAAATATCCCTAGAAAGGCACAGTTACAAAGGTTAAGATTCTCATATGATTGAAATAATTCCCATTTATGTGTTACTTGCTGGCAAAACTGTTGACTTATTTTCTACCATGTATTCCAAGATTTTAGAATTTGCCTCTGTCAAAAACCTGAAGTGAAATGTTCCGAAGACATTTACTGTTCAGCTTGCATAAAAAAACAGTTATATTTGAATTGATTGCTTTGATCTTTTTCTCTCTCCTCTTTTCACTTTCTATTTTCTCATCTGTGGAGTTCAACCATTATGAATTTTGAATCTAGTATGAGGGTTTAAAAAATAAAGATATGGGTAGTTTTATGCCTCAGATGCAGCAAGATATGATAAAGCTAATTATTACTGAGTGATATCAACTAGAGATTTTAATTAAAACTACAAGGAGATCCTTATAGTGCCATTGCTTTACTATCTAATTACTTCTGTCTTTGGAAATTTTTCTCAAAGCTTTGTCTTCAGGAGTTGTAGGTTTCTAGATGAAGCTTTTCAATTTTCTCATTTGATCACTGAGCTGGTGTGGACACAAACAGAGTAAAATCTACTAACAGACTCCTCCCAATCCCCATGGCAGGGAGGCTGGAATTAGTTGATCTGTAAGGTCCCTTCCAACCTAAACCATTCTATGATTCTATGATAGTAGGCAAAGAAATCACAATCCTTCAATTTTTCATTTTATTGACACAAATATTTCTTAAAGAAATGGTGAAGAAGACACTCATTTTCCGTTTCCATTCTCCTGCACTCCTGAGTGTTATACAGCTGATCACTCTCACAACAGTAATGGGCTAAAGAAAGCACTGAACCTCTTTTTATTTTTGTAGCGTTTCTCTTCATACCTCCAGCTCAGGAGAGTGTCTGGCAATATTGATAGCATTTCGCTTCACTAGTTCTTCTTTGTAGGGTAGGGACATTAAAATTGATTTTCTGCATCTTTGGCATGTGAAGACTCAAAAGTCTGTTACATGCCCTATTGCCCAAAAATGTGCAGCCATGGAGCAAAGGTTCTAGTGACAGTGACTTTTATGGTATCAGGAGGCCTGAGCTGCTGAACTGGAGGAGCAAAGAGAGACAGGCTTATTTATAGAGCTACTGAAGAATTAGCCTGCCTTTGAACTGGCTGCCCAGATACTCTGATTGAAAAATCTGCTTTCCTGACAATAGGGAAGGCAAGGGTAGAAAGGAGAGGCAAAGTTTCCAGACACATCTAGTGATATAGTGAAAAAGGCATCATGCCTTGCAGCAGCACCTTACCACAGAGGCTGCAGGAGACATATTTATGGCTCTCAGGTAATGAAAGTGTGAGTTAATGTTGGAAAGTGGAATTGTTAAGAGAAAGCATGCAAGGAGAAATTCAGAAATAATGCATCACCAGAAACCAAGAGAAGATTTCTGAGCATGAAACAGCCTGCTACATCTGCCCAGTCCCCAGTTAAATCATCTTTCTTTGCTAATGGGTGCAGAGCTAATTGGACTTGATGATCCTTGTGAGTGCCTTCCACCTAGGCATCTTCTGCGATTCTATAATAAAAGTCCCATAGGTCATTCTAGACACTCTAGGTGTCAAGAGTAACCATGACTTTAGGCAAAAGAAGGCTAGCTGGAACAAAGATATAAAATAATATTTTAAAAGAAGAGGAAAAAGATTAGACAGTAGAGACAATCTCTCATGATCACCTCAAAATAAAAACAGTCTTATCCTACCTAGAAAAAAGTCTTAGAGTGCCACCAAAAAAAAAAAAAAAAAAAAAAAAAAAAAAAAAAAAAAGAACCAGTCTGTTTGCAGCTAATATGTCAATGCATTTAAAATATTCTCCATTTACAGGAATGGAGAGCATGTCCACTCACCTGTGGACTGAGGCAACCAGGGTGCTGTCATAGGTGCAGCATTTCAGCTCTCAGTGACTCTAGTTTTGGCTCTTAGAGGCAAATAAAGAGCTGGAGAGAAAGCCTGACCATATTGAAATAAATGACATGGTTCTTTTCAACATCATAAAATCCAGGTTTGACTGTCAGATTTATGGATTGGGCTTTATCTGGTGTGACCATTGCACAGAATAAAGTGAGTGTGATACTACATTTGTTCAACTCGATCACCGCAATAATGTATTTTCACAGTTTGTTGTTCCATCTTCAGACAGTAGGAAAACCTACACCAAACTCATTTTTAAGTTAATGCAAACCTTTTTCATGAGCAAAAGGCAATTTGGACAAGGTCTTCAATGGACACATTTAGCTTAGAGTTAATAGGAGAGGAGCAGAGAAGTGAAGTGAAATAAGAGAGAAGGGGAAGGGAAGGGGAAGGGAAAGGGAAGGGGAAGGGGAAGGGAAGGGAAGGGGAAGGGAAGGGAAGGGGAAGGGGAAGGGGAAGGGAAGGGAAGGGGAAGGGAAGGGAAGGGAAGGGAAGGGAAGGGAAGGGAAGGGAAGGGAAGGGAAGGGAAAAGAGAAGATGTATTTCTGTTACTTTAAATTCCTGGTCTTGCTACCACATGCAGTTGTGATTTTTTTCTCATAAAAAATAAAGCAGAACTGGAAGAGAAACAGACAACAACAGTAATAAAAAAAAAAACACATGGGATAGCTCCTGTAAGAAATAATCAGTAGAATAAGACCTAAAGAAAGATACAATAGAGATCTGTGAAGTTAATTGTGGCAATGGAGAAAGTGAATCAGGAACAACTGGTCATTGTTCTGCATATGATGAGATTTAGGGTTGGCCAGATAAGATTATCATCCAGCAAATTCAAAACAAACAAGAGGAAGAATTTTGTCATGTTGACATGTGCTTGTCATAGGATGCTGCTGCTGATAAGGTTTTCAATGTGCTCAAGAATTGATTTGACAAATTCATGGAATACCTATATATGCAAGAACATTATTTGTGGCTTAGAATGGGCAGAGATACCTGGAACAGAGAAGATTGCATGGAGAAGTACTATCACAGGTTCACTCTGCTCTGCTGCTCTTATCTGTTTTACTTACATTCTTTGTCAGCTAATGTCAGGTCAGCTATTGGACCTTTGGTCCAATATAGCCAGTGTGTTAGGGAGTTAAAACAGCATTAAATTTCTTTCTCAGCCTTACTCAATCCAGACAATTTTCCTTGGACACAATCAGGATGTAATCAAGAGCAGTTAGGCTTCTGGGGAGGAGGAGGTGGTGTTAGGAATGGCTATTACAAATCGATTCATAGAGGATCTGTTTCTAACATATGCAACCAAGTGCACAGATTTGAAGGTCTAGTTAGATTTTCAGTTAAATAGATATGGTACCAAATATATTTATTTCTGACCTTGCCTATAGCTAGGGAAACAACATTTTACACAGACTCAGTTTAAGCATTCAGTGGTTGCACCATCTGAGCAACAGACCTGGCTAAACACAGAAGCGACAGAAGGATTTTTTGTTATAAGTGAGGAGGCTTAATGCAGATGAAGTGGCCATATGGAGTGAAAAAACATAGCCATTAAGAAGATGGAAAGATACTATTAGAACAAGGATTCCCAAAGTTTGTTTATGGAAAGCTGGCACAACAAGCAGGGCATCAAGCAGAAGGACCTGAAATAATGAACCTGTAACACAAACCCCAAAATTTTTGGTGCCTCCTCCCCTAGCACTTTTGAAAGCAGAAGAATGAGCCACAGCTTCTTGCTGCCTTTCAGAGGAAAGGTGGCCACTAAGGAAGTGAAGCTAGGGTGGACACATTCAGCTGCCCAGATCCTTGGGGTCCTCAGACACTTGGGAAATACTTCAAATGTGTGTAGCTGACTTTTCAGCTGTAATAGCCTCAAACAACACCATTGGGATGGCTGTGGGTAATGTCACCTTGGGTCTTCCCCAAAGGTGTCTCAAACTGCCCTTTGGGAACTTTGCAGAAGAAGAGGCATGTGGCAAAAGGCATCAAGTCTTGGTGTCCAGAATAAAAAACAGGGGTTGAAACTCTAGCTGGGCAACATAAAAAGAATGATTCCTTCAAAACACTCTTATATATAAAAGAGCTTACACAAACAATTTAGGACTTAATTTACAGTGTAGGGAAGTGACTGGTAAGACTTCTCCACCTATTGCAGGAGGTGTTGTATAACACTCCAACAGCAGGTATGCTCTTATGCAAAAGATATTCCTAGCCTGATAAGAGACTTTTTTTTCACAGTAATCTTCAACACAGACACAGCATTTCAGGTAGTTAAAATGGACTGATCAGTAGCTGTCAAAAGTGGTTTTGGGATCAGAAAAGAGACAAGCTTGAATGGCACCTGCAAACTATTCACAGGCACTCCAATAACTGTGTGGACAAACAGTGGTATATTCACAGCATGGATAACAGTCCTCAGAGCCAGAAACTCAGAAACAAATGAACCTTTTGGCATGAGCTTGCAATATGAAATCACTTTAAATAAAATCACAAAAAACATTAGGCCTTCTGGTCATTTATTTTGCGCTGTGCAGTGGTATTGTCTCTGCAGCCTAGAGGTGATTAACACAAAATACTACTAAATCTTTACCTGGTACAGAAAAAAACCTTAAAAATCCTCTTAAATATCTATCTGTGTAAGAAAACACAGTCAAGTTCTTGTACAATTTTAATCAGTGTTGTTACTGATGAGTCTTCTCAAGTTTATTTTTCATTATTGAAATATAAAGATTTTGTTGAAATAATGCTCTTTGAAACAAATAATTTAGAGTGAAGAATGTGTGCCAGCAAAGGTAAGTTAATTATTTTGTCTGAATGCTTGGCAGATGAAAATCATGATAGACCTGGGACATGTCTACACTGGGCAGGAAGGTGTGGTGCAGAAATCCCCAGATGAATGCTGAACGATCTAGCTCCAGACCTTGAACCAAAACAGCCATGTTTGCATGGAGCTACTGACAGCAAGCTTCGGTAAGCTTGGGGCCAACCCTGGGAAAACGCTGCTGGATTACCAGCTTCCCAGCTGGTCAGCATGTGGTGCTGTGCTGGTTGGATGATGCTGGGACTCAAGAACTCTTGTCAACCTGAGTCTAACTTGAAGCACAGATCAAAAGAAATCGATGAAGTATGGAGAAGAAGGTGCTTCTCCCTTAGTAGCAGCTGACTGTGGCTGGACATCAGAAATTGCTGACTTGTTTGCTTCCTAATTTTTTCTCCTCATTTTTCATGTTTTCAGCCTGCATTAGGAAGAAGAGCAAAGCATGGTGGAGTGACTTTAATGCCCACTACACATCCTTGCTATTCCCCAGTAAAAGGCACAGGAAAGCTGGTTGGACTTCATTCCTCAAATCAAATGTCAGAAATGTTGTTAAATGGAAGGTTAGTTAATCATTTCAGATTCCATTTATCTTATCACATGCATTTACATAAAGGTAATTATTTATATGGTACACTAATTTGTTTGTATTCCCTATGGGAATAATCCTAGTTTCTAGGAAGGAAACCACCAGCCACCTAAAAGGTGTAAAAATACTCCAGTGCCACCTTGCGCTATAGCCACCACCAGGATGTGAAGATGCCCTCAAGTGGTTCCTGTCTCCTAGGAGGAGTTGGATTGGCAGAGGACAGGACAGGGAAAGAAGAATGAGGGGGAGAGAGTGCATTCACAATCATCTTCAATACGTATCTATTCCCTAAAAGGTGTATCTCACCCTCTTCGTAAATTCTTTGGTGCAGAGACCATCTGTTTTTCCCATTTTTGATGAAAGACCTAATTCTCGTAAGCTGCATAACAAACTGACTTGTCCAGCTGGAGGAGAACCAGTGGAGCTTTTTGTAAGGCTATTAGTAGGTCATTAGTAAGTGATTATAAAAAACCCAGAAAACCAAGCAAACAAAAATACAATAAAAAAAAGAAAGAATGAGCCATGAACTTCTTTGAGTCCATACTCCAGAGGTGTCAGGTCTTCATTGGGCAGGCAGGCAGTGTGAATGGCTGCCATGGAAGAGCAAACTTACCAAGGCTGATTGCTGAGGAGTGAGATCTCACTCCAGTGGAATCAGATAATGTTCTCATGGATGTGGGAAGGAGAATTTTATAGCTTGACAAATATTTGAACTATTGTTATTAGTAGTTATTTATACAACAATACAGTCTGCAAGGTACCACTTGGGCTTTGGTTAACAATGTTTTAGGTAGGGTGTAAAATGAAATGACAGCCTCTGCCTTCATCTTTGAAGGGATGTTGGACATGCTGCACCTCTGCCCAGGAGCCATGGGTAGGTGCAACCAGTATGTCTAGGAAGCATCAAGGATATGATTAATCTTATCAATTTAGGCATCCAAAACTGCTTAGTCATCCATCTCTTTGGCAGGAATTTACCTTTGTGATTTCTCTCGCTTCCACAGTCACCATAGGCCCAAGGCTAGATGTCTAAATAAATATCAGCCTACATCTCAAGGAGAGCAGCACCCCAACATTCAAACATGCAGAGAAACCTAAGTGCCTCTCTCACACGTGTCAAACAGCCAAGGCTGCTGAATCACCACACCAACAGCCAAGTCCTAAGGCAATCCACCTCCTGTTTCTAAGCCTCTAGATTCCTCATTTGCAATCCATTCATAATTACCCCTGTGAGGTCTGAGGTGAGCCCAGCTGGACAACTCTGGGATGGGGCTCTGGAGGTGTCCCCCTGGGACGTGGCAGTGAGCAGCTGCTGTGGTGGTGGCTGTACCATTGTGTTTGCCATTCTTCTGGGCAAGATCGTATGAATTTTGTATTTCAGAGAGGATTTGAGGTATGCTGATGTATCCTGTATACCTGCAGTGTGGGAGGTGATCAACAGAGGCCCACAAGCCAGTTTATGGCTAGGCCTGTAGCCACCAGAGCAGATGATGAGGTGTTTGACTCGGTTTCACCAGTAACTTCATTACATGCTCTGCGGTAAGCCCAAATGCTGCAACAGGCACATTTCACTAGAAATATGAGAGAAACAGGGTCTTTTCTAAAGAATTACCTTTAATGCAAGGAGCTTACCACATCTGAACCCTGGGCCTGATTGCCAAGCTTGCCCTGTTGTTGTTTTATGACTACACAAATTTTATCTTCCAGTCAAACTGAAAATACCAAGAAAGAGCCAGAGCATTGCAACTGAAAATGATTAGCATCCAGCCCTTCATAGAGTCATAGCGCAGGTGCCTCCCATCTCCTTGGTGGAGCAGTTTTGAGAGGAGACCATGGTGACTACACCTGGTCAGGCCAGTGTAGGAAACAAGATCATTACTAATTGCAGCTGGCATGTCCCGTATAAGCTGTGCAACAGGGTCATTTGGCTTTGAAAACTCTTTTCAAGCCACAGTTATTCCTGCTCAGGCAGTACCATATCACCCAAGCAGTAGCTGAAGTGTTCTGAGGTACTTCAGAGTCACCTCTTATGCTGACATACAGTGCCTGATTAAAGCCAGTGAAGGCAAGGGTTACTTACTACTGAACTTTCTTTTAATCTAAACCAAATGCCTGGGAATTTCAAAAGGCAGCAAAGAAGCCAGGGTGTCCTGTTAGGAGGCAGAACAGAAGCTAGCTCACACAGTACAACGGAAAACCAATTGCATTTGCTCCTGATTACCTCTTTTCAACAGAGGAGCAAATCCCAACATGCCTCTGCCACCTGGAACTCAGACCAACAATGCTACACTACTGGAAAGGTGGTTCAGGTCCTAGCCATGCATCCTCCTTCCTAAGGGCTCTGCTGGGCACGTGACAGCCTGGAGGAGCCTGTACCAGCCTGGAAGTGCACTCACAAGGACTGGGTGTGAAACTGGCCCCAGAGGAATTGTCAGCTCAGAAGAGTTTCTGGCTTCTGTTCAGAAATAAAAAGTAGTTGTCAGGCAGGAAGGATGGGTCCGAAGTCCTCTTGGCTCTAGCAGTGCAGAGAAGGAAAGGCAGGCCATACCCTCAAGTTCATGTGAGGAGGCCCTCCTCATGGAAAGTTCAAGATGTGGCTCGATAATCACTGCTGGGGAACAGCCTGGCATTAACAAGAGATGGCCAAAGCATGAGGGCAAGGTCAGAGCTCAGCCACGTATGCTCAGTTGCTGACTCAGGTGGGAAATTATGTAGATACAGAAATTTACAGATCTTCTCCTTGACGTGCACTTGTCAGAAGAGGTGTAAGCACGTGGGCCTACACAACCCAACGCAATTAGGAGCCTCTATTAAGATAAATATTAAATATCTTCTGTATGTTTCCAGGAGCACTCAAGTAGAAATGCAACTCTTCTGCCAGAGAACATCACAGACAGTCTCACAACTTGCTTGAAAACCAAGCAAGGGGGCTGACCCCTGTATCTAACTGCTGAGAGGATGGCTCAGAATACAGCTCATGTGGGGAAGCACAGGTAATTTTAGCACCCATGTGTTCCTGCTTCCAGCCTCTCTTCCCTGTCAGAACCAGGCTATCAGCTAACTGAGGACAGATATATCCAATCTCTGCAGGCAGAGGTTGGACAGGGTTGTAACGTACTGCTCTCAATGAGGTACTTTGATCTTGCCCCTCCCTTTTTTATTTGCTTTACAGCGCTTTGCCTCACTTTCATCCTCAGCAGACGGCCGTCGAACTGCTGAGATCCTCCCTTCACAAACAAGTTTACAAGGAAGGAACCTGTGAAGTCAGGCTGCATTTCAGGGAACTTAAAACTGTGTAAGAAAATAATTGTGAAATGTTGTCTATTACAATTCATAGGATTCCTGGGAAGCCGTTCAGTCATGAAAGTGCTATGAACAGTATTTAAAAAATCCAACTAACTATGGAAAACAATGTGGGTTTTTTTTTCCCCTGGTTTTTCAAGTTAACTGAATGTAATCCACTAATGCAATCAGTGTTAACTGAATGTCGTCACCAGTTTCCAATTTCAGTAGTAGATTTGCCATGCACTAAGGACTGAATATAGCCCACTACTTTCTCTATTTATCATATAATATATTGATATTCAATATCAATATCATGAAGAAGCTCACTGTCCTTCAGCAATTTCCATTAAAATGAACCTCTGTCATGAGAGCCATAGACAGATCTCTGATACTGGATATGTATGTATCTTAACATCCCTTTTCTTCACATATATCTATATGTACTTATTCACACTTCTATGCTCAAAAGATAATTTTCTGATCAGGACTAAGACATCTTCTTGGATATCAGCAGATCTCCAATAGGAGCATTTGCACTAGCCATATTGCTGAAACAGATTCTATATCTTCAAAAATTGTTAAAAAAAAAAATAAATAATTAAATAAAAGCCAGATCTTGTGAAAAAGACCTCATCAGCTACTTAACAGCTCTAGCAGATGCAAAGGCATTGGGCAGTTGCCTATAGCAATTTCATACACGTAGAAGTTTGGGAAAAAGTAAATGAAACAGAAATGCTAACTTATCGACTTATCAGGAGGGGGGGGCTGTGACTCTGAGTATCACTTCTCTTCCCAGACATCTCAAAATCACTGTTATGTAAAAGATGCAATTTAGTGCCCATGTGCCTTCCTCTAAACACTGATGATGCATACAGGTATCTGACACCAGCACCAATAAACGCCCACTTATCTGTCAGCATCGGGGCACACGTGCATGCCATTTACATGATTCGGGGTTTGTTTTTTAGTCATACCTAACTGAGCAGCCACAAGAGAGCCGTGGCCCATGAGTCACTGTCAGACATCAGATATCACATGTGGGAGAATCGCAAAGTATGACAGATACTGTTACCATTATGTAAACTTCCTGTCATCGTAGTTCTTGAATGTTCATATTCATCAGTTACCCTCTGCATGCTTCGAGCTGCAGCTTTGCTTTCTATGTAGGCACAGGCAAACCCAGTTGTTCCTGATTATGAGATAGAGCCTGTTTTCTTTGTATTGTTCAGAGTCTTGTTTCAGTTTTTTTACCAAGCCAGGAACAAACTACACACTTTGCTATTGTTTCTAATGCTATTAAGTTTCTAATGCTAGGATTGTCAAAAATTTCGATTATTAATTTGCATCTGCTAATATGACAACTACATATGCAGACCGCATATTCAAACTTAAAATCAATTTGACAAGAAAATAGTTGAAGGGAGGGGCTGTCCTTAATTTCCTGGTATTTGTCTGACTTCATCATGTTGTGTAATCTTTTCCCCCCACCTGAATGAAAAGATCTATAATGCCCCTTGGCACCATTATTTTCTCACATTAATAAGGAGAGCATCTGTGTGCCTTGACTCAGAAAACAATCTGTAACACATACAGTCTGGTAAACAAAAAAAAAGAGAAAGTGAGAAACCTGTGTTTATCTGAGAGGCTGTGTTTTATAAGCAATGTATGCTCATAACCTGAAATGATGTATTGAGGCAGCTGATGGCTGAACTCTGCCATGTTCTGAAGACACCCAGGATGGGAGAAAAATATCCTGCCTGGATGACTGTCCACACTTAGCAGGTATATACCCAGCCTCTGGGCAGCCACATATTGCACACCAATTTCAACATTCAGAGGAGGTAACTTAGAGCAGGTTTCACAACCTGCCAGCTGATGGTTTTGCTGTCTTTTCAAAGGTTTTTGTATTCCTCAAAATTAAAGGCAAAGGTGTTATCTGATGCCTTGAAATGGCACAGAGAACGGCAAAGGCACCTTTGTTCCCACAGACTGTCTGAACAATGTGTTAATCCTTACCTTGAGAGATCACCTCTAGAAAACAGAGGAGGGTTCCAACCTCTCTGTCAGCGTGAGCCAGTTTTTCTACTGTTGCAGCCAAAAAAGGTGCCAAGTGACGGCAAACTAGGTGTAGTTTTGTAATGAATAGGTTTGAGCAAACCTTGGCTTTGTGCATCTCCACAAAACCAGGGGGATGGAAAAAAACCCCTGAGTTGTTCAAGTGAAGGTAGAGAAAACATGCATGTGGAAATAATGCATTATTTTTATTATCAAGCACCTGCTAAAGGACGGTGTCTTTGTGCAGCTATACCTGAGATGATGGTGCAGAAGGTGACAGTGTCATCTTGTCTCTATGTCAGCACCTGTTTTGGAGCAGGCAAGGCAGAGCTGCCCTGGAAAGACCACCAGAGGCAGGGAAGCTGGGCTGTGGAGATCTGCAAGGCTGAGGAGGAGAAACTTTGCCCAAAAGGAATGGCAGTGGGTTAGGCATTACCTTCAGTGTTCTTCTACATCCAGGAACTCAACATGCTGCCCACACTGATCTCAAAAAATGTGGAAACTTGGACTGCTGAAGTGTTCTACCAATTTTATTCAGAAGTTCATTTCCCTAAGGAGGTTGTTGAAGGAGAATGGTCTTTTTTTTACATCTGAATGTTTTGTAACAGAGAAAAAAAATCTTTTTGAAATGTTTCAGTCCCATTTAAATATAAGTGTTAAAGAGTCTGCTGTTAATTATCCATCCAGGATGATGGCATCTGTTATTTCTTTTTAAATGCTCCATTTACTTTAACTTTATAATGAAGTGCAGTAAATCTATTTGCAGTGGTTGTTAACTCTTTGAATTAGTTTCAATTTTCATTTCTTTTTAATATAGAGGGTTTCTTAGATATTTGTGCCACACTGTTCTGTTGAAGGACTGAAGAGAAAGCTAAATATGCACATTTTAGGGAGATTTAATTCTGACCTGTTATGAAATATCTCCTGATACTTCATAGAAAAAAAAAAAAAAGAACTTTAAAAATTTTGAAGGAAACAAACTATGTCATTTCTCTCAACATTTTTTTTGAATTGCCAACATTTCATACAAATTTGCACTCCCAAATCTTTCTGCTGGAAGCTATTTACATCAGAAAGAAAGAATTGTGAAGCTGGGGGCTGAAAAACAGAATTTACACTTTTTTCCCCCAGCTTTTCACATATATTTAATGTTTCTTTTTCCTTTTTTTTTCCTCAGGTCTTTGTAACACACTGTGTTCCAGATCTCAAGCTGGAAAGATTAAGTGGCATGTACTCTATTTGACATGTCAAATTTCTGTTACTGCTGCCTGCAATACATGGGAGCAAATGTCACTCGTATTTTTTGAACATATGCAACAAATTTCAACCTAGAAGTCAGCTTCTCTTTCTTTCTTTTTTTCTTCATTCTAGTAATGCCAAAAGAGCCAATCTAAATGTAGCTGACATCAGTAGTTCTGTGGCTCCTCACCCAGAGTACTTTGCCGGAGACTTCAGTAAAAATGAGAATTTTTCCCTCTAGGATGATTCTCCTAGGATCTGCAGTCCTGGAAAGCTAAGAAGCTTGGAGCACTCCATAATTTCCCAGTTTTGTTTGAAGTAGATAGACAATAATAGAAAATCTTGCCCTTTGTCCTAAGGATGTGTATTAAGTCACAGCTCTGCAAACCAGGCAAAAGCTGGTGGCAGCGGCAGGACTGTCTGTGCCCTCACCTGTACCCCTTCCTGCAAATGCCTGTCCCCTGAGCCCACTGATGTGTGGGGCCATGCAGAGAGGAGAAGCATTGGGGAGGGGTTAATCTGCAATGATCCCTCCCTGGAGACGGTGCAAGGCTGTACCAAAGCTTGTGCTGGTGCCAGTTAAGGATGGCTGAGCCCTGAGTAAGTATAAACCCTGGTCATTTCTCTTGATCCAACTTTTCTTGTTCCCTTCCTGCAATAGCTTATGTTTCATTTTAATTTAACGGGATTGTTCTTTAAAAACACCTCGAAGATGAGATTACTATTGCAAAATCTTGCATTCTGTTTAAATTGCTAGCAAAATTTACTTCCTTCTCAAAGCCTGTTATTATAAGCTACAATTAACCAAGAAAATGGGTTGTCCTTTCTAATTCCAAACTGGTTTAAATATCTTTCTCATGAGATTGAAAAAGGATATTACATAAAATATAAGTCTATATTATAAAAGGCAATAGTGCAGCAATACTTCTACTTGTGCCCATGATGTACTGAGAACATTGTTATGATGGTCTGTTAGAAGTTCAGAACATACAGAAGAAAAAAGTTATTCTATACAGAAAAGGAAAAAATCTCAAGTCATCAAATCAAGTGATTTTTTTTTTGGTAAAAATATTTAAACTGATAGTAAATAATTTCTTAATTATGAAAACCGACTGGCAAAACATAGGATTTTTGTAGTACTGTGTACATTTGATGAAAAAAAAGGGAGAAAGTCAGTGCACATCAAAGATGATTTTGTATAAGTCAAAGAATATTTATAAACAGTTTCAAAAATACTTTGTAGAATGCTTATTCACTATGAACTAAGCATTTTCTCTGGAAAAACTTAATAGACGTGAAGATACTTGTGAATATCTTTTCTCCTCTAAGAACAAACCAAACTTATATTTATTGGAACCAGTTCCTCTGAAATTTCCTCCAGAGCTGTGGAGCCCTTTGAGATATTCCCCCAATTTTGCTGCTTAGCTTCCAAGATCTGTTGGAGAACAGACTTCATTTTTAACTCTTGTTACCAGTTTTCTCCTCCCCAGACTCCTGTCACCCAAAAACAGCCGTGGAGATTATTTATTTAAATATTAGAGCTAATCCTACTCAAAGTAGAATTGACTGCTGTGAATGCCCCTGATTAGCAGCCTGGTGTCTGTCTGAGGACAGGAAAATCTCTGATAATTAAAAAAAGAAAAAAAAAGAAAAAAAAAAAGAAATCTTCATTTCCAAAACTCTGTCTCTCTTTGCTTAAAGTAATAGAATTTGTCTTTATCTTTTAGCATTTTGAACTATCCTTTAAAGCTTTCCATTTTTAATCCTCTCACTCTCTTCTAACCCTCCATATATCAGAAAAAAAGAAAAAAAAAGGAAGAAAAAAAAAGGAAGAAAAAAAAAGGAAGAAAAAAAAAGAAAAAAAGGAAAGAAAAGAAAGCACTTTCTTGAGCAGATATAAAAATTGCATTGCACATAATTTGAACCATCTGAGAAACTCTTACCTCCTTGGTCCTCCTTTTGAGCTGCCTGCCTGTGCTCCTACTACCCTTGGCTTTCTGCCCAAAGTTAAAGTACATGTTTAGTATCTTTTTAATATTTCATGTGTCTCCCATCTGGTGGACCATGTTCTAGTGTCACAGGAAATGGACTTAATGATCTGGAGTTAGGTGGCCATTTCTCACTACATATGGGCATTATAAGCCAGTCTGATAATATGAAGGATTATTCATTAATAACTACCTGGCTCTTTCCTTTTTCAGGTTCGTGTAAGATCGCTCCACTAAATGCTACAACCCACCTTCGGATTATTTTTTTTTACAATCATTATTCTATATTTATCCACACCAAAGTATATTTTTAGCCCACATCTTTCATCCGTTAGAGGATCTGTGTCCCTTTAGACCTATTTCATTCTTCCCTGCCATTTGCCATATTTAGCTAACTGGCACTGCCATGTTGCTACTTATTCTTTTGGGGATTGCTATACCACTACTAAGGCTTTGCTGATGAGCTGCGGCATAAATTTTCTTGACCGTTAATTAATACCAAACATTATATTTTACGGATGGTTCAGGATGAAATAGGATTTCATCTTCCTACAAGACACATCAAGGATATATGGATTTTAGAAATTAGAGACAAGCATGCATGCACTCCGCATAAAAAATATATTCCCAGGAACCAATTTCCTGGTGGCAAATTATTGGCTGAATATATCAGTACAGATGGCTGTCTAAAATGCAATAATGCTAGGCATGTGTCACCATGATGTGGGAACTCATTCAGAAATGGAATACCGCAGCATTGGAATAAATAGATATGTAGCTGAAATTACAGATTGTGGAATACAGGATGGGCGCAGGCTGCTGCTGCTGCTTGGTACTGAGGCTCTAAGTTCCCTTCCTAAGAAGCACAGCTCTCTGTAGGCATTTTGTCATGTACTTGGTGCAATTTCAGGCCTTAATTGTCTATTACAGAATGGAGAAGAAAAAAAAACAAACCAAAACAAAAATGGTTGGATTTTGGCACAGTTAATGCTTGAGGTCCATCATCATCATTACAAGCAATAGGGAACCAAGCCAGACGACCTGGTCTGCCTGCTTTCAGGAGCTAATCTTGCCCCGTGGTGTAGTGTGATGCCTGGCACCCTGCGGAGCAGTCAGTGGCTATGGCAGGTAGTGTCACCACAAAGTCACGCCCTGTCACCAGAAAAAAAGGCTTTCCCCTAGTTGGGAGGCACATGCCCAGCGTAAGGCAGTTGGAGCTTCTGTTAGTGATGTCTTCTATTATAAAAAAGATGTTTTGAAACAGAGTCGATTCAAAAATCCTTGAACACTGAGGTGAAGTGGGATGAGGTGGTAGATGGTTAAACAAGATTAGAGAATTACAAGAAACATCCCAAAAAAATTGTTGGAATGGACCATGAAGATGAGCTTGCACAAGGAGTAAGGTAAGGAAAACTCTTAAGTGGTGAGAAGATATTCTGAGGTGTTACCCACTGTGTAAACATGGTCTGGAAGAGGAATTTTTTTAATCCTCTGTCCACATGTGCAATATTTCTTTTTGTGTGAGCACGTTCAAACTAGACCAATTGGTCTGTGGAGGAGTATGGGAAGTGTTGGTGCTGGTCAGTGTCTTCCCAAGCATTCACCATTCCATAACAATGAAGTCCACTTTGGCAACTCTTAGTTTTTGTACACTTCATTTCAGAGAACAATAAACTGCAAAGTATTGTGGATATCCCAGATTTTGAAGAAATTCCTTTCAGTTATTAGATTGAGAGTTTTTGGTTTACAAGTATAATTCTTGCAAAGGCTAGATAGAAGTGAAGACACAAAATCACTGAAGCACTTTAGATGAAAGATAGAAAGCAATTATTTTCTCAATCTCCATATGTTTGTATTTTGAACACAGGTTTTAGTTTTATGTTGATAACCAGAAAGACTCAGTTTTCACTTTGTATTTTGCTTCTTAACACAACACTTTAGTCATCTATAAATGCTGTGAACCCCATAAACACAGAAATAACTCATGGTTCTGAAGATCAGTAGTGAAGTAACTGTTTGAAGTCTTGAAAGGCCTACTTTAAGCATCACATTAAAAATTTTGAGTTTGCAAGAACCTCTTTTAGATTTTCAGTAAAAATGAATAATGGGGCACTTACAGCTTTTAGACTTGACTGCACTTCATGCTCTTCAGTGACACCACACAATTGGTCATGATTTGCTATAAGAAATGTAATGATTTTGCTTTAATTCTTTTCTATCGAATTTTTGTACTCTTCCTGTGCTACAATGGAATTAAAAAGGGGAAGAGAGATGAGACCTTGACAGCTGAGCCATTCTGGTATGTGCATAAAATTTCTTAGCTTCTTGCTCTTTCAAGATATGTAAAAGTCTACTCGTCTCTGTCATGTGTACTAAAAACACATGCCATATGCATTGCCATAATGATGGTGTACATGGTAAAGGGCTTAGCTTGTCTATGAAATAGGTATGAAGCCAAAGAAATCCGAAGAATGTGGGTTTTCTTTGAGTTAATTTGAAGAGTGATCAAAGAGGAAATCACTGCTGTTTCTTCATATGGATGTATAAACCACTAATATCCTTATACCAAGGTGTCTTCCTTAATGCTGTATAAATACAAAAGCTCCTTTAAGTACAAAGATCAGACTATTCTCTCTTTAGCAGACTAGTTAGATATGTTATTTGTAGGCTTGTCAATAGAAACTGAAAATAAAGATATTTGGCATTAAATTCAACTTTCAGTGACAGATTCACGCAATTCGTGGGCATCCAAAGTGTTGCACTGAGAGCATAATTCTGCTATCCAACTTTGCCTAGATCAAAATTTGTTATTTGGATTAATAAAATTTTTGAAAGATCACAAAAGGATTTCAGTATACTAAAGAAGTTTTAAATTTTGTTCCAACATTTAACCAAGCCAAAAGTCCTATCAGAATCTGAATTTCTCTGTCTTTCCTCCACCCTCTAAGACCTGTGAAGGTTTGTACTTGGAATGTAAAGCATAAGAAGAAAATCTGAGAATTCATTATATATTTGGGGAATAGCAATTATAATTGCTTTTCTCACTCTCTCTTCTTGCATAAGCATACTTGGACATGCATCTGCTAAATATGGTACATATATTTCACTCAGATTAGAAACCAGGCTGACCTCCATAACCAAGTGTACTTATGTTCTGCCTAAGGATAAATACTTTTCCTCACCATTCATGGAAAAGTTTTCTATTTAGTCAGACAAAGACAATTTGTGCTTTAAGAAACATGCAATTTGGTTTTCCTACGGAAGTCTTTTTTCATGGGAAAGGAAGGGAAATTAACCAGTTAAAGAAATCTACAGTTATTCATTCATCTTAAATATAGAAGTTATTCAGTCCAACAGATTTTTTTCCTAATTTCTAAAACTAATAGTACTTGTAAGTGTTGAACAATAGAGGAGGAAATACCACTCTTATTTCCTATGTCATCAAAAGATGATGTGCTATATTTTATTTTCTAACTCAGTTTTTAACTGTGAGAGTGGGATTTACAATGAGTTGAGAAAGGCCCGAATAAAGCAGAAGTGGGTCAAAACCCATTTACTGCTACTACTACTAAGCCACCATTACTACTCCTCACCACAATACATTTCTAATTTATAAGATCTGCCCCCAGAACAATTTTTTAGTTGGTCTCCTAGTTGGATTAAATCTTATTAGATGATTGACTGTATGTTAACTAAGAGGTGATTTATTCTCTTTTATGAGACCTGGACATGTTAAAACTTATTTTCTCTGTTCTTAAGAGACATTTTTTCAAATGTCTCTGAAAAAGTGCAGGACTTATAAGAGAGCTTAGAGCGAGCTTACACTTGAAACAGTGGCTGAACTGAGAAGTTGCTAAAAATAAAAAAATAGAGAAAACTAGAAATCTGTGCTTGTGTATGTGTTTTTCTCCTCAGCACGCACTATTGCCTACACACAAGCACAAACTGCCGGGTGCATCCTCACCTGAGATAAACTCACACAGCTTTCAAAGGCGCTCACGCTACGTTGATTCATCTATGATGAATCTAAGTTTGAAAAAGCTTAATAATACCCTCTCTATACAACAGCATAAGCACGGAAGAAATTTAAAGTTGCTGCATTTGTTATGAAGCAGAATTCCTTTGCCTCTTTAATTCTAGAATCAAAAATTTATCACTTGGATGTAACCCTGTATTTCCCTTAGAAGTGACCATTTAAAATTAGGAAGTGTGTGTTTCCATTTAAAGACAAATTTGTAGGAAGAAGGAAACAGGCTGCCTGAATTATTTAAAGCTTGGATGAGATATTTGTAGATTTATTAAAAGAAAAAAAAATGCAAACTATGTTTTTCTCCTCATACTAAGGGATTCTACGCTTTCCTCTTGGCTTTCATGGGCACTTTGCCCAACTGCAGGAGAGGGCTCTGAGGTATTTAGTGCAGAATGAAGGCTAATTAAATTGTTGCATGTTGACACACTGTAGACTCCAGTCCAAAACCATTCTGAAATGTTTACTACATTACTGATTTATTTTCCTTGTGGGCACAACTCTCTAACTGCTTTGGAAGCTCACAGCTGCACTGTCTGACTGGTGATCGTATCTGTATTGCATTCTGCTGTATTCCTCCCCACCATTCTGGTAATTTACTGCATGTCAGGATCAATCACATCCATTCCTAATTTCAACAAATTATTGCAGTCATTCAGGCTGGTGGATTCTCCTACAGTTGATTGGCTGGCACATTTTGGGAAAAGGAGATAAATCCTTAGTCTGTATATTATTGGTGCCTCCACAGCTCTTGGCCCTGGAAGCAGAACATCTGAACAACTAATGACAAAAAAAATTTCCTTGTCTCAAAACAGGTCATCTAAAAATGGTAATAATAAAAAAAGATAAACCTTTTTGTGTTCATTTGATAGCAATTAGATGTTTTATCTTATAGGCTACACACAACATTTTTATTTTCATTGGTGAAGACGGTGTGCACCTATAATGTCTCTCAGTAATTTTGCAGTGATTGTCTCTGTAGGGATGTTAATGTCACACAGCAGTGACTAGTCCAATCACTTGTCTCCACTGATATTTATACATATTCCATCAGAAGGTAGAAGTACTCTACAGTGCCTTTTTTTGACAAAACTTTGCAAACCTTTCATCCTCAGGGAATTTTTTTTCTTTGTGAAATCCAACAGGAGCTGCTCCTGGCTTTTCTTATGAGCAGATCATCCATATAACTTTGGAGAAGATGAGGTTACCGTGAAATTTTGGGGGAATTGCATTAACTGGCACAGGTCAGAAATCAATGGTTGTGATTTCTGTGACTGTGGCCCAGGATGCTAATCTGATTTAATGGGCAGGAAAATAATAAAAATGGTTGAACAGACCTGACATGAATTTCCAAAACAGCTGTTAGCCAGGGGTGTATTGCTGTAGCAGCATAACAACAGTCGCAGTGTTTTCCAGAATACAAGAGCAAGAGCATTTCTTTTGGAAGACAGAAATAACTGGTGCGCATCAGAAATCTGGGTGATGTAAAATTCCAGAAATTGAGGTGTATCTGACAGCACAAGACTTGTTGAGGCCCAATCTGAATCAGAAACCACAATTTGCCAGTTCATGTGCTCTGGGAAAATGAGTCTGTCATACACGCTAGTGCGCCAGGAGCGTTTTGGCTTGTGATTCCCTTTTGCCAGGGGGACCTGTGGTGTGAGGTGTTGGATCTTCCCAGTGCTGGAATGTGCTTCTGGCCTTGGTTCATGTCGTGATCGACCTGCACTGCTACGTTTGCTGGTGTGCCAAAGTAAGAATGCAGTCTGAAGTAAACTGAATGGAAAAACTGGGCAAATCTCCACAGTGGAAAGAGAAAGTAAGTGGATTTTTGATTTAGAATAGAATAGGACAGAATATTTCAGTTTTTAGAGGTCTACAATGACCAGTAAGTCCAACTGCTTGGTCACTTTCAGGGCTGACCAGAAGTTAAAGCACGTTATATCAGAGGTATTTCTTGAGGGAAGCTTGGACTAGGACGGTCTAAGCTCCCTGATGTGGGAAGCAAGGGAGTTGGCAAAGGGAGTGCCTGTGAAGTTCTCCCTCTAGGCTCCACTGAGGCTTTTATCAGAATGCTATATACATGCTTAGTTTTAGTTACTGCCTGGTATACACAGACAAGGCAGGTGTACATTTATTTTTAGATAGCTTCTGAGAAAAGAAGAGGAAAGCTGCATGCAGCAAAATTTTACTCTGGCAGCATAACATAAAAATAATTTACTTTCTGTCTGCAAACAAATTTAAATCCTTATTTTGCAATATTAAAAACAATGTAAAATGAACAGTTAGCATAAATAAGTCTTATTGCTCAGTGGACTCTGAGCTACATGTGAAAAAGAATGTAGATGCCCATATGTTTAGATGCTGCAAATTGAATATTTAGCCAACTGGTCCCTGGAATAGAAGCAAAAATCTAAAGTTAAGAGTTTGGACCCTTTGAACAGCACACGGGCACGTTGAAAGGGCTTGTTAAAAAAAACCCTTGCAGCTAAGTGGAGACTTGTCTACTTGAAAACTGTAAGCAAAGGGCACGGTTTTAAATTTGTCTACCTCACAAGACACAGGACCCATGGCGGGTGTTCTCCTGGGGTCTGAAGCCAGGGCTGGTCCCACTGCTGAAGGGTGCTGCGAGGAGGGCTGATGGTGCAAGGGTTGGAGAGAGCATCATTCTTTCTGTGTTAGGGGTGAGTCACAAGTTCAATGCTAACGTGTTGCGGCACAAGTGGGAAGCAGAAATCTCCCATGGGAAAATGCGCTTCATAATTCTGGGAGCTGCAGGAGACAGCAGGAGAAGAAAATCAGATGTTTTAGCTGTGTGAGCAAGCTCTCCCAGAGACCCTGCACCTCCAGCATCTCAGTAAATCCCTCTGCTGACTTGATGCTTCCTTAGCTTCTCACTGTTTTGGGTGCTGTATATGTCATACTGCTTCTGTGGTGCTTGCTGGAAATCACAGAAGGATGCTGCCATAGTGGTAATTTCTTAATTGCCTTTCTTCTGTGGCCACAGCTTGCTGAAATACTTCTCTGGCTTATGGGAGCAGTGGTAGTCAGATTTGGAAAGGAAGTCTCTGTGGTTTTGCAGAAATTTGCAGCTTATTAAATGATAATAAGGAAACCAAGAGAGAAAGATGACTACAGATCTGACTATTTGATGACTAATCTGGCCAATGTGGTAAAACACATGATTTGTGGATTAAGGACAGTGGTAATCTCTGGTTATGAAAGATGAAAAATAAAAGTAAAATGCCTGTATTTTTAGAATGAGAAAGAGGAAATGTTGATGGTGGCATTCAAGAGTCACAAAGTATTCCTACAATAGAAAAGTACATTAATAAAGGCCTGGCTGTGCTGTGACTGCCAGCCTCAGGTAATGCACACGTGGCTCTCGGAGAGGGGATTGTTGAGTCCAGATCTTGACACAATTGTCATGAACCACAGAGAACAGATATTAAGCATGTATAAAACAACAATGGCATCCATATCTCTTCAACTTCTTGATTGCAATAATTGTTCTCAACTACAGTTTCTTGTCTTGCTGAATTACCTGTTTCTAGTAAATATGGAACAAATCATGTTTGGCATCAAAATACCATCTAAGAGTCAGTTCTATGAGTTCAAAACATAACTCAGTGAAAAGCTGAAATATTTTATGTTTATTGAAAGAAGTCCTTGGAACACTAAGATATTTATGAAAAACCAAGCCAAGAAATTTCCAAGATAGGATCAATTCGCATTGAACTCCCAAGCCATATCAGGCATTGCACTGCTTGATTTCAATCAGAGATTATTCTAGAGAGAGAGAGGCTAGATTTTTGAAGTTTTTTTAGATGTATACTTCCCACCGATTTCATAAGAAACATCTATAAGTCTTGATTTCAAAGGGAGATCATCACCTACCTGCTTCAGCCAGTGTGGTTCTAAATTCTCTGCACATAAAAGCTGTGGCAGGATATGAGAAACAAAACCAAACTCCAACTGCTCTGCAAAATCCTTTTGAAACATTCATTTTAGGTCTTTTAATAAATAATTACAGAGAAGTAGCATGCCAGAACCTGATAACCTGCAGATTTGATGGTATCAGAAGCAACCTGCTGAATCTCCAGGCTTTTTTTCTCAGACTGAGAAGGAGAAGGTTTCTTAACAGAAATTATTTTATTACAATTGTGAACAAATATTGAGAATTTATTGCTTTTACTGTAGTTTCTATGAAGGCACAATATCTCTTTCAGCAACTCATCTGTTAATGGTTATTGGATTATGCTGTAAAAAAATACAATAAAAGAACGACCTTATACATTTACCCTTTTGATGAGGCAAATATTGTTAAAGCTCATTTCTGTTTCTCCTTTCATTTAGACTAGGTTTTAATACTAGGGAAATGCAACTGATTGCAATCAAACATACATGAGCAATTTGCAACATGTATGTCTGAACATCAGGAAGAAAATCTTTAACTACTGCTTATTCAAGACTTTGTAAGATGAGGTAAGTTAGGGCAAGAAAGAAATTTGCAGGACTCACAGAACTATTCCAGGCACCTGGTAAATAGATTTATACTCTCAGACATGGAGGGGAATGATAAGCTCTTAGGCATTTTGAAGTCATTCTGTAAGGGGTCAACATCCTACGACTTAGATGCAGGTATGAAACAGACTGGCAATACACTAACACACCAAAGAAAAATGTTATGGTAGAGCATATTTAATTAAATACAGAAAAATAGCTATGTGAGCCTCTGCAGGATTTTTTTTTTTTTTTTTTTTTTTGTAAAATATTGAGAAATCAGTTTGTTTAAATGTTAAGCTGTTCATAGGAAAGTAAGACTCTGGAGGTTAGAGAAAGTGTTGTCACTCAAATCTGTTCTCCCAAAGAGCAATTACTGTAGTTATTAATGTGCCTTGCTCCAAAATCTAGTCTGACATTAAATACTACTTGAAATGTTCAGAAGACAGTTAAAAGGTAGGAATGGATCATTTTCTCATGTAATGTGTGCTGAAAAGCTTCCCCGTGCATTCAATCATCTGGCTTCACAAATCCTAGTGGTACCCTTCTGAAGCTGTTGTGGAACATATTGGTTGCATATTTCATTTGTTTCTGGCAAGAATAATTAGATGAATGTTTAATTAGAAGTGATTTTCTTTCATGAATCATGGCCAGATGACTGAAGGGTTGATGACAGTCCATATTAACCAATAATACATACATCAGAATAACTCTGACTTGATAGTATAACAAAATTATAGGTAGTTTAGAAGTGCCCCAGCAGAAGAATAAATCCCCAGTCAGTATAAATCAAAGATTCAGTGAAGTTGACAGGACTATTTTATTAGAAATATCTTAAGAATCTGGGAAAATTTATTGAAATATTTTTCAAAAGGCTTTCTGCTTTGCCGTGCTCTCTGGCTTGGATTCAAACCTTTGCGAGGCAAAATGCATTGCTCCGTCTCATGCCTCCTCCTGCACCCAACTTGCTTTTTCCACCTGTTCCCATTCCTTTGGTCCTGTTCATCTCTCCCATATTGAGATGCGTTTCTTCCTTCCCCCTGTGGTGTCCCGTATCAGCACCCCCTCATATGAGGCAGAAAACACCAGCTCTGTGTCCTGTAGCCAAATATGCCTCTGCAGCAGCACGGTCAGGACAAACCTGCCCTCTCCACTCCTGCTGTACTATCACCTTGCAATGGCCTCAGGTCACGGGTGGGAGACAGGTGAGTTCTGCATGAAATAACACCGAAGATTCTCAGAAGAGGGACCCTAAAGCTGCCTGTGGTGAGGGCAAGCAGGTTCTGTGGGCAGATGAATCTCTACAGTCCCTGTACAAGGTTCCTCATGCGATTTGCATTAGACTTGTGTATTGAAAACACCCAACATCTTGTCAAAACTGGTTTTGGCTGCATTTGATGCATTCATGTGGCGACTCAGAAGTTACATATTTATGTCATTTAGAGATCTTTCATGACCTATAACCTTATATTTTTATATAAACACCGAGTAAAACATTGTATATGTTTTCAGTAAGCTGGAAACTTCACCTTCCTTCACTTATTTTACAGCCCACACTTCTCCAGTTTGTCCAATTAACCTTACTAGTTAGTAGGACCATACATACACATTCATTCCCAGTCATTACCAATTACTTTGGACCATGGAACAATTGCTTGCTCTGGGGTACCAGCAAGGAAACAATAATTAACTGAGATAGTTGCTGCTTTCCCTTGAAAGCTAAAGAGTAGGATTATGTTCTTTTGATAAACTAATAGGCTTAAATCAATTCAGTGTATTTAATAGGAACCCTGATAACAGGAAGATACCTCAAAGCCTTCACTGTGAACTTTTCCCATGACTTCAAAACTGCAGACAATGAAGATAAATGAAATTGCAATTCAGCAGTCGTAACAGAAAGGGTAGAGGATGAAATCTGCTTAGAATCAAAGACTAAGCTGAATGATCATTTTCTAATTAATGATTGTTATAATTCTTCAGACATCTGCAGAACCCTCTGCAAACTTTAGCTTTCCTTTGAGTTAGGCAAGTGGTATCATCCCCATTTTACAGATCTTGAATATGACACATGCTAAACTTGAACTCGCTCTTTGCCTCAGTCTCTTTGTCTTTTTCCATCCAACATGTTTAATATCAGATCTAACAAAAGCAGGAAGGGTGGTGAAGGCAATGCACTGCTCTTCTCTGCAGAACCTGCTGAAGAAATGGAGCCACAATTCGTTATGCAGCTTTTGCCCATGAAGCAGGGTCACATTTGGCTCAGTGAGATCAGTTGTCAAAGGTAAGTCTTGACTAGGAACTTGGTGCCTAGAGCAGCATTTAAATGGATTTTGGATCCTTCTGTCAAAACAAAATTTCCAGTGCTCATCTGGAATTTGACACTTTCTCAGGCAGTGTCTCAGATGTTGAAGGGATGGGCACCTCACAAAGAAACCAGCTACAGCTGCTGTGTTTTAAATTGCTACTGGTGCTCTCTCTGTCCTCTTTAAACAGTCACCCAGCTGCTGAGACTTGTGGGTTCAGCACCTTCCAACAGGAGGCCATGCTTCACTGTCTCTAACAGTCGGGACCATAGGAGATTTTGGGCTACTGAATGGCATATCCTTTCTTGTAGAATGAGGATTTCTGGAGTAATCTAGCTGCATAGCATAAAGCAGACAGGAATTGATACTACATGACTGAGACATATGTGGTGAAGACCTGAGATCTAATCCATGATTTTAAAGTTGCATAGAGTCCTTCAAACAATGTGAAATGAAGAAAGAAGTTACAGGTACTAGGGTCCATATGTCCCCTGGTCTGCGGATTTCAGATGAATAGAAGTGAGTCCTTAAAGCCTCACCTGAGGTGACTGAAACCTTGGCAGACAGTGACCCTTCTCTCACGTCTCAGTTTCTTTTCTGTCACTACCCAAAGTGACACCTGGTTAGGATCTAATTTGGAACACCTCAAGAGTCCAAGCACTTAACCTGGGTCTACATTTCACTTAAACACTTTGTTTTGTATTTGTTTGCTAACTGTGAGCTTCTTACAGGACCATTAGCTCCTGCAGGAGCCTGAACTTGAACACACACCTCTAATATCTGGGATGAGTAGCCCGATATTCAAAAATACTGGCTGTTCATCTTTCTCTGCAATACTGTATAGAATTGCTCTATTTTTTTTTCAACGTCTGTTTATTACCATGTCTACTTTTACAGAAACACTTTTCCCCACCTTCCTTTGATTTACCTACTGGTTGTTTGTGTTTCAGTCTTTCTAACTGTTGGCCAAATACTGTCTGCTTATACAAAATCTTTTTATTCAGTACTCAATTCCAGTGGAATCAGGAATTTTTCCCAATACTGTATAATACTAAATACAGTGCCTTATTCCTTGCATGTGAAATTGGACCAGGAACAGTTTGCTACTCCACAGAAGTTTTGGGAATATTAATTATTAAATATTCTGAAAATCTCAAAGTTAGGGGGATAATACTAAATAAGTAATGCTGAAATGGATAAAAACTTAATATACCAGTCTGAAGGCTGGAAAAAAAACAGGGGAAGGAGCATTATGATAAGGCTACAGTTTGGAGCAGAAGGACAACTAGGAGGAATGCAGAACTGTATTTAAGCATTTTTGGAAGAGTATCTTCTCCCATGAATTAATAAAACTGTTGCCATGTGAAAATTTGCCATGTGAAACCTATTTACTGGGTTTTACTTCTTGTCATCTGCAAGAGAGATGAGTTAGGTAAGCTCCACACAGTGAATTACTCCTTCTGCTTAATTTTGCTTTTCGTAAATGATGGGGAGGGAGGAGAGAGGACTGAAAGGGAGGGCAGTGATCTAAAATACAAACAACCAGAACAATTACATAGCTTTATAAGGTTAACCTAACTCTGCCTTCAGACAGAATGGAGGCAGAAGAACTTTATTACCTTAGATTGCCTCTGTCTACAAATCTTAAGCACATTTAACTCCACCCTGTCTTCTAGGCAATAAGTCACAGTCATTAAGTATATACATTTAAAGTTCAAGTTATGGAAAGCCCGGAAACGACACACTGGTGGGGTTAATTGTTCCTGTGCATTATTAGGAAGAGGACTTGCTCCTGTAAAACCTTAAGATCTTGTTTTTGAGGGATTTGGGAGGAGGGTTTTTTTTTCTGGGTGTTGGTTTTTTTTTGTTTGGTTGGTTAATTTTCACTTTTTACAGTAAGCACTTTTTGCACACTCTAACCTGACAAGAAGCATGTCTCAATAGTGAGGTTAAACAGGTATAGCTGCCATGCCAACAAACAAGCTGCTGGTGCTTCTTCGAGCTGTTGCTGAAATGGCGTTTTAAATTCTATGAAAGAAGATGCTTTAGCTTACCATGTCCAAGCAAATTAATATTTTTATGACCAACTTTCCCCCATGCCAGTAGAAATACAAATATATATAAATAAAGCTGTCTTGAGTCGAAAGACATGGTTGCTAGGTAGCCACTGTCATGATACTGAAGGTACCAGTGAAGCACTGAGAGGTGAGTCCCTCATAATTGCAGAGATCCATTTTTCATTCTCCTTGAAAATGAGTCTTGTTTTTTTCTTTCTAAATAGATGACAAGATCACCAGCTCAGCAGGAAAAAGTGTGCAGAAAAACACAGACATGAGGCTTTATTGTCTCCTCCTGTAGAGACACAAAGATTTTTCAGATGCATCCTAGAAGTGGGTGGGGAAATGGGAGAAGGAGCCCCTGCACTTTAATATGAGAGGATGGTTGCATGTAAGAACAATGGGTGGCAAACAAGCCCTGCTCCTAACTGCCAGTGCTGCATGTTTAACAGTATTAAATGACAGAGCAAGGATAAAAAAATACAAAAGCACAAATCTGATTGCTCGTTTCAAGAGCTATGGAAGCAGCTGTGGTCTGTGGCCCTCATGCAAATCCTTGCTCCTCTGGACACCAATAGTGTTAAAAGAGAGTGGGGTATCCGTGAAAAGAAGTGCTGCTAATCAAGTCACACCTTAACTTAAACCCTTTCTGGGATCTTTGGTGTAAATGGGAAACAACTAAATTACAGGTTGGCTAGAAATTAATTCTCTTTTTAAAAATCACATTAAGCCCGTGGGGCTAGGGATATGTGAAATCACTGCAAGGCATTTCCTTTGATCCCACAAAAGTCCTCCTTGGGGCAGGGAGTAAGGGGGTGGGTATGCTAGGGCTCAGTCAAGCTGCAGAACTCATCCTCTGGACAGGGGAGACATTTTGCTCGTTGCACTGAAAGGGAAAGGAGAGACAGAGAAGATTAATTGGTTTGCTCATAGATGCACAGAAAGTTTGCAACTATACAAGGAACTGAAATCAACCACAGATGGATCTTGTAGCACAAGCAATTATTTCTATTTATTTACAGTTTGTGTGCAAGTCACATTTTATGATATGTTCTTAAGAGACGGCTGCTTTTTTTAAACATTTACCAACTGAAACAATAAACCGTAATTGCTCTGGTGAGGAACTCCTTACTTTGCAGCTCAGTTCAAAAAATCCTACCCTATCTCCTGGGGTGTGAAAGATTCAGTAACATTTCATCTTCAGGAAAGATGAAAGCAATGTATGAACACCGAGAGCAAGGAGTCAGGGATCCCTTTGCAGAGTATGTTTTGCAGAGGCACACTGTAAATGTTATGATGTAGTCCAAGGGCAAGATGTTGATCACTCAACAGGATGGAGCTATCAAATATTTTTTCTCTGCAATTGATGAGTTACTACAAGCAAGACTGTTATAATATATACAAGATAGTTTCTCAGGCTCTTAAGTCTGCTGGGGGAAAAAGAGTGCACACTCTGTGTTGGGGCCCTGCTCTGGATGAGCAGTTTGAGGAACTGAAACTTGGTATTCATCACGCCCCCGGCCCAGCTTCAGCACATTATCTAGCAATGTACCTTAGTCCTCCCTGAAAAGACAGCTCCTGGGTCAGAGAAGTTGTTGTGTCCACTCAGCCCATGGTTTTCGAGAGGCAGAAAATAAGACTGACAATTTCATCTGAGTCAGCTGTAAGACCACAAACCTCTAACCAACACACTCTCAGAGGTTTAGCTGGATTTGCTTGAGAACAAATGAGTTTCAAAAAGGTTCTTGAAGTAGTGTCTCCACTCCGCCAGTGATACAGTAGCTGGTTGAACATCTGGAAGGGAGAAAAGGCAGAAGTGCCCCATTTTTATTTTGGGCATAGCGAGAGAAATCTTGAGGGCTTGCACATCTTTGCTGGGTAGGGATAACTGTGTCTTGTCCACTATGGTGTTCCATCCATGTTGTGATTGATCTGTGTTTTTCTTGCTGTAAAGCAGAAAAGAGAACACAAGAAGCAAGATGACAAAGTGCATTCTCATGGACCAGAGAATGGGATGGGGATTTTTATGGAGGATGGTTGTCCAGGGTGTCTGAATTGATACATACAGCCATGGTAAAGGTTTGGTTGCAGCTGCCTGCAAAGCTAGTTGAAACATATGAGTGGTAAGCTTTAAAGCTGGCACAGTGTGTACACTGACAGTGGTAGATTTACTCAGTAAACACCTGGGAACAGCTAGAGAGTCCTGCCCAGCATTTCAGGGGACCCTAGTGTCTGGGAAGCTTGTAAAACTCACTGGTTGATTGGCACGTAGGGAGTTAATGAAGTTACTGCTCTTAGTTAAAGCTTTGCGACTTTATCAGCTTGGTGTCAATCTTTAGTTGAGACAATGGTTAACCACTTATCTCACTAAAAGTGTGAGGTGTGGCGTCACAGGCAGTTATTTTCACTGCAAGTAGTATCCAGAACAAATACATTGATTATGCAGCTCTAGCAGATGATTCAGCAAATACAGATAAACCTCTTGCTGTGGTGATGGCATGAGCAAGAGGAAAGCTCCCAACTCTCCTTGTTGTGTGATGGTCAAACCTATGACTTAATGAGAAGGCAATCCAGCTTATCAGTGTCGTTGATCTCTAGCATGGCATTAAAGCAGTAATTCAGAGAATACTGACTTTTCAAAGCACTCTAACACACTCATAAAATAATGCTCACAATATGACTAAGAGCTAAATAAGCCCTATCAATATTTTATGGCTGGTGAAAATGCGCAGAAGAGGAAGAGAAACGCAGATCAACACCTTGGGATCAGGAAAGAGGAGATCCGCAATCCCTCCCATTTTGATTGTCGCCATCTCTAGAATGCCATGCCACATGGGACTGCCCTCTGCCCTTTGCCTCTTGCTGGTGGGCCTCAGATAAAAGAAATAAATAACACAAAAGTGGCCTCAACAATGTCAGTGACACTTTGGCATGACTCCTGCTGTGAGTGCCAGGCTGTCTCCCTTCCTCTCTGAGCCAAGGACGCTGCATTCATCCCAGGGCTTGTTTCTAATATCTTGATACCCCCAAGTCCTGGCAGTGGCATGTGTGGAAATTCACACTTCTGATGTTGCAGAAGCTGACTGAAATATGTCTCAGTGGGACCCCAGCTTTTTCCTTCGTTCTGACATTCCCAGCAGATTAATCTCATTTCCAGAGCTCTGTGAAGTATAATATCAGCATCTGAGGAAAACACAAGCAGATGCTGATAACTGAAGATTGTACATGTGGTTACTTTGTGGTCTTCCACGGTAGGAAAAGATGTGATTTCCTATGGGATCACCTCCTGCACAGCAGTGCTGAGCACTTCCAAACAGAGATGCCCAGCTGCAGAGGAACAGCCATCACCTGCACTCTGCCAGAGCTACTGTTTGTCTCACGTAGCTCCTCCACGGGAAGTAATTGATTACGCTGTGACATCTGGTAAACTCTCTCCACCTAAATGTGTATCTTGAAGAAAGTATCTTCCTGATCAAACAGTGCCTCCTCAGATTACTGTCAATCAGAATGAGCTTTCTCTGAATGAGTCTGATGCTGCCTGACAGAAAATGATCAAATTTTTCTCGAACACTTGGACGAAGTGGAAAAGCATGGTGCAATTTGACAGCAGCCTTAGCAACAAACAGCAGATTTTATAGGGACTTGTTAATCATGATGAGCCTTTGCTGAGCAGATTCACAGGTGACCCAATGCTTGTCAGGCTCCCAGCAGAGTCATTTTAGCTGAGGTATGGAGATTTCTACTTAAGAAACAATATATAGTACAGATATTTTGCAGGTTTAATCCTCAGAAACAATCATAAAATGCAACAGCAACATTTGTATGGGCTTCCTAATGGATGGATAAATAAAGTGGAATAAATTCTGTGAGACTGAATTCATAGAAAAGATTATAGGAAAAATGTGCTGCTAATTAAGATAAAAAATCGGTTCACATTCATCACGACATTAGTGATTAGTAAGGCTAAAATCTGAAATCAATGCACAGTCTCTTTTAAGAGTGTCTCTAGCTGGTTGAAATATTTATTTTTTATTTACTTGCTTCCATCACAATCTTTCACAACCCTGGGAAATGCAGTACCAAAGCAAAACTTCCAACCAAAATAGGAGATCTGTGAACACCAGGGATGGACCTTTCTCAGTAGCTAGATGCAGAGCATGAAACTCATCTCACAGCAGGTAGCAGCGATTGTTAACCTTGCCATACCTAGAAATGGTAAATGCATCTTCTTGCTTTGATGTAGCTTTTAGCAGAAATAGTTGTTCACAGGCAAAAATAAGAATGACAAAAGACAGCTAGTGATTATTACCAACAGAAGAAATGTTTGCATTTAGTTAAGAAGAAAGGAAGAGATTCTCATTGATACTTGCATATAATTCTGGCAATTAGACATCATTTCACTAATTACCTACCTTTATAGGATTTTAGAATAATTTTCTAATCTCTTCTCATCCCACATATTAATTAGCTCCTACTTTCCTGTCACTGACTCCCAACTACAAGAATCTGCTTCAGCTAGGATAGCCAAATTTCAGACTGCTTCCTCCAGCAGCTTGTCATAAAGGCTTGTATTAATGTCACATTTTACTGTATCTATCAACATTATGCAGATGTTAGCCATCAGGTACTAGCCAGCTCTGCACACTGCCAAAGTATCCTGCCACTAGTTCTAGGTAGCATTTATAGAATACATTTTCTTCTGCTATCACAGCATAATAAAGGGTTATGAGTGCAGACTTTCAAAATGAAATCCTCCCAACATGAAACTTCTTGATAGACAACCCTAGGTGAAAAATTCATGAAATGTGAGATTAACAAACCTTCCAAAAATGGTGAGCAAGGATGGTCATAATCCTGCAGTAATAAAGCTGGTTGATTTTCTTGTAGAAAACACAAATGCCTCACTTTTAAAATGAGGCAGCCGGTAGTGACTGGGGTTGACAAAATACAGAGAGTTTGTGGGGATGCCTGCCGAAACCTTTTCTTTCCCCATTGACATATCACTTTGAAATAAATGTTCATTAAAAAAAGTCACAGGTTTTGGAAATGAGTTGCTGGGATTTGCTTAAATTACAATGAAATAAAAAAAAGTCTCAGAAGCTGAAGGGTGGGGGAATTGCCACCCCCAGAATACTAATTTAGCATTATGAGTGAACTGTGAAGGTCACTGGTGCAAGACAAGATACTGAGTGAGTGGAGTGGGTGAGTTTTATCTCCCAGCAATAAGGAAACCCAAGTCAAACAATAAGTGATTACGAAAGTGTTTCATACACTCAATAATCTGAACACATAATAAACCAAATGTGCAAGAACGGCTCCTGTACTTTCAGTATTAGTTGTATACTCCTAGATATGAATGCAAAATGAGTCATCATACTTCAGCATGTTTCTCCCTCTTAAGCAATTTACATACATTGATTAAAAAAATGCCTACTTTTAATAGCAGAAATGCATGTAAAATTTTTTTCTGTAGGCGGCAACTCCACCATATGAGCTGATTGTGCAGGTGGCAGTGCCAGGCTCTCCCAGTGGGCTGTATCCTCTGGGAGCTTCTCCCTGACTTCTCCATGCCCTTCCTTGCAGCATCTCCCCGATGCAGCAGAACAGGGATGGTGTTTATTCTTAGCTGTGTTTCAGCTGTCATAGCTTCATGCTGTGCAATTTAGTGATATAATCTTCTTTGCAAAGGTGCTCAACAGTAGCTCAGCTAAGTAGTGTTGTTTTCCCTCCGTAGTAACTTCAGCAGGATGGAAGCGCCTTAAGTGTGAACGCTGCATGGTGTGCAAGTCAAACGGTGATGCTCTTCCTGAAGTTAGCTGTCATTACAAGCTCCTTTTTTAACTTGAAACTTTGTAAGGAGACAGATGGAGGTTGCCTGGGAGGTTCTGTCACATCTTGGACAATGTGTACACGCATCTAGAAAGCCGGTTCCCAGTCACACTTGGTTTCCCATGACTTTGATAGTAGTTCCAATACTGAACTACTGTGACTAAGATGAGATCCTGGCTTCTAATGTTCATTGCACCAATGTTTGGAAGCCTGCTTTTGGTTTTAGTGTGGGTTTTTACTGTTTAACCAATTTTGACTGTCCCTGGTACTCTAGAGGGGCTGATGTATAGCATGAGGTACAGCAGGCCACTGCAAATTGCCCTTAATAGGGCAAGGAAATCCACTGTGCTGTACCAAGGTCCCTGACAAACACCTCAGGAGATGGTTTGTGTCAGACATCCTTCCATGGTACTGGAACTGGTTGCCCAGAGAAGTTGTGGATGCCTCATCTCTGGAAGTGTTCGGGATCAGGTTGGACAGGACCCTGAGCAACTTGATCTAGTAGGCAGCATCACTGTCTGTGGCAGGGGATTGAAACTAGATGATCTTTAAGGTCCCTTCCAACCCAGACCATTCTATGATTTAATGGCCTTGTGCTTGTGGAGGTCAGGTACATGTGAGAAGCTGGATTTCCACGAGTTTTCAGCACTGAAAGCCAGGGCCAGATATTCAAACAAGTTCAGTTGCTTGCAACTTTTCTTTTGCAATCAAAACAAGAAAAAAAAAAAGAGTGACTAAAATCACAACGGGAATTTCATGTTGAGGGCTTTACAGAGAATTGCCCACTTAGTGCCTCAGCAAGAGGTGGGCTCATCTGAAAATTCAGCTCCAGATGTGGGGCTGAATACTTGAAAATTTAACCCGGATCTCCTTTGAAAATCTGGTTCTGTGTGAGAACATCTGTCACTGAAATGGTAATCAGACTATTATCCATGTACAATTTTACCATTTACATATTTTAATGACTCTTGACTCTTTCAAGCAACTTTGAGAATGTATTTTCTTCAAGTGCAATAGATACATTTTCAAAGGCAAACCCAGCTCAAATGTTAAAGTCTTCATTGTCCCATAGACCACTGCAAACCGACCGGATGCTGTTATGTGGGATCCCCTCTTTGTTTGCAGATGGGAATTGCAGGCCTGGGAGGGAGCATGAGGAACATCTCTGGCTGGGCCCAGTGAGAAGCCTCTGGGCTCCTGAACTCCCAACCAGCTGACTCACCCACCCTGTGGGGACCAAGGGCAGGGTTGCTGCCAGAGCCTGCAGGGGTCATCCCTGAATTCCCCAGGCTCCCTTATGGGAAGATGCTGATGCTTGCTTGGGGCAGGGAGGAGGCTGTCTACCCCTCCAGTGACTGCAGAGAGCATGGAGGAGATTACTCTCACTTACTCTTCAGGTTTTTGTGAATCCCTTCCCACATACATCATCTGGCAAACTATCAGGCAAGAAAGACAATGAACTAGTTCCTGGAAACTCCTCCCTGCACATTTTCTCTGAATGGGGTTTTATATGGCTAGGGGCAGGCTGAGCCTTGCACTGGTATTAAATGAGGGAAGCCATTACAGTGCCTTCCTGAGATATTGACTGCAAGCAACAGGCAGGATTGTCTTTTTTCTTGTATTCTGCAAACTGCTGACAAATAAAAAGGCATTTTGCTGTATGGGAAGGATTTACATACACATGTTTATTTGTATAGTTGACAGTCTCCTTTGTTTGCACAAAACAAAATTTGCATATTCAAGTCCCTCATTAAATGCACACCTTTATCCAAAACCAGCATGAAAATTATAGCATAGTAGGAGTTGAGGATATAGAACATAACTTCTATTATGGAACAGATCAGACATGGGAATGTCCAGATCTCAGAGGCCAGCTTGTGCTTTCTGAGCTGATGGTTCAGAAAGAGGATATTTTATTTATAAACAGCAAAGAGTATTATACCTGGAAGTAAATTAAATACAAAGTTTAGGCAGTCTAATGCCATTTTTAGAGTCATTTTAACCACACCTTAGATATAAATAATATGCCTTGCCTCTGCTTAGCTATAAAATAAAAACAAAATGTGAACATATGCCAATTCTACAACCTTCCTATTACCCTACTTAATTGCTTTATTAATACTTCTTTAAGCATGTCATTTCATTCATTTTATGGTTTCTTTCACAGTTTGTGTTCAAATCAACACCAAAATTCACATAAATCTTAATTTCTCTCATATGTTTATATACATTTACCTGCATTTGACCCTCATCTGCCAATCAGGGGCATAAATCTTCATCTTAGCACTCGTATGAAGCCTCATTGCTCTAGTGTGCACTGTGCCAAGACATCAACATCTCATGCAAATCATACAATCACTAAATAGTTTGCATTGAAAGGGACCTTAAAGATCATCTTCTTCCTATCCCTTGCCACAGCCTGGGATACCTTCTGTTGAGGATCAACATGAACCTGAGGAAGAGGACGAGACCTCATTTGCAAGCTGGAAGGCATGATACATGGATGGCTGTAGCCTGGAAGGAGTCACCTCAGAATGATTAACCACCTGGGACTTTGTTTTTCACCACATTTGAGTAGCAAATCTATTAGTAAATTGAACCTCAATTTTAGGTTTCTTCTCCCCCCTCATGGACTTTGCCTGCTAAGGCATGGCAACAATCCACCATCGGCCGGTGTACCCTGAGGTACCGACCAATCCGTTTGTTTGGCGGGCTCCAGTTACTTATTACCGCCCAGTTTCCACCCTCTTATGTTTATGTATGTTTCTCTACCCTATCAATGTGTGGGGATTTGCATACTCCTCCTCCTTACCCTCCTACTTTCTAGACCCTTCAACCCCTACCCTTTAAAAACCCTCCATCTTGGTTTAATAAACAGATCAGCCTTGGCTGTCATTTGGTTCACACTGCTGTCTCCTGCCTCCTCATTTGGGGTGCATGGTCACGTGTGGGCTTAGACTAGCCGCAGACTCTGGCTATCTTTACTACCTATAGCAGAGTCTCAAACCCCGAGCTGGTCAGCTCCCCTCCTATCACACAAAACCATGATGACCTTCTACTACACAGTGGTGACTCAAAGCCCCTTCAAACTGTCCTTGAACACTTCCAGGATTGGGGCACCCATAACTTCTTGGGAAACCTGTTCCAGTGTCTCTCCACTCTCATGGAAAAGAATTTCTTCCTAATATCTAATCTAATCCTACCCTCTTTCAGGTTAACCCCATTATCTCTTGTCCTATCACTACATGCCCCTGTAAAAAGTCCCTCTTCTACTCTCTTGCAGACCTCCCTTTAGGTACTGGAAGGTGCTGTAAGGTCTCCCTGGAGCCTTCTCTTCTCCAGGCCGAACAACCCCAACTCTCTCAGCCTGTCACATAGGAGAGGTGCTCCAACCCTCTGATCATCTTTGTCATCTCCCTCTGGAGTCCCTCCAACAATATCCTTATGCTGAGGGCCCCAGAGCTGGATGCAGAACTCTCAGTGGTGTCTCATGAGAGTGGAGCAGGGGGACAGAATCACTTCCCTCAGCCTGCTGGGTAGGCTGTTTTTGATGCAGCCCAGGATACAGTTGTCTTTCTGGGCATGGTTCGAGCACATTGCCAGGTCATTTTGAGCCTATCCCAAGTCCTTCTCCTCAGGGCTGCTCTCAATCCATTCTCTCCTCAGCCTGTATTTGTGTGGTGGGACTTTGCACTTTGCCTTGTTCAACTTCATGAGGTTCACATGGGCCCACCTCTCAAGCCTGTCCAGGTCCCTCTGGATGGCATCACTTGCCTCCAGCTTGTCAACCACACCACACAGCTTGGTGTCATCAGCAAACTTCTTTAGGTGCACTCAGTCACACTGTCCGTGTCACTGACAAAGATGTTAAAGAGCACTGGTCCAATACCAACCCCTAAGGGACACCACCATCACTGGCCTCCACTCAGACATTGTGCCACTGACCACAACTGCTTGAGTGTGATCATCCAGCTGGTTCCTTTCACAGCAAGTGTCCATTTATCAGATCCATGTCTTACCAGTTTAGAGATAAGGATGTAGAGTGGGACAGTGCCAAATGCTTTGCACAAGTCCATGTGCTTTAACCTCACTGTAGAAGGCCATGAGACTTGTCAGGCATGATTTTCCCTTGGCAAAGCCATGTTGGCTCTCACTTATCACCTCCTCATTTTCCATCTGCTTCATGATCTTGCCAGCCACAGAAATGAGACCGACCAGCCTGTAGTTCCCCTTTAGAAGAACCCTGTAGGCCTTCCTTTTTTCCCTTTTTCAGTTGTGGGAACTTCACTGGACTGCCACAACTTCTCTAACATGATAAATAGTGTCTTTGCCCTCTGCAATTCAGGTGGTGTGTCTGCAGCACTTACTGGTAAAGACTGAGGTAGAAAGGTCATCAGTCGCCTCCATGTTCCAGGTAACCACACCACCTTCCAGAGAGGGCCCACATTTTCTTTAGTCTTTCTTTTATCACCCATGTATCTATATAAGCTTTTCTTGTTGCCCTTACCACCATGCTTAGGGCTCTGTAATCCTTCTTGATGCTCCTCAAACTGCTCCTGGCTGTGTCACTGGTGCCCATGTGAATCCACAGCACCACATAATAGTGGACTGTAAAAGTCCTGGTAGTCTCCTGGTGGCATTCCTGGTACAAATCCCTGGTAAGCAGCACACCTCTCTAGAGGGCACACCAGGTTGGCAAACAGGGGCCTCTGTACCTTTCAGGAGAGTCTCCTACTGCTATCAGCAGTCACCTTTCCTTAGCTGTGCTGATTGTTATATGGGGAGCAGGTGGGTCTGGGGCTGCCTGTCTTGGCTCCAGCTTCTCTCCTGATGTGATGAGTCTTTTCAGTCTGCAGAGCAGCAAAGCAGTTCTCCAAGGGCACCTCAGGCTTCCTGAGAAGCATCTTCGTCCTGCAGGTCCTTACTGTTACAAGCTTTCTATTCTTCTGCATTATGCCCCACTCCCTTCTGTGTGTACCAGTGGGGGAGTTTTTTTGCTGTTTGGCCACGAGCTGTGTGCGTGCTGCAGACTGCAATTGGAACCAGCTCCCTAACTCCTCCTCAGCCTCCCTGATATCACACAGCCTTCTCACTGCCTCCTGCAGCTTATCCACCTGCAGGAGGTCTTCAGGGTCTCCATGGGTCTCAGGGTAGAGGGGCAGAGCATATGTGAGAGATGGCATCTCTTGTTGTTAGTCTCACTGTTGTCTGCTGTTTCTCTGACCTAGCCATGGCACCAGTCCTTGAGCCCTCCTCAATTCTGTGTTTTTGGAAAACTTCTGTTTTCTCTGGTCAGCAGCTGTGTAACCACCCTGGAGAGGCACAGAGGTGCAGCCCTTGCCCCCCACAGCATGGTGCATACCTCAGTTCCAGCATCAAACACTTGCTACGACTTCTCCTACAGCATAACTCTAAATCCACTTGCCCAGTCCTCAGCCCCTGCCTGCAGAAGTACTCTGAAAAATACCCCAAGAGAGGAGGGTATTTACATATGACCCATCTCTTCAGCATTTTCTGGTGAATAAATGAGCAACAACACCCATCCTGATCCACCCTCTGTAAATCACACTTGTAGGCTTCATAGCTTTGTGCCTTACTTAGGAGTTTGGGATTGTGGTGGATGGCAAGGTGCCCAACATCATTATGTTACAGCACCAATCTCCTCCGTGACTTTAGCCTGAAACCTTTATTTACTCCTGTGCACCACAGATGATTTAAAACTGACTTGAGAACGTGTTAGAACTTACTATAACCATTTTATTGGTGTGCTTATTAAGTTTTCAATTGAAGAAAAAAGAAGATGAAAATAACAGTATACTTGTGTGGTACAACAGAAGACAATGGAAGATGATAACTGAAATGCAGCTAGGGAGTAAAAAAGCAAAAGGCATTTGTAGACAGTATTCAAAATGTATTTATAGCGAGCAGCTCATTAATTTCAAGTTATCTCAGGTCCAAATAGATTAAAGCTAATGTTTGGATTTGTACTGCTTTCTCTGAAGCGGTGTTATTATTCAATGAGGCTATTATTAGCAAACAAGCCAACCCTGTTATTAGTCACAGAATCAGTGCACAGCTACTTTAGAAACAAAAGTCTGCCAGGTATACTGCCTGCAAAAATAAGGACTTGTGCCTTTTCGTCTCTGAGAGAGGGAGCCCTACCATTCCCATTTTGTTTTGGTATGACATGACCTGCTGCTTTGCTTGCTGTTTCCATCTGAGCAGCATTTACCATTGTGGTTTGAATAATGTAACTTGCTCAGTTATGCTGACAGTATGTCAGAGAATATTGGAAAAACTGATGTCTTTTGATAACATTTTATAGAGAGACCTGCCCAACACAGACACAGCGAATGAAGCAATATTTTGAAGTTAATGAGACAGCACAAGAGAAAAGAGTTACAGTTCAATTGCATTTTACAGGAGGAAACACACCGTTTGCTGGGTGGTTTGAAGGTTCCCCAGGGCCCGACTAATAGAAGATTTGCACAAATTATAACGTTTCTGTAAACTTCAACCCTGAGTTATTGATGAGAAGTTCAGACTTCAGAAAAGAAATCAACACAAAGCTGAAGCCATTAAGAAAGCCAACAGCATGCCAGCAGTTTTTAAGCAGTGCAGGTTAGCACAGAGATTCTGGGCTGAAACGCTGGTGGGAGTAAACACGTGAGGCAGGACACACATTTCACTGAAACCCTGGAATTTCGATGCATGTGGATGCAGCTGTAGCAGATGCAGTAGAATCAGAGAGAAGGATGAGGCATAAAAACTATGTGACCAGCAAAGCATTAGAGGCAAGGCTGCAGGCTGGCAGACACATATTGATCAAAAGAAAAATATCCATACTTATTCTGGATGCAAATTTAGAAGCAATTAAAATAGAAGGTGAAGTAGCAAAAGCTATGAAACTGCTTTTTGAGGAAAAAAATAGCCAAAGAAGTGAATATACCCAGGAGGAGGATGAGAACAGAATGAGACCACTCTCAAGGGAAGATAGAGCTGATACTTGAGTTGACTGGCAGCTTTTCAGTCAATGATTTTTGGAAAAAAACCCCAAAAAACAACAAAAATTTTTTTCTAATTATGTTATATATTACCCCATGCACATTTTCCTAGAAAAGTTTATTTTAATAACACTTCTTTAATTAAGAACATGCTCTGTCTTCTCCCAGCCAAAATGAAAAACATTTTTTAGAAGCTAATTATTCCTTTGAGGTGGAATGAAAAGGAATGGGGAAGTCCGTGAGGAGCATGACATACGAGAAAATACATTTGCTGAAGTTTTTTTCCTTAAATTGTTGATTCTCCCTTGTTAAAAAAAAAAAAAAAAAAAGAAAAAAGAAAAAAAAAGAAAAATGGGGGGGGAAAAAGACATATGCAAATCTTTTAAGCAAAATATTTAGTTATTGAAGCTCTTGAAAGACCACATTTTTTATGAGTCAATCACATGGGTGAAGACGGACTGGCTTTCAGAGTAACATGTTTCCCACGCTACGCACATGTGGCTTTGCATACTACATGCACAGTGGGTATGAACCCTTTTATATTCCTTTTTCATGGGTCTAAGCACAAGAACTAGAGGAAAAGCAAAGGAGGATCAGACTCAGGTATTACTGACATTTATCATTCTCATTCAGGTTAGTAAGGCAATCCTGATGCATACTCCTTATTGCTAAAGATGTGTAATGGCAAAATGATTTCTGTTTGACTGGTGATGGAGTACACTACAATAACTTATTTATCTGCTCTGCACACAAGTGGGAACCAGAGCGTTGCTATCTGAAGCCATAAAGGGTTCTCAGACTTCAGCAAATTTGGCACTCGGTTACGGTGCTTCAGTGACTCTTGCTGCTCAACAGCTACACAAACAGCCCAAATGCAAACACGTTACCTAATCAGGTATCTGTGTACTCAGAGATATCACAGCCTACAAATATATGCTTTGATAAAGGAAAGTTCATGGTCCAGATATTCATTCTTATAGAAATGGATTACGTAAAGCTGAAAATGAAGAAATAAGCATGTGACCATGCAGCATGTCAGCAAAGTGCTCCAAACAAACGTGGCCTTGAGTATACAAAGATCCGTGGAAATGCATTTCTCCCAAAACAGATCCCTGCCCATGTTTTAAAAGAGGAACAGCCCAAAGAGAGAAAGAAAGAGATATTCAAAGGCATATAAATGGCTTTTCATACCAGTAAAATATTTGGGCTGACATAGAAGCACAGCAGAAATGATGCCATGCATATTCTGCAGGGAAAAACAAAAAAATGAAGAAAATACTCCATAGGAGTGGCTGGAAATTTTACTGGAGATCTGGTTCTTAGATCCACAAAGCAACTTCTGCTGTTTTACTGAGCTCTGTTTATGACACTTTCTGGTAAATTAGTGGCAAGTCTGTCTTTCTTTATTAATATTTTCCTATCTTCAGCTGATATTTAAACAGAAATAGAGGCCTACCATTCTTTCAACAAATAAATGATTACACTAGCAGAAATTCCCAGTCTCAGCACCTGGTTTTGAATCATGAATTTCCGTTCATCCTTAGGTATCAATATTATTCACATCAGCTTATTAAAGTGTCTCCTACAGATAAGCTGACTTAGAGTATTAAAAAAGGGTGAGTTAAATACAAACATAAGTAAAAAGAAAGCCTGTATACAAGCACTCAATTCAAAGGTGAATTTTCTAAGTGGGGATCATGGGCACTTTATTGATACACAAGAAATAGAGATTATAAGAGAAATAGAAAAGCTATCTATATGCCATCCATTAACACATGTGGTGCTGCAGCCATACTCAGTTTTGGGCAGTTCTGTGGTTCTTGAAAGGAACTGTGGGCTGTGGGACAGACAGCCTTTACCCAAATACTGCATGGCAGAAAACAACACTGACAAAGTAATCTGAAAGAATCATTTCTCCAGCACCAGCCTGTAACGGGTGGCTGAAGCAATCTGTCCACTGCCCCAGTTTCCCTTTCTCTGTTCCCAGTGAATATAAAGAAATCTATGTGGCTTATTTCTTTCCCAGACTGGCTTATTGGACAACATAAAATAAGCATGAACAATATATTTTTTCCTTTCAGACACTCAGAAAAATGTTTTCCCAGTTCATTGTAACTCATATGTCTTCTCTCTTGAATAGCAGTGAACTGAAGAGACCAAGACAGTGTATTTTTCCCCCTTGTTTCTGCTTGGCTTTTCTTTGGACCCAGTAAATCCATTTAATCCTTTTCTGGGCTCAAACACTTCTTTGGCTTTTTTATCTGGGCTTCTGACTCCAACACATTTTGCCTCAGGGCCCCAGAGGAGTTTTTTTCCATGTTACATGACCCTTCCCTTCCTCTTCTTTGCAACCAAAGGCCTCATCATTTTGGGAGAGTGATGCCAACTCACAGCCTCACCTAAGCAGGCAAAAGCCATTGTGAGGAGCAGGTGTGGATCAGACACCTCCAACCTGCAGCCATCCGTGGGACTGGCCAATCCCAGCAGCTGCCCACCAGGGAGGCACCACAGTCTCCTGGTGAGACACTGAGCATCGTGGATGATGTGGCAGCTCTCACCGTGGACGTGGAAGCTCAGCTGTCACACAGCTGTCCTTCTGCCCTTCTAGGCACACGTCTGCTCTCTCACAAGCAGAGCGTTGCAAAGTGAGATCAAACCCTTGCAGCAGTTCTGGGCCTGAACGGTGCCATGGCCAGCGTTTCACAGGCTGCTGATAGAACAGTTATTCCAGCTACCTGATTGCAATCATGTGTCTGGACATGCATCCACACTATGGATGCAGCTTATGGCCATGCACCATGATCCCCTTGAAAGGATCAGTGGATAAAAGCCACAGCCGATGTCCTGCCCTGCTTTCCTGACTGATTTGGCTGCTGCTTCTGAAGTCCTTGATGGCAATGAAGAAAAAGTCCTCTGATCATACTGCTGGCACTCTGATGATTTTTTTTAGTATTCAGACTACTTTTATCTTTTGAAATGAAGGGTTGAATGTTGACTGGAAAATCGAAAGCATTTTATTTACATTTAATTCCCAAATGTTACAATTTTAGAAGTTAGTACCCCGAGGATAAATTAGATGATTGCAAGCCTTGTTGACGTGTATGCAGGCTGATCTAATCAGCCTATGACATTAGATGAGTTGTAATGAAAAGAAAAAAAAATCGATGTTAAATAGGTTCCACACTTGTCTAAATATTTATTTTTCATAAAGTATTTGTGGTACCATTGGGAAATTTTTGGATACAGGAGATTAAATATACTGAAGGCTAACAAACTCTGTTGAAGCACAAAGTAAGGGCTTGATCCTGGAGGACTCCAGTATTTTTGGCTTCAGTTGGGACTTTTTCTATGAATAAGAAGTTCATGAGAGTAAGAACAGAGATTTAAAACACTCTTATGAGAATACGGTCACCTTCTCTTTCCTGATTGGTTCCTGTTACACAGGAACTATAGCACCATAATTGTACAGACAAATTATTATAAAGCAATCTATTTTACATGCATCTGTTTTAATTTATAAAGTACATGTGTGTTTTGGATTTGCCCAGGGACTACATATACATACAAATGCGTAATAATGGGCCAACTGTCCATTCTATTTACATTTTTGATACTGTGCAAAATGCCTTTCAGCTGGTTGATTTTACTAGACAGCTTTATTTTGAAAGAGCGTTGTTGGATTCTGGCTTGATGCATGGAAATATCCTTGCCACAAATAATCTTTTCAGTGAACTCCACTGTTCCTGCCAAACTGGCAAGTTAAAGATGAACCACACTCCAGTGCCTGGTACTGAAGGAGAGGCATGGAGAATAGGGTACAGCAACCTTGTCTTAACAGGCACAGGGAGCTTCATCACTGTGCTCTTCCAGAGTTAAGAATGCCTGGTGTTAAGAAGGGGCTGGTCCCTGAGATTTTTTTATTTAAAAAATTATATTAGACTGCTTGGTCGAACTCTTAATGGAAGAGTGTCCGGGTGGAGTTGCCATTGTGGCAGTTTTCTGATAATTATAATATGTGTTTATAAGTACCTGATGGACAAAATATAATACATTTCAGGAGCTTCTCTTATGTCTGAGTCTATAGGATGCTGGTGTCCCCTCTGCAAGACGCTCTGTCCAAAAATATCTGTATTTACTTTTGCTAGGAGATGACAGTTCAGCAGGGGCTTGGTGCAGCAAGGCTCATTTGTGATACAAAGATGTAGGAGTAGCAAGTCATGGAAATGGGCATGCCTGAAGTGGGGTAGAGGAGAGACACTCATTACCCATCTCAGATATATAGCATTTGCTAATACCTTTTCCTGAAAGAGAGCACTGTGTTCTGTCATTCTAATTACAAGTCAAAGGGAACTTCGTGGTTACCTTCCCTAAGGAAGGAGAAAGCTTTACGTAACATGCAGCTTCATCCCAAATCATTCTGTGGCCTTTCAATTCAAAAAGACATCTTTTCTTTTTAGGCAAACTCCTCACTTGAAAACAATTAGAATGTTTCTGAAAAGTAGAAGAAAGATGTTATTTTTGTGTGTTCACACATGACTAACCTCAGAGTTCATACAAAATAAATGTAATTAGGCCCAGGCAAGTTCTGAAAGTATTATTAAGGTGATCTTTAAAGCAGAGCTAAACTCAAATCGAGCTCCACACTGACATTAAGACTTTAATTAATTACTTTGGAAACATACCTGGGTTTATATGCCGAAGTGGAGGTGTTTGCCTTTTCAAGGGCGGTGTTACAAGACTCTAGGCAGATGATCTGTTCTGGCTAATAACTTCACTATCTACACAGGAAGGGGGAAAGGGCAGCATCCATTTATAGTTTCACTGATAGAGGTGTTGCCTACTGTCAAATGACATTTCTTGATGATTGTTACTAATTTATGTCTAATACCTACTAAGTTGGATAATAATATTAGTTTTGTATAACTAAATAAAGTTTAACAAGTGTCTGTGGTATTTTAGAAGTTTCTATATATATTTTACTCATTTACCCTTTTCAGCTGTCAGGGTCATATGCAAAACATGATGTAAATAATTAATCATAAGATTCTATTAATCTATTATTCATTCACTTAAGTGGGGCTTTAGTGTAGCAATTTCCTTTGTTATGTTTATGGGAGGGGACCTCTCTTAGGTCTTATTGCAAATAGTCAAAAATATTTGAAGGACTCCTGTAAAAAAAATTCTCAGACGTGCCACTAGTTCTGGGCTCTGCTGCTGGGGGGAAGGGAGTGCATGTAATAGCCAAAGTAAGCAATTCATTTCATATCCTCTTCTAAAAGGAGTAAGATTGTGTCAGCCCTTTTTGAGGAGCCCTTTTGAAATCCTTCACAATATTACACAGATGTTGTTTCCATACTTAATTCCTGTAAGCAGCAGGGAACTTAAAGAATTAAGAAAAAGGTCTTAATATATTTTCCAGATTCTATACTGATTTTTTTTTTTTTTCAAAAAACCCTACTCAGAGGCAAATTCTTTGGTAGATATTTGAATATGCAAACCAGATGTTAAATTAAGCAAATTACGTAAATGTGCTCTTACTCAAGTTCTACAGTGTACCTGAGATTGGGACGAATCAGGACGTCAAATTAAGGGCATATGTAGTTGTACATCTTTTTAGTGTCCTTAACTTTAACGCTGCTAGTGCTGCTTTCTCTTAGTGTAAATGTTAACCAGAGAGGCATGTACAGTGAGCCAGTATATTGGAAGGGGGAACAGTGATTCATCCCTTCACCTGTCTGGAAAATCCTGCAGCTCTTCTTGAAACAAAGGTGGTGACCTTTACTAGCAGCAAGCTGTATTTTATAAACACAAAGTGATCAGCTAACTACCTCAGCTTTTTGGCGCACCCATAAATGAATTGACTTGTCTTTTGGATGGAATTCAAAAAATGACCAATGTCTGCTTCTGTCACTTTTACGCAAACCACAGATCAGGGCAACATGCCATTCCCAATCCTCCAGCTTTGCCCTAGGCTTGGTATGTGAACCAGTGATTTAGTGGAAATAAGTGCAGCTGCCTCTGAACTCAGCCCGAGTTGAAGTCACTTCTCACTGAGACTGGATTTGTACCAGGGCAGAGTTGCAGGGGAAAGAAGAAGTTATCCATCATATTTTCAGCATGAATGTTACTTGCCTGCTTCTGGCGATTCTTTCACGCTAACACAGCCCTGCTGGCAGCTGTTGAGTTACTCTTTGTAGTTTTACTCCCATAAAAATGTTATCAAGATGGAGTTTTGGCTGCAGTCTCTCGCAATGCCTCCTTCAACTTGTACCTCCTGGGACGTGTGAGAATGAAACCCCAAACAGACATTAGAAAACCAGGAAGCACTCCATTAAGATCTCCCCACAAACCGCAGGGTTGGGGAGAGCAGCAGCAGGACACTGCGCTGTGCAGGTTCTCGTTTTTGCTCACGGCCTTGGCTCTCCCCAAACAGGGGTGAAAGCCATGAGTTTCGGTCTTAGATAACTTGAGATTAGCTTAGCATCTGCAGAATCCTTCAGAAAAGCGAGTGTGTGCCATCAAGCTGCTGGCTGTGCAGCTGGGGTGCAGGAGAGGCAGTTTGCTGGCTCCGACATGGTCAGGGAGTCAGCAGCAGATGTTACTTGTGATAGACTGGCCACAGATAGATGCTCAGAAACCAGAGTGAGAAGGTAATGCATCTCTTTCTCATTCCTCCTCTTTTTTGTTTCCTAACTAGCAAGACATGAAGTAAAAATATCTGAGCAGGGTGGTTTTTGTCTGTTTTGCATCCAACACTACTTAGCTCCAATAAAACAAACTGAAATCCGAGAGTGTTTTGGGGGGATAAGTCTCACACCAAGGTCTTGCTCTTTTTGTCCTCACTTCAAGCTCATGAAAATCTGCAGGAGAGACCATCTGGATTTTTCATTTTTCCTGCACTCTGGTTAAATTTGGGATAAAATACACTGCATAGAATAATGTATATTAAATACCTCTAGGAAATATCCTTAAAAGGGAACACTGCTGTTTAGTTATTTTGCTATTTTCCTGACACAAAACAAAGACAAGACTGTGGCAAGCTTAACAACTGCAAAAATAAACGGTGAAGCATTGCATGCTATGCTGCTTCTCCAGCTTATTGCCCAAGATAACTAAGGACTTTCTGAGCATTTTTAGATACACCAGCATGAAGCTGCAGGAGGACAATCTTATTTGGTGCCAATGCAGCAAAACTGGGGATCATGAGGGGACCCAGGGACTTTACCAGAAGTGAGGACCAAGACAGCAGTCAGCAAAGCTGGCTCTCAGCCTCCTGGTCAAAGGGCACACCTCCACTGTCAAGGTTTCTGTAATTTCAGAGCCTGTTTCCAAAAAGCCAGTCTAGCAGCTAGGACAGGACAGAAGGCAGCCACATCCTGGTACCACGGGAAAGGCAAATCAGGGGAAGATAAAATTTCCATCCTGTGCCTGCAAAATGCTATGATTCTGTGAAAATGTTTAGGTCTGGTGCCAGCAGTGTTGGAAATGCTCAGACGGACCATTCTTCAAGCAGAGGCAAATGAACGTGCAGATTAGCAACTGGAAGAGGAGCAAGTGCAAAAATGTTCCTCCTGGCAAGCACATCTGCAGTATAAACACTGACCTCCCACAGGAAGAAAATAAGAATGTGGTAAGGTCTTAGATCCATGAAAAGTGGTGTATTCTGATTCTATGTAGTGCTTACATTTTTAAGTACTTCACATATTTCTGCTGCTTCACAGCTGCTTGTACCCAGATCTCTGCTGATGGCTTTTGGGGAAAAACATCCAAGATTCTTTTCTCTGGAGTATGATCTTGCTCCTTCCCACAAGGTGCTTTGCCCTTGACTGCAGGAGGAACAAGGCTTCAGTGCTGTTTCATGTTTGGCTTGTCTTCATCCATTCAGAAATGAAAGTCATCATGCCTTTTTACACTTTGTAAATGGAAAAACATAAATACTTCCTTTCAAAATCATGGAAGAAAACATATTCTGCCTTTAATACGCTGAAAACTCTTAGTGTAAGATATCAGTTTCTATTTTAATGGTGTGAATCCATAGAAAATGCATTTAAATCCATACTTGGATTACACTATCAGTTGCAGTATAAAAAGAGAAACTTCACAAAAAGTCCAGCTGTGTTATTTTAGAGCAAAAGTGCAGTAAGTCATAGGAGAATCAAGTTTGATGGAATATAAGTAACTCTTTGCCACTCTTCTTTACAGCATTAGAAGCTTATGAGTCACACTGGTACTGATTATTCAACTTTTCACATTGATCAGCCCTCCTTCCTTTAAAATTTCTTGGAAAAAAAAATGCTAAAAGCTTTGTTCCAATTCCAATACTGTGATATGAGGCAGGGTTGAAAATTTTCAACTTTGCTCAGTGTCACAGATACTCATGTCTCTGAAAAGCTAACGATCATTTATTCTGTTTCACAGAGAAGAACTCTGTGACCCCAAATTATTTTGATTTTGTGCCTGTTTCTTCCCTTAGGTAATGCATTTCAAAACCAAGTATAATACTCCTGCGTTACCTGTGTGTGTTTCAGGTCTGTGATTTGGCATTATGGCTTTGCGTCTCAGCCAAGTAGCCTGTATTCTGATTGCTGCAGAGGAGACAGAATGCTTAGGAGTTAGGAGCTGTTGCACAGCTTCAGCAGTGGCCCATTGCCATGAAAGCTCACAAGTCTGACTGACTTACCTGAAGTGTAGGAGATATAAGTGTGAAATCCAGGAACCTGGGCCACAGGGTACATTGAGTTAGAAATTTCTTCAGGTTTTGCTGTTGCAAAACTGAGTAGCCTGGAAATCAACACTTAGAAATATGGTAACTTGAAAGCATGGCTTCACAAATTAATTATTTTCTTTGTGTAAATAAATATATCCACTGATATACGACAATGAATGAAGTTAATGGGGATTGGTTTTGCACCAAAGTTGTACTACTGATGTACACAAGTGGAGGATAAGTTTTTTTTCTAAATCATTGCTAATTATTTGCAAGCAAAATAGAGAAAAATTTCACACAAGTTTTGGTGATGAGACTTTGGAAAGAAAATGTTTAACTACGGATACAGAAATTTGTACTGATATTTTGTTATACATTTGGAAGAAGCTTCTGTACAAACTGACAGTTGCCACACTGAAAAAGAATTAACATGATGGCCTAAACTTAGGAAACCTAAGTGGCCATGGATCAGGCCCTGTCACCCGAGAAGGTGGATTGTCATTATTACGGACTACGTGGTTCCTTCATTGTGGTGAAACATTATTGATGAGATGTGGGATGTAAGCTCACTGCAGCTTATTGGTTCAGAAGTAGAGTCTAAAATATGTAAACCTGGGTTTTCATGTGTGTTAGGGATCTTTTTTTCTTTCATGTGATTGCATTCATGAAAATATTTAGTCTGAACTATATATACAGGCATATCTAATATTTTAGGAATCTTTTTGGATCATCTCGCATTATCTTGGCTGTTTGCAGATGAACTGAAAGTGCCAGAAAACTGTCTGAGCTTGATACAGCTTGGAAAGAACCTGACCCTTTAGTAAAGTCAGCAATTCATACACAGATAACTGTTTTCTCTCTTCTATGAATCTTCTTTGACAAAATTTAAATTGAAAAACCATACAAAAGTAGGAGCTAAAAAGAATAGAGAAGAATTAGTTACTAAACTTAACCCCCAACCTTAAAATGCTGCAGAACTTGATTACGTTTGAAATTCTCACTGTCAGATGATTAAAATGTTTTACAGAGTAATGTGCTTGAGATGTGTATACATGTATATAAAGCTAAACTGTGACGTGTGTAGAAAAGCTTTTAGAAAAAAAATCTATTTCTGGTAAACTTCACAAAAATTTTAAGGGAGGACATGCATTTCTGTCTGCTCTGTGTCAATTTTTTTTTCTAGTAAATATATTTATAGGTTATAAAACTACTAGTCAATACGAGCAGAGAATCCAGTCTGTTTATGGTAGAATTGCTAGGCGAATGATATGTTTCAGTTCCCCTGTAAATCAGCTTGATGGATCAGTAATTACTTGCACCAGTTAGGGACTTGGATTTATATGTTTTATGGTATATTAAGATGGGGTCTTACGTTACACTGCAGCTGCGCAGCATAACATAAAATGTTCCATCGTATGAAATCTGCCTGGTCTTTTCTGTGCTTACTGTTTTCTATAATGAAACCATCATTACCAAGGATTTAATGTCATTCAGGTCCCATGTGAGCAGTTCTTGGCTCAAATAATTTTCATATTTCACATATTTCATCAATTCATATTTCATATTGACCGCTTAGCTTTGAAAGCCCTTGAAATTAGAAGCTACATGGCTTGTCAGGTGAGGAACATCAGTGGCAGACATGCATTCAGCTGTAAGGAGCCAAGAGTTGTTCTGCTTATCTCAGGATTTTTCCAGCCAGCCACAAAAACTAGAAGCAAATCTTTTGTGCTGCTAATGGTGGGCAGCATGCCCCATGTTGCCTCACAGGTGGTGGCTTTTGCTCTGTCAGGGCACAGTATATTGCCTCTGTAGTTAGAAATGGACTTTCTTCTGCTCTATCCCGAAATTGTGTTCCAGAGCAAAGGGAGGGATACTTGGTGCAGATCTGACAGCTGAAAAAGCTTGGTCATAGCCTAAGTAGGCTTGCTGGGAGGCTGCCCCCTGGCAGAGACCTCCCTTCTGCTCTGTACCCCTTTTGTAAATGCACCAGGTTGACTGGTATCAAACCAGAAATCAGAATGCAGTCCAGCCAGTATCTAACACTATCCCACTTTCTTCTGTTACATGCAAGTTCCGTACCAGGAAAACTCGCTCCTTTCCAATTTTTCTCTCATCTGACCACTGCTAGTACATGTAGTTGTGAACATTTGACAACCTAAATTAAATCTAAGCCGGTTTTGATCTTGGAGAGCATATACATTCCTATCTAGAGTGGATGAGGATAACTGTTTGGAAGCAATTTCTGGTGCCGGTACCTATATTTCCATATGAAAAATTCATTACCCGTATATATTCTCTAATACTTGCTTAAAATTTGCTGTTTCTACAAACGTTCTTGCCAGTAAATGCAATAGCTAGAACATGCACAGTAAGCAAACACAAAGAGGGCATTGAAACAGTTGAAGAGAATATGTTTATAAACTGAAATGAATATTCATTGGAAACTTTTTTAACAGTGCTCACCAGTTCTATATTGGAATACTGTGTAAAGTTTACACTCCATATAAAGAGTTACACTGTTCCCCTGTGAAATCCGTCTTCTCCACTGCCTCCATATTGGATATTTGCATTTTTAGAAATACCATCTGCCAAACCCCACACAGACTGCAAGTGATTTCCTGGTTATATATTTTGGATATTCTGTGGTTAGAAAACTATGGAGCCATATTACATGTTCTAGCCTCCAGAACATCTGTGAGACTGAAACCACATGAATATAAGCAAGTCAGCATGATAAAAATGATGGAGATTTTCAGTTATATTGTATAGGCATGCTTGCAAAATTTTTTCAGTTTTATAAATGTATCTCTGTATATCTGTTACTTTCTTCTTGTCTGCATGAATAGCTTTTAAATATTACTTTCTGCATTGAATCAAACGAACTTTAAACTCTTCTCCCTCAAGAATCTGCACTATATTTTACCTTCCCACCCCAGGCCCTCTTGGGAACATCCATCTAGAAAGACACAGAAACTATGGTAGCTGTAACTATTCAATAATCAAAAATTTGTTTGATTTTTACTTCTTCTGTGTTTTTTTTTTTTTTTCTCAACATGCAGTCAAGAAATGGAAGCTTTTGGCAGACCTGGTTTACTACAGGATATATAAATACATTACCTTTAGGTTTCAATTCCCCTCTCATGAGCAGAGGCACCTTTCATTAGACCAGTTTGCTCAAAGCCCCATCCAACTCGGCTTTGAAAACTTCCAGGGGTGGGGCATACATGAGTTTAGCTCAGTTGATTAGAGCAGAGTGCCAATAACACCAAGGTTGTGGGTTCGATCCCTGTATGAGCCAGTCACTGAGTTGGACTCGATCCTTGTGGGTCCCTTCCAACTCAGAATAATCTGTGATTTCTCTGGACAACCTGTGCCAGTGCCTCATCACATTCAAAGTGAAGAATTTACTCCTAATATCTCCTCTAAAACCACCCTCTCTTTGAGTCTAAAAGTGTTATCTCTTGTCCTATCACTACATGCCCTGATAAAAAGTCCTTCTCCATCTCTCTTGGAGGCCCTTTTTAGCTACTGGAAGGATCTATAAGGTCTTTTTGGAGCCTTATCTTCTCTAGGCCGAACAACTCCAACTCTCTCAGCATGTCTTCATAGGAGAAGGGTTCCAGACCTCTGATCATCTTCATAGCCCACTCTGGACCTCCAAGCGGTCCATGCCCTTCCTATGTTGGGGGCCCCAGAGCTGGATTCAGTAGTGCCAGTGGGGTCTCATGAGAGTGGAACACAGGGGGAGAATCACCTCCCTCAACCTCCTGGCCACACTGCTTTTGATATAGCCCAGGATACAGTTACTTTCTGGAGGATGACTGCATGTTGCTGAGTCACATTGAACTTCTCATAAACCAATGCCCTCAAGTCCATCTCCTCAGGGCTGTTCTCAATCCATTCTAAGCCTAGCCTGTATTTGCACTTGGGATTTCCCCAGCCCACATTCAGGATTTTGCATTTGGTCTTATTGAACTTTGTGATGTTCACAGGGGCTCACCTCTCAAGCCTGTCCAGATCCCTCTGGACGGTATCTCTTCTCTCCAGAATGTCAGCTGCAACACACAGCTTGGTGGTGTTGGCAAATTTACCAAGGGTGCACTCAATCCCCTTGCCCGTGCCTCCAACAAAGATGTTAAACTGTGCTGGTCCCCACACAAATCCATGAAGAACACTACTCAATACTGGACTTCACTTGGAAATTGAGCCATTGACTGCCAGTCTTTCAGCGAGAACATCAGATCATCCATCAGATCCATGTGTCTCTAGTTTTGAGACATGGATGTCATGCAAGACAGTGTCTAGGAAAAAATACTTTGAAGAAGTCCAGGTAAATGACATCAGTTTCTCTTCCCTCATCCACCACTGCTGTAACTCTGTCATAGAAGGCCATCAAATTCGTCAGGCCAAATTTGCCCTTAGTGAAGCCTTGTCCGTCTCCAAGCTCCTCATTATTTTCTGTGTGCCTTAGAATAGTTTCCAGGAGGATCTTCTCCAAGATCTTACCTGTCACTGAGCTGAGGCTGAGCAGCCTGTACTTCCCTTGGTCTTCCTTCTTCCCCTTTTTAAAAATGGGGGCTATCTTTCCATTATCCCAGGCAGGGGGAATTTCACTGGACTGCCATGATTTCTCAAATATGATGGATAGTGGCTCAGTCACTTCCTCTGCCAGTTCCCTCAGGACCTCTGAATGCATCTCATCAAGTCCCATGTATCTGTGAACCTCAGGTTCCTTAGATAGTCTCAAACCTGATCTTCTCTCACAGTGAGCAGTTCTTCATTCTCCCAACACTTTCTGGTGAAGACCAAGGCAAAAAACTCACTAAGTATTTCAGCTTTCTCCATATCCCAGGTAACCAGGTGTCTTGTTTCTTTCTGGAGAGGAATCACATTTTCCCTAATATTCCTTTTATTACCCATGTACAAAAAGCTTTACATGTTGCCCTTGATGTCACTGAGAAAATTTAATTCTGTCAAGGCATTAGCTTTCCTAACCTGATCCCTGGCTGCTTGGATAATCTCTCTGTATTCTAACCAGACTTCCTGCCCCCATTTCCACACTCTGTAGGCTTCCTTTTTGTGTTTGAGTTTGCCCAGGATCTCCTTGTTCATCCACACAGACCTCCTGGCATTTTTGCCCAACTTTCTCTTAGTTGGGATGTATTGCTTCTGAGCTTAGAGGAGGTGATCCTTTAATGTCAACCAACTTTCTTGGGACCTTCTTCTCTCCAGGTCTTTGTCCCATGGTACTCAACCAAGCAGATACCTGAAGAGACCAGTCTGTTCTCCTGACATCCACCGTAGTGGGCTTTCTGTGTTCCCTCCTCACTGCACTAAGAATCTTATACTTCATTTGCCAAGTATTTTTTGCTTTGGCTTCCTCATTTATAAGACTTGGATAATATTTATCTATCTCACAAATCTTCTGGGTTCAGTCATATTTCATATCCTAAGCACTTTTGGAGAAACATTTGCTATGTTGTTATATCAGTGGATCATGTTATTCACTATTTTAAAGCTTACAAATTGTTAAGAAAATTGAAAACCTTAAAAAATGTGTGTGCAAGGCATCCAATCCTGCTACATAACTTAGAAAAAAATCTCTATAAAAAGTCCAGTGGATGTATGTCTGCTTAAATAATGGAGGAGTAATCAGGGCAGAGTCACAAAATGTCTAAATATTAAGTTTAGGTTGGGTTCTCTCATTTGCTTCTGGGAGGATTTCAGAAAATTGCCATTGAGAGGGAGATCACAGAGACTGTACAGAAGGATCTGCAGCAACAAACATGAATATTAATCATATTCTGCTAAGGTGATGAGAGTCTCTGGAATTTATGGTGTTTCTACAGGGGACCTTGAGCTATAATTTTGTCATAACTAGTTTGTATGATCATGCCTCTGACCACAGAATTGTTCATTAAACCATTGAGTGCCATTGTGGTCCTTCTGTTTTGTTAAAACTTTCACAGAGAAATTGCTTTATTTGAACTTTTTTTTTTTTTTTTTTTGTATTTTACTATCAAATGTATAGGATTTTATATACACATATATATGAGAGACGGTGCAAAAGATTGAGTTTTTCAGTTTTATATATATATGTAATGGCTTATATACATTTACATGCTAGCTCTTTAACTATTTTATTCTTAATTTCTGTGGGGAAGATGACCATTTTGTATAAAAAATGTTTAACTCTAAAAGAAAAAGTAACAGCTTGACTAACGGGATTTTAGTTAAATGTATTTTATATTTGAAAGACATTTAATGCAAACTGTATGTATGCTTATTTCATATTCATGTGTGTGTGCATCTATACAACTATTTAAATATATAAATTCAACTTCTTGTAGTGGGAGTGCTATAGCACAGAAGGTAAAGCTGAGTTTAGCTAAGGAAACAAGTACATATATATTGACAGAGGCTTTAAAAACAAGTTATTTCTATTAGTTTGCTGCCTTTATCAAAAGGAAGTGTGTGAAATATGGACCTACTAAAGTCCATGGCAAATCTCCCACCATTTTCAAAGGCATCTGTATTTCACCCTGTGTATTTTCTCAAAGAGAGCTGCCAGTAACATCTGCCAGCTGGAGATCCAGTTAGATGTGGGTTAAGACAAAAGAAATGTGTGTCAGCATTTCATTGCATGACAAAGGGTGAAGGCTTTGAAAGTCTGCTGTGGTAGATTAGCACACAAAACGTACTTTTTTCCTTTAAAACAAAACAGGGTAAAACACTTGCCTGATATTTCTGTTTTGGTGCATCTTTGTAGGCATAATCACATAAGCACAACTGTGAAGTGAGTGGTCCCTCACATGAGCTACCAGGTTTCAGAATGCTGGTGGTCTCATTTTAATTTGCAGTCTCACCCTTACTCCTCTGCAGATTGTGTGCATACTTTTTTATTTTGTAGTCTCCTTTTTATTTTCCAGGGTACTGTCCCATTTCCTGCATCTTGCTACCTGGACTGTCACTGAGTAAGGAGGTGTGTTGTCCATGGCCTCTTCAAAACCACTCTATATGCTTGAAGAAAATAAGCATTAACTAGAAGAAGTCTTTCTCCTGGTCACATTAGATGTGCTGCTGTTTCACTCATCTCCAGTATTATTCAATAAGGAAAGAAAATAACAAATAACCTTAAGCTGGAGAGGCTGGCACTGTTGGACGTGTGCTCTGTCTAAAAAGGGCAACCATTGACACCCAGGTTGGTGGTTTGGACTTGCAAGATCCCTCCTGGGTGTTCATGGACAATCCTGATGTTGGCTTCTGTGTATTTTCACTTTAGTCTTTTTAAAATTCTACACATGGATAGGAATAGCTTTATAATATTATTTTTCTGATTAACAGGCTGAACATGGGTAGGAAAAATTGGAAAGTGTAAAGCCTGTATTCCTATGGGCCATGAATTAAATATGAAAACCACAGGTGGTTTGGGTTTTCTCCTTTTAAATCAAAACACGATGACTGAGGCTTAGCCAAAACCAAAATATGGCTGCCCATGGCCGTTTTTCAATAAAAGTCCCCCAGATTTGTTATACATTCCACTGAAAATCTTTATTGTTAGCATGCTAGGCGCCACAAGTGCCTTGCCCAGAAAGGAAGTTCTCATTTTACTGCCTTTAAACAATTTTTTTTTCTTCATATTCCTAGCATTTTGCAAAAACGGTGCTTTCTTTTTTAATAGGATATATCTATGAGATTGTTCTGTATTATATCCTGATATTTCTTTAAGAGAGAAATCTTTGTTTTGGCTTCTAATAAACATTATATTATGATAGCCTAAGAGCCTTGAAGTCATGCAGCTAAAGCATTACAATGATAAGAATTCATTCTTTTATCTTCTCTTTATACTATCAAAAGATGTTTTTCTTAGTTTATTCTGTCAAACATTTAATAAGATTAATAATTTTCTGACCCTGGAAATCCAAACACTTCAGCACATTGAAAAAACGACCAGGCATATAAATGGGAAAGGTTTACATTGTTTATTGTGTCCAAGATGACAAAGATCTGTGCAGCAACAAATATTCAAGCTATTGCTCATCATTATGAACTGTAGGCCTTAGAGGGTCAGACAAAGGTGAGTGTTGTGTTTATAAATCACGTCCCAGTGTAAAAAAGTAATCAAGAATTAACTAAGTAATAATCCTGCTTAAGCTAGTTAAAAAAAAAATAAAAATCACTGTAGATATTGGAACACTTCCCTGCAGGAAAAAGCCTTCGTGTATATTCCACTGTTGAGTTTTTTTTTTATTAACTCTTTATTGAAAAACCCCAAGGAACAGACTTACAGAAGATTTCAGAAGTTTCTTTTTGAAGTTCTCTCAAAATTTGTCAAGTGTCTAAAAATTGACCAAGAAAGTAAATGAGAACCAAACAATAAACAAAGGAGGAGCTGGAAAGATGGAAACTGGCAGCATTTACAAGCTGACTGACTTTCTTAAGTTTATTCAGTAACAGAAATTGAGAAGGAAAAAACACGAGTATTTTACTTCAGAGAAGTACCAAACATCTCTCAGCATAGTAAAGATGAGACTTGCAAGTGCTCAGGGTACTTACCCATTGACCATGAATGTAGTAGGGCTTTAATGTTAGACACACAGACTTAGTTAATTTAATTATAATATTATTTAGCTAAATGCTGTTAGAAGGTGGGTGTTTTCCCAGATGCTTATATGAAGTGTAAATTTAATCTGGAGAATGAAAAATCTTTTGGATCACTGTGTTGGCTTGAAACTTTGAGGCTCTCCTAGAGCTTCCTCTACTGATCACATCTGCTGATTACACTGTATTTCATCAGCAATTATGATTACTGGTAAGTCAACCAGTCTAAGAAAACCACAGGGAGACCAATAATACAAAAAGAACTTCTGCATGCCATAATTTCTAATTTTTTGAGCCAGCTTCTGTGCTTGGGGACCAACGGCAGGGCTGCCATGCAGTCAGTTGACAAAAAATATTCCTGTAACCTCAGCTTAAACTGCTTGATCTGTACAGACCCAGCTCAAAACATGAACTAAATATAAATTTTTCTCCACTGCCTAGCAACAAATTGAAAAAATCAGTATCTGCCATTTCTGTAGGGAGCATAACACCTGATTTTTGTACATAGGTGGTGCTTTGAGGCTTCTTTACCAGGAGATGTTTCCTTGAAGAGATGAAATGATAGAAAAGCTTTTGGATAGTGAAATGGAGGAAAAGATTTTGACTAAATGCAACAATTCTTGAAGCAATGCACTGCCTTGCTAGTGCCAAGGGTTTGCCAGGTGACATGCTTAGTTTCCAGGAATCCATAGTATTCAGTTGCTGCATCCTGAATAAGTGCAGTCTACAGTTACTTAGGGCACAGGATGCTGACGGAGGGCTTTCAAGGAACCATGTTTTAGGCTGCAGACTGCTGTGAGATTTGAAAGGCATAAACTTCTGCCACTGCTAATTGTTGGCCTTCTGCATGTGATTTGCTTGTATCAAAAGCTCTGACCTCAGCCATCAGTAGAGGAAGTTTCAAGACTGGCAGATAGAAAGAAAACATCTTACCTGTGGCTGAGGCAAGGACAAGGTATTTTTTAAAAAATTTTATTCGGGGTTTAAAATCAGTAAGTTCTGCCAAACTTGAGCCTTCAATTCTCCTTTCCTTTTTAAAAATTAAAGGAACTTTCAGCAGGAGAAGGTAGGCTTAGAAAACTCACTTTACTTTCTAGTAAACAATTTTAAAAAAGCACCTAAAACATATCCCAACATTTTTTAGATTTTATCTATCTTAAACAACAGTAATTTGGAATGAAATGTCTCTGAAAAAAAGAATCAGAAGATGCATGTGGATTTAATGATAAACTTCACTGTTGGAGTAAGGAGTGAGATTTTCAAAATAGTGAGTTGAGTTCCTTTTATTTATTTCTGGTAATTGAATTCTTAGTATCAGAACTGACATCAACTGTTTCTCTCTAGGATGAAGACAAAGCCTTTGTTTTTAAAAAGCTGAAGTTGGAGTTTCAGGAGCTGAGACTTTAGAAACTGTCAACTAATGAGAATTCATTGACATCATGGGAAGTGGCAACACTGTATATTTTGATTTAAAAACATCCCATCACTTACGAATGTAATGAAATTTTCAAGACATTTGAAAGTTCTGTAACTTTTTCTCTAGTGTCTGTTAGAGAATAAGAAAATATTTTTATATCTAGGATTTGATTGACTGAGTGTGTTGATAGATGATGTTGCTGGAGGTTTATATAAGTATATGTAGATTGTATAATTTTGTGTTTTAACTATACTGTATATCTACTAACATATGTATTTTTATGTAGTGAGTAATACTGTAACATATGTTCATGTTTTAGTACTTTGGAGGTAGTTCAACTGAAAAGGAAATGGGATTTTATATCTCCTGGATGTTTATTTTGACCTTTACATGTTCTTCAGCAAATCTGAGAAGCTGAAGTTAGCGGGCAGTAACTGCTGTGTGAGTGATGAACATTTCATGGGAGTTAAGAACACCGTCCTGTTTCCATATCTTAAAGTAATCAGGTTTTAGTTTCTGGTGTAATGGTGTTACAGGCAATTATCCTCTGCAGTATATGTTGACATTGGCTGGACTTGGTTAAAACCTGGCACTCACCCATTTCCACATCACCCTTGGCTACAGAGCAGGCTTGTGGACTCACTCCTGGGGCAGGACCAGAAGGGACACCTCCTCAGAAGCCCACCGCTGTGAGAACTGCACAGAACACACCAAGGCTGCCAAAGTTAGATCATATCTTCTTGAAATGTGCTTATTATTTGATATATTTCCATAGAAATGCTGAATTGGAAGACTGCATCTCAAGTAGTTACACAAATAATTTGCATATGATAGCCTGATGTAAGGTCCAGTATGAGCAAATGGGTATGTGTTCCAATTCAGCGTGTAACAGCTGCAGATACTTTAATGTGCACTATAAGTTAATCCCAAAGTGAAAGTCCTATGACCTTTTCCCAATTTACCTGTCATGAATAAGGGGCCAGTAAGTTTGTCTATCCTTTTGTCCATCCTATGGGTATCAGACAAGGAGCCTGATCTCCTACACCTACTTCTCATCTGAGCTCTGAAGTCCCACAGCTCTAGGAGCTTGCCATCTCTGGTATTTCAACAGAGAAAATATACAGGTCAAGTGGGGTATGACATCAGTAAACCTCTTTTCCTCTGAATTTTTTATGGCAGTGATAAGACCTTCTTTGAGAACTAAAACATTTGCTTACTGAAAGGCAAATTAGAAAGGTAAAACCAAGGCAATCTATGTCCCTCATAATAAAAACTTAGTTTTTCCTTGCAGCCAGTGGTGAGTTCTACTGTTGGGACATCTCTACCTTGGAGAAAGAACATGCTTTCTATGTCTTCTCTGCCTGCTGCCAGCTCCTTCCCTCCTCTTATTCCCATCAGCTGGAAGCTCATAATTGTGCTTCTATGTTAGATACAATCAAGTAAGCGTCTCTAGGACACATGAAGCCAGACAAGGTTGTGCACTAACATTATTGTGCTTCCTTGTTCCTTTTCTAGCAATCCATGACATCCTCCACCATAGTTCCTTAAATCTGTCATAAATTTCCTTTCCTTATAGACCTTCCCTTTTGATTTAATGCAATGTAGCATGTACACGTGCACATACGAGTAATGAGATAATGCAGCAAGATCATAGCTAAAATGAGTTTGAGGTGTATGTAATATTTATTTTTTATATATGTATATTCCATTCAGGCTCCCCACAGCCTTCAGTGTGTGATTTGATTGACATTCAGTTTTACAGTCAATTGAGCTGTACTGGTTTCCGTTTGCAAAGTAAACAGCTGCTATTGTTATCTAATTCAGGCTTTGGACAGGCATTCTAGCACATAAGTAGTTTTTGATTAATTTCTTGCTTCAGCTTTAGCTTTTAATTAATGTCATCACATATTTTACAAGAAAGACAATGGCCTTCAAAAAAACCCCGATAACACCATTATGAAATAGTCAGTTACTGATCTCATTCAACAAGTTTTTATAAATGTTTTATAAATGTTCAACTCGTAACTGACTTTTACATCTCTTGTTCTGATCATTATTGACAATGTTAATACTCTTCAGACAGCAAAAGCACTTTTTTGATTTTTCTAGCACAAAGGGAATATATGTCTTGGATAGCACAATGGAGAAAGCATTTATCACAAGAAAACACAAAATTAGTTGTTTTTTGCAGATCAATCTGTTTAATCATTTGCTATACAGTGGAAGCTGTACTACCAATTAATCAATTACTTACTGCACATATTCCTATCTGACTTGGATTCCCATAGCTGAATTCCCTGGAATAACTAAGATTGACCGTACTTGGGGCACTGCTCACCCTCTGTGGAAATCTTCTTTTCACATGCATTAGGAGCTGCGATTTAACAAATGCATCAACATTTTTGCTTTTGGCCTTTAATTCACTGTATTTCTACCACATATTAAGGCAGAATTAAAACTCTTCTTTCCTTCCTATAATTAAAATTATGCTTGCTGGCTTTTTTCACTCAGGTTTGTGAGGCTTTCCTGCTTAATGCAGGGGTTATTGATAGGAAAGAAATAACTCACAAATAGCAATGTAACCATATCTACAGTACCAGTGTTTTCCAGCATAGCTGTACCAGCCTGTGCCAGGAGGGGCTGAGTGATGTATCTGTGTCTACAAAACCCCCACCACTGCTGGATTTGTTATAGGAAATTTGCACTCCAATAGCTAGTGATTATGTTGTTCAGAGTGGGTAGCAAGTTCTTGCAAACATTAATTTTACCAACACAAGCAGTGTCCACCTTGTATCATATAGTAATATGAACCTAAATGCTTCCATTCTAGATCTGGCCTTAGGGAAACACAGCGAGCAGACGAGAAGTTAAAAAGTATTTTTTTGTGTGACACAGTGGAAAAAATGAAGCAAATAACTATTTGAAGTGATCCTTATTTCAATTTTTTTCCCCACATTTAATCTCTGATTTCCAACTACTTAACACTATGAGCAATCCAACTTTTCTTCTTTTGTTGAAGTGCTACTTCTGCTTTGTGATCTGGAAGCTGTGCAGATTGTTCCCTGCCAAAAACCAGAAAACAACAAGCTGGGTGGAAAAAAAAGCAAATGCAGGCTTTCTTCTGACGTTATGTTCAAAACGGTACAGTAATATAAGGTTCTGTCCATGAAAATAAATCCAGTATTAGCAGAAATCAACATAATTTACAACATTGATTAATTCTTTCCTTCTTCAAACCAAGAGAACTTCCTTTATAGATTTACATTATGAGAAAATCAAACATTTTCATTCCCTATGTTACAGTGAGGACTACAATTCAAGTAGTATAAATCAAGAGAAACTCTCTTGAATAGAGATTACCAATAAAATATTTCTGAAATATATTTGCCTTTGAAGAGCTTTGCTTTTTCAGGTGTAGGTTACGGTGCTCAGGAGCCAGGATCTCCAGGCTCTGGACTGCGTGAAGGTGGGAAGCTTTCTGTTGTCTGCTTACAGGTTGTCATTGCCTGCTTTTTGAGAGTGCAGTTGTGCTCTCCTCACCTCCTATTCACTGTGAGGTGGAAAGCTTCACAGTCTGCATTAAGTAATTGTGGTGACCTATTAGTGTTACTATTTTCCCACCCTTACATCTCTTATTTTATCTGCTGTAGGTCATCCACAGACAATGCCTGGCTCATGACAACTTCCGTCTTCACCTGTCCACCACCAATCTCTTCTCTAACACACAGTTTGGACTATGGTCTCAGTTTCCCAGAGTAACCAAAAAAATCATCTGTCAATCCGTAAGATTCATCATCTAGGTTCACATTGTTTACAAGATCACTTCAGGCAAGGACGTCGGGTCTAGTAAACCCTCCACGATGCCTGGCCTCTGCAGGCTACAGGGGAAGAAGAGCACTCCTCAAAGCCTTGGGAAGTTCCAGTGCTGTTACAGCAGTGAGAACATGCAGCTTAGTCTGAGTTTTAGACAAAGCCCAGAAGCTGCAGCACAACTAGAGAAAGTGCTCTCAGGCTTTAGTGACCACCAGCTGTGAAGTGATGGTAACCAAGTCTCTGCACAGCTATGATTTTGTGTGTGTGTATGGGAGAAACACCAAAAACGCCACCCCAAAACCAACCCAATGCTGGGACTAGAGGGGAAAGGAGGGGTAGAGCTTTCTTAGAGCTGTACCCTCTCACAGGCAAGGTTTCCCTACCTTGTCTGAGAGGAATCTCGAAACACCTGAGCACCAATTCGCTGTGTATACTTTTGTCACCAAGAAAGCAGCATCAGCAATGGGATAAACACAGGTTAGAGTTGGCCCCAGTGACACTTGTGCAGTGTCAGTATTTGCTGAAACACCATCTAGCACTGTCCTCATAACATACTTGTGAAGGACAAGAGAAAACACAGCTATCACTAAAACAGCAGTATGATATGCAGTATTGTAAGGTTGAACATCAAATGCAAAGCTGAAGCTTTCAGAAGTTTGCAGCATTTTCAACTTCTTTTTCTTTAACTCCTTGTCTTCCCTAACACAAGCATGTTTTGTATTTGGATCTTATTGATCTGGCCTGAAGGATGGAAAGTAGTGATGCAGTCTGCCTGAGAGGTGAACTGACAGGAGCAGAAAAATGAACACTTTCTCTGCTCACTACCAGAGGGGAATATATGTTTTCTCACACCTAAGTGCACAACAGATATGGTCATGAAAACCTGGGTTAACAACTGGAAAGCTCTGGGAAACTAATTTTGTGGAAGGACGCCACTTCATAAATGTCAGCAACATTCTTACTGGAAGATGCAGAACCTTAATTAAAAAAACATGTATCTCAAGAGATGCTGAACAAAGAACTGGGTTTACTACTGATGAATATCCAGGACTTGCTCAATGGGTCTAAGAGCTGGTGAAGCAGAGCCTATTATCATGCTGTTTTGCACACTGCCCACAGTTTTGATGTGGGGGAGCAAAAACCCAAAACCAAACCAAACCTTGTTTTCATGAAGGAGTCATATGGGTTGTTCTAAGTACCGGTAGTTTTATGAGGTCTTTCACAAAGTAAAAATAGGAAAGGGTCAAAAAAAGGCAAGGTTCCTAGCTTGAAGCATCAGTGATGTGAGGTCCAGTCTTGCAATGGAATGCAGCCTCCATTTATGAGATCCCCACCTATCCCCTTTAGAGAAGTAAGGTCTAACAGGTGTGTAACTCAGAAATCAAGACAACATTCAAAGCTAATATTGAAGATTGTAAGACATTGCTTTGAAACAGGAATAATAAAGGACACAGGCAAAGTTTGTTTTCCTCTGTAGAAGGTGGCAGAAACAGAAGAGCTATGTGATGTCCCGATGCTGTTACTGAGTGACAATAACTGCAATTAATGGGCAGGATGTTGTCTGTGTGGGTGACACTGTGCTGTGCTGCCACCTTTCAAACAGTTGTTTATAGCAATCAAGACCAATTAAGTGCCTGACAGTGAAGAAAGCTAAATGACAAGAACAAAGATAACTAGGATGTTGGGCTTTGTTTCAGAAAGAAAGGCAAGTTTTTGTTACTAGTGACCTGGCATTGGGACTTTGAACTGTCTGCATCTGCGACTAACGACCTTTCCAAGATGATAATCCAGTAGGAGAAAGATGTGGTAGCAGGGCTGGACAGTCAGAACTGGGTGCCTATGGAGTATCTTGGGAAGTCAATGGCACAGCCCTCAGCCCAGTGGCTGGTGGAGGGCACAGCCCAGCACTAATACCCTGCTACTAGAGGACTGTTAGTCCTCTTCAAAAGCACCTGTGGTGGTGGAGCCAGCTCTGCAGCCTGGGTGATCTCAGCGTGCAAACCACTCCTGAGGGCTACGTTCATAGTCAGCTTCAGGTTGGATTTGTTTCAAAAGGATTAAGGATGTTAATTAATGGATTTATCCCTTTTAACACAGATGGTCTTGGATCCAGTCTCCTCTGAGCCAAAAATATTGTCATGAAAGTGGTCTCTTCGCTCAACAGTGGATTTTTGAAGTAACATTCATAAACTTCTACCTCGCAGCAACATGACTCTCAGCACAGTGGCCACTGTCTCCAGACCACAGGGGTTAGCAGTGCAAAGGGAGCAGGAATGTGCAAGACTAATCTCCTGGATACTATTGCGAACAAATGGCTTCTTTTGCCACTTCCTGATGAAAACAATCAGTCCAGTAGATGTTAGGTGGAAGCTCTAGCAAGGAGACTTAGGGAAGAAAAATCTATTTTTTGTATTAGTACCTCTAATCTTGTGCAGCTGGAGTATCTAGGTCACCAGAAACTGAGCTTCCATAAAAGGAACAAAGCATTAGATATAAGTATATAATTTAAAGAAAAAAATACTTATATGTACATAGACCATAAGATCCTCCATACTGGCTCAAAGCAAAGGCCAGTTTATCCTCTGATCTTGTAGAGACACTGGCACACAGAGAGGTTGGTTTAAGTGATAATTTCCACATTATGGTTTGCAATTTAGTTGAATTGGTCCCTTCAGCTTTTTTTTTTTTTTTCAATAGGTACCAGTTTTCTTAATAGAGCAGTTCTCAGTTTTACAAAATTTTAAAAACACTTCTATAGATCCAGTATGAGACAGGACCTTCAATTCATTTCTCCCAGAGTCCAGCTTTGGTTTGGGAGCCTGCATGACTGATTCTACAAAGACAAGTTACAAATAATTCATGTAACATTTCTGAGAGTTTCATTGTCACCAAGAATTTTTTTTCTCTCAGATCTGGGATTCACCCAACTGACTTTCTGACAGACTTCCTGCTCCTGAAACATTTGAAAAAGGTTTTATTATTAACTTTTATTCCTTTAATGAGTTCCTTTAATAAGTTGCTCCTCACTAAATTGGCATGCCTTCCTGAGGTTTAACATTTAACTTGTCACAATTTATGTGCTTCTCCCTTCTGGGATGTGATTTGTTCTTTCTGAAGGGTATCACTTTTACCTATAGCCACCTTCCCTCTGCTACCTGAGCTCCTTCCTGAGACTTCTTGCTAGTTGTAGAATTGGAGGGCAGGTATACCTTCCTAAGTGTTTAGTTAAACAAATTTTTTTTTTTTTTTTTTTTTGGTGCTCCTCCTTTCCCTGAGCTTTTATCTACCTTCCTCATTTTATGTGACATCCAAATGTTGGACTGGGAGTGTTTCTCATCTGACATGACAGTGCTGAATTTGAATATAGTGTGGTCACTATTATGTGTATAGGAGGGTAGCTTGCCAGCGGTCATACCTTCCATAGGATCCTGTACACTACTCAAGGAATAATTAGGAAAGGCTGAAGTTGTGTCATTCCTTATTCCTTCAACATTGCCACCAGTCAGCCACTGTCCTTCACCCCCACCTGAAATTATTCTCTTTTCATGTGTCATTTAGAAAACTGAGTAACAGCCAGGCATGAGGTTTATTTTTTTTGTGTGTGTGTGTGTGTGTGTTTTTTAATTTTTTTTTAATTTATTTTTGTAAAATTTTAATGATAAAAAAGTATTCCAGCCTGGGATTTTGTATGCCAAGTTTCAGAGTAGAGTGAGTTTTTATGACTGAGTTATAAACCCCCTAAAATAGTGTTTTATAATGGAAATGCTGACACAACCTTTATACACACTCGGACATAATTCTAGATGATGTAAAATACCTTATATAGAAAGCCAAGATAAGTGGATTTCTGCTATAAAGAGCAAGTAGAAGATGAAAAGTACACCTTTTAGCTAAGTATTTTCAATCTTTGTTTTAATTTTGATCAAAGAACAAATCATATATATAGAAGGGCAGGTTTTTATAGTCATACTTCATGTTTGTGTAAGACTAAATTATGTTTTTAATCTTTCTAGCTACCCAGAGTAGTTCTTCCAGGAATATCATTGTTTCCCAAGGCAAAAATCAGACTTACACTTGCTATTGATAAATAGGCATTTTCAAAGGAATTTTATTAAAAAACTGGGGAATATCACTGGAAATATAAAGTAGTGTTTTCAAATAATACAGCACTCAGAGGAAAGTGTGTTAGAAGTAACAGACTGGATATAATTGAAACTGACCTCATAAAATCTACAATGTATTTTTGTGATGCTTCTTTTCAAGGTCATTTCAGGACAACTGAGTATCTGGGAAGTAATGATACTCATCACCAAACAACACTCAGAATTTATTTCAGCTACAGATCAAAAACTCTAGATATTTACTTAATGATTATGTGCAATATCAGAATCCCTTAAGTTGGAAAATCATCATGATAACAACAGAAAATATTAGAACAGGTTACTCTAGTGATTTTCTATACTTAATTCTTATTTCAATGTGGATTTTTTTTTCTAAAAGCAATGTTTCAGTTTAATATTTCAGTTTGTTTTCCTATGTATGTGATCTATTATTTAAATTCAGAATGATAGAAGAGGGAAAAGGGATATTTTTAGCCTTTTAGTAACCTGTGATATGCAAGTTAAAATTTAAGACCTTGGACTACATTGCACTTCTACATTTACCATCATCTCAGTTTTGGGGCTGTTCAAGAACATACTGAGAAAATATTTTTTTCCCCACTAAAAAATAATCAATTTTAAATACATAAGAATATTTTAACAGCAACCTATAAATTGACTTGATTGGTCAGATTTGTGCCTCAGTGACCTTTTCAAGACTAGTTCTTTCCATCTCTATTTGAGAGAACAACCAGCTGTGAAATATTGACTGTCCTTATCTTCCTGACACCACAGTTTATGTCATCAGCTGGGTGGAAGTGCACATCCTCTACATAACTGAAGAAGCTGGGCTGCTGTTCGAGCCTCCAGCTTCCTCTGGCTGGAGGTTTGCAGAGCATTTTGCACTATGCCTCCAAGTGTCTCTGCTGAAGTAAAAGTGGGGGGCTTAATACTTGAAGAAGCTGAGCATTTTTTTTGCCTTGCCCTGAGCAGGTCTTCCCCAGCTGCAGTGATAAAGATGTCTATAAAAACATAGACAGACTTTAGAGAGGAAGAAATGTAGGCACAGAGAGATTTTGTCACTTGCCCCAAAGTGGGCAGGAAATTTGTGGTGGGGCCGAGAGTAGAACTGAAGTGCTCGGCTTCTGCGTCTCAACCACAAGACCATTTTTTTTTCCTCACTATTAATGTAACAAGTAATGTCACTGCTGTAGGACCTAGCAGAGAAAGCATTGCACTCTACTAAACAGCTGCTCTATTGCAAATTGGAAAACAAATATTTCTCCATGAATGTTCAGACAATTTCTGAATTGAGAGCTGCATATTGTAGTTATAGCCATGATTATTTTCTTAAAGATACAGAAAAGAAAATTTTTACTCAAATTAAAACAAACTATTTTATTCTTTAAACAAAATTCCATTTCTTAGCTTTTGAAGCAAACAGATGCTAATAGAGAAATAATATTTTTTTCTTTGTTTCAGCATACATTTTAAATGTTAATTTGTTGTCTCTCTGATTTTGAGCTAGTCATTAAATATTTTCACAAGGAACAAAGGTTCCTGTACAGAAGGATGTTGCAGGTATGGCAGAACCCATGCCCAGGGCTGGTTATGCTGCAGATGCACATGGAGCTCTGGTCCATCCTGAAACTGCGACACCATCAGCATTCCCTGGCTGCCATCCTGCCTGCTGACACTCTTATGGGAGACTGGGACTGGGGCGAGCCGGAGTTTGTGAGTATGACTGAAACCTGCAAAGGGCATCAGAGGTGAAATTGCTTCGAAGCAGTGTAAGTTGGGGAGAAACTCAAAAGCTGATGAATTCCTTTTGGGCAGCTCTGCGTGAAATTCTGTGCGAGGTCATGAAAACTGACTATACATTTTTATTTGGCTGAAGACAGAGAGAGATGTCAGGTTGCTGCTCCTGAAACATCCAGGTGTGAAGTGAGAGCTGCTGTCAAAATGTTTACAAGGAGCGCCAACAAAAAGGAATAATTATGAAAAGCAGAAGAAAATCCTTAGTAGGCTGTACCCCTTATGAAAAAAGTAATAACCCAGGTTCATACGAACACTGAAGCATTTGATTATACTTTGAGATTCAAAAAAAATGTACAGTTGGCTGACACTACATATGCAGGGAAGTGTTATCAAAAAAAAAAAAAAACACAACAAAAAAAAACACAACAAAAAAACCCACCAAAAAACCCCCAGGAAAAGATGAAACTGTTTGAAGAAAAAAGAGCTGGGTTATGCAATAATGGTGCAGGTTCTGCAGAAGACAGACTATAGATATTTCTGACAAAACTAGATTACTTTTCTACCAATGAACATGCATTCATTTGTTGAACCAATGGACCAGAGAATTATAGCGACCTGTTAAACACAGCCCCACGCTCTGCTCTGGTGAGGCTGTGCGCTCCACTGGAGCCAGCAGTGATGAACATGCTGTTGCACTGGCAAGATACTGAAACTGTGTAACTCTGCAGTTTATACAAGAGAAACTTGCCTCTCTCTATCACTCACAGAAGCTAAGGAGAAAGGGTTTGAATAAAACTATTGCCTTCTGTTCTGAATCATATGTGGTAGTTCAGTTTATTCTGGGGTAGATACAGGCTCCATCTAAATAGCATGTCAGAGGTACTTGCCACACTGAACATGAACAACAGTGGAAAACGAAGTTTTATCTTTTCTATCTTTGTATTTCCTCATTTTCCGTGGCACAATACAATGATCTGTATGGCAGGTGGTGGAATTAATTTCAGAAAGAATTGAAATCTGTTGGTGCCCATCCCTGAAATAAAAGAAGCTGTTTAGCTTTGAATAGAATAATAATGTTTATTAATTTTATTGATGTTTCTGTTTTGAAAAACTGAGTGAGCAATTCTGACAATATATATATAAAAAAAAAAAGGGCAAAAACCTCTTCTAGTTTTGCAGGAACAAAAAATACTATATGAGGGTCCACCTAGAAACGGTGTGGAAAGGTTCCAAACTCTTGAGTTGCATTAGGTTAAGGAGAGTTACAAATAACTATGTATGGCCTTCATGTAAACTGCAAGGCTATAGTGCTCAAATACTTAATCATCTTCAATGTGCATAATGTCTAATTATTTAATTTACTTTAATAATATAGGCTTTTTGTCAGTCCAGAAGATTTTGATTCTGAGCTAACTATGGTGAGAGTAGTATAGGATGAAAACCTGTATAAGCTTCCTGTGTTATTCACACTATTTCCTGGTAAGAGAACAAGTAGATTTAGGCACATTAAATGGCTACTAATGGTGCAATCAACTTCTGGACAACAGTATTTCAGCCTCTCGCTGACCACATAATTGGCATATTTTCTTTTTCATTACACAGAACCCCAAGTGATTTGTATTTGTTGTTCTTTGTCAGTTAAACTATCCTTAAAACCATTAAAAATTTACATATTTTTTTATAGAAAAACAAAATAAAGATTTTGTTCTGGTGGGGTAAAATAAGAATTTTACAGTTCCTGGTGCTCTGCAAAACACATGCAGAATTTGGGGCAGATTTTTGGATGCTGACAGGACTGCAGTGAAGTGTTCGGTAGCTCCCGGGAACAGACTTGATCCTGAAGTCACTATTTATGCATCGCTCTTATTCCAATCTGTGGGAGTTTTGCATGAGTTAAGTGTCAGTCACTTTGACATTTAGCCCAGCTGGTTGAATGATCTACCATGACTATATGGCACATTTTAATCTGAATTTTATTCTCCATACAGTGTTCCATCTCTTGCTTTGCTACCTGTCCTATGGCTGATTTATGAATGCCAAAGGCATTCATTTAATGTATCTAGTTTAGAAAGAAGCCCTAGAAGGAATTTGCTTGCAAGGAATGATTGGTGGATGGGTTAACAACTGGGATGGAGAGGAAGCCAGCTGGGAAAAGAGACAGGAATTTCAGTTTTACCATTGAAGCACATGGGAGTACACCTCTTTGCATGATTCAGCTCCCTGATAGTGTCAGTGAGGACCAAGACAGTGGGATTTTCCCTTGCATCAGGCTCAGAGAAGCATGTGGGTTCAACTGTAATGCTCAGAACAAACCACATTAGAAGTCATAACTATAAGCTGAAGGAAGTGTTTCCTGTGAAACGCGACTTGACAAATCCATATCATTTTCTTTCTGTGAAGTGAACATAGCAGCTTGCAATTCATAAGTGTATTTACTACAAAATTTATAAATTTGCCTTATTCCTTACCCTTTGTCTTATCCTCTTTTTTTTTTTTTTTCCCTTACTTATTTGAGACATCTTGTTTTATTTGGGCTCATGAATCCTATGGTATTGCAGCTCACTGATGGGGCAAATGTGACCTGTATGATGAAATATCTCAAAAAGCCCTGATAAATCTTAGTGCATAATTAATCTTCTGCAAATGCTCCCTTTTGCTTGCTGAAAACTTTCTCAACCTGAATGTTCATCCATAACAATAATCACTGAGAATTAACTTAAAATATCTCAAATTTTCTTTCCCAGAATATATTTTCAAGTTCTTTCCCCTACCCTTATCCCTGTTGATTGACTGAAATTTTTTGCTTTCACATTCTTGCACTGATTTTTCCTCTTTTCTGCATTCCCACTAACATGTCTTTCTTGTCTCTGTTCTATACCTATTTTCTTTGGCTTCAGCTTATTGTAGCATTTAAGCATACATTTATCTTGGAGCACACAAGCAGTCCTGTTTCTCTGTAGTGGGATTAGTTATGTACCCAAGGACTTTATTTAGCCAGATTTTTACTTCCACTATACTATTCTATTCAAGAACTTATCTGAAATTATGTGGTAATTTTCATCCAAATTACATCATCATTATATTTTCTGCACTAGAGAGATGGGATTAGCACTGGGCAAGCTTGCCATGCAATAACATTTCGAATGTCAAAACGTTGCAATTTGTTTTTAGCTTTAGTCTGCTTCTGTCACCATTTTCTTCGGGAAATGTGTGCAGAGGTGCTTTTAATCAAAAAGAAAAATTTACTTCTAGAAAAAAACTTTCTGGTGATCCAGAGAATTATTCTGGATCCTAACACAGACATCTATTATCATTTTTTACACTTTTTGTGTGTGATGTGTCTGTGTAGAGCTGACAGATGTAACAAAAGACCTATAGGTGACCCTTTCAATAAAGCATCTTGCTGGGCAATTAAAATAACAGTAACCAGATGCTCTTAGGCATTTGCATTCTACCCCAGATCTGTCTTTTAGCTTTCTCTAGAACATCTTTGTAATGGAGATAACGTTCAATTTGAGAAAAAATTTAGCATCTTTAATTATTAGGATTACAAAAAGTTATCAATCCCTGGCAAAATTATAAAGGCAGTCAAAAAATTCAAGGGAAATATAAGTACAATTTTCTTGTAAATTTGTTTACATATGCCTGAACTGTTCCTTGGGCACAAATCCATGGTTTTGCACTCCAAATCAATGAGTGGAAATTTTAAGTTGCCACCTCTGTAAATCACAGCTTGACCACCAGGGTTTTTTGGGGTAGTGAAACATTTTGGTACCATGCTCATGGGTATCTAAAAAGTGCAAACCTAATCTCCTTAGTGGGTTCATTGTGGGCTTAAAAGACCTACAGCCTTCCTGCTTTGTAGGAGTTACGAGTAGTACAAAGTCTATCTTGAGGTTCTAATCAATCTACTCTACAACAGTCTCCAGTGAGTTTAAGTGTTCAGGCTGAACATGTCTTTGGCAGAGAAGCACTGACAAATACATAAAATAGGATCTGATGTAATTTCAAGAGTGTTGTTGTGTAAGCCCTAATGGTCAGTATAGCAAATCTAAAAGAATCTTTATTTTTCCTCAAATAGATAACATTCTGCTCTTATATTTACTTCCAGTGACTTAACATTGTTACTACAGTAAAGCAGCCTGTGACTGGAGAGTAAGAAGGAAAAACCAATGTGACCTTCTACCTCTGAAGCAATTTCTTAGTAAAATAAGAGACTTCAAACAGACCCCTGTGAGAACAAGAAAGCTTGGCAAAGACAAGATTATCTGAAGCTCTGCACTAGAAATGTTCACTTTCAAGGAGCCCAGCACAAGGACTAATGTGTCAAAATTTGTCAGGTAAAGGAGAAATCACGTTATTTTACAATTTAGACACATGTATACACACATATTTACATATATGTACATATATATAAATATAGATGGGATATAAGTACTTGTTTCTTGCAGTCACACATGTATTCTTCCTTATCAGATGGCTACCATTTGAGAATCATTAGGAAGGAGATCTATATTCAGAAAGTTTAGCAGAACTCAAGGTTGACCTCTTTAACAAACTTCTTTTCTTGACACTTTCTGGGGACCTACCTGTTATTATTAAAAAGGATGGAATATTGTGATGAAATGGGATACTGCTATTGATTAAACAAGTCCTTAGAGGCCACATGAAGTGAGAAATAAAAGTAACCTCTGCAGTGAGTCATCTGTGTCAACCCTCCTTTTTTCCCACTTTCTATTTATTTTCCCAGTAGACACAAAAAACATTGTACCACTGCCAATATAAAACTTGTTTTACATACATCTCATCACCAAAAAGTTAAGTCATGGGAGGTTTAATGCTTGTGTTTTAAAATAGTTATATGATGACTAAATTGGCTAGCTAATTTCTGCTGCCTCAGAAAATACCTCCCAGTCTGCCTTGCTCCATCCTGTTTCATGCACCCAAGCAGGACAATAATTTGTCAGATGGAAAAGAAAGTGCCATCCAGAATATTTATTTGCATTGGCTGTTCAGGGCTCTTCAGAGAACTCCTGCTGATACATAGCAATTATATTTTAAACAAAGATATTCTGCAGACCACAGATTCCTGTAAATCTCCATTATAATTCACATAAACAAAATAGAGATGGAGGGTTACATGGATGGCTAGGCACTGCAGCAACTTTCTTCAGCATATAAATGGTCTCATCCAGTTTGAGAGGGCCAATTAGGAGCTGAAGTCTCAATTTAAGACACAGTTTTTCTCCACTACCACCTAAACTCTATTAAATATAAATATTTCATTCTCATTAGTGGCTGAAGGAAGGTTTTATTTTCCAATAAAACAATGCAGAAGTCACGAAATCTCAAAATTATGCAACATTAGTATCTCTAGTAGACATTGCAAAGATGTTTTTTTTTCAGAACACAATCCTTGAAAAAACTCCGAGCCTTAAGCGAAGGAATGCATTTAATACTCTAGCATTCATCACATACATGGTTCAGTTCTTGTTTACAGTATAATAATCAGTGCTCTGCAACCCACTGTGGAAGTTCTTCGACTCAATTCCCCCAGTCGGTGCTGTGAGATCACTGGATGACCCGACTACTTAAACATCTCGCCAAAGTCTATAATTCTCGGACACGTCCTGTCCCACATGGAAGGCTATCCTGCCCCACTCAATGCAAGGAAGGTAAGCAGCAAAGTATGCAGCCCTGAAAAGGGTCCTTGGTCGGGTTCCTGCATTTTTTTGCTGCAAAGTCCTGTTTAGATGCAAGGAGTGCAAACATAAAAACCTTTTCCCTCCCTCTGCCTCCAGCCACTGGAGCTCATTTTTCAAGAAGCTCCTTTACATGAGCTCAAGGCTGTGGATTACAGGACACCTACATCCCAAAACTATGACCAGCAAGTGGAGAGATCTTGTTCCAGAGGGACCTTCATGGCTGGTACCTGTCAAGACTGGGATTTCAGGTAAATCCCTCTCATGGCTGGTGATGGGCAGCTGCACAAAAAGTATGCTGTCTTTAGGTTAATCCTTGCTCATGCTGTGGGCTGTTTTCATTCCTTTTCTAATGGAACTTGATTTCTAGAAATTCTAACCCAAACTCCACAGCTGCTTGGAGAGTGATCTCATCCCAGGGATGCTGCATCCAAACTAAACTACTTCAGGTGCAAAAAGCCCTTCTCTTTCCAGGGGAAGACTTTCCAACCCTGCAGCATTGGAGTTCCTCTGCCTGGGTACACCTCCCACAGCTGTGCTCACTGATGCCCTGCACCCCTACACCAGAGACCACAGTGATGCCTGTACCTTGCCTTGGCCCATTATCCTCTTGCTCATTTCAACACACTGCTTGATTTGTGGCTTTTGCTCCTTCTTAGGCTACTTTTTATGGCAGCTCATCGTTATTCCTGTCACTCTTTCCTCCTTAATTTTCCACTTCACCTGGTGTCTCTTGGCGTGTTTGATAGGTGTAAATGGGCCCAAGTCAGTCTTGGCATCTGCATGCACAACTCCTCTGACATCAGAGTAAGGGCCACTGCTAACAGGGTGGACTTGGCCCTATGGATGCACTGCACATCTCAGTGCAAACCAATGACTTTGTTATCTCCTTTATTAGTTTCACACGCACCTGCTGCCTCTAAACCCAACTGTAAAATTGCTCTTAGATCTCATAAAAGTGAAAACTTCCTGTAGTTCGTTCCATGGGGCTCTGCCACCAACCTAGATTCATATTCCTGTTCATCCTGGTGGTGTCTGCCTCCCTTGGGTCCCATCCTCCACAGTCTCACCACAGGGACTTGGGAAGGTGAGGCAGTTTGACCTGTGTCCTGTTATTTATCTACACCCTCTCAGCAAAAAAGCACTCTGTCTTCCTCACAGTTTCCCTACCAATTTCTCCTTTTCTTCCTCCAGTTTTAAGAATCAGCAGAAGTAGAAAGTCCAGATGTCTGGGTTTGTGGTTTTGACTTTTGGGAGTTTTGCTTTTGTTTTTACATAGCACATGTCTCTGGTAAAAGTAAAGTGTTTTCCTAAATGAAAAGATGCCCAGTATGATTTTTTCTTCATTTTGAGTTTGCAAAACCAAACCAAACCAAACCAAACCAAACCAAACCAAACCAAACCAAAACCCCAAAGTGCTATAACAAATAATTTCCATTGTCTAGAAGTAACAAACATTTCAGACTCTGGATCCAAATTTATGTGTTTGAAATTCAGACTTATCCAAGCCTTTCAGTTCTGGACAGTTTACAGTAAACACCGAGATGATGCTCCTCAGGAGTAATCAAGTATGTCTATTTGCTGGATCCTGATTTAAGAAGAGATACTAAAGAAAATTTGTTGTAAGAATTCCACTTGCAGAATTCATCTCCCTTTATTTTGAGAATATTTAAACACTGAATTTACCAGAGTCACATAAAATTTGGGAGATTGCCAGATTCAGGGGATGTGGTTTTCTTTCTGCTGTAAACTCAACTCAGCAGCAAACAGAAGAATAAGTTTTGTATGTTAAGTAAATTAAGGTAATAAATACATGGTGCCTCACATTAGCTTGTGACATTAAAGTACGAAAGCAGGCACAGATGGGTAGAAAACATGAAGAAAAATCTGCATATTTTACAGGAGGTGTGGACAGAGAAGGGAGAACAGGAAATAGTGCAAACTTTTATCTCAACTACTTACGACTTTCCCTGGGGATTGTATTTCTCTGTAGTCTTCCTCTACCTTGGCTGCCACTCCCTATAAAGCATTTTATGAGACATGTTAAGTATTTTATGCAAAAATTAGGTTGTATTGCATTTCACTGTAGGTCAAGGCAAGAAGGACACATTGCCAGAATAGCTAGTTAATCTCTTTCATCTCTCCCATGCTGTCATGAATGCTTATCTGTTCCCATAGGTATTGTAAAGTCATCTGTTTTCTCCAATGGCACAGTACAATAGTAAAATCCTTTGATTTGACATCCTGGTTGTTTGTGATGCTGTTTTTTCATGTTCATTTTGAGATCAGATTTGAGCTTTCTTGTCTGTGATATTTCTATCATGCTCTCTAGCTTTTCTTTTCTGGGAATTCAGGAGATTACCTTGCCATCTTTGTCATCCCCCTGTGGTTTGATATCGATACATGTGTGGTGAGGGCACTTCTTTTAGATCATACTATTTAAAGACCCTATGAATTAATTGACTGAATCTCTGTGTGTGGCTTTCATCTCAGTTATGATCTGATAGCTTGTTTTTTGCAATCAAAACCTGCCTAGGTCTTCCCTGCTCACATTTTGGTAAAGCAGAAACCCAGCACCAGCTCCCATGTCTGTTCTGATGTCAGAAATGCGCTTTCTTGATTCATGAGGAGACTTTGAACATCTGTTTCAGCTTCTTGGTCAAGCTCAGGGAATATCTTGTTTGTGATATTAAAAGGTTTATCTGAAATGATTTAGGGTAAACAAAATAGCTGAGGTCTTTAGCAGATTCTCTTTGTTAAAAAAAGTTTAAATGCCTCTCATTTCAGGATATCTAGTTTCAGGAGAAGACTATGCCTTGCATTTTATTGCTTTTGAAAAATATTTCTAATGCTGCCATTAATCTATCTAGGAAGCAGATATTATATAAATTAATTACCCTAAAAAAACTATCCTTGGGAGATGTTACATTTTGCATTTGGTCATCAATGTATCAAGATATATGACCTGCATTATGTCTATAATTGCTCAGTTACTTTTGGTAGTTAATCTTCAGTATTTCAGGACAGTATGTGGTGTGTGAATTTGTTTATTTATGCACATACAGTTGGAGAAGTCCTGATGAATCTGAGGGTGAGGAGGCAAATGCTTTCCTGAGGGAGATGAGAGCAATCAGCCTTGTGGTGACAGGGACCACTAAAAACTGCTCTCCCAAGATCTGTTACTGCCAAGGAGCACAAAGATATCAAAAAAAATCCTATGGAAAGTTTGAATAAAAAAAAAATAAAAAAAAATTTACTTCTCTGTTTATTTTCTCAATTTGAAAGTTGAGACCAAGGCTTGGAGTGGCCCAGCACCAGGAAGGTTATATGAACCCTCCAGACTACTATAAAATGGATATAATTACAGACAGTATAGGCAGCTTGTCACTCCTGAGATGAACAGGGGATATGTAGATGTTTGTAAAGGAAGATGCCAGTGGTGTGTGAGATTATTTTACAGAAAAATTCATAAGAAAGTCTTTTGATCTTAAAATTCAAGTCTGAGCTTTAATAGCTCCAGTAATTCTTAGCAAACAGAACAAATTAAGGTAAATGAAAACTAATTTCATACTAGAGAACAAGTGCGTTTGAGAGGTAGCTTTTGCCTTGTTTGTTAACTTGCAGAGGGAATGAAGTTGAATATTTCAGCATGGTTTAGTAAAATCCATAATTTTAAAGCACAAGAGAACTTATTTTCACTTCCTCAGGACTTTGATCCTTTAATTCACTGCAGGTAATTAAACAGCAATGTTAGCACAAATTTCAATATGAGCACCTGGTGAATATTTTTCTGTTCTGTACAATGGCATCTAATATAAATTTTTTTAATATTGAAGAAGGTGATTTTATCTAACTGAAAATAATGTTTCTGTGGTTTTTTCTTCTTTCCAAATGAATCTATCAGTGGTCTTTTTTTTTTTTCCATTCCTGTCCGAGACACATAGCAGTATTGATCATTGCTTCTTTTTCTGATCACAGTTTTGGTAGCTAAGGTTTAATATGTAATAAAAAGGAAGACATGGGACTGATTTCTTTCTTTACACTGGGATGATTGTGAGAACTTATGTCCGGGCCCACTGCACATCAAGAGCACGTCAAAATGAGTTTTGCTGCTTTTGTTAGGCTTTTACACAGTAGTTTCCTTTGAAGTAACTCAGTGCAATGGAGGAGACACTTCCTGGAGTGGCAGGAAAATGAGAGCTTATAACATAATTCCTCCAAAGGACACAGAAGTATGCAATGATCAAGTCTACCAGAACAGTGCAGGATTAGTTTAATACACAATATAATGGCCTTTTTGTTCTGTATAGGCCAATATTTTCAGCTGCCTTGTGAGGAGAAAAACACACCCTTCAGAAGTTAGCATGAACATCTGAGAAGATGTTCATGCCCATGCAGAGTTTGTGAAAAGTCTCTAGATCATTTTGCTTCCTCCTATTCTGCATTAGTTTTTCTCACTTATTTAGATTCATCTTTGCTCTGACTTTTTTTTCCCCACAGGACTATAATCTGATAACCTTAGTAGTATTAAAAGCACATGGCTCATCAACTCTTCAGCTTGTAGAAGGAGATTAAAAAAGGCCTCATCTGCTTTCTGCAGTCCGTGATGGTCATGTTAAATCTGAGTACTCTAATAGCAGTTTTATGGGATTGTTGAAACTGCTGAAAACTCCTTCTTTCACAACAGCCACAGCCGTAACCCCCTAGGCTTGAAGGTTGCCTCCTGTTTTATGATTTTTCTTTGATGAAAGTGACACATAATGATTTAATAACTAATAACGTTAAGCTACAAAATGGCAAACTTAGACTAAAGACTGCAGTAGTACTATTATACATTCGGAGCTGATTTCATCTTTTCGTGATGTCCTAATGTGACTTATTCTAGTACACCTTGTGTGAAGCTCCTTAATACAGAGTGACAGGTTGAGTTTCATTCAGGTTAATGAAAAGTATTTACTTTGTTATGACCTCTGCTTGGTTTATTTTAAGGTATTTTAGAAGTTGAAATGTAATTTCTTTTTCATCTCCAATATAATTTTTGTTACTCTTCTTTACGTATCTTGCCTTTTTAAGAGAGGTCCTTCATGAAATCCAAAAATAAGTGTAGCCACTCACAGCATTTGGGGTAGCAACATTTCATAGAGCGACATTTTTCCAAGCAAGGAATAATATTATTGCTTTCAGGACCCAGCTTTCAGGAGTCACTTACTTCTCTGAAGAACAAAGATATTACGGTCTATTGTTTATATCAGTAGTGAATTTGATTTTCTGTAAAAACCTTACTGGTTAAATTACAAGTAATTTATTATTACAAGTCCCATTTATGTGGGCTGTTATCATCATCGTGTGAAAAACCTGCATTTGTTAGCCTACTTTTTTCATCTGTCTATTTCAACTCTGTATGAGAAATTAAGTTTTGTGGTTGTTCACCACAGCAGGTTTCTCCGTAAGTTGTCACCTGAGAACTCTCTCAAAATGTGGAAGAAAAAAAGGCATCACTGAGCCCCACAGGCTGGAAGAATAATTGTAAAGGGCTAATAGTCGACCCTTATGGAAAAATGAGTAGATATTCACATAGATGGTCTATATTTAAAGAAAAAAGACATTTAAATTAACTTGAAATCCACTGAGTTGTCATATGTTACGAATTCTCTACTCAGCCAAAAGCTCCTTGGTTGCCATTATACCCACAGGTTCACGATGATGAATCATGGCAGACAAAGGCTATTTAATCTTTGACTGCAGGACTGTGCTCAACCTTGAGCAAATCCATGACTGTCTGTTATATTTATAATTTACTTCCTCAAATACTGATATATTTGATGCAATTAGGCAATAACAAATGCTTCCCATTAACTACTCAATTCTGTTCCTATTTCTGCCCATGCACAATGTCTGCCTGGTACCGAGCACTGAACTAAACAGCCTGAGATATATAGGGAAGAGCTACACTCTGGAATTATGCTCAGTCTTATACAGTATTTGGGTTGTCACTGAAAAACAGTCTCCAAAGAAGATTTCCTCACATCACAAAAGACACTTGTGATTTAGTTTCCTTCTACTTCACTCAGAGTTCCAAGTCCCTGGACTTGGCACAAGGGGTATTATAGGTAAGGCAGAGGTGCTGTAGGAGAGCTGTGCATTTAAAGACCTATCCACAACTACTCCTTGGCTCCTGATGGTGGTGTTAACCTCTTCCTTTTTAAAACATTGAGTTAGATGAAGTTTCAAGGATTTATGATGGTTCAAGGACCTTGTTGAAATTGAAGGAAAAAGGCAAGTTAAGGGGTGGGGAACAAATTCTGGAGGGGCTTAAGTGTGTTTTTTAAATCATCTCATGCCAACTCTTTCTACCCTTTCAATGCAGTTCGTCTCACCACTTTACCACTTCCTCTCTGTATGGTATGTGCAAAGGTAGTTTCATTATCAAAGTCAGGTTCTTTTCTGCCTGACATCTCTCCTCTTTCCAGTCTAAATCCTGTGTTTCATGCTGAGGTTTCTTGAAGCCATAAGCAATCTTATCTGCAGTCTTGACATAAATAAATCCAGTAAGGGCTGAATGCTTCGTACTTTGGATGGAAAACACACACCAAGTCTATTAACGATTTAGTGCACTATGTAGGTTCTGGTATGGACCCTAAAGATGAGACTATGCATCTATCTTGGGTAGCTTTGCCTGTCTTTATACATTCAGGTATTTCAGTGAACTATTGTACTTTAGATAAGGCTGTTACTGTTGTGTAAATAGCAGTAAAAGTGCATCATTTGATGAGTTAGTTTGTTTCAAACAACAGACGACCCACAAAGTTGTAGAGCTCATTGTAAAATTGCAGCAGGTCAAGAAAAAAACTGCAAAGTAAGAAAATTAGATCAGAGGGTGATATTTGTTACTTGTTCAATAGAATTTTTTTTTTTCCAGAGCTGAAACCTGTCCCTTTTGCAAATCCCTGGATGGCCTCTTTTCTCTACCTCACAGAAAGTACCTTGGATACACTGCAGTCTTTGCAGCCCATTTGATTTATTCCTGCCTTGAATTGTGATTTTCACGTGTTAATACTTTGCTCCAGTTCTTCTCTGTATTGCAGCATGTGGCCATTATTGCTCCCCTCCCCCAGGCCCATTTCCCTTGTTATATATCTGTTTCATTTTCTTAGTTAAGTTGAATGTGAACTTGGGGTCAAGAACAGACAAGTCATGTGATGGGACTGAGGTATAACTGCATTTTCCAGTTTTTTTTCCACTGCATTGTCTGGGGGTTTGGAAGCACAGTCTCACAGACAGTGCAAAAAACCCAAAGTTCACAGTTCAGCTGTCAGTTATCAAATAGACTCAAGAATTAATGTCCTTAAGGAAGCCTGGGCTGGGAAGCTATCCGATGCAATCTGTCTTTAAGAAGTACTTGGCAAGATGTGAAGCCCTCCTTTTGAAAAGCACACTGATTGCAATCCCTCCATAAAATCTAACTTCTGGAGGGCTAGGGGCCCTGCCATGAACCCATCCTGGCAGATTACTGGAACAGATTCTCATCGGTTTTTAGTAAGTTTTCCACAATCTTTAAAACCACACTGTCAGGTCCTTGATGTATGGAAGAAGGCTGGACTTCATACTTGTTTGAAGATGTGACAAACACAGAGAGACAAACCAAACAACAGCCCTGACGTATTTCTGAAGTGCTGTGCGTGGCTGTCCAGCATTAACTCCATGAATGTATCACAGTACTAAGAAGATTTTTTGGGCTAGCATGCTATTATGCTGCCATTTTACCTTCAATAAATAATGGGTCACTTCAACGTTGAGCTTCAGAGAACAAAACATATTTAGAATGCAAGAACGATAATTAAAGGTTTGTAATAAAATAATGGAACATTTACCTAAATGACAGAATTACTGTTGACAACCTGAACAGCAATGACATTTAAGTTTTCCTGAGACATTTCTCATTCAAATTATGTCACTAGTTCTGAGGCTTCCTTTTGTAAGTCTTCCTGCCATGTATCTCTATAGTTATTATCCTTCATTGTCAATATAGCCAGTCATTTCTTCTCCACATCAGTTTTGATTGAGTTCTTCCAGTTTTCCCACACACCTATCTGTGTATAAACCTCTGTGAGTGATTGATATGGATTCATGCTTTTATTCTAACTTATCAATTTATTTTTTTTTAATCAACCACCAAAGTTCTGTCTGAATAGCGTGCAAACCTAGTCAAACTTGGAATTAAGAAAGCTGTAGGCTGAGTATGGGTTTAATACCTTGTTGTCGTGTATTTTGAAAAGCAATACATCTCTGGGGCACACTCAGGTAGGCTGTCAGTCAGGTATCCCCACCGGTGAAATTCACATGACCTTGACCAGAGTAAATTCTTTGCTAAAGCAGAAAGGGGAGGAGCAGCCTTTCAAAAACCAAAATATTGGATCATAAATTTTTTTGACAACGTTGCACAATACACCAAGGCTTCATGGCGTCCCCTCAGCATGGAGGGCGTTGCTGAGGAATGAGTGATACAAGGAGGCAAAAGAACTTGAGGACAAAAGTGAGTCTTTGTTCAGGCAGATTACCTGGGGGGGAAATGCAGTACATGATGTACCGTGTGATATATTGGTCATACAAGATATTTCTAGAAGGTTTTACTTGCTGTAGAGCTGTTTTTCATTTAGGGAGAAATTCCTCCCTGGGCAGTGTTTGGAAAAGGCCAGTGTACCTCTAAGTCTCACTGAAGCCATATTCTGGCACATAAGGCACTCAGCCTCGTACAGGTCCCCTGCATACAGACGAATTTTTCCTCTGCTGAATTCCCAGTTCAACTTTCATGAGATCTAAAATCATGCAGAGGACCTATAAAGGCATAAGACTCCGCTTGAGTTTGTGCAAAGAGCATCAATCAGACCTTCACCCCAAATTCTCCCTGTGCCAGAATTGAGTGATTTTGTCCTGCCAGCTCATTCTGCCGAGCTGAAATTTCTCCGGCTCTGCTGGGTACCTGTTGGTGCAGTGCTGACCAGTCCCACCATGCGTGGCTGTGAGGCTCAGAGAACTTGTGCGCAGCCAACAGGTATATAAAAAGAGCTGCTGATTTACAAGCTGCTACGTTCTGCTGACCAGGTAATGGGATGTAGCTGCACACTGAGCTGTAAGGCCATGACTTGAAGGCAGGATGTGACTGTGTGCTCTAGTGTGCTTTATCAAACGTAGCTGACAAGTGGCAAGGGAATGGCAGAAGAGATTGAACTGGGGTGTTGCACCGCACTGGCAGCCTAAAATGCCTACCTGAGGCTGCAGTGAACATTTGCTATTATTTTTCACCTGGGTTAAAACCACAGCCATTCACTTATCTCTGCTGCAAACAAAACTTCAGCTGCTCTGCAGGGATGCAAGGTTTTAAATTCATCCTGATAGGCAGGAATGTTTCCCTCTGTAGGAGTGTTTTCATTATCAGGGTGAGTGACAGAAGAGAACCTGGACCATGAATTCCCTCACCCAGTGGCTGTAGCTCTTGGTTTTATTGGTGCTCAGTTCTTGAGCCACAGGTCAGATGGACCACTTGACTTGGCATGGTCAAATTAATCACTGTGACTGGAATGTTGATTCAGCTATAAGCCATGAATACTCTAAGAGAAATACTATTTATGCATAACAACCTTACCATGTACAGCTAGTCCATACAATCCCTCCAGATACGTTTTGAATATTTCCTTTAATAGCTGTATCCTCTAGCTTAAATCCACAAAGCCTTATAATTGTTATTTAGTTAGTGTCTGTACAAATCAGTAAACAGACATTTCTGCTTCCAGGCTCTCTTGAAAGATAAAGAAATTAATTTGCTGACATATAGGAAACCTGCCCTCTCACTCCATATTGGGAATATCTAAGCAAATGAAGGCATTGCTTTGCAACCAGAACTCCCCTTTCCTCTATTCTCTTTTGGGTATGATGAGAGGGTGACAGTGGCTCATTGTTCAGAGGATGAAAACTAAGGCTGGGTGTGGCTTTGTGATCTGGATTTTTAAAGCTGCCTTTGTTTTAGAGGGTTTCAGTGAAGTGTTCATCATTTACGTTAGTGGCAAATCTGGATTTTCTGCCTCAACCCCATTTTCTCTCTGTGTCACACAGGTTGTATTCTGTTCTTCTACATGAACTTTAAATGATCATCATATGAAAGTAACTTCTCATATGTCAGAAGGCCCTGCCTCCTGCTGGACTTGAGCTGAATTTCTGATGAACTGATGGAAATATATAAGATCTGGCACAAACAATGCACCAAAATAATTTGCTAATGTACATAGTTGCCCGAAATCTTCGTTGAAAGATAGGAATTCTCTAATTCATCTGTCCCATCGTGCAGTTAAAAACACCTCTTTCCTTAACGAGGGCTTCAGAGAATCTGAGGTAGGAAGTGATCAGCTAGGACCCTCCTACTGCTTAGTTGTGATGGTAATGAAGATTTTCCAGCCCTTTTTAATTTCCATTCCTACAGTCTAGTGTTCACCAAGCATTTAACACTCTGGCCTGTGCCTGCAAGGGCTACCATTTTCATACAGGTTTAGCGTTGGTTAGTGAAGGATTACCAGAGCTGCTGCCATCACCCTTATTTTGCTAAACCTTATTCTCGCCTACTGCAAATGAATACAGGACTAGGGGCTGTTGAAACTGAGCCAGGAGGGCCAGTGTGCCTTGATGGACAGCTTGAACTGGAGTGGGCTTCTGATGATGTTCACCTGGGGCGGTGTGAATGTTTCCCATTAAGAAGGAAACAGGCAATTACACAGTAGTCTATTAGGAGAATTACGTTAGGATTGGTTTAGCACCATTTCTGCCAAAGTCTGCAAGGCCCATTTTTTTTAATATGGTCACATACAACTCTGGCAAATTCAGAACCTTTCAGGAAAGCAAGATGTGCTCCACTCACCCCCAGGTCAGCACTTTGCTCCCAGTCTTGTCTCTCCTGCTGTCCCCATCAGCAACAAGTTCTTCTTCAATTTGTTTGGAGGTTAGATCTCTTCTCAAGCTTTCAGCTCTCAGAAGCCTACTGCAGAAGTAATAATTCAGCAGCAGCAACTTGAAGTCAATACGGCTAATCCACCTCCTCTTGGCAGGATTGCTGTTACTACTGGAAGAAAATGTGGAAAGAGCTTGATCGTCACTCAGAAGTCCTCATGGTTAGTTTAACTGATTGTGCTTGGCATGTTGTATCCTACAGGAGTAACTGCTGACCATGGTGAGAAAGCCTAGAGATGTGACATGGCTGAATAACCTCCTGGGCCTGTCCAAAGCTTTAGATGAAGCTACTCAAAGCCTCTCCTTCAATTAAGGGTGTATTGATTGGGGAACCATCTGTGCAGGCTAGAAGAGGAATGAATGACTCCACACTGATGTTGCTCTGCCTGTGCAAAGACATATTTCTACTCCAACCTTCCCCCTGCAGCTCACATATGATGTCTGAGAGGGTCCTCAAACCCGACTGCCCAGCAGCTTCCCAGTCTGCATCTACTGTCTTTTTTGGAGGAAGCCTGCAACCTACTCGTTCAGAGCAAGTGTCTTTGTATACTATACCTCAAATTCAGTGATGCCTCTATTTCATTTCAGGAATTGTCTGTCCCTTCCTTGGTTTGAATAAATGATTTTATTGTTACTGTATAAAAGGGTAAAAAAACCTGCTAAAGATTAGAAGCTTTCCTTAACTGCCTTCCTAAACAATTTCATTGCCTTGGACTCATAGAGGGAGAGAAGAGGACGTGAGCACAGGGAAGGTCAATTTGGGACTTGTGGATCAGTGCTACTTGTCAATCAGCTGGCAATGAAGAAGTTTCCTTCAGCCAAACAGTGCATCTCATCTGGCTCTAGAGGAATTACATGCTGTCTCACTGTAAGTGGGTGAAAAAGGGATCTTCATATGCAGCTGATGCTCTAAAGAGACTAATGTATTGGGGTACTCACAGTATGACTAGCTTCACATCCTGCTCACATCTTGGATCCCAGTTGCAAGAATACCAAGTGTGTTTCCAGCCTCTATGCCGGGAGGAGACAAGAGGCAGCAAATCACTGATTAATGTGGTGACTCAGCGCACAGCGGATGGACTTGTCCCACACACTAATCAGCATGAACAAGGACAGCAGCAACTGTGGCACAAGGACACTAAATCCAGGAAAGCATCTAAAACCCATCCTAGGACAATGTCAGAGGAACTTTGAGCCAGACTAGGAACATGAACCAGCTGGAAGCATGAGCTCACCTAAGAATACCATCAATTCCCTGGACATGGGAGCTTTTGCCAATTATTGTGAAATGACAATGCAACTTTACCTTCAGTGTGTATTTGGACCACATGCTGCAGGGGTGATCTGGTCCACCTGGAGGTTAAAAGGCTAGCATTTATAAAAATGGACAAAATCCCATGGACTGCCCATGGGCTCTCCTCTGTATGAGAATGTGGCCATGGGCAATGAGCCCAAGGCAGCACCAGGAAGGTTTCAATCTCAGATGCTTGATTCTGCCTCTCGTTGTGCATGGTACATGAAAAAGATCTGCTGCCTTTTCATATCACAGTCACCAATCTGCAATTTTTTATTGCAAGGACAAAGATTGTTTTTCAAACTCTCCTTGCACTTCTTCAATCTTTTTTCATAACTTGTCATCATTATTTTTTGCCAGAACATTTGTCGTATGACTGGAGGTTTAGGGTTTCTCCAGACAAAAGCCGGAATGCCCAGAGGGCTGGATAGAAGCTGACCTGTTTATTGACTTTCATTTTATTGTCTGCTGGTTGGTCCCAATTAAAAAAAAAAAAAAAAAAAAAAAAAAAAAAGATAGAGAGCCAAGATCAATTGGAGAAAGAAGTGTTGGTTACAAAGGACTATTTTTCTCTGAGAATTTGTGACAGTGAGCAAAAGCAAATTAAACAGTAAAAATATTGAGACAGAAATCTTCCTTTTCATACTTCAGTTTTGAAGATATAAAATGCCATGATGTTGTTATTCAATATCAATAAGACATTGATTTTGTTTTGAAATTTATATGTCTTCATGTTAATATATTTTTTTTTGTTTTAATAAATGCCAGCCTCTTTCGTTTCTACTTCGAATTCAATTAATAAGAAATAAACAAAGGAAGCCCCACGGGCACTTTTGTCTCCCTGTGGATGCAACAATTTCAATTTAAGCTAAGATCATTTCCCATAGGTTTCATATACATAAATTTCCATAAGAGAGGTGGATAGGTAAACTTTTCACTATGTGCAGGACCATTCAGACTATCAGTAGGCTGCAAGTTTTTCAGTGTCCCTTTTGACTCCTGCCTTATATATTTCAGGCATGCTTACGTTATTTGTTGTCAGGACATGTATTCTATTTTCATTTTTATTAAGTTTTCTTGAACTGGGACGTTATTTCAATGTTTCTTCATCACTTTAATCATAAGCAAACATTTTGTCTGACTCGTTTCTCTGACATATAATGGTTCACAAGATCTGGTAATTAAGAAGAAAAGGAACTATTCAAAAAGGAATTTTTTTTTGAAAAATCAGGTTTAGAATTATAATTTGATCACATCCTGCTTTATTTTTTTCATGCCAGTGGATGAAGAATGACTTAAAATCCTGCTCCTTCCCTGCCACCAGAGTAGATTACTATGTAGCTTTTGGTATTTTCTTTCTTCTGTCTTTTGAAGGAGAGGAGGAACTTCTTATCAGCCTCTTTTTTTTATAGTCCAAGTCAAACGTTACTATCTAGATTACTTGTGCTATATACATGCAACTATGGTTAAAAAGGAATGGCAGATCAAATATACAGTTCAGTTTTGCAACAAGCCTGAGACTGTGTTGTTTGCTCATCTAAGACCCTCCATTTTTTTTTTTAGGGGAATTTGTATATGCTTAACAATTTGCCTTCTCTGGTTTTTAAAACATAAGCTGATTTTTTAAACTTTACTAATTAATTGTATAGTTAAGCAAGACTCTATCAATTACAAAATTGTATTTCTTACTGCAAAAAATGAGAACCTACAATGGATGCATGCAGTTCTGGAAATTAACACAAGCTGAACAACTCTGTGAAGAAGTTATTTTGGAAACCATATTCCAGTGTAAACTCTTCTCATGTTTTTTGACAATTACTTTTTTTTTCATGTATATTCCTGAGTTGTCATCACCTGCTTCAGGCTACTAAATTTGATTACAATAATGTATTGTACCCTTAATTTTTCCTGTCTGAAAAAAAATTATTCTGATCAAACACATCAAGATTTAAACCCAAAATCTAGTATATACTAGGTTTTTAAACTATCCAAAGCAGAATTAAACCCAAACATAATATAAAACCAAGCAAAGCAATTGTTCATTTTTAAAAAAATTTAAAATGTCTGTATTGCTTTAATTCCAAATTCAGACAGAAAGAGAACTAACTCAGAACATATTTTCCTTAGGAGTGTAAGTCAAATCCTTAATGCTAATGTAGGAGAGGGTTTTGTATTTAATTTAACTTACATTTTGTTATCGCTTGGCTCAATGCCTCAGGAGTCTGAGCCAAAGCTGTTATACTGTAATATCCATGAGGTTCAGTTTTCTCTTTCACCTGCAGTACTGTACTCTCAGTGTAATGCTAATGTGACTCCTGCAGTATAACAAAGAGCCCATAATGACAGCAGCAGAGGGGCCTGAATGTCATTTACACCTATTTGCTACATCCAAGGTCAGCAAGAATGCACCTGCAAAACACTCACCCTGCACCCAGACTGGCTACAGGAAAACTGTCTACTGAGATGAGATTATTTTGAATAACAGATTTTTTTTTTTCTTCCTTTCAAACTCCTGAAGGTCTTTGTGCAAAAGTTCATAATGAGATATTCAAGGTACGCATGTGCATTTCTGTGGTAATAATCAAGGCGAAAGCTTTTGAAACAATGGTAAAGAACTGGAAAAAACCAAACAACATTCTAAAGATGCATTTAGCATATTTATAAATAACATTGCCAGAAACATTGTTTCCTCATAGCATATTTCATACTTGGCCTGCTGATCAAGGGTTAAAACCAACCAATTACTTTGGAATTGCAGTAGCAGAAGCAGGAAGAGTCATCATCCTTGCCTTCATTGCAAGGACTGCAGCAAGTTCTCAAATTTGTGAAAGGAATGAAAAGCAAAGCATGGTCTTCTGATGTAGAACCTTTTATTAAAGTATACTGAGAGACATCATAAATATGTTTTTAAAAATCAGAACATCACATTCCACTCTTTTAATTCTCTGTACCTGTCCAGACCAACAGAAACAATGAAGACACAACCAGCTTCGAACAAAGAAAGTTTTTGGTGCAGCTGAATGGTAAAGAAGCGAATCCCCACAGTGAAATCCAGGGCATGGGCAGACATCTCTAACTCGTTGCTGCAGTAGCAGGAATTGTACATAAGGTGAAGCTTGCCTAAGTGAAGGGATGTGCACCACAGCCAGCAAGGAGCTTCTCAGGCCCTCATGGCTCTGGGCCAGCAGTTGGGCACCATCTCCTGAGCTTCTACTGGAGATTCCCATATTGCTGCAGCTCTCCATCACCTCCCTGACCAGAGATATCACCTCCTCCTCTGTCACTGCTCCAGTTTTAGACTGTTGGCCTTTCATAAGCTATGTTGCCTTGTCTGGAGCAGACAAGAAGACAAGCAGTTCCCACACACCCAACTATATGCATCGCTGTTTTCTGAACCACATCTGGACTCAAAAATGGTTGGAAGTGAGAAGACCTTTCGGATTAGAGTCTGTGCTGGTTTTGGCAGGGAGAAAGTTGGGGGTTTTTTTCACAGTAGCTGGGATGGGGCTATGTTTCGGATTTGTGCTGGTAACAGTGATGACAATACAGAGATGTTTTTGTTACTGCTGAACAGGGTGTACACCAAGTCTCAAGGCTTTTTCTGCATCTCACCCACCCTGCCACAGCCAGGACAGCTGACCTCAGCTGATTCCAGACCATATGGAGTCATGCTCAGCATATAAAGTTGGTAGAAAAAGAAGGAAGAGGTGGGGGGGAGGGATGTTCAGAGTGATGGATTTGTCTCCCCCAGTAACCATTATGTGTGATGGGGTGCCGCTTTCCTGGGGATGGCTGAAAACCTGCCTGTCCATGGGAAATGGTAAATGAATTACTTGTTTTGCTTTGCTTGATTTTACAACTTTTGCTTTACCTATTAAACTCTCTCTACCTAGATTCCCTGTACTCTCCCCCATCCCACCAAGAGGGAGTGAGAGATCTGCTGCGTGGGGCTTATTTGCTGGCTGAGGTTAAACCATGACAGAGTCTTAGGGGAATTTGGTATCTCCAAGGATGCAAAGCCTGGAAGCGGAGCAGTCGGCACCACCCCATCTGCTGGAGCTCCAGAAGAAAGGCTGGGAAGTCTAGACTTAGATTTTAAAATTTATATCTAGCCTGGGGTATTAACTATAGATAAGAAATAATTTATGGTCAGAAAAGTTATGATAGGAAGGTTTTACTAATAATATACACTGCTTCTGAAAGGAGGGGTCCTACGTCATGGCTAAAGCAGAACTGATGGTGGTATAGGGGTGGCAGCCATACCACCATCTAGTGATTCCCCCAAATACTGCACCCCTACCTACCTACAGCCACTGTTCTCCCCGCTGCTGTGGTGGGTCCAAATTATCATTGCTTCAGGAGCTCAATGCCTGCCTGACAGAGCAAATCCCTTTGAATTTAGAAATAAGGTGGGTTTTAGACAGTGCTCTGCTAATATTCCAGTGCGCTACATTTTGCCTTTCAGTAGGAACATTTAATGTCGCCTTCAGAGCAAATATTCATATATTCAAGCCTTAAGGTGGTTTCAGAGTACAAGCAACACTAAATGGCAACAGATATATCCCGTATCTTTTAGTTTCTCTGTGGACTGCAACAGAAGAATTTAGACTGAGGCAAATCTTATCTAATCTGAAGATAAAGATTCATGAAAGGTAATCTGAAGTACGTGGATTACAATAAGCTACTAATTTAGGTTTGTAAAGTATTCTTCTATTCCCAGTCCAAAGAAAATTCAAAGTAGGCAATTTAATGCTGGTATTTCCAGGTAATATATACAGACTGGCAAAGATATTAATTTATTTGTAAGAAGAGTACATTTTGGGACTTCTTTCTTATTTTACATACAATATAAATGATTATATGACCTTTCATTGATCATGGACTAAGCAGTCTTTCACGTATATAGTTCAGTTTGTTATCCATCACTGTTTTGTTTGGAACTAACACAGATTTAAGAAAGAATTCCTATTTGGAAATGCAATGTTCAGAGAGTTTATTTAGATTAGCACTCAAATAATATATCTAGAAATGAACATAACTGATGTCTGGCTTGGATGAAACCCTTAGTTATATTGCATTCATCACCCACCACAAGTGACTTCTCTGTATGACGATGATTTGCCATAGTCTGTTTCAGGTGCCAGCTGCTGGCATATCCATTCTTGAATCTGAGTTTCTCTCCATTCCTGTATTTCCACAGTCATAATATTATTCTCTGGAGGCTGGACATTGCCTTGCCAAATTTCATGAGGTTTTAGTCAAAACTCAGGCATAACTTTGCTGATGGAAGCGCAGCTGAAATTTCCTGGCATATTTGTTTGGTGGACATAATGTTTTCCTAAAAATTAGAGGTTTATGTGAATCAGTTACTGACTGGTCCTCTTGGACCCACTTACTCCCAAGCCCTTATGCTTGGGAGTTACTTTGTGCTAAAAGCAATACTCCCAAGCATAAAGGCTTTTAGCACAGACTAACTTTGTATTTGTGATTTCTGGTTTCACTTACATTAGGCTAGAATCTTGCTGCAGGATTTTCATTTAGCGATGGCGACAAGTGTTATATTGTATGGCAAAGTCTGAGCCTATAAAAAATGCAAGAGCTTTGAAGAGCCCAGCCTGGTTAAACCATCATAAAGGAAAATGATGTCTATATGTGTGGAGGCTCTTGGGGTAAAATGAGGGTGTAGAGGGTGTTTTCGTCTGATGAGGGAAGGTGTGCTACCAAGGTGGGAGTGGAAAGAAAGGGGGGGGGTTGCCACAACTGAACATCTTGAGATGTGGTGTCCTGTGGAAAGTGCATTGCAGACAAGGGAAATTTATAGACTCAATGCAGACAAGCAGTAAGATTTAAGAGGATGTAATACATAGAACAATAAACTAGAGCTGTATTTACATCCATCATTTGAAATATTTAGTATAACCTAAATTGCATATAAAAATGTATATACAATCAGATACAGTCATTTAGACATATTCTTGATCATAGACTTAGAAGCAGTTACAGCTCTCCCATGAATGCCTTTTTATGGTTTTGCCGTGGACCTTTTGTACGTTTTTTAGTCTCAAAGAGTCTTGCTAGCCAATCTGTTTAAGTGCAAGGGGGATATTTCATGGTGCTCATAGTGGAGGATTCACTTTAATCTTCTATTCCCCGGGAAACTGCTGGGCTTTATGAAATGAATCTCTGTATCCTTCTATCACATCTTCTGGCTTACAGCTGGTAGCACTATAAGTCAGATAGTTCCCAGTCCTAATATCTACATGATCAATTTAAAATTCAGGCATGGTTTGAAAGCAAGCAGTAGTGGAACATTGTATCTGCAATTTAGAATTGTAAATATTTTATCTGCTTTAATGCATACGCACATTTTGCACATTTATGACTAATCTGCAAAATGAGTCTGGTTTTTAGACAATGACTGTGGTAAGCTTGAATAGCTTTACCTGTTCAAATATCTTTATGGATATTAAAACATCATGTGCACTAAATATCAACTAATGTTTACCCTGGTGTCATTTCTCCATGCTGGTAACCTTTGTTTCTATGCTGTGCTATTACAGCTGAACCTTCTATTATTTCTATTCATACAGCACTGTGTGTCCACTGCATCATCCCTTGTGTTCTGTGACCCTGAGTCCACTGCATTAACTCTCAGATCCACATATTTCCAATTTCCCAGTCTTTTTTTCGAGATTCATCTGTGTTTTGTATTTTCACACACTTCCTATTTCTTCTTCACTTTGTATACATGTTCAGTCTGCTCACTTTTGGCATAGATTTTTTTTTTTTAATCTGCAGAAACACATTTTCTTCTGTTTAGGCTTCGATTTTCAGTCTAATTTTGTGTGTTTTAACAGTGGCATATTTAAATCCATTGCTTTTGAGCCTTGATTTATTTTGAATGCAGGGTAGTTCATGATCAGCTAATGAACTTTCAAGTGACTTTTCCCCTATGACCAATATTTCATATATATCAGTAAAAGCCCAAACCTGACCTTGAAACATTAATTATATCCCAAAGTATTTTCTAGGTGCATTCAAATATTGTACTCTTACAGAAACTTTTGTTTTCAAACATGAGGATTACCTGTGGGATGACAAGAATATACAATCACAGAATCAGAGTATGATTTGCGTTGGAAGGGACCTTAGAGAATTTCCTTCCAAACTCCCTGCCATGGTCTATATTAGGCCTTTTAATAGCACACCATCATTAAAAAGCCTATTAAAAATATATTATTTTTCTCTTCAGCTAATATACACATCTAAATATCTTTCTGTACTTCAACAAAGACTAACAAATACCATTTGTCTTTTTCACTTTTGAATCCAGCAATCTACTAGAGCATCACTCTTCAAACATCCATAAACTCTCCATTTGCCACAGAAGTGCTGTACTCCCAGAAATGATTCTCAGTCCTTCATTTTCAGACCCATCTCTTCTGTGGAGAGTGGTGCCCTGGTGGTACTTCCAGCATGGTGTACATATGTGCTCAGTGTCAGATTTTGTTTTGTCTGGGCAGGCATACTTTTAAGCAGCAGCTGGTCCTAAATAGCCATCCTAAGCAATTGAGGAAGAGGGATAGAACTGCTTAGAACCAGAGATTTCTGATGTTATCTCTCTTAGTTTCCTGGTTGGCGGGAGTAGCTCATGTAACCTAGCAGAAATGTATATGACTAAGAGAAAGAATGTTGTAATGAATATCTTGATGGGCAGGAAAAAGGGAGTGGAACAAGACAGGTGGGAAAATATGCTGTGAAATCACCACAGAGGCCCAGACAACCACAGACACTAAACCATAAGTTTTTCCTTAAAAGAAAATCAAAATCAACAAAAAGTGAGCACTGCTAGTTTGGGCTACAGTGGAAGCAGCAAACCATTCTGGTGAGAATGCAAGAGCGCAAGAGATTTTGTTTGCTTCAACAATAAGTCAAGACTGTGTGAACACTGTATATTTAAATTAATGATTGGGGAACCTCCACATGGAAAAAAAAAGAATGACAACATACTATAATGTCCTCATCTCTGCCTTGGAGGCATCAAATTGAGACTCGAAATGAAGGTGAGAGAACCTTTGAGCACTTTCTATTTGTCAGCTTACAAGTGCAGGCAGGTGTTTATTGTCATTCTTTGCACCTTCTTGGAAGTAATAAAATGCAGGATGGAACTTCAGCACAATGTTGCATCTTCTGAAATCCACAAGGAGAAGAAACTTCTGAATGTTTCATTACATTTTTTTATTTTATATTTTATAAGATGCTGCAAGGTATGAAAAAGAAATCATAAGTAAAGGTTTAAAAATGGAAGAGGAAGGAGCTTCATATCCAAAATTAAAAATAAGAAAAAGTATAGTGTCATTCACTACCGAAAAGAAAAAAAAAGAAAGTCCATTTAAATTATTAATTGGGAAGAATATTGACTAAAAAATATAAAGAGCCATTGTATTAGATATTTAGGAATAAAGATAGCAATAGGACCATATTTACTGTGTAGAAATTTGAGGAAAAGGGTTGGAACTGATAGTTGGATAGAGCAAAAAAATGGTCTTGTTAAAGGACAACTTTGAGATATGAGAGATATCCCTTGCCACATTCCGGGATTTTTTTGCATATTATCTTGGCTGCATATCTAATCTCTTCACAGTTCTCTGTGTACATACATTCATTTATATGGAGCAAAAGTAAAGAAAAAAACATTGTGAGTTTTTTCAGAAAACACACAAAGATTGATGAATGCAGTGATTCCGTGACTAAATCTGCTTTTCTTGAATTTCCACATAGTTTTACTTCGTTTGCCTGCATTTGACTGTGGAATAAAGACCCTGAAGGCCAGAAGGAGCAACCCTTCTGGCAGTGAAGAGCTGCTGACGTGCACATTACAGCAGCTGAGGAGCCAGCCAGTCCCTTTCCCTGCAGGGACTGAGTTTTGGGCCGGACCCAGGCTGTGTCTGCAGTGGGTGGAAGAAGCAGCTCCTCTGTCTGTGTCAGCCCGACAATGGGCTCTTCTTAAAGAGGACCTAAAGTGCTGCTCCCACTGCTGAAAACAACAAAAATAAGGTCACTGCTCCTAACGTGCTACATCTTATGTACCACTGACATAGTAAGGCCTCTGTCAGAAAAATCAACATCCAAATGCACGTTTCTAACCCTAATGATCTGAACTATTTCTTTGCACTGAGACATATACACCGAGGCACACAAAAAGCTGTCCTGTGCAGCCATACAATGCCCTTCACAGCCTCCCTGCTCAGCCTGTTTTGCTCATTTTGGTACAGCTGTCTGCAGTCCAGCACAAAATGCATTAAATGGTTCTTTTCATGGAAGGAACATTTCACATCTAACTGTCTTTAATATAAATCCATTTCTTTTACATGTGTTTTCTTAACACTGTGGCAGACTTGGAAGTCACCAGAAGAAGGTGAGTTTCTCACTTCCCACCCCACCAAATGCAGTTGCTCCACTTACAGGAGAGTGGGACAAAAGTGCTTAAGGATGCAGATATGTTGCCAGGGATGAAGCAGCAGCAATTTGTGGTGTGTTGGTTGGTCTCTTGTCAGTGACTGTGGATGTGCTGTGTCAGCAGGTGAAGGAGGAACAAGTACACATGTGAAGAGCAGCCATGGCATTGCCAGTGTGCTACAAATGCCCAGCCCATCTTCTCCCTGGAACCTGATCACCTGCCGGTGGTCTCAGGGGAGCACAAGTCCAGTATAAAAACTCTACTTTCCTATTAGGAACCATAACTTTCAAGGCATTAATATTTTTCAGGCATTGTTGGTTGATAGTATGTTTGTGTTTTTTCTAGTGCTAAGCATTCCGGGCTGAGCAAGCAGGAACGTATCTCAGAGTGGGAGGCTGTAATGAAAAGGAGGGGAGGGGGGCTACGTCTTCCTCTGCTCTTCAGTAAATCCATTTTTGTACTAACATGAATATCGTGATTAATAATAATAGCAGCTTATGACTGTTTTGAAAAATTGCATTTGTAGAAAATTAATGTTTCCAAGTTGTTCCAAGGAATGAAGATTTAAGAGGAGAAAAAATATGCACAGAACTGAATTTGAAACTATTTACAACAGTAATGCTGCCAGTAATTAGGATGACTTGAGTATTTCAGTACGTTGTCCTTGTAGTACTTTACCCCCCTCTTCTGCTCTGCTGGGAAGAGTAGTGTTTTCTATCTTTGGCTAGGAAAATTTAGAAATTTATATATGATGAATATGACATACTCATTATAGGGTGCCAATTGAAAGGGAACCAAATATGAAAATCTGTTATGCATATCAATATATCCACACTTAACCTCTTACTAATATCACTGTGATGAAGAGTTCTTTCTAGATGTTTTCTTTAACTTGTTTTATGCAGTTTAAAAACTACAGACAGACAAGATAAGGACACTGCAATCTTTTTGCAAAATGACCTTTTACAAGAAAAGTCTCTTCTCCTTTTCGCACAATAACTTTAAACAGGAGAACGATCAATACTCTGGAGCAACCAAATCCTTCCTGACAAATGATGTCTTAATGTCTGCTCAAATTCAAGGCATTAACAGTATCATACAACATAATTTCTGCTTTCTTGAAAAACAATAGAGCTCGTTTAGAAATTGGAATTCCCTGGAGAATGCCACGGGAGTGCAGACTATTAATTACCCTGTTCTATTGGTATCTTTTGTTCAGAACAATAGTGCTCCTGAGGTCCTGTGGAATCTCTCTCTCCTGTAGGGTGTCGGGTTTTGATTAAGCATCATTTCATACAGTTCATTAACAATGTATCTTAAAATGAGCTTTTGATTGAACATTTTTATTGGGCATTTAAAATAATTTATGGTTTCTGTTGAAATTTCACATACAACATTCGCCAACCTAGTTATTATATATTTTTCATTAAACAATGGTGTTTTACCTTTTCTGAAAGGTTCTATTTTTTTGAGTAGAAGAACAGATTATATAAAAATTTATTATGAATGCAGTATATCATGCAAATAGCCCTCCTGATCATATTTTATTCCAGTGGAGCTAGAGCACATAGGTGCATAAGTAATCCATTTGCAAGTGTTGTCATTTCGGACTGTCAATCTCAAAGCCAACATTTAAGCTTAGTTTTCCTATCTAGAGAACCAGTATTTTATAAGAAGCTATGTCCTAATAAAGTGAATGAATTCTTCTCTTTAAGCTTCATCCAGTAAATGAGAAAAATTTTAGCAAATGTTAAAGAGCAGTATAAAAGAGGATGTTTTGTCACACATCAGCTATACAAAGATGGCAAATACTGTTAGGAGCTGTGGCCAGCACTTCAGTTGAACATCTAAACACAAATATAGAGTAAATTATCTTTTAAAAGGTTTACCAGTAAGTTCAGGCTTTGGCCTCCAGCAGTGTGGGGGACACTGAAATCTGAGGAGCCAGGACTGTGAATGATTGGACAAAATAACTTTCTTTCTTTGTAGAACAGCCCTGTCAGGAACAAATGACACACTGAATGCTGAATAGATTTTGGCACAGCCAGATAGATGCATGTTTATACTTTTTCAGGTAGAGAGGATTGTTTGAAATGGGAATCCTCATGGGAAAATTTGGGACTTTTTTTTCTTATTACTTTAACCTGGGAATTTATTTTCATTATCAGTTTGCAAGAAGATTAAAAAAAAACACCTTATATCACTGAAACAGCATGTTGGGGAAGGAGTGTGCACAAATATTATAGCTAGAAACAAATCATTAGCTGGAATTTGTGTCCAGGGAAATTATTGGAATTATTTACATGCACATGTGAATTCAGAGGGAAGCGCTCCAACACTAACTGACTGTTAACATAGTGTACAAGTCTGTTGGGATGAAATAATAAGTTTTTACTCATGTACTCAAAGCAAAAGCCAGCAGAAACTTCTGATGAGATTTGAGATCATACAGACAGAATCTTCTTTTTTTTTTTTTTGTCTTTTACTTGGACCGATGAATTTGCAGTTGTCAGTGGGATGGAATTATTAGAATACTCAGTCCTGTGTTTCCTTGACCTACTAAGAGTAAGAAAGCACCAAGATTTTTCAGGAAGTCCTGCTATAAATATTTCCAACTTAATTGGGCGTATCCCAGAGGTTCAGATCGTTTGGGATTTGGATGCCTGTCCAAACCAAATCAGAAAACCTTTTAAAAGATATGGGCCTCAGCCATAGCATTTAAATTCAGATTGATGTTCCTGCTAGAAGTGAGGAAGGATTTGGACCCAAAGTGTCCTATTGGGTTGGTCTCAATAGAGAGGTCATCTGTAATGTTTAGAGCTGAACCCTTGCTTCTTTTCAAGTGGACACCATATTTCCCACGCCAATTTTAGGATAGGATCCTATCTCTGATTCTATGGATGCTTCCCATCAGAAACAACCATAACTAAGAACTTGTAATTTCTAGGGCAGGCTCAGTTTCCATTTTGTCTGTGGTTAGAGTAACAGTTCCCACTCTGTGACCACTCACGTAGTCTTGTTCTTGAACCTGGTGACCCACACTGTGCTGTTCAATCAACCTGGCTAAATTTCAGAGAGTTCTTCAGGAAAATGACCTTTCTCGTACTGACTGCCAGCATTATGCTATCTTCAAATCCTCTTCTTTTCCCAGCACCTCACGCCTAAAAGGGTCACTGTGATACTGAAAACACATTTTTGTGATTTTTCCTGTCTACTGGTAATACTTTTAATACTATTGTAATGTGGAAATATGTATATTTATTCTAGGTTTTTAGTGCACTGTACTTGATAGCACTTTATGTTTCAATTTTCCTCTAATTAATAGTGCGGTCAGCTTTCCCTGTTCTTTTCAAGATGATTCACTGCATAAAAGAAAAAGAGATGAAATCACTTAAAAGTAGGAAAACATAACTCCTTGAAATGTATTATATTTCAAACTGACAGTGCTCTTTTTCCTTCCTTGGCCTTCCATTAATATATACAATAGATACATATATTCTATATAGCTCTTCTTTTCCTGCTTTTCTGTCTGTGATCTATCATAAATTCACTCATGTTTCCCACTCCATTCACAGTATTGCTTGCCATAGTCTATTTGTCATTTCGCCCATAAACACTTGTGTCTTGCTTCCAGTAGCTGGGAATACTTCCTTCCCAAGCACATTTTTCCAGCATAGTTACCTGGCCTGTGAGTTAACCATTGCTCTAATCTCAATTAAATAAGCTTATTTCTCATGTTTCTAATGGAGATGCCAAGGTGAGAACGTTCCATAGCTGATCAGTGGCATCATCTTATTTTGTAACCTTCACCTCTCCTAACCCTACCTTCTTCCAGTGCTGCTTTACCATCCTGTGTCACCACATTTCTACATTCACATTTTGGACACTTCAGGACAGGGACAATGTCTTCACATGTGTTCTTTTCAACACATTAAATACAATAAGTAGGAGTTGATCAGTGCTTGCACTCTTATTACTCACCATGTCAGCAAATTTCTGTGTTTAAAAAATGGCTGTGTCTTACAAAGAAATAAATTCAACTGGCAGGTTCCCCTGACTAGAAAGCTCATTACTGACCAACACCCTCTTGTGTCATTCGGGTGTGCCTGTGTGTTTGTAAAGCCCTGAAAAATCCAAGGTAAGTCAGAAAGCAAAACAGGTCAAGGAAACACTTCAACTGCAGTTCACAGAGCTTGAAGAATGCAAGGCTAAAGGAAAAGGCAGTGCTGACTTTTTTCTCTGAAAAAACCCCACAATAGTTAGAACAAGTGAAAAAATAACATTTGGTATTCCTTGTTTCAGCAAGGGAGAAATGAGGCACAGAAATTAGAGACTGGTCTAGGGTGATGTTGAGGTCTTCTCATCTGCCCTTAGCTGGCAGACAGCTCTCTGTCACTCCCAGGGGACAACCTCACCTCTGCAACTACCCTTGCATTTCTGTCCCACTGCCAGCGTGGGAAGGGACAGCTTTTCAGCATTTCACATGTGCTTGCCAAGCAGAGGCGGTGTTTCCTGCAGGCTGTGGGGACGTGGGCAGCGCCTCAGGCACTGCAACTGGCGGGGAAGGACCAAGTCCTGGACACCAGCATTGCCTTGAGCTGGGCACACTGTGAGGCAGCAGCTTTCTGCTTGGCTCTGCTTCTCACACAGCCCTATCACTCTGTCTTGTGGTGCTTTTTCAAGCCTTACTGTTTTAGTCCAAGATACAATGTGTTACAGTAATAAAGCACAAAAGCCACTCATGTCTGGGGCACCACAGGGAAGCCTGGCCGCGGCAGAGTGTGATATCCCCTCTGGGCTTCTTCCTCTGGGAAGAAGCAATGTTGACTCTGAGTATATCCAGCCTTGCAGAGGTGAGTAGGACTGAAATTTCAGATTTTCTTATTAGTATAACTTCAATCTGAATTTTCTCTCTGAAAACATTTATATCTTCACCTCCATCTACAGCTGTACCTGTGCTCCTACAGCCCCTGTGGGCACAGGTGTGGAGGTCCTTCTGCATTTCTCAAATTATATCAGTGAAGGTACAGCACGGGGTAATGATGAATGAAGATCAGATCTGCTAGAGCCTTCCTCTGTAGTACTTGTTCCTCTTTTCCTCTCCTCCAACTGAGCTGTCAGGAAAGCAAGTTCGTCTGTATTCTCTTCTTGACCACTCCTCCATCCCCTGCTCTCTGGGATATGAAAGAGGGGCTTTGCAAAACTGCTTGGAATACAGAGATAAAGAGACAGTGAGACGCAGGAAAACACGTTGTGTATATTAATGTATATTTCCTTTCGTGCTTCCCTAACTGGTACGTGTAGTACGTGCTTTTGTCATGCCTCTAAGGCAAAGAACAAAGGGATGGGGCTGAAAGAATTTTTCTGTGTTCTTCCCAGAATAAAGTTTGTTTTTTCCTGTTTGACCTTCAACTCCCCAAAGACCTGAATTTAACTGCTTTGATTTACTTCTATAATAAAGTGATCGATTAATGTTAAAGGCAGGCTTTATGAGGCCTGTCCTCAAATGGTCTCGGAGCCTGCCATAGCAAGGATGTTATACTGCCATACTCTGAAAAAGGTCACATGAAGGGAATCAAAGACAAGATAAATGATGGTTTACACATCAGAAAAGCTCTCCGTAGTACAGACAGGGAATGTGGAACATTATGTCTCTCTGGGCTCAGTGCAGATGGTATATAGTAAATATAGTCTGAACTGCCTCCCCAGGATTTATTATTGTTGCCGTTGTAGTTGTTTTGGGGGTTTGCCTTTAGACAAAGCTGTGCTCTGGAAGTGTGTAACACATGGACAGCCCTGATTAAAACTGAGCAAATGAAGAGTCTGTTAAAATGATCTCAACATGCTGGTGTTAAGGAGCTTGCTTTCGGAAGTTAAGGGCCTGATTTCTTATGATTTTTCATGCTCAGTTAAAATTATAGTTCATTTATTTTTTTTCTAACCAGACTTCACTGCAGGCGTTTTTCCTTAAAAGAGATAGGCAAACTGAGTAAATTTGGATCAATCCAAAACTCTAGCCTCCATCCATATCTGGATGTCCGAAAGGAGAATTTATGTAGTATCACATGGAACAGCAAATTGCTCTGTTTTCCCTTCATATTTTGATCAGAAATTGTTGATTGTTGTTCCATTTGTGCATCCACTGGACTACAGTCCTTCTGACAGGCAAAGATACTCCTTATATGAGGAATGTGAAAGGAAAAACTGATTAATAAATCTTGAAGAACAGGAACCTGAGCTTTAATCGTGGTCTTAAACCTGAGTAGATAATTGTATAAAAATCCAGCTTCTGACGGAAAGCACATTTTTCAGACCAAATCTCAACAACATTCTGACTGGGAAAGCTTACCAGGTGTTGGATGAAATTTTGGATCTCAGATGGGGGTGTAGAGGGAGGCAGAATGGAAAGCAGGCAGGTAAATGAAATGGTCCCCTGGGACTTGGGAGCTTCAGGCTCAAATCCTTGCTCTGTACCAGTTAAGGCAGATGTTTAAACCTTGGCTGCTTAGCAGATCCTGCCACCTTAATGTCCAAATTCTGGTCATCAGGCTGGGTTGAAGGACAAGACTCAGCCCTAGCCCTGGGAGGCTGAGAAGTGGGTAGGCATGCAGGGAAATCCCTCCAGAGCCAGAAGCTCCCCTGCTGCTCAACTGTCCCCCGGGAAAGGGGATAATGGGGGTAGAGGTGAAGATGCACCCCGACAGACACTGACATCATTCCACACAAGCTGACCAGCACTGCTGTTGCCAGCCTGGCTTTCCCTCTAATTTAATTCGAATGGGTTCATGGCCAACTCGCTGTCTCCTGCAGGGCAACTGCCCTTTTAGTTTGTAGAAATAAAAGAGTGAATTTAGTGCCACTTTATGGTTCCTATCAAAATCACTGAGAATTATGAAAATCCCACAGCACTTTCCCAGCCAGTTTCAAAACCATGGGTGATATTACCCATCAAATCAGCCTGTGAACAGCTGATGCACATAACTAAGGACTGAGTGGTATTATGAAAATCGCTCTTCAAGGACACAAAGACTTCTTCTGGTGCTCAAGGATGGGATGCTGAGGTGCCAACATGTCATGGAAGACATGCCCTTGATGCCCTCTGCCTAGAAGCACATAGTGCCAAGGCAGATAGTGTTGCCACCTTTGAAAAATAATTCCCCAAATGACCACTTTAGGCACTTGATTGCTGTGATTGTGCAAGCCCGTGATAAAACTTGTCATGGGAGAAGGAAACCAGCTGAGTAAGAAGCTTATTATTAAGGGCTTATAGCTAAAAGGACTTTTCACGTGACAGTAATGTGGTAAGACTGGGACTGGCCAAAGCATCTGTATTTCCAGTTTTGTGGTGTCCCTGGGAGGGTAGAAAGGAAAGCAGAGAGATTAGAAGGGAAGGCTCATCTCAAAATATACAGGGTAAAACAGCCCATGCAAAGATTGATGCAGCCTAGTCTGAAAAAATATTTGGCAAAAGTAATATAATGAGTTTTTCAGATTTCTAGAATTTCCTTTTTTTTTTAATTTAGAGGACAAGCAGAGTTTAAAGTAAAAAATGAGCTCCCCTAACAGCATTGTAATCACATATAAATAGGCAAATTACGATTACAAAAAACAGAATTGTAGAAGGAACTGATGGAAAGCATCCTGTCACTTAATAAATCCATCCTTTGCCAGTACAGAGCTGCAGCATACGTTATACAAGTGCTTCCATGCAATCAAGCTTTAAATCTGACTTTAAATTTTCTTTTTAAATTTAAGGTTTTCTTTTGCTGCCATCTAAGCCTTTCAGAGTATCAACTGCTTAATATTCTGCTTGGCCCGTGGGAAGAGATGAGAGTATTAAGGATCCAAATACAAAGCACATTTCTCTTTGCATTCAGTGTAACCTGACTAGACACTCCAGTTGGCAGACACCAGATGGTTGATTGGAGTCTCTAGTCAGTCTCTGCAATTGCCGAAGCCTTAAGGACAAAACAGCACCAGGGAGATAGATTTGATATGATCATGAATCACTTCTGGGACCACAGCAGATAACTTAAGATAGGAGTCATGTGGGTCACCTTCTCGAAGCTCCTTCTGGTACCAAGTGCAAACAGAGACAGGAGAAGATTGATATTGGAGAGAGAATGATGATGGATGGCATTAGCGGGGTAGTAAGGTGTATTTGGAATTTACTGAATATCTTCCCGCAGTGTTTTGAGAGCACTGACAAGCAGAAGGGTATGGGCTTTTCAGAGTCAAAAAAGGCAAATCTTGTTGAGGTGGAAAAGAAGGAAAATGAATAGTTCTGCTTCATTTAAATGATATTGAAAGTACTTCTAACAAAGTATCAGATGGGTATTCAGGATACAGAATGAGCAATATGAAAATGTCCCCATTAAAACTAGGTGGTTTTTATTAAAAAATCTTGAGCAGCTATTCAGATTATAAAATGAATTTCCTGCAGCTGTACAACATCACTTTTTCCACTTTTCAGAAATTCTTGAGTAACTGATTTATTTTTCTATACTCTAAAGTTTTCATGGAGAGCAGCAAGTGTCAGGCTTGCATGCTCTAGGGCCCTGGGTGTTTCCACTAGGAAGCATACTATTTGTGAGAGAAAATTTGTACAAACAGAAGTAAGAGGTTTTGAAAAACCTCAGTTAGAGCTTGAAGCAAATCTCAGGGGGTATTATACAACCCAGACAAGATTCTAACTGCACCTTTTGTATCTAAAAGTATACTTGCATCCAATTTTTTGGTCACTCAACAAAAGGAAAACTACGTTTATATAGAAACACAGCCAAGAAATACATAGTAACAGATTTTCCTTAAGATGCCTCAGACCTGGCTTTTAAATCTGAAAGAATTTTTATTTAAAAAAAAAAAAGCTACTTGTTATATTCAAGCTCCTGTCTTTATTACAGAAGCACCTTCTTCAAATTAAAAGTACAGCTGATGTTATATGATTTGTAATTACTATAACTACCTAAAATAGTACATGCTTTGGGTGCTGTGTAGTGAAAAGCTAAATGTCAGACAATAAAGCTTTATGTACAAATTAAAAAGATTGGCCTTGACTGAAGAGCAGGAAAACTGTTCTACTTTGGTGAATAAAAGAACTCTGAAATTAGGGAGATCACTGTACTAAAATGAATGTCACAAGGAAAGTAGTCTTTGGATGCTCTCATGGTTCTTTTTTTCTCGAAGGGGCTTACTACGTTGGGCTGGGTGAATTACTGGGGGCACTCCATGGTAGGTATTTTGTAGTTATTGTAAAGGTACTGTACCTGGATTTTCCTCCTTTGCTGTCTCCTATTGTGTACATATTCAGGGAAAAATGTATCTTTCATTCTCAGAACATTATCAACAATTTTTCTTTATTCTTTGCTGAAGCTAGAAGTGGTTGCAGAGCTGGAGTATACCAGCCTTCCTCGGAGTCAGTAGAACTTGGACAATGCCTTATATTACTAGCATGTTGTCTGGGAAGCATGGCTGGTGTAGCTGGCTGTTGGTATACTGCAGCTGTAAGGCCTCTCATCTAGTTCAGCTCTGGCTTAGGTCAGAAACCACAGGCAGTGATGCCATTTGACCGGCTGAAAGATGATGGAGGGAGCAGAGCGCTGGCTTACGACTGTGTGGGCTGTCTTGATTCCAATGTAACTTGGTGTGTGAGCCAAGAATAATGTCACACAAGAATTAATATGTCCTCAAATTTTCAGTCCGTATATAAGCTTAATACTTTCTTTTACTTTCTCCTTCTAGAGGAGCAGAAGAAATTGTGAAAAAATATCCAAGGTACATTGGAAGAGCTGCAGGAAAAGCAGGTTGTACTGGGAGTTAAAAGGTTGGCACCCCTAAAGAATGACCTTTTACTATAAGTAAAAAAAATAACCTACAACCTTGATATTTCTACTTGGGACTACTGTACTTTAAAAATTTCATCACCCTTTATGAAAATAGTGCACTATAAAGATAGATAAAATATATTGATCCTCTATTGAAATTCTTTACATGCTTTAGAATAATCTTTGTCCACTGTGCCCACCTTTCCCAATGATGAAAAATGGTGTCTGGCATCTGCAGCTAGCAGCTGGGGTACTGGTGATTGACTGTCTGAAAGAACCACCTCAAACTCCTTCTTAATAGCACCCCTTAAAAATAATCTTCAAGAAAAGCTGATTATGAGTCAGGCAGAGTTGGTTCCACCTTCAAATGTTGCAAGGCTTGGTTTTGTATTTGAGATGGGTGTTGGAAAGGGCTCCCAAGAGAAGACTGGGTTGATGTTTTGCTGTACAACATCATCACTTCCTGGCATTAAGATGTTAAATGTAGCACCACTTATTTGCCATTCACGGGGTTTTGACTGATTCTGTTTAAAGACAATAAATGCCCAGCAGCACCTCAGAAAAGCTCCTCTCAAACCTTCCAACCCTTGTGAAGCTTATTGCTACTATTGAAGGGGTGCAACAAGTGAAGGGGAATTTTCTGACAATGAGAAAAATCTTCCTTAAGCCAAGTGCTATTTATTGATCTAATTGAGTCGACTATAGCCATGACTCACCCTCCAGAAACTGCGACTTGAATTTTGTTATTTTCATTCACAAAGGGCTGAGTGGTTGGACCCATCCTTAGGTTTCAATCAACTCATGCTTTACTTGTACTAGTAATAGCTTAGTGGTTGTAGAGTAGAAAGGAGGAGGATTTTAATTCCTTTTCTGTACCTCACTGTCTTGGATTCTATCTGTGTAGAGTTGAACATGTTTCCTGTAAAGTGTGCAAATATGTGCCTTTTTGCAGTTACTCTTTGACATTTTCAAAGATAGTTCCCTCTTCCCATGTCTAACTTGACAGTCAATCAAGCACAGAGGAACAAGGAGAAAAAGACAGAGGATCAGGGAATGAAGAAATGAAAACAGAAAGATAATCCAGGAAAAAAGATAAGAAATGCAAAGAATAAAATGAAAACGGATGAAACAGGAAAATATTTTGAAATAAATTCATAAACTATTCTTTAGTTAAAAAAAAAAAAAAAAGGAATATAGGTGTTTTTCCCATCATCATCTATCTCCAGTTCTCCTCTTTCATTGATATGTCTCTCTGAAATGCAGATTTTCTAGTTTTTTGGCCCATAGACTTCTCTTGCCTTACTCTAATGTAAGAAGTACATGCATATCTTCACCACACAAAACATGGCTGGAATGAGACACAGGGTGACAATTTACAAGAAGCATGAGAAACCTTCAGGAATTCTCTGCTGATCTTTCCCTCAACTCCCCCATGGAGTCTTTACCATGGTTACTTGCTGTTTGCAGGTGTCACCAGGCTCCCTTGCTTTTCAGTCTCACTGAAGTCAGGGAGATCTGAATCCAAGAGCAGAAGTTGGCCTTTACGATTCACTTCCATGTAGCATATGTTACTATACTGTATACCAAGAGATGTAACCGAGAAGAACAGTGGTATTTACAGTATGCTAAAATTTAACTGTTGCTGTAGCCTTCTGAAGCCTGTAGGACACATCTCAAAGACTTTACATGTGTTTTACTTCATCTTGTGTGAGGTGGGACTCCGATTGCTGAGGAACAAATGACGCAATATGGATAAGGATTCGGGATCTGGCTCCGTGCCCACTAGCAAACGAAGATAGTCCAGTGGTGACTAATTCCCTTAATGAGTGGGGCAGGAGAGGCAACACTGACTAAAGGGATAATGATCTAATTGTTTTAATTATTATTTTCAGTAGCAATGTCAGATAATCGAGTGTTATTTTAAGGGACATTCAGCAAGTAGCAATGAATTTTCTTTCTGACACACAGAGAGATGAAGTTGAAGGTGTTACAGTGGGTATGGGAAGCAGCTGCAAAAGTACATGGGTCAGTGACACTAAAAAAGTTACTGCCTATAAAATCAGTAACTCAGAGAACAACTTATAGCACACTTGCTGAATTTTAAAGAAGTGTATTATACTATTGGGTCAAGTATCTCCAACTTTCCTCAGCCTGATTATTCTTTCTTTTATAAGTTCAGTGGTCCCAAAATAGTGAGGTAATCTTCATCATACAGAAGAGGCGTGAAAGTCTGTTCACAATCTGGTTGTGTGGTGGTCTCTGTATTTCCAGGTGAGTGATAGTAGCCCACATGACCATGTCCATAAACCCTCTTCTTGTAATGCAATTTTGCAGCAGAAGGATTAGAACAGATTGCTGGCGTTATGGTAGCAAGGATATTGTTGGGAGTAACTTGGCAACACTTGTAGGCTTTCTGACACTGGCTCTTTGCTCAAGGGCAAGGATAGCAGAGGGGATTCTGGATACAAACCAGTGAGAGAAATAATGTCAGAAAGGTTCAGAAGATGAAAGCAATGACAGTAAATAAGTCTGAAATTATTTTAGGTTTACATACTTTAAGTCCTCAGTGACTGAAAACATAGCCAAGAATTGCTTCAGCAATATTCCTTCATAAATCTGCATAATAATCTCTCAGAGGGGCTTTGGTGAAATTACAAGTATTCATTTACTAAATTGGGTTCAGTGTCTGTATCATACGCCGTATGAATATTCAGTGCCATGAATTCATCCAAACTATATTGAAGTTAGCATGGTCTGCAAGCTCTCTCAAACAATAACCCAGACAACAGGCATGGCCAGAAAGGACTTTCTTTTAAAAAATAAAAACCAACCTCCATTAAAATTCAATAAAGAAATAATTAGCAGCTATGTTCCTAAGAATGGCAGAAATACATGCCTGTAATTTTTTTCATGTGGATCTCTGATCTTTAGAGTTCTAAATTCAGCAACAAATGTTTTTATGCTAGAAAGGGAACATGAACAAAATGAAAAGAATTTATGAGTGATTTATCAAATAATGCAATAATAACTGCCAGCCAGATGCAAGGAAACTTTTAAAGTGGGAGACTAATAATAGAAATACTGAATATAAAATACAGCATCCTTCATATAAAGAAATGACTGGTCTTAGGTGACTGAGAAAACATTTCAGAGAATCAGAGATTGTACTGAGATGTGATAAGTGGTAACCCTGCATAATTCTGCAGTGTTTTGTACACAGTGAATTAAATACACAAAAAAAAAGCTTTTCAAATAAAATCTAGGGTAGCGAGTGTCTGCAGCTTTGCAATGGATTGAACAGAGCTTAAGCATATTTAAGCATTTGCCCATGACCATTGTGTTCACTACTGGTCTGATCTTGCTGGAATAACCCAAGCCAGCAGTTCTTTCCTTCCAAGGTTTGAGCATAAGATGTTGCAGCAATTCCCAAAAAAAAAAAAAAAAAAAAAAAAGTAGCACACAATTTGGAGATTTCAGAAGCTGTCTGTGGCGAATTGAGAGAAACCCAAGAAGTCACTCATGCTACATAGGAGAAGGTGGTGCACTTCGAAGGCAAATGTTCAGTGGGTGGTTTCTGTGGACCAAATGGCAGCAAGTGAAATGCAGAGCAGAATGATAACTACAAGGAACTGCTCCAGAGGATGGTTTCTCGACTTCTTATGTCAAATGGCATAGAAGTTTCAGCTTATTTCTGCAGAAGGCTTCGTTATCTGAGGTATTATTTTGTCAACGATCACTGCAGACAGACTGTTAGATTGTCTGTCAGTGTTAATTTCTTTGTTTATTTTTTCCTTCTTTTTATATTTTGTTTATTCTCTCATCTCACATAAGATTGTTTTAGTCCTTATTTGTGTTTTAAAGAGAGTTAAATTCAATGCTTGGTTCACAAATCTTCAGCATTTCTAGAAATTGTGCTTGTGCTCTTCTGACAGGCTAAAAGAGTTGGGGTTGTTAAGCCTGGAGAAGGCAGGGCTCCAGAGAGACCTTACAGCACATGCCAGTACCTGAAGGGGGATAAAAGAGAGCTGGAGAGGGACTTTTTGAAAGGGCAAGTAGTGATAGTACAAGGGGGAATGGCTTTAAACTGAAAGAGGGTGAGATTAGATTAGATCTTAGGAAGAAACTCTTTACTGTGAGGAGTGGTGAGGCACTGGAACGGGTTGCCCAGAGAAGCTGTAGATTTCCCGTCCCTGGAAGAGTTCAGTGACAAGCTGGATGGGGCTTTGAGCAACCTGGTCTGGTGGAAGATGTCTCTGCCCATGGAAATAAATGATTTTCCAACCCAAACCATTCTATGATTCTGTGATTCCTTGTAAGGTAAATTATGTGATTTATACTCAAACTGTGCCTCTTGACATTTCTATTGGTTATTCTTAGCTTTCATTCATGGTATGATCTGTTTCTTCCATTTGGTCCAATACTGAGATCAAATGGAGAGGTGTTTAGAGGGAGCTTACGCTTCATTATTACAGAGCATTTAATCCTTATATCACTTGCTTTGTGGGTGAATGAAGAACTTCAGATGCCATGACTGCCAGCCCCGGCACCTCTTCTGGCAATAAATTAATTTATATAAAATCAAGGTATATACACAGTGTGTTCGCTATTTTCTTATCTTTTTCTATGCTAGCAGAATGGAAAAATACCACAGGATGCAAATTCAAGCTGATAAAAAACAAGGAAAGTGGTCCAAACTAAAAAGAAAAAATGCACAGGATGGCACCATGGTCCTGTAAGGCCCTTATTCTCATAAGGGAATTTGTGAAGCAAGTAAGGATATTAATTTCTGAGGCATTCGGGGACAGTTCCAGGAATGAGTGAAAAGGGGAGCTGGGAATCAGGATCAGTCCATGGTTGCGATTCAACACTCTTCCATGGGAATAACAGCATGCAGAGTTTGGTGCATTTGTTATTCCTAGGTGAAATGGTAAACTCTGAGTTTCACGTTTGCTGCATAAAACTGATGTTCATCACCTGGAGACTTTCTTAAACTGCTACCAGATAACTGCTAAAAAAACCACAACCCTTGCCAAACAAATACTAATAACTTTATATGCAAGCAGTATAGCAATGAGCTAACAGTCTGAATTTTTTACATTACTTAAGAACAATCACTGCCTCCTAGAGAAAATGAAATTAGCCACTATCACCAAGGTTTCAGAGATTAAAAAGTCACATGAGGAAAAAATTTTTTAGGAAAAAAAACTTGCAAGGATGATTTTGAGAAAAATCATCCCTTTGTCTTTGATCTCTGAGAGATGTTGCTAACATTGAGCTCATCTGTCACCATGCAAGGTCAGAAGAGTCCTTCAAACTCATGTCATTTGTAAAGTTGCTAAACAGATGCTTCCAGATGGAATTTTCAGCATACAGGAGCTGTTCCAAAGAGGGACTAATCTAGAGCTCCAGAGCCTCCTCACCCCATCCTTTATCACTGGTACTATTTTCAGCTTCTCCCCTCTCTCTCTTTTTTCCCTCTTCCTCTCTATTTTTAGTCTTTTTTGGTAAAGATAGAAAGTTACTTCAAAAAAAAAATAAAGGAAACCAATGGTCATTGTATTTTTCCTTCAAAGTTTTTGGTTTTACCTATAATTTGTAAGATTGCAGGCTTTTGGATTCTTTCACCTGAACATCCTCCACGTAAGGCTGAATCACTTTCTCCATGTCTTGCCAGGTCAGCAATCAGAAAATCTTGGTCCTCAGAGTTCCTTTGCACTGGTTGTTCTCCATTCATATATAAATTCATGGTCTTTTGTCAAAGAAGCTTATGCCATAACATCATAAGGTATAAAGCACGCTCTTGTATTCAACAAGCAGAAAGCATAATAATCACTTGGAGTCTACCCTGTGACACTACTCTGTTGCTTAGCGAAGGCATTGATTATGCTCAAGAGAAGTTTGAGGAACAGCTTTCTTTAGTCTCAAATTTGCGACAGTTCCCCTTTGAGTTGGCAGTACATTAATGGAAATGGAAACTTGCCTCATTCTAAATGTCAGAATAATAGAGCACCAAAAACAATTCAGTCATGTATTTCAAACCACGCACATATGGTTCAGCACCAAATGTCACTATTCTTCCCCACTTCCTTTCCATTTGTCACTATCTCTGTTGATTATCATTGTTTGGGTTGAAACTTTCCTGAAGGTTCAGTGCAAAGCTCACCTTACAGTAACTAAGCATATTCTCAGCATATTCTATACTTGGTATACGCCTAATATAGTCTTCCCAAATGCAATGGATTCCTCTTTCATGAAATGCTGTTTTATGGCTTACAGTGGTGACTTAGGTTGGCCTTCTTTTAGGTATTGTGCTGATGTTCATATGCTGGTTGTCATCCTGACTTTTCCACAGATGTATTTTCTACCCTGAAAGATGTAAGTCCAGTGGCAGATGTAAAGCAGCAGCTACGGGAGGCAGAAGTATGAGAAAGGAAAAGGATGGACAAAGCAGAATCATAAACATGGCATGCAAAAATTGTCTTAAGGGATTGGTAAATCTTCAAAAATAAAATATTCTGGAGTTGCAAAATGTCCCAAATATGCAGCCTGTGACCATATGATTGTATGTTATTTTCCCAGGGGATGTTGGCCTCACTCAATGAGCAGAATGGGTGACAATCACTTAATGATTTTTCTGTGTCAGAATGCTGTAACTTGTAAAAATAAGTGCCTCAATGAGGTTGTTTTCTAGTTGGGGGAAAAAAAATGTATTTTCTGTCATCTGGCCTCTTTTTGAGCAAAAAATAAACTAAATAAATTCAACTGAAAACACATCTGGCTTCAGATATTTCTAAATGATTGATGCTTCATCAAATGATAAGGAAGAGATAATGGAACCGTAGAGTAGCAATTGTTATTCTTCTCTCCCAGATGTTAGCCATTCTGCCCTGTGCTTTACCATGAGATGTGAGATACTGCTGAAGATTATTTCACTAATCTCTGTATTTTCTTAGTCACTTGTGCTTGCGTGTTGCTGGAGAAGTGTTCAGAAATGTCTGCTAACATTAACAGCTATGATAAAATCTGATAAACTTGATTAACCCATGTTGAAAATCTAAGCTCAAAATTTTTCTTTTTTGAGCATCAAACACTTCGTTTTAAACTTCTATTAGGAGACTTAATTTTTGTTTTCGTTTTCACTCAGCTCTTCTCTTCCTGGTCCAAAGCATGGCCTGAAGGCATGACAGTGAGGAGCATACCAGAGATTTGAGATGAGAACTCATGAATTCTTTCAATTTCCACCCTTGCTGACAAGTGTAAGAGAGGATCAGATAATGTTATGCATGCCAGTAACCCCATGACAAACCTTTCAGCTACTGAGGAGAACAGCAGAGTATTATCCATTGATTTTCTGACTATGGCATGTCATTATGGTGGGAGTGAGGTGTATATGAAAGCCCTGTTCCTGAAGGAGAGAAAAATAATTCCCAGGAGCAGGGATAAGTGGCTGGGGGTGGGCATGGAGTGCATTGCATCAGTCAGCTGCCTTGCTGCAAAGGGACATGAATGTGGCAGTGTGGCCAACAACTTTCCTTTTCCAGAGGAAAGGCACAGTAAGCAGATCCTCATTAATATTTGCATCAACACTGTTATGTTCACCAAGCAGTACACACGGCCATTTGAGTGAGGTCATTTGTAATTAATCAATCTGAACCTCCCTTTCATCTCTATCCTTCAGTATGAAGAAATTAGCATAACTGAGAAGTCAGGACATTGTTCTCAAAATAAAACGTTGAAAGCAGGATTTCAGAAAAATTTTAATCTTATAACCATGTTGACATAGCCACCTGAATAGAAATTTTGTGTATGATCTAATAATGTTAATCCATTATTCCAAATGTGTATTTATTCTATTTTTAAAATGAATGAGAAACTGATTTCCCAACAACCATCCAAAATGACTGACCACTTTAGTAAGCTGAAGTATTTAAATTTATTTCTTTGTGTCAAAACCTAATAGAATTGTAAATAAAATTGAGAACACAAAATTTCTCTTAGCTTTCATTAGATAAGCATTCTTTTGCAATTGAAGACTCTCTTTTTACTGCAAAGTCTTATACATAATTTTAAGACATCCAAAGAACCCCTGTATTCCTTTAGCAATATGAAAATCTCTAGTAAAAATAAAAGTAAAGTTGGATTACGTGTTAGGTTAAAATTCACTTGTGTGTCTATTATGTTCTGATGAGAATGATTGTCAGGAGCTACAGCACATACATCAGAAAGCTTTAAACAAAACATCTTCAATTTCTCCAGGAAATAACTATCAGTTGTACTCAAAAATTATTTAAAAAAGAAGTTCTATGGCCACTGTATATCAGCACTTATTGCTGTGTAAATTAAAATAACTAATCAATTAATACAGAAGTAATTTTATTACCAAATGGATAGAGGAGGTATGAAAAGCCCTAATTAAAAACGTTGTCTGCTCTGCTTTACACTAATGATTCTCTAAGAACCAATGTTATTTGTGAATTAGCTTAATCACAAAGGAATTAAAGAGAACAGAATTATTTGTATGAAAATAGTACTCTAAATTCATGGAGGCTAGACAGAAAAAATGCCCAGAGTCCTTTCTATATCTGATCAACTGGCTTTTCTAATCCATTTAACTGTGGATAGCTGGCCTGACATGACTTCAAATTAGTTTAATAGGGATTAAAGTGGTATGAAGTGTATAAATTTATGAATTTGCAAGTACAAACATGTTAAGGAATTCATTTATCTTTAAGGGCAGGAGGAGGGGAGAAAGTTCAAAGTAAAATCTGGATAAATTTGTAAACACAGATAATTCCATGGGAAATTTGGAAAACAACTGAAAAGCATGCAATTTAGGCAGCGAATTCTGACAACTTTTCTAAGTTTCTCTGCACAAAATCAATTACCAAAGTCAAACAAGAAAGGCCAAAAGATCTGGTGCTATGAGAATTGATGTGGAAGTTCTTAGGTAAACCTACAAGTCCTGTTGATTGCTGCCCAAATAAAGCAGACCTCTGGCATTCAGCTTTCTGAGCTGGCATGATCAGCACAAAATGTCTTTGGAGCTATTGCTGCCAAGAGAGAGATCAGAGACAGCCAAATTATGATATCACACCAATAAAACCTCATCGTAGTGACATACATAAAACACTCTGTAAATTGCTTTTTGTAACTTTTAATTTATTAAGAGCTTTTGAACTATGTTTTCATTCTGTGACATGTTTTCATTTACCTCTCATATCCTTCATTAATTTATTTCCTGTTTGAGAAATAATACCAAATTTTTGGCAGTTCAAAACTGCTGAAAAAATATATCGTATCCTACATGAGGTAGCTTGCCAGAGAATCAGGACCGTGCAGAATTTTGAATTGCTAGGCTGAATTACAATGATTTATTTGACTACTCAATTTGCCTAGTATCAAGGTTGAGTCATGATAGCTGCCTGTCATGTTGCTGTCTGTTCATCCTTAAGCCCAAATTCAGAAAAGCTTCTGCAGCTGATATCTGGGGACTTGGAGAATTTGGAGATGCTGTGTCCGTCCTCTGGAGTATGGTGTGTGGAGCTGTTTGTGGAGTGGCTTCCTGTATTAAATGAAACAGACCAGGCACAGCTTTCCCTGCAAGTTCCAGGAATGGTGGGGACGTAACATCAGCAGACCCAGCTTAGGGTTCAAACACTGGCATCCTGCTCCCTTCCAAGTTACTGCCTTTTTCTGCCATGAGTTCAGAAAGGTGACTCAGCCACTCTGGGAATGGGACCAAAGGCATAAATGGTCAGAGAAAGGATTAAAATAACTCAATACCACATCATGTAGTGCTGACTGCTCAGGTATCCATCCATAAATCCATTCAAGAAGCGTTTATGCTTCTCCGACAGCCTGCTCGGCACATTTTTCCAGCTACGCCTGCACGAACAACTGTTCAGCCATGAGATGTAAAGTTTCTGAAGGAAGCCTGAAACTCTCTCCCAAAAAGCTCTTCTTCACTCTCGCCTCTCAAAACATTCTTGCCTAAACTGTGACTGGCTTTATGGTCCATTAACTAAAAGGCAACTGTTTCAAAGCGTTAGGTCTGTAACTTTGAAGAGAAAAGCAGCTAGACCTCGGTACAGGTAGAGTTTGCAACTATTGAAAATATGTAGCACATATGGAACCCTACAGATATTATACCCTTTTGCTTTGCTAATATCAATCTCTTTGTGTTGCCTGTGATCTAAGTCAGAAAATTTCTTTGACTATTTTCAAGAAACTGGAATAACAAAGAAATACAGTTAAAAAGTAAGGAAATCAGACACAAAGCTAGCTGAAGTTTCCTTTTCTTTCCAGTCTGCTGTATAGAACACCAGTCAAGAAGGGAGTTACAATGCTTTTGAAAATGACCTTTCAAGGCCAGGCCATTCAGGTGATATTAATATTTTTGCCAGCTCCTGAGTTAAAGCCCACGGGAGGGGAAAGGAGTGTTTGAATTGAGGGACACTGAATCCAAAGCAGCTTTTGGAATGGGTGGATGGGAAGGGCTTAATCACACTTGGGAAAGATTTCCCACAGTTCATGTGTCAGACAGGGAGGAAAGATCTTATGAAAGCAACAGGGGCCAAAGGTTTTGTGATGAAAACTGGGGCAGAGAAGAAAAAGCTTATTTTTGTTTCCTTCCGAAATATGACTGGATTTTGACATAAAAAAATATCATCTTCCTGCTGTGTAGGAAGCTCATACTGTGAGATCAAAGAATAGTGAGTGTCTAGCTGCTAGCTCACATAGATTTTAAAAGCTGGGTATTTGGAATTAAGAAAGTCAAACCCTGAAGCAAACAAGAAATGCATGAACACTCAACACTCAGTGTTACTTTACCTAAGAAAGAAAGCTGGAGACTGATTTCCTTACATTCAGGGGGGACCTTGGGGCACTCTGGGGCTTGCACTTTTGCCATGGTGGGATCTATGCTGGGATGTGCTGAAAGCTAGCTGAAATCCAGCTATGGTAGGAGTCACTAGAGGGTACTGTAATACATGGTATTTTTTCTTGTGCATGAGTGACATTCATTCTTCTTGTCAAAACTGAGGCTTGTTGTCTAATTTGGTGGGGAGAGGCTGATTTAAATAGATACAGTTTTATTATTAAGTCTGTCTTCAACTGTCAGTCTAGACTCCCTTGCTCGGGTATCAGTCTGCTAGAGCAGTCACCAGCACCCTCATTGGAGGACCAGTGTGGTCATTGGAAATGAAACTGGAAGAAAACATGTTTTTTCCCTAACACTAGTTTCACCTCTAAGTACAAACCAACTTGTAGCACAGTGAAAGGTAAGCCCAAAAAGAGCACAGTTGATCTCATGCAGGTTAGCAATGCTATATTGTGAGTTCAGAGACATTCTGATCTATAGTGTAGCTGAACACTCAAAAATCAACCCCCTAGCCTGTGGGTCATTTCCATGGAAATAATCTGAAGATATCTGATGTAATAACTTTCCTATGCACTGCTATCCTGAGATTTGGAGAAAGGTGTTTTGCACAGTGCCATGTGATGCCATTCAGAGTTGAGGCTGAGCCTTGCATGCATATTTCACCTTCTGGCCTGCTCATCTCTGAGTCCCTATTGTCACTGTCAGGTGTTCTGGAAAAGGGTGTGAAAAAAAAAAAATGTAACTCACTCCTCCTCTTTCCTCTTATTTTAGACTTCCAGTAAAGAGGAGATTTACACAGCTCCTGAGAGACTTTTATTGCTAGTAGTTAGTTGTACTGTGTGAACATATTTTCTTTTCTGAGTGTCTTTCATATATCTATAGATCTATATATATATGTATTTCATCACCTTTAAATCTGCATTTTGTGAATTAATTATAATTCTGCCTTCAGAATGGATTATAAAATGTGATTATGTTTCTATCTCGGAGGTTAGATGTTTTCTTACAGATTTGGATAACAAATTTATATTTGTGATTATTAACTTAGTCTAGATTATTTGAACTGTTGTAAGATCCAGCTGACATGTTATAGTTGTAGCTGTTACATTCATGATCCCAGAAGCCTGAATCTGGAGCTCTTGTCCTCCCATTCTCTCATTTTCATGTATGCTGTCTTGACATTTGTTCTCACAGAGGTATTCATGCTTGATCTCATATATGTACTCATTTTTCATCTCATCCTTTGTTATTTTGGTTCCCTTTTTGTTGGCAAATTGTTATCAGAACTATTTTTGTTTTCTGCAGATATGGGAAATTTTTACTAAGTAGTCTATGAGCAATTGCTAGTCAAATTACTCATATGCTCTTGTGGCTACAGGATTGGGCTCTGAATTTTTCTTATTGAGGAAACTTCTAATCTCAGAGTTGTCAGTTTCTATTTTACATGAAACACTTGAAAACATTTCAACATTCAACTCTCTTCAGTGAATTAAATGCAAACAATACTAATTGCAGGAAACAACAGAGTATTATCAAGCAAAAATAATAGTGAGAGAAAAATTATGCATAGTATAATAAAATCATTGAAAGCAAATTTTCAGAGCAGTTCCTAGAAATGGCTGTCCATTTTCTGAACTCTTCTAATCATTTTGTCCCACCAGAGGCTGAGATTTTGCTTACAGTCCACAGAGAGGATCCAGATTTATTATGCAGAACAGGAGTGGGAGAAGGCAGAAGTCTATTCATGTGTGTAAGAAACAAAGGACTTTGAAAGGTGTAGCTCTGCTTTGAAAAGGGACCATGTGAAATGACAAGTTTTTCCCCAGTTTTGTTGCCTGTGTGCATTCAGAATTACATCTGGTGACCTTAAGCTACAGAAATAGTTTTACTGATCTTTAAACTTACTAAACCTGATGAGTAATACAGGCTAAGAGTCTGAGCTACATCCCATGCCTCCTAGTTCACTGTCAGTAGTGTAACTCCCTGTAAGTCACTCCAAAGTACAGCTGGTCCCACCTGTGCAAACCCACAGGTGGCAGTCAGGGTGCTCAGAGGTCACTGAAGGTGTACACTGAGGTGTAGGGCTTCTCAAGGACAATCTGTCTCTCAGGCTCCTTGGTACCAGCAATAATGTGCAGGAAAGAATAAACCCATTTTGGCTTTCTAATTTTAACTGAGGTTTATCAGACTGAGAGTTGAATGCAAATTTTCTCTTTTCTTTTTTCTTTTTTTTTTTTTCTTTTAATGAGCAGATTTTCTATAAAGCTCCTCAACTATACTCCCATGCACTAACTATATGAACCCCTCACTATTTCCCAATGCAACTCTGTTTTACTTCTCCATATAGAAGCTTGCTCTGCTTCAGGGTAAATGTAGATGCTGAAAAGTGTCATGGGTGAGTCAACACTTTGGGCACAACAGAGCTTTCAAATAAAACCTTCTGAAAAGCAGAAACAGAAGTATTACTCATCTCCTTTTCTTCTTGCTGCCAAACTTATTTCTCCTTGAAGATCACACTTTTTTTCTTTTCTCATTTGTTATCCTATTAGAAGAAAGCATGGAAGTAAGCTGCCATATAAGGACAAATACATTGTGTGATAGAAAATGTTTGCTGCACTGTTTATGTATCTATCTATGGCTGTATGTAAACAATAACACACTGAGCTCAGCCCAGCTAATTGTCTCCTAGTGGAGGGATTTTCTGATAGACTAGAGCTGGAAGTCTTAGGGGTCTCCATGCTTTCAGTACAGAGAGTTCATAGCTCTTGCTCAGCGCAGTAGCTCATTGCTACTTCATACGACTCCTTCTCTGTGTAGTTTAAGACATCTGGTGGTTGCCCTAAATTGTATTAAAGGACCATGGATCACCTCTGAGCGTCGCTGTGGGAGCCTCCACCATTGCCAAGGCAGTGTCATCATCCTGAGTCATGAGTCACTCTTTCTTCCATGCTCCTGGGGAGTAGAGGGCTCACTGTGTGAATGCTGTACTCTCACACACAAAGACTAAAAAAAAAATTAGATATTCTTTAAAAGTGGGTAAGATTTGAAATTGAGATGATTTGCTGCCCTTTTCTCTTGGGAGCCAGGAGATGAGGGGGTGGGTTTGTACTTGCAACCATCCTTCCAAATCTTAGACTCCCATATGGCTAATAGTGCTGCTATTGTGGCATTGGCTACAGCCCTCCCTCAAAGAGGCTTCATCGAATCATCTGCTACCAAATTGTTATTTGAGACTGGCTTTCTCTTCTTGGTTGTTTCTTCTTCTTTATTGCTAAACCATTAATATTTAGCCTAATATATTTTTTACCTGAAAACTTTGAGAAGTTCAGCCAAAATTTTAAACACTATAGGCTTTGCATCTCTCACCATTAACAGTGTACCTGGGGATTTTATGAGCAGATTGGCCATGTATGTCTTTAGGAGACAAGCCACAAGGATGTATGACTAACTTACATGTCAGCTGCTTCTTCATGACTCCTCTTTATAAGACTTTTTTTTATTTTTCCCTAACAAATGAACATTATTTCTTGTAGAAAAAGCAGACATGTAAAATATTTAAATGGCACAAAAATATGCTAATGATGATGATATAATTTGAAAGTATAGAGGGATGATCCATTTTGACCACCAGACTGCTGTCAAAATAGCTAAAATAATAGTTAAAGCTATCAGTATTTTGGAGTGAAGAAACTGTGGTTATCATTTGTAACATGAAGAAAAAATCCCTGCAGAGTAGAACAAACAGGTCTTTTATAAACTAAAAATCATAGTACAAACAGCAAATATTGAATCCATTTGCTGAATTTGACAGGAGGAGCATACCGCTAACAAATACTTACTGGGATATGTTCTATTGTACATCTGAAATTTCTTATTCCTTCTTCAGGCAATTTAAATTATTGAAAGGGTTGGTTCCTTAGCTGGATACAATTGAGATGGACATAATTGATATAGGACACAAAGTTATTCCCAGTTAAGCTTGGATACCTAAAGTGTCCTACAGTTAAGGCAGCCAGAGTAGACATAGCCTACAGTCAGTAGAGAGAAAAAGGTGGTTTTAGGTTAAACACATCTTATCTACTTTAGGTGGCTGCTTTAAGACAAGATGAATAGTGTCCTAGACTCTTGTCTATATTGCCTAGATGCCATTTGACTGAAAGGGAAGCAAGGGTAACTAGCTTGTCTATAGCTATGCAGATGAGCCCCTCTTAGTTTTATTCTAAATGGCATAATTAGTTGATGCTTGTCAGATGCTTTCAACCTGAAAATGCTGTGTATGGGCTTGTTCTACTCCTCCCCAGTGAAGATGCATGCAAAATATGTATGGATTTAACAATTATTTGTTTTGAGGGAACAATTAAGAAAAAACATATGGGGTGTCCAACTCTCTGGAAGAAGCTGAGTTGAAGAAGTTTTAGAAAATTTTGTATATGCAATCTCCATATATGCATCGTCAACAGCTTATTACAGTTTTTCCATACCACGAGATCTAGGCTTTCTGCCAGAGCACTCTTTGGGTATGTTTAGTATGCAGCACCTGGAAGTACTTCCGAGATCACGGATCAAGTTGTGTATCCTGATGCCACCCTCGTTTTGGAGGATCAGGTTTGGATATCTACACTATTCATCTCCTCAGTTCCTTGTTTATTGGGGGAGGAAAACCAGCCACAGGAAGTGGGGATGAAGTCATAACAGTTTGCCTAGGGAAGGATGGGACCCAGGCAACTTGGACTGGTGCATGTGTCAGTTTAGACATTTGCTACATGGTAAATGATATTTAAAGAGTGTAGCACATCCTAATGCAGCAAGTCAGCTCTTACTTACAGATCTTATAGTCCTAAGTTTAAATAATAGGGGCTGAATTCAAACTGCCTCCTTTTTTTCTGGCAATGAGGTGTGGGGAGATTTCTTCATGGAATCATTTAAGCGTCCCCTCTTCTGCTGCTTGTAGTGCACACATGTGACATTATGACATAGGACATTAAATTCAATTTAAATGGTCACATTTTCCCTGCATTCTCCTGAGAGTGCATGTCACAGGCTCTGCTTTTGCTTTTCATTTAGTGACTGATAAAAGGATGGGAAATGTTCACTTATTCTCCCCCATTCAAAGCACAGTAGCAGTAACAAGTAAGAGCTACCAGAAGCAAGAGCAGAAGGAGAGCGAGCTCCCCTGGGATCAGACTGGATGAGACCGAAGGTACAAGGAGCCTTTTCACTTACTTTAAATGGAACTGTCCAAGCCTTTGAGGCAATGAAGTACCTTATGTTTCCCTTAATCACTTGTATGCAAAATAATGGTATTTGGAGGGAACTGTGTGCAAATATTTTCAGCTGGCAAGGATCATATAATATTTAAAGGGAATCGCACATAATATTTTAGGGTGAACAAAACAGCTTCTGATAGATTCTCGCTGTAACATGACAAAATCTGGACTTACTTTGCAATTGAGATGTAGTATTCAAATCTGCATCTTATTTCTTTAGTATGCCTTCACCTTCCTCCCTTTCTTTGCAATCTTTCTGAGTTAATTGCAGTTCTGGGGGCAGTGCCTAAAGATCTCTACAAAGACTCTGTTGTTGCTGTCCACTTAGGCCTGGGATTCCTAAAAGATTATCACAAAAATTAAGGTAGCTTTTACTACGGTCCGCCCTGTGACTAAGATGATGTTACACACAAAACTGCATGTTGATTTCAGAAGCTGTAGGAGACAGATAGTAAAATATTCTGTGCAGAAACAATTTTTCCAACTGTTCTCAAAGCATGAGCAGGCTCATTGCACAAGAAGCAGAAGGCATCACATTACTTTCAAATTATATGGCAACTTATTGTAAAATGTTATGCACCAAATCTCTGAGTATCACTATTATTAAGCCAAGTGCTACTAAAAATAATTATGTGTGTATTCCATTCATGGCAGAACATGCAAGTAAAAACTATACTGCCAGAATTCCTGAATTAAAATGGTATTTCTTACACATACACCTGTGTTTTTCTTACTCACAGGTAGCCACTGTGCAACCTTATTCTTTCATTATAAAATTTCTACCTTTGTATTACTTATGCATTCATATACTAATCCTCTGCCTCATGCTTTCTTTCTTTATTTAGTACTGGGGTTTTTTATCCTTGTTTAAATAAGATCACATGCTAAACAGAGTTTGATTTCACTCTCATGCTACAGTGTGGTCTAAGAGCAGATAAGGAACTCCAGGAGTCTGTCTTACTTAGGATCACAAGATCACAGAACGTTTGGAACTAATGTAGCCATGTTCAGTGCCTACAGGCTCTTACCTCACCTGCCCTGCCTCTGGGACTTCTTTTTCCACAGAAAGGCAAGCACAGAGTGCTTGGCAGTGCTGCCCATGGACCCCAGGCTATGGCTGCTAAACTCACAGTACCTGGGTAGGACTCTTGCACACAGTAGCTCTGTTTAAAAAAAAGGGAGCCGAAGTACTGCTTCCCAGGTGAAAACCCCCATAAACTGCACTTGGCAGGAATGAAGAAGCTGCATTTGCACACCTGAAGGCAGGGACAGACTTTCTGTTTTGAAGGCTGAGAACTTCAAGGAGTGGTGGCATCTGCATCTTCCACCTGAGGCTGAAAAAAGGGTCCCCAAATTGTCTGCGTAGATCAATAGGATGTAAGTCAGAGCTGGAACAAATCTAGCAGTGCTCTCTAGCATATGATTATGAGCAGCTCTGAATGGCCTAGTCAATGATATTATGGGATCTCAGATTTCTAGGCTGTCTATCATTTCTTTGGTCACATTTCTCATTATTATCAGAGGTTTTTCCTGTGGTATCTAGACCACAACCTGGAAATGCGCTGTGTGTTCTGAAATACCATTTTCTTACAGTGAAATCTCCAGTGATTACCAGATTCCGTGGATGCCAATGGAATCACTATGCCATTGCAGTTGATTTAAAAATAAGGAACAGATATAAGTCATACAAATTTTACTGTTTACCAGAGTCTACTTTTTGCTTTGATTAAAAAAAAAATTAAAAAAATAAAATAAAATAAAAAATAATCTTCTTTTCTCCATGTGAGTCTTGCAGGATGTGGTTCATTCAGGCTCTGTCCTCTCTTTTACTTAGTTTTTCTGGGCTATTCCTTCTTTTATGTGCTTGAGTAAATTTGAAAACAACTTCCTGGCACGTTTCCATTTGACAACATCTTCCAGAACATAAATTAACCCACCTTCATGTGATTTCAACTGTACACACAGAGACATTTCTAGTACAACAACCAATGTTTCATTGTGAACACTGATGTCCATGTAAACAAAGCAATTAGACAACCATGATTTGCTGGCCACTCTTACATTCACAGAGATGCGTTCACTTGGTGGTTTATATCTATGCTTGTTCTTCATGTTAATGCTATTCTCTGTTGATATATACAACTATTTAAATGAGAAGGTGAAGTAATCACAAATATAACCCTTTTAATGCAATGCTGGTTGTTTGGGCTTTTTAAACCACATGGAAGTGTGCATATGAAGGTGTGCTGCTTAATGAAATTATGAAAAAGATAGCTGTTATGTAATGCGTTCATGTTTCCCCCTTGTTAAATGCTGATTTTACTTAAATGGCCTCTTTAACTAAGAAAAGCAAATTGATTTTATGATTCAGATATTGTCAATAAAATCATTATGATTAGAGAGATCAGACATTAGCAATTAAGAACAGTTATAACTCCAAGGCCACTAGTTGTCAACTGATAGACAATCATAAGAGCAAGGTTTAACAAAACATTAATTCATAAATTAGCCACTTATGTGACAATTGTGTTACTAGGATTTTTTTGTTGTAATTATATATATGTATTTATATGACATATGACGTAGTGAGGACATTTTTAAATTATCAGATTGGTCAATTCATGGAATCAGAACTAACATCCTAAAGTGACAATTAAATACACACACAATTTTACATAAAATAAACAAAAACATACGGGAAAAATTGTGCTTCCTTAATGAACTTGTTTTATACTTGTGTATCAATTAAAGCCAGACTTAAAAGCAGTATAAGGTGACCATTGAGGAACTTGGCACTTTCTGAGACTTGATCATTGTTTTAGGAATATACTCTGAAACAAGTGAAAGAGGCTTCAATTCCAGAAGGATCTAAGCACTGAAAAATAAGCACAGCAGCTGAGAGTTAAAGATTGGCCTTCAGAGCTTCTCTGGAAGACTTTCTTCTATATATTATCAATCTGTTAGACTTTTCCTAAATAGTAAATTGCACTACATATATAAGATAATGAAAAAAAATTAACATTGCACTTTACTTCAGATATGACATAACCTGCTGAGGGAAGTTGTATGATTTCTTAAGCTTCCATTTTAGTTTCTTAGCTTAGGTCTGTCAAGGTTTTACATTCTTTTATTTCTGGACATCTGTTTCAGAACTGCTCCTGTCTCAGCTACTGACCAGGTAAACTCAAACACAGGGCTGTCAAACACAGAACTATTGTTACCAGTCATCCTGCCAGACTTCATTAGTCTTTTTGTACATTTTTCTAGGAAAATGTCTACCTATCTGTTTTGATTTACTGCCGAAAAATCATAGAACTATAGAATTGCATAGGTTGGAAATGACCTTTAAAATCATCAACTCCAACCATTAATAAATAGTCCAGATTAAAAGTTTAATTTTAAGACTATAATTATTTCATAATGTGTTCATAAAATAATTCAACCTTTACTGTTTGTTTATTTGTTTGTTTTCTTTTAAGGACTCCTCTCTCACTTCAGTATAGACATTAGGATGAACTTTTTATATTACATATGAGTCCATACATAAGTCCATAGGTGGACTTCTTATATTAAGAAGCCCTTAGCAAATATCTTTGGACATTGGTTAGTTTTCTGGCAGTAGGGCATATGTCACAGAGACTATCCAAAAGTAATGTCTTTCAGCATCCAAGGTCATGGTTTGATTTATGACCAAGCTGTTCAGTTGTCTTCCTCATCAGGGAAGATCTGCAGAAGGAGTATGGTTAGGTGAATATGAGGAAACAAATCCCTGAAAAATGCTATTGAAAGTTGTTTGATTTTGTTAGTAGGTAGCCAATAAAAGTTATTTCATTTAGAATCCAAAGACGCTTTGGCATACTCCAAGAAATGAAAAAAAAAAAAAAAAAAAAAAAAGTAGAAGAGTTCATCTATAAAAGTCTGTCATTTAATCCAGTGTGTTGGCTTCAAATGTCATTCATGATGTGGAAATCTTTGAGGTTTGATTTCTGTTTAGGCAGCTGGAGTTTGGTTGGGTATTACAGACTTTAGAATCCTGCTCATATTCTATTCCAAGCTGTTTCATACTGGATATCTTTCACTGTCTGCCCAGCTTAAAGAGCAGTTGTTAAAGGGCTTGTCAGTGCATTTCTACAGCTCCTGATACACCCTCCCATTGATATGCTCGGGTTGACCTTTGAAAGCCTTCAATCACAGCAGAAACTGCAACAAGGAAACTACATTAATAAAAATAGGACTTTTATGTTAATTGATTCCAGACAGCACAACAGCTCCCACTGCAAATGAGGAGTGAGGAGTGCACTGTCAAAGAGGAGTTTTAGAGCAGGAAATGACAGCAGCTGAGTTAATCCAGGAAGCACAAGGCAATCAGAATTCTGTGATTTTTTTCTACCTTCCAAGTCTTCCACTGGCGTTGCACAATTGTGCTACTGTACTTTGATTTGTATGCTGCATGGTTCTTCCTCCCATAAAGCTGAGACCTCTGCAATGTCACTGTGTTGTCCAAAGGTCTTGACAAAGTCACAGTGGCAGCTGGGGATTCTCAGGGAATCCTTTCTGATTAGCTCACGTGGAGAACCCCATGCCACTCACATCTTCTGCACGTATTCTCCAGTTTCCCTCCTTGAGGATACTGAGGAGCCATCAACTCAGCTGCAGTAGAGCAAAGGCAAGCATTTGCAGTCTCACACTGTTGTGCTAGGAAATTTTTGTAACAGAGGGAAAGTATTGATGATATTGTAGGAAGAGATTAGAACAGGACTGAGACACTGTAAATCTGTCCCACTATCCGTTGATCATATTTATGGTGCAGAACGGGTCTTGCAACTCTTTCAAGGGCAAGCAAGACTTGCCTAGGGGAAGCCACGTTGTTGACAAAGCAGCCAGAAAGTAATTTCGTTGCAAGGAGACACCTTGTGCAGCCGCCTGTTTTTGCAAGTCTAAGGCCAGACTTTATTGCTCTGAAAAATGTGACTGAGTAGCTGACCAAGTGTTGTGATGATAATAAATCAGCCATGTTTTTAACGTAATCTACATCAGCTGGTTTTGCATCTGATGCTCTGTTTGCATTACAGGAATATTCCAGAAAGTTAATTAAATGGAAGGAGTGTTTCCCAGAGTACTGCAAATATAGTTGGGAAAGTTCAAGTTTAAACTCAGGTGTCCGAATTTTTGCTGGGATTTTAGTTTTAAGATTTTAAGTCATTGCAATAGAGACAGAGAATGGACCATTTTCCCAGAAAAACAATCTATTTTTGTGGTATAAACACCAACAATGTGCTGTGTGCTGTGAGTTTTTGTAACCTTATATACATAAAACTATGCACATATGAAGATATATATTTTTATATAAATCTTTTTTCTAACCTACTAGCATTTTACATGGTAGATATATTCAAGAAAAATACCTGGAAAACTCATAAATTAAGAAAAAACAGATAAACTCATGAAAGACAGTCCTTTCAAATCAAGGTTTTCATTTTTTGTGTTATCATCAACAAGGTTGAAAGCCATCTGGATTTTTCTGCAAGGTACAGTTTATGGTACTTTATTTGTTGATATTTTCTTAGCTTTTGTTTTCCTATACCTTCCTTTTGAGTTTGAATTGATCGCTGCATTCAAGGGAAGCTGACAACATTTTGTTTTCTAGAGAACAGCTCTTTCACCAATGGTTCCAACCAGGCACTTGGAACACACTCCAAATTAGTTTTGCTGATGTCTATTTTACAGGTAGAAGTGGGCAGCTTCTTAACTACTCACATATTTGTTGTTTCAGAACTTCATTTTCAGGTAAAAATTTACCTTCTGCAATTTATAGTAGAATTGAGTGATGCACATTTATAACTAGTCTTCAAGCAACCATTGACACATCTGGCCTCCATACCTTTGCAAGGGAGAAGACATCTCTCAAGTTGAAAAATCCTATACTAGGTCTTTACATCTGTGACTGAACTCAGGGCATGCTCTTCAGTTGACTTCACCAGGAATTATACTTTTAGAAATACCATATATCTTTACAGAAGTAGAAGGATGGACTCCGTGCTTTAGATTGAAACTCAAATACTAAATCATGCCTGAAGATGTAACTGATTAAATTTGTCACTGGAAGCCTCCTCGATCAAGTCTGACATACTATCTTGCCATTCCTCTCCAGTACCTGTTCTTGCACAGTTTAGGCCATGTTTAAGTTTAAGCTAGATTGCAGTTTCAGAGACCAGGTTGAAGATGGAAGGTAGCACTCAAGCTAATTGTCTCCTCGTGATAAAGGCAGGAGAAGCCAGAAACAGCACAACTCACTGTGTGATGCTGTGGGGCTTGGTCGTGTTGGCTTACCCTTGCTGGCCTCATCTGAGGAACATGACTGTGGTACAGTTGTAGTAGCTGCCTCTTGAAATGGTGAAGAGCCTTCAAGATAACGCCTCTCACATTACAAAAACATGGAGTCAGCTTTTAAAGGTATTTAAACGTGCCAAGATTTGGACAGGCAGAAATGAGATTTTAAAAATTTATAGGTACCTCATTTAGGTATTTAGAAGCTTTTGAAAAGTCCACTTATGGTTTCTCTGCCCAAATACACCTTAAAAGTCAGGTTCTTAGGGCAGGACAGACTACTGTTCGGAAGCAAATGGTTTCTTGAATGCTAATTTTTTCCTCCCATTTGTAAGTCATCCAGAAATATGGACCTCTCTAACAATAGCAAAAGAGGTAATAAAATCATTTAAAATAAGTTGGCTAGCAGTTTTGTGGACATTTTTAAGCTATGAATTGTCATTTGTCAGCTGTTTGTAGTAAACATTCGGTTGACTCTTTGATGTAGGATTGATGTTTGGCTTCCTAAATCACAAGTTCTGCATTATTTTCCTGGAATAGATGATGTAACTTTATAAATGACTTCTGTTTCTTTCCATAATAAAATTTCAGCATATAATACATATTGTTTGGTTTTTTAAAAGAACTTCAGTAAGGGGGCTTAAATTAGCTACTTGGGATCAGTTGTACAGACAGCACTTTGGTTGTTCAAACACTAGTAAAAACTCATTAGCAAAGACATAGGCACAAAGTGATTTTAAACTTTTTTCCTTTCTTTTGCTAAATACTTTGCATTTTATGGTTTATGACTGCCTTTATCAGTTCTGTGCAAACATTAACTAATTAATTTCCAGACACTGCTGAGAAAACAGTAAACCTGTTGTTCGTCATCCAGTTTTACGGTAGGAAACACCTGGGCAGAGACACACAGGGGTCCTACACTGAGGGAACTGCAGGAACAGGTTGAACCTGAGGTAACTAGTGCCATACCTGCCCAGGTCAGGCTGCTGGTAGGTCTCTGGTAATGTGCAGTCATGTAGAAATGTTCTGGTAGGAGTCTTTAAATTTTCTTCTCAGTGTGTTTACTTCCCACATTTCTGGAAACTGGTCAGAAGACAGTAATTCCCATCCTTAAAAACTAAAGATGTTTTATTATTTTAAAAATAGTACTTTAACAGATCAGAAAGCATAATCTCTTTTTGCATTGCACGTAGAGAAGATAAATCATTGGATGCCTTAATTTGTAAGTACCCATTATATTCCAGCTTCATTGCCAGTATCTATTTACACATTTCCCACAAAGAAATTAAAATAGAAGAACATATTGTTCCCCAGACTTGTTGATTGACTTACTGATTTATGAGCTTGGTTTCTGAGACTCAACCAGAGCCTTTCCCATTGAACCACACTAAAAGTCATGAAAATAATGGAACAGAAATACCACATGGCGAAGTCATGCATGCTTTCTGTTTCGCCAACATTGGGCTGAGCTTGAAATATTTGAATCTCCAAACCTTGAAATCTCTGTCAAACCACACAGGAAATACTTGTTCTACACCAACCAAGACATAGAAGAAAATGGGTGTTAAAGGAAGTATTTGGTTTTCTTTCAGCACTAACACTTAAAGCATATTAGAGTATTGACAAAATATATGCTGACGTTGAGTGTTTTGAATTTAAATGTCATGGTAAAGTACTCTTCAGGTCCTACTCTTCTTTCAGACCTGTTGGAAAGATACAGGAGATACTCCATGCAATCCATCCTGTTTCCTTTGTCTACCCAATGAACACCATTCCAGGCCATGTCTTTTTTTTTTTTTTTTTTTTTTAATGTACTTCGCAGTGTGTACTTTTACTATATAGGTTTTCCTGCAGGTAGTGCCTGTTTATTTTTAGCACAGCTAATGTTGTGCTTACTTACAGCATAACAGCCCTGCCTTCTGAATAAGGGGAATGACTCACATTCATTAAAATGAATCTTGATACATTTGGCTACTCATACAAAACAGAGGTGCATAATGGGGGGGAATTAGAGGACACAGAATTCATTAATCCATGTGGAGGCAGTGATGCCAAACAGAGACAGGCATAAATTTCCCATATGTGTCTTGGTGACAAAGTGATTGTTTTGGAGAAAAAGAAGAGAAATCCAGAATTTATGTACATTTGGCTCTTGGAGGGGGACGTTCCACAGGTTGAAAAGAAAAATGGATTGTGAAAATCAAGCTGATAGAGAGTTTTAAGAAGAATATTCATGTGACATCGTTGTATTTTCCATTTCATTTTGAATTTTGGTGATCCTTCAGACTGTTTTGATTCAGTAATTTCTTTCTTTTGGAACGATTTTGCCTAGCAAAAAAAAAAAAAAAAAAACAAAAAACCAAAAATTGTTCTGGTGCACAGGCTGAGAACAAAATCCATTATGTGAGTAGCAGCAAGAGGTGACATCAGCTTTATGCTACATGGTGATTTTGATTGTGTGTGGGCTGTGTGCAAGTCAGTTCCTTCTGTTTAAAATAATGGTGTGGCCAATACAAATAGTTGCTGCTGTTGATACTTGGGGAAAGCAGAGGAAGGCACAGGGAGGGTGAGTTCTCTATGCAACTTTTATCTAAGAAAAACACAGCTCTCAACACAGCTTTTCTTTTAGGACCAACCACCCACTGACTTCAAGAGGAGTTTGCAGTGTGCAAGGGAGATGAATGCGGTCCAGCATTTTGAAACTGGGATCCTTTCCATAATGCCAGTCCTTCAAGACTCTGTTGGTGTGGGAGAGGGTCATCTCCACACACTGGTGGTTGTATGACATCTACTGAAACAGAATGTTTGCCTCAGTTAACTTTCATGCCAAACACATGGTATTTTATAAAGACAACTCGCCTGTGTAGCCCTCTCACGTCCTGCAGTAACTATGACAATATGTTCAGTGTTGATATATTTTAATATAGACAAAATAATACATAATCACTAATACTTTGCCTGTAAGTAACACATTTTATGCAGTGTCTGGTAGGCATATTACTGATTTGAATTGACTGGGTTTTCCAAGTCTTTTTTGAGACAAGTAAGTGAAAGCTGACATTTATAAAGTTGGAGGGTTGAAGTGAAGCAACTAAATCTGTAGTGAAGGCTCAGAAAGAGCATTCCCCTACTAAAAAATTCAGAGTCCCTATAGTTTCCGATACCTACAGTATGATGCAAGTCATACAGCAAGTCAGTGACACAGAAGGAAAAAGTATGAGGGGGAAAAGCCCCCGTACTCAGATCCAAGTCATTCACATGCATATCCACGAAGCAATTATCATGGGTTACAATAATTATAACTCAGGAGTTGGATACCTCGCAGATCCTTCTGGTTTCCTTTTGGAATTTGATCCTGCCATCTCAGACTTGCTACAGGGGGTACAAACATTGAGGCCTAAAGCATTCAAGTAGTTTGTGGAAGAAATTTTTCAGCTTGAGATTTTGAGATGTAGTAAAAACTTTGGGAATCTCCTTTTGATTTCTGTGTCCGAATACATCTGCAGATACAGTCTTGATGGGGTGGCTATGCAGAAAAACTGCATCCATGGTGGACAAAACCCACTCCTGCTCTTCTGTACTTCCCTGCACTGCAGAGAAGTATAAAGCTGAGGACAAACAGGCTGAGGTCTGAGCTATGCAGCAGCCCAGTGGCAAGCTCTGAGATGTAGAAGTTACTTCTGCTGGGGATAATGTTGAAACCAACTCTTTCAGCTTTCCTATTGCTGCCCAAAATTCACCTCTAGAGCTTGAATTTTACTCAGCTCCTGATGGCCAAGCCAGGGTGCTTCTATCCTAACAAATACATAGGCAATGACATATAGCTCAGGGCCTTCAAAGTCTCCTTTATCCTGAAGGATAATTGTTTTTATTATTTTAAATTACGTAATAATGCCAAGACTCTGCAGTAATGGATATCCTAAAACACACACTATAATAATGATTCCCCTTTATTATGTCTCTCTAGGATGCTTAAACTAATAATCTCTGGAAAGGTTTCCCTGCACCAGATGCAGCTAGCGAATGGTTTTATTGTTATTCCCCACACTACCAGCATCTAATCCATGAAGCCAGGAAAGACTGTCCAGAGAAGCAGCAAATCAGCATTGATCACTGAGGGACTAATTTCCAACAGAGTGGATAAATCCCTGCTATCTCTCCTAATGTTCTTCCTGGCCCAAGGCACCCTGACAAACCACTGGCCTCCCTCCAACCCACTGCAAAAGGAAGTCAGAATCACAGTGAGATGATTCAAGGGAATGGTCTCATCCATTGCACCCAGACTGCTTAATTTTATTGAGAAGCCCAACACCAGCTCCCACTGCCAAATCTGTCTTGCTGAGATATACATGAGCTGAAGCTGAGTTTGATTATGTGTCAAGGACAATGGCAAATCTGTTTCAGCTGAAAGTGAAATATCAGGAGTTGACTGGGAGTGGAGTTAGATCCATCCACCCCTTCATGATGCACTTACAACAAGAGCAAGTCCCTTCTTTTTGGTGTTAGCCTCTGTGGCAGACATGATGCCTATGGCAAAAATTTATCTTGGTAAAGAGGAGCCATATTGGCCAATTTGCCTCCAAAACGTGAGCAGAGGATGGTTACAACTTGAGAAAACATTTCTTCAGTTCTTTCAGCTCCATCTGCAGGGTCTGGTCTTGTGCTGAATGCAGTGCTCAGGGGTTCCTAGTGTGGAGGAGGCTCTCCATGACACTGCTGACACGGGTGCTGCAGAGCAGCGGGCCTCGCTGGCTCTTCAAAGATGTGCAGCAGACTAACACACAGAGGGACAATGTTGTGGATGGATGTTATCCCAAAGAGTCCAATTCTCTATGTTGGGCTTAGTATCTCTATGTGTGATGTGCAAACTAGGGATTTCCAGAAAAAGACACATTAGAAGCCCTTCATCTTTGTGTATGAAATCAAAACCAAGGTTTTTGTAACAGGACAAAATCCTTTTTTAAAGCATTAAAGCAGGAACTGTCCTGCAGCTGTAACTCACTTCATTTTAATACATTTATGGGACTTCTTTTGAATCTGTATTTGACCCTTTCTTTTTTTTCTTGGGTTTGGTTTGGAGTCTTTAGAAATTTTGAAACTTTAGGCCTTTTCTCTTTTCTTTTCTTTTCTTTATTCTTACTTTCTTTCTTCTTTTCCCTGAGCAGCATGTAAGAATCTGTGTTTAGCTCAAGGATAATTTTGAAAAGAAAATATGGATGAATTTTCTGACCTTTATGAGTATTTTGGAAAGCAGAAAGTGCCCTGAACAATGTGGTTCGCTTAAAAGACTGATATTTTAGTGAAGCTGAAAGAGACTTACACACTTATAACAGCACCTGTAGTCATGATAGCAAGAATTACGTTATCAGGTCATCAGTCCTCAAGCTAGGAGGTGCTTACAGAAGATTTTACCATTCCTAACTCTCTTATCAAAACCACTAGGTAGTAGAATAGAATAAAATAGAATAGAATAGAATAGAATAGAATAGAATAGAATAGAAATTATATGACGTGACGAGATATGATAGGATATATACATAAAAACACGTGAAAGGAGAAATTTGAATAAAACTTCATTCTATATATGGCCACCATTTGAATCTTTCTCACTGAGAAAATGCCGTTTATGTTATGATAGTCTGGAAATTCCTACCCTAATCATGAAAGCATTGGAAAAACCACAGAGGCTAGAAACACAAGGGGGCCAGAACCTTTTTAAATTGTTCTGGCATATGTTAAGAAATATGGTTAATCTTTCAATGTTGAAATTGGAGGCTGTCAAAGAAATCGCAGAACCTGCCTCCTAGAAGTTAACAGCTGCAACCAACCTAAGTGAGGCATGCACAGAGGAGCCTTTGTGAGAGAAACATTTGGCTCAGACACACCACAGGCTCTCAGACCAGTTACTCCTATTATGCCTAAAAGCATGGATGCGATTTCCTCCTCCCACAGGTACACTGACATTGTTAAAAATATTAGTTTAGCCCAGTTGCTAATGCTAATTTTCCCCTGCCTAGCTGCTCTGGACCAGTAGGTTTGTTTCACAGTGAACAGTTGTTGCTCTTTCAGACTCAGAAGTAGTAAGGGATAATTGGGTAAATGTGTTAAACTGGCTTTATTATGCTGAGTCTATTATGACTGGCCTATTATGACTTTATGCTTCTGTTTTCCCTGGGATGCTTTTAGCTCCAGAGGGTTCTACTGATCCCCTGACATGCCAGTGATGGATTTTGCCTGTCCCAGCCAGCAAGGCAGAGGACTGCTTTTATTTTCAGCTAACCTTCTTAAAACAATAGCTCATCCATCGTTTGGGGGGACTGCAGCTCATGTACAAACAAGATGGCATGACAGCAAGAGGCCAAAGGGACAGCCTGCTCTCTATAAGTTCATTGGGGGTGGTAAACACAAGAAAGGGAGAGAAGCTATTTAAGCTACAGAACAATGTTGGCACAAGAACAAATGGGCCTGAATTGGCCATGAATAAATGTAAGCTGGAAATTAGAAGAATATTTCTAACCCTCAGCACAGTGAGGCTTGGGAACAGCCTTCTCATTGGGGGCAAGAAGCCTAACTGAGTTTAAGATGAAACTTGATAAATTTATGAAAAGGATTATATGCTGCGGTTGCCTAAGACAGCAGGGGATTGGACACAATGACGCAGGATGCCTTTCCCAAGCCAATGTTCTTCACAGCAAAAGCAACAATTACTCTTTCATATGTGTGTTTTTCAGGACCTTCTTTTCCAGTCTGGGACTGCACTTCTATTCATAACCATGTTGAAGGAATTTAGGTTCAGAAGTCGACTCAACCTGGCAGCTTTCTCGTGCCAGACCATGGTGCTGGCTTGCGACCATGCCGAAAACCAACCTGGGAAGGAAATCCAGCCTTGATATTTTTTTTGAAATTATATTATTTGCTGCAACTGAAAAATGATAGAGCTTTAATTCTTACAGTGCTTTTACCAGTGCAGAGATTGCTATGCAAGTTTTGCACAAATGACTATTTCTCATCAAGAAAAGCCTAAGACTGAAATAATAGTAAATTCCTAGCCAGGGTGAAGGTGATTTGGCAAAATTGTTTGGGGCAGTTTAAACAGCTTATCACTCTATAGCTGGAGGGTGGAATAAAAATAGTTTTTTATGCTCATAAAATAAAATTATTGCATAGCAATATTAAAGACTTCTGTAGTAACCAACTGAAGTTTAAAAGAAGTATATAACAATAAGATTTCTGAATAACAAAAGTAAGACAAGACAATGTTTTTGCTGTAGGAAACAATGGTGATATCATTCCAATATCTATTATTTTGTTTCAGGAAATGCAGTTATCACATTGTTTTCACGCTAAGTCATTGGCTAGAGATAACAAAGACATTTCCTTAATCCTATCACACTTCCTCCAAATTATAGCTATGTAAAATACAGTCAAAGTCACACTACCTGAATGTCAGGAATTGTGTAACAGTGCATTCCTACACTTGAGCTGTTGGGTGGAGCTTCAGTTCACTAAGAAGGAAGATGATGACTCTTTAGAGGAAGTTCCAATTATACCTTGGTTATTACCTACTTACAAACTACTTACAATTCCAAAAGGGTCACTTCAGCCTCTCTAGGCTAGAGCTAGTTTTCTGCCCTCTTAAGCATTCAGCAGGTGTAGTTGGCTGCAGATGTATTTTTCACAGCAGAATAGCTGTGCCTGTCTCAGAATCCTGCTCTGGACAAGAATAGGGAAATACTTTTGACAGTAGTAGAGGTCTCTCTCTTTCTGATGACTTCCCCTGTGGGTAAGTCAGTGCAGCAAATCTGCGTCACAAATGGTAACATATTAACAACTCTAGATGTTTGAGATCTTTGCATATTACAATTATCCAGCACCCTCTCATTGAGCCGTGTTTGATGTCAATTGCTGAGCTGCTATTTGTGATCTCAGTTTTGGAAAATTTATAAAAGCTTGGAAGGTGGTTGATCTTACTTCTCTGTCTGCCAGTTGTGCCATTCATAAATTAGGGATAATGATATTTACCTCCTTGTGATGTATTTTGAGGTGCAGCAAATGAAAAACAGCAAATGAAATAGATTGTCAATAGTTGTTACTTTATATGATAAGTACAACTGGTTATTTCAGATCTGTATTAACTTGAATCTGTAGTTCTATAAAACTTTATTAAATCAAGAAGATGGGTAATCATTTTACAAATACTATCTTCTACAAGTCTATGCTCACTCTTTAAACAGATGAATTCCAGATGCTTCTCCAAAGGAGCTAAATTGTGCTTTATTACACAGAACCTGGCGTTCAAAATGTCAAGGAAAAATGTCTAACAAGTACTACGGGCCAAGCAAGTAAAGTTATTTGTTGGATAGCTGCAATCCTGTATGGACAAATTCCAAAGGAAGTGTCTCAAAAATTAATGGACTGCACCAGACCTCCTAGCCATTTCTGTCTGGAAGACCACTTATAAGCAGTAGTGATGATAGCCAGAGAGAAAATGTCCAAATGTCACAAGCTGGTTGGAGCATTTGAGAATAATTCACCAAAGAATCATCTTATTAGGAATGCTGGTTTGACACCAGGATTGAATGTAAATTGCTATATATGTAGTATTGCAGTATATAAAGTAGTTGTGTATGACTAATTTCCATGCCAAAGTGCAAAGTATTCTCTCATGGTTTTCGGAAACAATCATTTATAAGCCCTGGGCATTAGTGAAACCTTTCTGATTGGTTGAGTTGTGCTGTGTCTGATTTCCTTGCTGCAAGGTGAGTACTTAGATCTGCCCATTAAAAACAATTTTTCTATAAACTTAGTTACTGTTACTGTATTTATATTTGATTGGGTTTCTGCTTGCAAACTGCTTAGAGTTACGATGTCCATCAATAAACAAGATACTAACAGGCCTCAGAAGTGTCAGAAATTTTAGGATGAGGGTAACATCACTGGTCTCAGTAAGACAGTGCCATCTTACTGGCTGGCACTAATGCCTTCATCAGCTTTTGCACTGTCATAAAAGCACATTGATGGAGTAGGGATGTGGGATTTACCATAGCAGATTGGCTAAGTGATGCATCAAGTTCAGGATGGACACTCTGGTGAAGCCACAATATTAACCTCATTATTTAGAAGAAAGTGAGGTTTGATCCTGCTTTTATTGGAGTCAAAGGTGAAATGCCACAAGACAACTAAAATATAATTCACACTGTCAATTGTGCCATGTCAGAGTGGGATCTGAGCAGTGTCATAAAATCATCCAGCTATTAAAAAAAACCCAACAAACCCTAGAGATAGTATTTAACCCTCTGACCTCCAACAATAACAAATTTCAGAGGCAGGAGGAAGAAGTGGACATATTTTTGCTGGTACACTTGAATTTGAGGTTTAAAAGCAGAATGGGCACCATGGAAAATCAAGAAAAGGGAACTGCAAAGTACTGTTTCTTGTATGTTGGGTCTTGACTTTCTAAAGAAATCTCTTTTGCACACTTAAAGCAAATGAATTCTGATACAGTTTAGGATTGTATCCTGATAGAAGGAAAAGATGAAATCAATGTGATGTACAGAAGGATTTGAACAAGCTCTATCAGCTCTTGGAATTTACATGGCATTAACAATCAGTCATCAGTAAGATGCTTTGGACTTTAAATGCCATTTTATACCACCTATGAATGACAGAAAGTATTAAAGTAGTCTAATAAGGTGAATTTGTTATAATACAAAAGGGTCTTTTATTATTTTTCTTTACTCATCAACATCCTGTATTTATTAATAAGGACATTGCCTGGTGACAGATCTCAGCTGCAGATTTCTTGAGGTGATACTGTTGCTTGTTTTCAAAACAGCAATTGAACAGACAAGAGAACAAATGCTTTCTCTCTACTTTGAACTCTGTTACTCCTGCAAATTTCACAGTAGCATCATTTCTATCTGTGTGTCTGTTAAGCAGAAGCAACATAGTTTTTAATACAGCTTAACAGTTGTCTCTTGACTGATAATTTGAATTCTTAATGTTTCAACTTGCAGTCATCATCACTGAGCTGGCCCTTCACAGTCTTGGGGCACTGATGTGATTTGAAGTATTTAACCTCTTGGATCAACGAAACTGAAGCTTTGAATTTAAAACAGGAAAAAAGAAGCCTTGCTAAGATTAAGCAGGATGGGGGTGCACGCTACTGAAGTATTTGTATGAAGTGCTAGTTTCCTCCCATCAAAGAGGCACACTGGGAATGGTTTTCTCAGCTGGAAGTATTGTTATGTGTACATAGCATACACCCCCAGGGAGAGATGCTAGATATTATTTACTTCTGCTTTTACAGTTAGATTTGCTCAATATAGATTGTGAAGCTGCTTCCAGTCTCAGAGGTACAGAGCAGCTGACCGGAGCAGAGTAGCGTCAGAACAGGATTCCACCCTGGGGTGGCTTATCAATGCCTCTGATTATGTTTCATAGAGCTGAGATAAACAGAGTGTTTCCTTCCCAAAGTGCATCCCAGTTTCAGAGTATTATGTTTAGAAATAATTATTATGACTTTTCTATGCAAGCTAAAATACTATTGTTGAGATAAGCACAGATACCTGTATCTACCAAGTATGGTACCTACAATATGAAACATGATATATTGGCAGTAGATCAAATGTTATGAGGTCTTGCTGTTTTTTTAAAAACATTGTGAATTGAAAAGACATTTCAGCAGCATCTTAACAGAGCCCCACAAATCACTTTAACCTTGGCAGAACGGTGTCAGCTGGCATTAGGCTTTATCACAGTGATAACACAGTGCAGAGGAAGTCACCTCACCCGTCCCCACAGTGCCTGTTATGTAAGATCTGTCTACCCTCCGGAGCAGTTTGGGATCTTTTCTCAGTGAAGAGTGACAGGTCCTAGCCCAGGTGATGCTGGGGGCAACATGGTGGCCACACTAAGAGTCATGGAATCACAGAATGGCTTGAATTGTAAGGGAGCTTTAAAACCATCTAGTTCCTACCTTCCTGTCATGAGTAAGATCACCTTCCCCTAGAAGCAATGCTTGGCTGTACGTTTAAACCCCAAAATGGGTATTACAAGAGTGTGAGAGCAGTGACTCTCCCTTTTCATTGAGGAAAACATTTATAGTAAGTAGAAAAAGTACTGAATAAATCTTGTATCACTAGTGAGATCTCCCCCACATCATGCAAATGTTTGAAGGTCACCCTGAGAAGCCCAGAGAGCTGCAGTATGCAGACATTCCCAAGAGAGATCTTTCCCTTTGATAAAGTTTCCTGCCCACAAGCAGTGTTTTCCCAGGCTCCCTCTCTAGCCCCTGGAAGTGGCTCGTTCAGCTCTTTGAAACTTGATGTTACTAATTATTCCCCAAGTGAAGTGCAGCTTACAGGTACCATCTATCTTATCTGTTTCTGAATGACTCCTCTACAAGACCTGCAAGGTGTGGAGAATAGTTTCAATAACCTACTTCAAAAATGGCAAACCTACTTAAAAACTGTTTGTTAATTGTTAGTATTCAAATCACACAAATCTGCTCAAATTATACTTTTAAGCTTCAAAAAAATTGTGGAACCCCTCATTCACCGGTGTGCCAGGCCTCCTAGATGTGATTCCCATTGTTTTTCCATACTTCCACCAGTTTTTCCCCAGAATGCTTTCATCTAGGGAAGTCTGTGAAGAGTCTGTCCCACAGCAGCTTCCAGCAAAGGCCCCAGAAGGCCTATGGTCACTGGACAAGTCATTTGCTGTAGCTTCTCTCAGCTGAAATTCTAAGCTACCTAGTGTGCATTTTTATATGTTCTAGTCCTGCAAACTCTGCTGTGTTTTGCTTAACCATTGCATCATAGAATCATAGAATTGTAGAATCAAAGAATCATAGAATGGTTTGAGTTTTAAGAGACCTTAAAGATCATCTAGTTTCAAGCCCCCTGCCATGGGCAGGGACACTTTCCACCAGACCAGGTTACTCAAAACCCCATCCAACCTGCCCTTGAACACATCCACAGCTTCTCTGGGCAACTTGTTTGCAAAATGATCTATTGGCTACAAGGTTTTTTATACTGCATTATTCATATATGTTAACTAGCCAAATTAAAACTTGTCTTATTCTGGTATGGAATAGAACAAAAAGTTTCAGTGAGTTATTTGACATCATTCATTAAAATAGCAGAAAAAAAAATATGTCAGACTGTGTTCTTTGGTTCTACCCTTCTTCTTCTAAACCTCATCATCACCAGTCTTAGGTGGATTTCAGTCTGGATATGGCCCTCACTCTTTGTCTCGTCCTAACTTTACAGTCCAGAAATAGCTATTAACAAACAAACAAGTGGGGTAATACCCTTTAGTATGCTTTTTCAGAAAAATTCCATTAAACACCATCTCTATCACAGGACTTTCACAAACAATAAGAAGCCTTCAAAGAGTCACATTTTTGACAAGGCATTGCTAAGTCACATCAGAAAGGACACTGAATGCTATTTCAACATCATTTGCACTGAGCTATGTTTACAAAACTTTAACTGAAATACTGGAATATTTTCTGAATTTGCAGTACTCAAATACAAGGATGTCCTAAAGCCAAATTCATGACCTCTTTGCAGATGTTGCTAGCATCCAAAGAAAAGACATCACACACAAAAATGGTAGGTTGAAAGTCTGCTTTCTCTTAAACTAACTACTATTGGACAGGCAACTGACTATCCGTAAGGATACTATTAGTCAGAACAGATGTTGTCAGGATTTAGGATGTTGGACTCACAATCTCAACAATTCTGGTCATGTCTTGTTGCTGGTGAAGGAAATCTACCTCTGTGATTAGTTACACTGACATAATGTGGTGTCTAATTGCTAGTCCCTGTCCTCCTTTGCATCTCTGAGGGTTTGTTGTGATTCTTAATGTTTCATAAATTATTTTCCCTGTAAGATTGTCAAGGAGAACAAAGGACAGAAGGAAAAGTCCCAGGTAGTATGACATAATTGCTTTCTCCTCAGACTGAGTTCTAACAGAATTGCACACTTTTATTTAAAATTTGTTATAAGGGTCCCCACAGTCAACAGAGGGAAAGAGAAAATTATTATTTGTGGACTTGGATATTTTAAAATAAAGGAAGGTTATAAAATAGCTGACAGGATGGTAAAAGCCTATTGGTCTTTTTGATGGATCACCAAGAACTTGCTGAAACACCAATTGACAGACATATAAAATCTAAAATCATCAAATAAGTGAAGAGCAAGTTGAGAATCTATAACACTGAAATCAGCAGAAAAGACCCATTGACTTAAGTGGAAGGAAAATCTGTCCATTAAACAGCAGCTTGCTGCAATCATAATATAAAACCTAATCATAAAATTACAAGGCCCCTTACATTTTATTGCTCCTATGTTTCTGTCTCCTTCACTGACCCACCAATATGACAATGGAATAATTTCTCTTCCTAGAGCAGTCCTTGTCCATTTCAAACTATACCCAATCAAATAATTGTGAATTAAAGCATTTTTATTCTTCATTATTTCTCCCACCCCTCGCCCCACTGCAATTTATCTTTGTGTCATTCCTGTGCTCTCTGACAGAGGTATAACCCTCACCAACATGGGAGTAGTCTGCAATTGCTGCAAATGTAATGTGCTTACTGAAGGGACAGAAGTGGTAACAGACAGGAGAAGGACTATCTGCCTGCACCCTGCTGCAGAATAAATTAGTAAGTGACTTTTGATATTAGTGACAGAGATAAGTCAACTGATATGCTTTATTTTGCCTAAATGACTTCCTAGTTTCTTTTTATGAGTATCTCTTAAGGGCATCTGCAAGGTTTCTTAAGCTGATGTGGTTAGCTGACATTTGACTTCATTTTTTTAGGTTGCAGTAGAGCAGAGACAGGTTTCTCAGGAGGGAGATGAGTCACTATTGTACAAACAGAGTGTATTATAATGCTTTAGAAAGGAACCTGTGGAGAGTGTCCTTGGGTATCTGGGCTCCGGAAAAGGTGAGAATGACAGCCCAGGATGCCGAAGATGCAATAAGAATGGCCTGAGGGTACTCAGATAAACATCTCCAGAGGCTGGTGTGGTGGTGAATGGTAGTTCCCCTGGGACTGGGGAGCAATTTCACCGTCCACACTGGGACCAGGCAACTTTGCTGTGGCAACAGCCACAGAGAGCTTTCTGTAGGGGTTGCTCAAGTTGCAGCTGGTGCTTCTGGCTACCGAACTTGCACCTTTAGGATGGACTGAACATAGGTCTAAATCAGAACTTTGCAGACTGCTTTCAGACTCCTTCTCATGAATTTAAATATGCAGTAGTCCAGACCTATGCCCAAAGTTTCTCATAGGCTTGGTCAGGAACAAACATACCTTTACTTCAGAAGGGTGTGAAACATGTGAAGGGGAGATAACACTCGTGCTGCAATTTGAGAAAAGGGACAATTATTAAAATACACTGAAATGTTCTTGACTTGAAAGGGAAGTGGGGCAGAAACAAGGGAAACTTGTGCAACCTGACTGCTGCTTAGTGAAGACATCTGCAGCTCACAGGAGCAAACAGGCCTGTAATGAAGTGTGTGAATTTCAGTCCTAAACCTGAAGGAGGCAAGGCATCTTTTTCTATGGATTCCTTCTCTGAAGAAGGAAGGGGCCACACAAGAGGAACATTGATGACATCACAAAAACACTGGAAATACAAATTTTCATTTTTCTTACAGTCTCAAGATGAAGTCTTTTTGTGTTATAAATTTATGCTGGTATATTAATTGAAAGTTTGTAAAAGGGGGGAAAAGTGCTGTGAAGTGATTTTAAAATGTATTCCTGTGTTATTGTTCTTGTTCCTATTTCTAAAATTTATAGCAAGTCCACAAAGCTATTCAGAGAGTAGCTGCCTCTTGCCTAATATCACAAACAGTATTACAATTTTAAATTTATGATTGCTTATCTTTTCAAATTTCATAATCCTTTCATCAGCAGAAACACACTGTTTATACCCCAGAGATAAGGATAACCTTCCCACCCCAAATGGCATTATTATCAATTTATGACAGCAACAGAAGGTTTTGTGTATGTAACTTCCACTACTGTTGCTATTTTTCGTTCTGAGAACATGCCATTGTCTTGTGTCAGGAATAATTTTCTTTTATCCATTAAGGTCTTCAGCAAAACAATGATCTGAAGTACCAAGCAAATTATGTTAGTCGCCTACTCCATCCCCCCTTTCAGATGGCAATGGAAGAGAAGTAGATACGTATGAACATCTATATTTCTGTAATTTCTGAATATGCTAATGACATCTAAAGGTAATCCCAATAACAGAAGTTGATTTTTTCTCTTTCATACTCGAGAGGGGTGTATATAATCTTTTACTAACCTGAAACAGTCAACACTTTACAAAATGTTGAAAGCTGCTGCGGCAAGACAAAATTAAATTAAAATAAATATGCAAAGTCTGTGTAAGAGTGTTACAAATTGCAAAGAGCAGGGATATGTCAGTTATTTGCTTACTAACTCTGTTTTTATATTGAGGTGGAAAGACAGACAGACACAGACATACACATGTGTTTTTGCATTTATTTTATTGTGGTTGTAGTGTTGCAAAAGCTACGGAAGGAGGATAGATTGATGTTAAGGTAATTATACCATTACATTTACATACAGGGCACGAATCTAATTTTACTTGGAGTAACTACATGCTGAGAGTTGTGATACTTCAGCTATTCTGGTCTTGTTAAATCTGTTGGGTAGAGAAGTCATCTTGTGAACCATACTTTGCACTTTACTCAGGTAGACAGCTGTGCAAGAAGATTTTATTTGCTACTGCTATGTCTTGTGTTGTAATTCTCCTCACACGACAGAGTACAAAATTTTTGATGAAAATGAATGAAGTGGTATTTTATAACCATATTTAATATCCTCCTCCAACATGAACAAAAGACTGTTCAAGAAAGAGCAAAAAAGAATAAGGTCACTTACATTACCTAGAAAAATTGAAACTAAATATATATTAATGAAAAGATAAGCTTATAAATTTAGTAGTTCCCTAGCAGAAAGAGGTATTCTATCCTCACTCCCCTTAAAAAAGTGTTTCTATTATTCTGCAAAGATGTCTGGAAGACATGGCCCTTTGTATATGTCCTGTTTATAAAGTCACTTTAGGGAAGTCATGGGAGACTTTATTTAAGACAGTCCTCTCAATAGTAAGAACTCTTTGCAATTATTCTTCAGGTCACAATTTAACTTGTTGGATTTTTGGGATAAGCCAGAGGCAGGGCTTGGCAAATTCATGCCCTCAGTAGTAAAATTCCACCCTTCATATAAGTCAATTGTCAATGTGGATTTTGCATTGATTACCAAAAACGGACCACCTGCAACTGCTTTTGTCACCGTTTTGCTCATTTCAGATGTTCCCATCTTCCTTCACTTACTCCTGTCATTTCTCCTTGTCTTCTACTCATAGAGTCAGTGAGATAATCATTCACACACATGATCTTTTATCCTTGCAGTCATATTAGATCAGTATGCTCTTTTACTCATGCTCAGCCATATTGAATCAGTCACTCAGTCATCTCACATCACGTTCAGGAGGGCAGCCAGGCATATTTACCTCCAGACCTATTCGTAGTCATATTTCCTGACCTGTTCACTTGCACTCAGTCATTAGTGGATTAGCTCAAGAGAGCTTTTATTCATAGAATTATTTCACCAAACTATCTTGTTCAGTTATATTTCTCAGGAATTCATTAAGTACAGGTTGCTTTATTTTCATCTCTTTGAAGGAAACGAAGAAGGAAATCTAATTCTATGGATGCCTTCTGTGCTTTTAACTTGAGCATGTTAATGAGACCATGGGATTTATCTTTAGGTGGCTATATCTAGATCTGCACTAGCTTCCTAGCCAACACATCTGGGACCAGACTGACTGCAGCTCTGAGGATAGGATATGGTACAATTATATATATATATATATATATATATATATATATATGCATATACACATGCATTTGTATGTATGTAATTAATAGTGTCCCAGGAAGAACTCCTGATTTTTTTTCTTTATTTTTTATACCTAGAAAAGACATCCAAGCTTTGTCCAAGAAGGTAATACACCTGTTTGATCAGATGATATAACTGAAAAGCAACTGACGCTTTCTGAGCCACTGAATCCCATTTGTCATTCCATCAAGCTGCCACTGCTTTCTCTCCTTTCCTCTGTAAATTTGTCAGTAATCATACATGGGCTTATACCAGCAGACTATGATTATTCATCTAGCAAACAACAACACAGAGAGAATAGTGTATGCATAGTTTTGTGAAGTATGCAGAGATTCAGAGCAGATGACTGTTACCTATTTCTGTTCCTTGTGCAAACAAGGTCTGTGTTTTATGAGTGATCCCATGGAGAATATTTCAAAACAGGAATTAATACATTAGTTCACTGCTTTGCTACAGCAGTAGCACTACACTAGAAGCCCAGCAGCAATTCTCTTTGCAAAGCTCTGCCACAACATATCCTCAACACTGCTAATGAGACCACATTTCTTTTTTACACAGAAGCTCTATCTGATATTGCAAATCAACTGAAAATTTAGAACTTTCATTATGGATAACATAGATAGCAACATATTCATAGTAGCAGCTGCTGATAGAAGGCAACTGGTGGAGTAAGAGAGCTACTGCCATTTTTCTCTGCCTTGTACTTTGCTCATATATCTTGTCCAGGTAAATGCTGTGATCACATCCATTTGCCATCTCTTGGCAACCTTCATTTCTCTTCTACGTTCACGATGGTATTCTGTGACTTAATTTTGTCCACTGCATGTCCTGTTTTTGAGCTAGCTGTCCTACTTAGTGGCAACTACATCCCCATGTATCACTGATGAATGATTTCCTAGATGAATGTTTGTTATAAATCTATTCATTGATCTTCCTGACTTGCCCTGAAATATTTAGCACCTTATATATTTCTCTGTGCTAAAAAAAAATAAAAAATTAAAAAAATCCTTAGAGACTTTTTTTTCTGCTCTATACATCACTGTTGGCAGGATGCATTTTTTAAACACTTGAAGAGACAGATGAGCTGATTCTTCAGAAAGTTACAAAAGTTATGAGACACTGCAACCCAGCTTTGTTCTCCAATCCCCCTTTTCTCACCACCCAAGATATAAACACCTGTACCATATTTATCCCTGGTTTTGCTGGAATTTCTTAGTCTTCAGAAAACAGCATTTCCAGTGGGATACATCTACATTCTCCATGTTTGTTTCGTGCTCAGACTTCAGTTTCCTTGAAGCAGTTTCCTTAACACAAACACAAACCTCCCATATTTATATCCTTGGATATAAACGTAGTGGGAGCTGTAAATGTCAAGTGCTCAACCACTGTCATGCTTGTGGACCACTTATGGAAAGCTTCTTTCAGGCTGCCTGTAACCAGTGCTGGTGGCATTATTAGCTCTCACAAGCTCATGTTTCCCCTTGCAGTAGCATGGATGTTCCTGCCTTCCTCTGCTGTATAATTGGGATAATTCATGCTCATAGAGCACCAGGAACATTCTAACCCCTAACCAAGCTACTCCAAATGTGAATGTTATGAGCGCAAGGTCAGGGAATCACATCCAGCATGCAGGCAGAGAAGTTGCAGTTAAACAGCATATTATTGGCCGGAGTGGGTAAAACTGACCCTGGCCTCTCCATTAGGTATAGGAGGCAAGTGCCAAGAGCTCTTGTTATATTGTGCCACCTCTTGCAGTGGCAATATAAGATGTGGGAACCGTTTGTGGAGATAATTTCCTGAGCTGAAAGGGGAGGGCTGAATGAAGGGCCTTGCATACAGCCTTTCTCCTCACCAGTACACACACTATGATAGTTGTCATAGTGGTGGTAAATCTAAAAATGGGATATTGGCAGTGCCTCAGCATCAAGGTCAGTTCTCAGCTATGCCTGTAATTTCCATTCTACAAATTCATTCCTGCTGCAAAGAGATTATAGGCTTGTGACAGACAGCTGTCTTCAAGGGTATCACTGAATCCTTTATCAGTTAATTTAAAAGGTTTTGTTCAAGTCGGGACCATGATTTATATAGTTGAATTTAGCATTTTTTCAGCCTTTTGCAATGAAGCTTTGTTTTTCAAGTTCTTCACTAGAGAAATGTTAAAAAGAAAACGGATTTCTGTAGTGTGACCTACACACATGACATAAAATCGGGAAGACTCACAGTTTGGAGGAGTGACTTACACTTTATTCAGTAGGTAAATAATGCTTTTCTTAAGTAACACTGACTACTCTTCTGCACTTGGAGTTGCAGAAACTCAAGACTGTCACTGTCTATCTTCTCTTTCTTCTTCTATTTATTCTGCAGAAGCCAAGCTCCCTCCATAACCTAATTAAGGAAATTGTAGTCTCTGCATTTTACAGTAGTGTGGGTTCAGTGTAAAGAAAAAAATCTTTCTTATGCAACACTGCAATATAGATTGTTATGCCCTGGAAAGCAATAACAGTGATAGGAGTTGTGATTAATATACCTCATAATCAACATAATAGAGACATATTCAGATCAGTAAGACAACCCGGATGATGATTATGAATGATTAACAGAAAGTTTTCATCCAAAATCATGGATTGAATATCAAGGACAGAATCTGAACTACCTTATTCTTAAACTATTGTTGTTTCAGGCAAAGAACAAAATTTCGCCTCCTGTGCATTATTGTTTTCTTCATTCTCCTGGGTTGTATGCTGCTCAGGGCTGGGACCTGTTACTGCTTGTTGCTCTGTAAAATTCCAAGCACGCTTCTGGGTCTTGTAATAAATAATAAAAAACAGTCCTAAAAACAGAGAAATGGAATTGCTTTCAAACAAGGATTTTTATGCTTTGTGTAACACCAACTTCCATGTGTTTCTCGAAGTATTCCTTATGAATGTAGTTGCTTTTGATAATTACATTGCAGAAAAAGGAAACATTCATCTGTCTACTGTGCAAATGTAAGCTAACATAATAAATGCAGTCTTTCTCCTGTGCACATATCTTTTTACAGCATCATTTAGTTTACATGTAATTGCTGTTCTTCTATCCTGAGTTAAATTAACATTGAATAATTGCAGTGCGAGGTCAAAAATCAATTAAATTGAAATTACAGTTATTTGTTTAAAAAGCTCAAGTAATATTTTGTATCACGAGTCTCTTAGGTGACAGGTCAAATAGGTTAATCAGCAACCAGTTTTCTCTGCAATCCTGACTCAAATTTGCCTTTAGCACGAATGATAGAAGAAGAGTCCTGCATATCTACTTTTGGTCAGTAGAAAAACAGGTCAGTTTTGCAAAAGTTATTGGCATCTGCCACTGCTTTGCTACTAATGTGTCTTACTGGACCTGAATAAAATGGATTTTCAATAGTGGAGAACGATATTGTGTGTGCCTGAATGAACATATCTGGCTTTCTTGCTCATTCAGAAGTTTGAAATGTCTCAGGCCAAACACTGTGTTATACCATCTTTTGGGGTCAAGATTTTTCACCTAAACCCCAGATTTTCCAAGTAGCCCTTGCCTGTCAGCAAAACAGTCTCTTGATTTCTCAAACTCTCCTCTTTCTTCCTCCCTGAACTGTTGGGATTTTTTTTTGTAATTCGTCCTCATTTCCTGCAACCATCAGAATTGTAAAGCAGTTATTGTAAGGGCCTTACAAATCACTGCTTCTGATTTTGAGGCCCTTTTACTTTCCCATCCTGCCTCTTTCTCCATAGAGTCAAGGTGAAGCGAGAAAACTCAGACACCTATAGGGAATCCATTCGATATGGACACCAGGAGCAACCTCAGTGCCAGCAGCTGAAATAGGAAATTCAAAGAAAGATGTTGTCTAGATCATAAATGACCATTTCCCACATGTCTCTTGGGAAGATGTGGTGGTGGTATGTCTGGAAGTTTGTTTGATTATGCTAAATTGCTTACTGGCTATTATTCACTGACTTGGTATATGTTATTGTTGTTGTTGAATGCAATTGGAAACTGAAGACCTAACTACTGATGACACTAAAACTATTGATAATTATCTATTTTCTCTAAATAAATAAAGCATAGTATTCTTTGCTGTACTCTATGAAAATGATGGTGACTTCAGCTAGGTGCACAGTGAAATGGTTTAAGCTTGATTCAAAACATAGATAAATGTTTAAGATACCCAAATGGATGGGTTAGGTTTCAGGGGGATCTCCTGGATTAACAAGTCCATCCTACTGTCTTGGGCAACCACACTCTCTAAAATACCTGCTCCATCTCAAAAATAGAATGGCATCTTGTCATGGAATCAGAGAATCATAGAATCAGATGGGTTGGAAAGGACCTATGAGATCATCAAGTCCAACCCTTGGTCCACTACCACCACAGTTACTAGACCATGGCACTCAGTGCCACATCCAGTCTCTTCTTAAAAACCTCCAGGAACGGAGAATCCACAACCTCCCCGGGCAGCCCATTCCAGTGCCTGATTACCCTCTCTGTAAAGAATTTCTTCCTAATATCAACCTAAACCTCCCCTGGCAGAGCTTAAGACCGTGTCCTCTTGTCTTACTGAGAGTTGCCTGGGAAAAGAGACTGACCCCCAACTGGCTACAACCTCCTCTCAGGGAGTTGTAGAGAGTGATGAGGTCTCCCCTGAGCCTTCTCTTCTCCAGACTAAACAACCCCAGCTCCCTCAGCCTCTCCTCATAGGACTTGTGCTCGAGTCCCTTCACCAGCCTGGTTGCTCTTCTCTGGACCTGCTCCAGCACCTCAATATCCTTCCTGAACTGAGGGGCCCAGAACCTACCTGTAGATATTGGGGTGATGTTCTAGAACCTGGCACAGGACTGCTGCTCTAGTGGTTGGAAAACATATGCTGGTTCTGATTATATTTCTTTTGGGTTCATTGCCTTAAATTGTGTTTCTCCAACTTATACATTTCCAGAGAAAGTAGTTTCTACTATGTGTTACTGATCCTAACTGTCTGGTCTAGTTGGCCAACAGAGTTTTGTTATCGCTATGAATCTGGAGAGATGGTTTAAAGAAAAGAAGAAAAAAAGGGAAAGAACTAAATTCTGTGTTAAAATTCAGAAGATAATGGAGTGATGCTTAGCTCCTGCCTTGCCTGTAGCCACAACTGCAGGTTTTTTTCTACACTTGTCCTCTTAATCATTTAGTTTGTTTATTTAGTGGCCAAGAACATAAGCTTAAAATATGAAACTTGCATCAGTTATCAGGGTTTTCAGTCACTGTTTCCTATAAAAGGGAGGGAATATGTATGTGTAATGCAAATGGGTAACTATTTGTAAGATTCACACACTGAGACGATAAAATAAAATAAATATTGATAGCTAGGCTATTCTGGGGTTACTTGTTTTCAGTCTTTTGTTTTTGCTTCCCCTTTCTTTGTTAAACATGAATCCTTCTATCTTACTCTTCTTTCTTCTTCATACTTTTAAATTCCCTTTGCTTTGCTGCCTTTACTTTTCTACAAGACAATGCCTGAGTTTCTCTTTCTTTGTTACTGTCTCTTAAAAAAATGTTGTCATTTGCTTTCTTTTCTTAGCTGGATGGCAGGAGTAAAACCACACGGAATGGGGAAAAGGAAGAGCAACAACACCCTGTACGCTCAATTTTAAATTGGCCCAAGAATGTAAAAACCACAGAGTACCAAATTCCTATATTTTTCTATCATTCAGCCACTTACATGTTTTATTTGCAATAGTATTAAAATAGTGGTTTTTTCTCCTTGTTCTTAAATACCCAAACAAATAACTATGTCAACTAATTTTTCCAAGGGTTTTCAATGAGTTACTATTTAACTCATAAGTATCAAATAAAATTAACAAACTTCTCCAATAATATAATTACTTATGGTCTCTTATATTGTCATGCATTAAATTAACCTAGAATACATAATTGCTGTCATTAATACCTCCTGTCTCCTTAATGAAGCAAAAGTTAGAGGCACAAGCTTACCCATTTTGTCTCTAGAGAAGTGTCTAGACTTGGTAGATGGATTGTGACCCAACTCCAGGGATTCCCCTTCAAACCCATCAGGTCTTACTATTTTTTGCTATGCTAAAAATGCAAAGATCTTAATCCCTTTAGAGACGTTGTTAAAGATGGTGCAACTTATAGCCACGTAGGGTGTCAGAGGGCGTCAAACAGGAAGATTTTCTGCCTGCAATAATACCAATAAGTAAAGCAGGGCAAAATTAAATGTGTGCTGCCTCTCTTTAGAGGTATTTTATGTGCCCGGGACCATAGAGAAAAGAACAATGAGACCTTTTTACATGAATACTCAATAAAATAATAGACTTACAGAGGTAAGTTATTTTGAGGATACTAACAGGTGAAATGAAATGAGAATGAACCCACTTAAAGGAACACCTGAAAAATAAGTTCTGCATTGCATACTGATATAAATTTCACATACCAGCAGGGAACTTCAATGAATATTAGTCTTGTGCATCATGCTTATGTGTGTAAAATGGGTTTCTACTGTACTTTGGCTTTAAAAACATTATTCACTGTTTCCTAGTACAAAGCCCCAGCAGGCATGCACTTGGCTAGCTAGTGAAGAACTCTGCCCCAGTTTTCCATAATGCATTCATGAAGGGATTTGTAACAACCAGTGGTTACTGCAGCAGAAAGACTAAAATGTTGTACTGTGGCACTTTTGAAACAAACACAAAAGTTCAATTGCTACAGCTCTTGCAGGCTAATGATGTGCTACAAACAGTGGCATATTGCTAGCAATGTCTAATCCATACTCAAAGCAGCCATTCATTAGGATTTGTAATTTCCTTTCTGTATGCTTTGCTCTTCAGGTTAAAACTATGGATTCCAGAAGCCTCTGCTGGTGACTCAGCCTCACTGTGGTAAGTACCTGAGCCCCATAGGGCTCAGTTCACTCAGAGCTTTGTGGAGAGTCCCCAGCACACCTACTTTGCAGCTCACTACATCTCTCAGCTCTCTTTCGTGCAGATCAGCTGTCGTTTGAGCATCTGTGATGAGGACAGGAAGGCCAAAGGGCTCATCGGCATATCAACAAAATGTGAAGCCTGGGACTGCAGCAGACAAGCCTGGAGACTGAGCAGCAAACTCACGAGCAACACGAGGCTAGAGCACAGTAACTGCTAAGCAAGAATAATTAGGTCATTAAAGACAAGCTGGGCTTAGTAGAAAGTGAAGAACAGCACCTCCTCGGCCAAGAAAACTTGGCTTATCAAAATTGGTGTCCTCCCCAACCCTTCTTTCTTTCTACCTCACTTTTACACTACTGAGAGCTTTCTTCTCTCTCTCTTTTGACCAATCTGTTCCTAGCAGTTCACAAACCTCTAGTTCTCAGTTTCATACTCCCCTTTTTCATCCTTGAATTTTTTCTATCTTTCCAAAACCCTCAGTATTAAATAAAGATGTGGCTTCCAGCTGTATGAGGAAGAGTGTGGAAAAAAGTTGGAAAAAAACTTTATCATACTGAAGATTTCTTTTGAAATTGATATGGGAAGGTATATACAGAAATAGGTGCCATTTATAGGCATCTCTCTCTTCATGCAACTTAGACCTCTCTTTGAACCTGACATCATCAAAAATAGAGTGTAGAAATCTGCTAAGACGCTAAAGTATTCATTAACAGGAGAACACGTCTTATGAGTGACAGCATTGACAAGCTATGTACTGCAACTCACATAGCTGGTAGAATGCAAAATGAGATGGATGGCTGCTCTTCTGAAACTTCTGCCCATGTACTCCAGCAAAAGAACAAGGATTAGGGTCCACCTCAGAATGAGTCTGGCCACTACTCAGAAGCTCAGTCTGGGCACTGCAATGGTAATCAACATCCTCATAAGAAAGGGCATGATCAATACGGCTACACCAAGAGGATCTCATTCTCAGTACCAGAAGAAAGGCACTACTCTGGTTGAAATGAGCTTTACACCTAAGAGGAGAACTAACAATAACCACTGTCCAGTGCAACTACGGTGGGATACATACATTATGTTACAACGAAGGACTTTGTATTGATAAAACTGTAAATCAGTTTTACAGATTTCACTCTGAAACATGCAAATTCAGTAATTTTTACATTTGCAAGATTGGACTTGATCCATAATGACTGTATTTGTACTGGATTTCAACCCTTGCAAATACTGGATAACAGCTTTCCTCTGTGTTGTTTTTTGGAACCAACCAGATGAAGAATTAAAAAATCTGAAATTGGTAAAAGAACTAAAAACTTCCAGGTGTGTGTGTGCATTAACACTGGCATTGGTGCAGCCAGTCTTTCTAGAACTTGAATTATGTGTGTACCACTGGAGAAAGTGGGAAAGAGCCTGTAAGGAAAGCCTTTTGTCTTGAATCTCAAAGAGGAGAATTTTTCCCTCAGAAATGAAACAAAGCATGTGTTGCAGGTCATGTGTGGCAGCTACAGCAGAAATCAAGCTTCTTAACGTAGAAGTCTTAGGAACTTATGCTTTCCTCATAAGCCCATTTCTAATTAATGGGGGTTTTTACCCTGCAATTTATACACAAAAGGTTGTTTTAAATGTATTATTTGTTATTTGATTCTACAACCCCTCTGTTGCTTCTGCACAGCCTTTGTATTGAACTTATTGTCATGGTGTGATGAGAATGGGATGATCAGGTATTGGGATACTCTAATTTCACTCACATAATTGATGGAACAGAAATAGAAATATCAGGGACAAAAGTGGAGGTTTGGAGGAAGTGGTGGAGAAGTTCAATCCAGGAGTTTTAGCTGGGCCTCTTAATACTACAGTTATGTCAATAAATCCTACTAATAGCAAAAATGAACTGGTTGGGAAAGCACTGTTATCCTTTTTCACTGCAGGCCAAGGAAGTTATTAGTTTGATTTGCAGTCAAATCTCAACTAGAGCTGGATGGTTGCCTGGATCCAAAAGTATTCAGGATCACATACAACAAGGGACACGGGGCCCAGGAAACATAGAGACCCAACTGTGTGTACACCCTGTGGGGTCTTCAGGTTGTAGCAGCAAAGGTATTTAAAAGTCACCCTGCACAAATATCCAGGCTGCACAGGTGCCTTTCTGACCTGAGTCACTGAATCTTCTGTGCTATTTTCCCTTGTGATAATAAATTAACTTTGAAGTGATAACAGTGCAGGGTGAAGTCCATCTCCAAGGTTTAAAAAAGACTGGTAAACAAAAGAAAAGGCTTCTGGAAAAAGACAGGTTGCAAGAGTGTGATTGTATTTTTCCAAGTTATTTGCTGCTTAATTATGCATTTCTGTTCCTCCTTCAAATGGGCTGACTGAAACTCAAAACTTCTCCTCTCAAATGGTGGAATGAACCCACACATACTGGAGCTCAACAAAACCAGCAAAAAGCTACAACTGGATTTTCTTTCTCTAGAATTACTCCTTAGCTTTTGTAACTCCTACACAAATAACTGTGATATTGTAAATATGATAAAACCCTCTATGTGAGCTGAATAAATTGATTAGGAGAAAAATAGTCATGTGGGCTGGTCTAGATCAGTTTATTAAGAATTCAATAACTAATTGCTTGCACAGTGGGATGGAAGGAAGAAATAAATACAGAGAGAAATGTATGTTTGTTTGTGGAACAGTTGATGGGCTGCTGGCCAGGGCAGGCTGAAAAAGACTGCAGGAGTTTTGGATACAGTGAGAACCTATAACTGCTGGTTGGCATGGAGCAAAATTCAAAGGAAGACATCCACACACTGCGGTGCCTGGAACAATATAGCTGTGGTTCAAGGGTTTCTCTTTTATGGCCTGATTACAAATGCAATATAATTAACTTTGCCTTATACTTCCACAGTTCCTTTAACTCAATGATTTCAAAGAATTTTACAGAGCATAATTAAGTGAGGAAACATATTTGACTGGACAGCAAAACTTGGAGATGGACCTCACAGCTTTTCAGCCTTTCCTGTCTTCTTTGTTAGGTACATCTCTGTTTGCTGGATTGTGAATAGTAGAGCTGGGGGGCAAAGCTAATTGGTAGTAAAAAACTGGTTTGTGTGAGGTTAAAAGGGCAAGAGCATGTGCATCTCAGTGGTAGTCTGAAAGAGAGAAGGTGTCACGCAAGAATAAAGAATCAAGTGAGCACAAAAGGAAAGCTGGAGGTAGAAAATGAGCAGAATGGGTTCGTATTAGCAAGGAACTAAGGGGAAATGTGACAGTTTTGCTGGGAGAGTATGGCACATCAGGGTGGTTTTTAAAATATTCTTTGTCCACAGCAGCTCAGAAGTCTTATCTCCCTTAATAGTAAACTTTTTTCCTTGGTCTTTCTTCTGTCTAAATGAGGTTTGGACATAACTCTAGTCTTCCCCAGCTAATACTAAGAAAATATCTATAGCTTCAGGAAGAAAAAGGAAACTCTTTAAGTCCTCTTCCTACTATTCATTTTCTGTAACTTTTTCAGCAACAAGCAAAGGGCCATACTCAGTGCACAGACAGAAAACGATAGATTAATTAGCTCCCAGCAGATCTGCAGTTCCCTGGCCATGCAAGGCCTTCTGTTAAAAAGAAGTGCCCAGTCATTCTCTTTGCCCGAGTGAGTAGAAAAGGGAACAGCTCAACACCTTCCAGATTTTAGACAAAAAGGAATAAAGGAGAAGTGAGCTGGACTCTTTGCAAATGAGGAAGGAATTTAAAGTAGCACAGTAGTAGTTGAGAAACTGAAGTATATTCAAAAAATAAGTGGTCAGTTTTCACCAGATAAAGTTGAATCCTAGGCCTGTGGACAATTTAGGTTTTATGCAGAGTAGCAATTGCTACTGCTGCAGAACAGCTGAAGGAACTGTCAAAAACTCTGAATAGTTTCTAATTGGTTGCTCTGATGAGTCAGCCCACATGTCAGTGAGTTCTTCAAGTCACTGAAAATTAAGCAAAATAAGTAGCCTTTTCGAAAATGAGTGTTCTGGCCCTGTTGGTTGCATGGCTTCTTCAGCAATCCGTCCCAGTGAAGCAAAGCAGAGTTTGAGCAGCATAAATATGTCTAATACAGTTTAAAATACTAAATATTTATCATAATAAAGGCACTACTGAAAACCTAGAGGAGCACAAACTTATAAGAAGCAGACAAATGCTACTGTTAATTTTTGAAAATAAAAATAGAATGATAAAAAAGAGGCTTGGATCATAGCACTAAAGCTTTAGGAAATTACTGAATAAAATGTCTCAAGGAATCTGAACAAAAAAGTAAAGGTCATCATGTGGCCAGTGGAGCTGCAGGCAGCAGGGATACGCATGCATCTGTCTGGAGCCAGGTGTGCACCTTTGGGATGCTCTCCCAGCAGTCTCTCAGGAGAAGGTATCATCTGCAGCAGGGAGAGGAGAGCCACTCCAACGAGACAGACAGTGATACTCAGCTCATGAATGCTCACGATAGGCTTGAAGGTCCTTGATAAAAGGAGCAATGCAATACATATGTGAAGTGTTATTGCTATTTCTGTTACACGGGTTTATTAAATTTAATGAGGACATTGAGGGATTCCATTAATCTTAACCACAATGCCAGTGTGTCTCAACATTTTCTTGATTAAGTCATTGAAAATATAACAGCTCTCAGTGCCTTGTGTTTTTACACCGTGAGATTATTAAGTGCACTCTACATACAGCAGCATTTATTCATTACACCTAAGTTCTATTCCGGCTCATACTTTATCTCCTCGGCCTCTCTCACACTGGAAGAATTTGATCCTATGTAAAGTCCACAAATATATTTTTCCTGTAGTGCTTTGCAGTAAGTGAACATTAATTCATGCTAAATTGGAATGGAGCTTCCACAGAATTACATATTACATCTACATGAGTGTCCAGGGAGCAGCTTGATTAATATCATTATCACAATGAATAGTAGTGGAATTAATGTGATTTGCTGCTCACTATAACAGAGAAACATTTAAATTTTACTTTTGGAAGACATCTTCCTTATTTTCCTATAAAAAGTCTTTCCAACTTGCAGGTAGAAAGTGTGAAAGTGATAGTCAGCTGAGAAGAAAATCCAGCTTTAGGAAGCAGAGACATTGGATTTTCACTTGTTATTAGGCCTGTGGGTTTTTTTAATGTGAATATATGCATGTCTTACATCTCGAGTTTTTCATGAAATTTGAGATACATTTCACAATCAAGTTTGTATTTGCTTACAATGAATTTGAAAAAACTTCTCCCATACTTCTTGCCAGCAGTGATACTTCTTTCTTTCCCTGTTATTAAAAAGTTATAAAAACTTAAATAAATAAAATTAGATACAATCCTGCATAATCCTGAAGTCATAAATAAAAAATAACCATAAAACAAATTTCCTAGTAACCAAGCAGCAGAAGCCCATTCCAGTAAAATACACAATTACTTGTATTATTTATTGCTTAGCATTTCGGTTCCAGAGATACCTTTTCAAACTACATATATGAGACCCATAAAAATGTAGGAGAAAGTAATACAAATGAAATGAAATTTTAAGTAAAATTGCTGCTTGGCATACCTTGTAATGGACAAACTTCTCCTCTTAATGTTATCAAACTAGTGAAATTTTAAGAATTTGAAGAAGAATACAATACACAGCTTCAGTGTATGAAGACATTGGCTCTGAGATACTTGGTCTTTCTTCCAGATGCACATAACCAACGAGAAAAGTGAAAAGGGTGGAGTGAAGGTTGTGCAATTATGAAAACTAAGAATTGCAAATACGAATGCAGTGTGTTCAAAATGCTTAGAAAGTTAATGGTCATAAAATTCAGAGCCTGCAAGTTTAACTTGCAGAAAGTATACAAGCTGAGGCTTCTATGACTTCTTTTTTCCAAGGTGGTCTCAATAGTTATTTGCTTTTGCACAGATCAGAGAACTGTCCAACAACAGAGAGTAGTTTTTCTCTTACCACAATAACTATCAAATAAAGCAAATTTTTGTACCTATTGCCAACAAGTTGTGGAATGTTCCTTTATCATTATGTGCTCTAAATATTTTCCCTGAGAAAAAAAATAACAAAGTATTTTTAAAGCAGGCCTGTGTCTTAGGAGCCAACGTGATAAAAAAATCCCAGTAGTGCCTTCTTCCTAACAAGATTCCTATACTCTCACTGTACCCCTCTTTGAGTTGGGTAAGCAAAGGCTAGATTGGCATGTGAGGATACTAGATGCTATTTGGTGTGGTAATAAAGAGTGAAATTGAAATAGGATAAATTAAAGCTGAACTTCAGGAAACATACCCTGACTATAAGGTTTATTCAGCAAATTTTCCAAAGCAGAAGGCAGAAATGTTTCAAAATTTTAGGCTGCATTTGGACAAAATACTAGAAAATATGATGTAATAAGCAATTCTCTCCTCACAGGGAGAAAAGAAAGAGATCTAATTTATTTTACCGATCCTCAGCTTCTCTGATAGCAATGTTTATTTGTAGTAAGTTTTGGGAGGGGGCAGAGAATGCTATTTACTTGTTTCATGGAATGTGTTCAACTCAGCAAGCTTTAGATAAATCTTTTGGACATTGCAGATGTGGGTGGTTAATTAGTTCACAGTGTTAGGACACTTGCATTATCCAGCACTGAAAAAAAGAGAGTACCTTTCCTGTCTAGCAGATCTCTCTGTATCTCTCTTATTATACAGACCTACACTTTGCTAGGACAATGAAGAGTGCTGTTGTATTTTCTTCTACCAAACATGATTATTTACTCTTAACGCAGGGGTTAAAAAGCCTTAATAGTGGGGCCAAGGGTGATCCCTGCCAGTGGGCTGGCTCTCTTATGAAAGCCTGGCAGCCCCACGACCAGTCTGCTCCATTCCCAGACTTGTTGAGGCTCCTGGTGTGGCTACTCTGCTGCCCAAGCCAGGAAGAAGAAAGATCTCTGTTTAATGCACCAAAGTCTTAACAGTCTGTCTGTGTCAGGATTTTATGAACGTTCTTATTAAAAACATTACAGAAAAATTGAAATTAGATAGCTCAGTGATGTGAAATGTTCCATGCACAGCAACAGACTGTGCAACATTTGAGTTTCCTTTCAGCTTTTACTTTCATAAAGATGGAATCTAGGAAAAGAATGGGGTATTTACTGGGGGGAAAAAATGGTCTTTATTAGTGATTTTAGAAAAAACATGTCCTTTGGTAGAGCCATTGTACTGTAGTTATCCAGTAAATGGTGTATTGATGGATTTTCATGTACATTTCCCAGATAGATAGGCGGTATTGCTCAGAAAAATGAACAACTGAAGACATACTAAAGAAGTACCCAGAAACAAAAGCCTAAAGCTGAGAGTATAAGTTATCTTCCCAAAGGAGGATTGTTAGCTGGGAAATGACTGCGCAGTTTGAAATGTAAAAAAAAAATATGATCTACTGCCACGTTCCTCTTGTGGACTGCTATTTATAGTGACAGTCGGACAGCAGATAGCTGTTTAGCAGTTTGATATCATAATTTAAATTCCAAGTGATGTAGATATCTTTTTGAATATGAATAAATACAAATGCTGACTCCCTTCCATCAATGTGTATACATTCATTATCTCCCACGTTTACCAGAACACATGCATGCCAGGATCACTGCCACAAGTAGTAATTACTAATACACAGCAAGTTCTGAAAGACCTAAAAAGTTTGCTAGTTACCATGAGAAATATTGTCCCCAGGAAATGCATGATTCAAAACCAGTTTGTACATGGTGAATGCCTACCCATAACCATGCATAATTCAAGTAATTCAAGAACCATAGGAGCCTCACTTGGTACTCCTGAGACAACCAACAAATGTCATGGTATGAATAATAGAAGAACACATATATTTGTATAGCACATTGAATTATCTACTGTAACTCCTCAACTCATTCCAGCTACTGGCAATTATCTCTGCATTAGCAGGCACTGAATAAACAGAATATTTATCCAGTGAGCTTTAAAATTGTGAAACTGCTTGTCCTGAGTGGTCTCTGGTGCTTTGCCCTGCACAGGGGGCTTGTCAAGTGCTATCTAATGGTAAGTGTTCATTTTACAGTGCGCAGCTCAGAGTGAGACCAGTGCTCAGTTTCTTTTCCAGTGGGCTATTTTAACTTTGCAGCTGTGGGTGTAAATAAAATTCAGCTGACATCATTTGGATACAGTCACCACCATTCAGTTGAGTAACTATGCTGGCAAGGAAGGCGTTATTTGTCGGGTTGTCCACCTGGAGTATAATAGGGCTCATCTGATCTAGGGCACCTTAGCAATCTACAGGTTTGATCACTTGCATTGTCCTGGCTGAGTTTCACCTTCAACAATTCTCATTTCTGCAGCGTAGATATCACAATCTGTGTAGTTGTCTAGACTCCTCTTATACCCAGTGGAAGAAACAGGCATTATCAATTTCCACAGCTAGCAAACATAATGAAAAAAAGAGAAGTATTAATTTCAAAGGTAGGTGAGTAACACAGGACAGATTAATTTCTCTGCAGATGTGTCTATTCCTTCCAGAAAGAGTCCGCTTTGGATGCAGACATCAAGCTTGCAAATGCACACATTTGAGGGAGCTGAATCATGCCTCTACTGCACGCAGAGCAGTTATTCCAGGTGTGCTATGCTGAATTCTTATTTGTGTATGTTTAAGAACACAGCTCCACTTTCTTTTTCTGGACTGCCTCTTTCTCTCCTTCAGACCCAGACCATCTTTTTAGAAGTCAGGTTGTCAGTGTCCCAAAGTCAGTTGCTGACCGTGAAAATGTTCTTAATTTTCTGCTTAAAAACAAACAAAGAAACAACTTCATTTCTTTTCCTTAGTTATGATTTATGGAAAGCAAAAAAAGAAGTCATACCTTCACATTTTGTTTCCTTTCTTACAAAAGTGTTGATCTAAAATGATACTTTTTCAAAAAAAAATTAAACCATTTTAGCTAATCTATCCTTTTCCTAGGATGAACCATTTGGTGTTTTGAAATGAGAATACTACAGATATTTGCCAGAAAATCAATGGAAAATCTTAAGCATTTGAAGAAACTTGTATTTTCACTGCTTAATAAGACACACAAGCTTGCCACTTGGCCAGATGTTTCCTAGCACATCTGAACTTTTCTCTGTAAATGCCAGTTGACAAGGTGCAGAAGTGTTTTGTTCTTATTGTCTTTGTGGTTTTAAAACTGATTAATAAACATATACAAACAGCCTGCCTGTGAATGCAAGTGAACCCTACTCCCTGGATATTTTTCAGCCTTCCAAAACCAGTCCCAGGTTAATTAAAAAAAAAAAAAAAAAAAAAAAAAAAAAAAAAAAAAAAAAAGTTGATCTAAAACATCCCAGCAGTATCAAATGTATTAAAATGCACAGAAAAATCTCACCAGAACAAGTCTCAGACACAGAAGTCACACAGAATGGTGCGATACAACTCATAGAGATTTGCCCAGTGGAACTCACAGAAACTATACAAGGTCTGTTTCATGGCATGAATGAAAAAAAAAAAAAACACTACACTTTAAGGAGCAACAAAGATCATAATTTACAGTTGCCAAGGTCACAGATAAAATGGAGGGTAATTCTATCCAATCCTGCAGGAGATGCATTCAAGGCTCCACACTGCCTATGTGCAACATTGGTTTTTTTGCTTTGCCTCTTCTCAGGCTGGGGGCAAAGGATCTGGGCTGGAGAGCAGGCAGGTGCAAGGCTGGCCACAGAGTTCCTTGGCAGCTGAAGCAAGCTGTACTGCAAAGGATCAGCATCTTCTCTGAGCCCAAACAGCCTAGAGCAAGCCTGATACCTCTACTTAATTGTAAAATAAATGGTGCAGTCTGAGAGTGAGAAAGCTTTTTCCTGGTGTCTAACCACATGTTCAATTACACAGTTTAAACTTGCTATTTTTTGTTTTGCTGACCAAAGATGTGACAACCAGATCATTTTCCTCCCCAAGAAAAGCCAAGTCTGTATTTTCATACAGAACGTTTCTAGATCCCTGATGATTTCTTCCTTGCTCTTTGTGTTGCTTTTATATTTTTTCCTAGAAAAGTGATGTCTCAAACTGGGCATGGATTTTGTCAGCGAGGAGTAAAGTGGAAGGATTATTTAATGTTTCATATATATAGCATTCCTATTTTTTAATATTTTTAATATTGTTTTACTCTAACAGCAACTATTGGCTATTTTACTCATGTTGAGCTTGCAATCCATTAGGTTCTTCTCTGCAGAATTACTGCCTACCACATCAATGTTGCTTCATTGAAATATTTCTTACTGTATTTAAGACCATGTATATAATTTGACAAGAACCATTTGATTCCTAATCCTATGCTCTGGAGTATTTACTCCCTTTTGTGCTGTCTGAAAGTTTAATAATGTATTTTGTTACTTAAGCCATAAATGAAAACATTCTTCATTACCAGATGCAGGATAGGTCTGCATAGAACCTGACTTGATAGATGTTTCATGACAAACTATGGACATCTTCTTATTGACTGAAGTTTTCAAAAACGTTGCTTTTATTTCACAACAGTTTCAACTAGATCATTAATTTCCAGCTATCATAAGAAGAATGTTATCAGATGTTTTCCCTATTCAGAGGCAAGTTGCATTGGCTGTAGGAGGCAACCTGATGGGCCAGAGATTCTGAAACTGAAAATAAAGGGTTATTGTGGTATTCTGGAACAGTTTTCTCTATTGTTCCTCCTGATCCTGAGATATTCTTAGCACGTTTCTCTTCTGCTTACATATAGGATACCTGGCCTAAGTCTACTGCTCTCATGTTTGGCACATAAATAGCAGGAAATCTGCATTTTGGCAAGGGTTTCTTTGCATTATACCATAGGAAAGTGGATATATAAAAACAGAATTCACATGGCGGCATGGCCAGCAAATCGCCCCTTTGATGAGGTTTGGGATATGTCATTCTTCCTTTGAGCTGCAGTTAGTTAGGACTTCATCTACATGGGTGTTTTTTCCCTCCTAGTCTAGCCCTATTTTGTTAGTTGCTATTATAAAGCTTTGGGGAGAAGAACAGGCTGTGCAGGGCCTAGCACAGAGGTCGCCAGCGTTGGCTGAGGTGTGTAAGTACTGCTGGAATGATGAATGGATAATAATCCACCATACTGTGCATTTCCTAATGTTTTCCTAGGTCCTGTGAAGTGGCTCATGTATTATGGTATCCACAGCTTTTTTTAAGATACTCCTTAAGTAATCAGACCTTCTCCTCTGAAAGATTTCCTTTATATTTAATGAGCACACGTTTGCCCCTGTGGAGCTGGCAGCTTACAGGGTTGTGGCCAACTGAAATTCTGACAGCAGATCCTCATTTGCTAGTCAAAATTTGGTCTCATAAAATTATTTTGATTAGGACACGTTTCCACTACTGTCTAGTTGCCTACTTTTTTATTATCTAATATTTCATTTCCATATTTACTCCTTCATTTGTAGAGGGAAGAAAAAAGGATTCTAAGGGACTTAAAATAAAGACTTAAAGTTAATTTTCTTGTGAATCCTTTTCTTTTTCTTAGAAAAGCAGTAACTGTAGAAGAAAATTAACAGCTAACACTGCATAGTTTATTTCACATGATAGTGCTTTTAAATGATAGTTTGGAATTTGCATGTTTTTCTGCTTTATTTTGGATAAGCTAATTAACTTTAAAAATAGTCTCCATGAGATGCAAAACATGGGAGAAAATATGGTGGAAGCCAAAAGGTTGACTACAGCAAGAGTGGTGTTGAATTGCATTAAATTAAATTCCAGCATAGAATAAACTCTGTGGAGTGCAAGAGGACAGTCTAATTTAAAAGGGTGTGCCTTGCTGTGCAGTCTCTTTAAGTGTGATCTGCTTTTGGCCTAATTTTCTGTGACAGTGTATTTAATAACAGTGGTCCCTTACTGAGAATCCTTCTGCCTGGTCTGTCACCGCAGAAATTTTGGCTCTGTAACTGGCACATCTTTGTCAATCCAACATTTAAATATCCTTACGGGAATTAAGAACTCTTAACAGTTAGTCACTCACACAGCTCCAGGTGAAGAAATTCTTTGCTGTGATTAAAGCACCACAAAACTAAGACATTCTGCATTTCTTGTTCCTTTACCTATTAAAAAATTAGGAACTTATAAAAAAGAAGGCTGCCTTGTAAGACATTATTTAAAATCCTAGGAAGGACTCTCAAGGACAGATCAGGAGTTTCACGGCAATATGGATTAATGTGATTTTTTTGGTGTGGTTGCTAAAAATAGGTAGGTACCACTGTTTGACAAGCATTTTATGGGGAATGTGCATTTTTCATTTATGAACATTCATCATTAAGTGGCTTTATTTTTAAAACATTACCTAATGGACGTGCATGGAGTCAAGAACCAACATGTAGATGTACTTCAGAGCTACTTGGATTCCAAAGCAGCATTCCTGTTTAAATGTGTACATGCCTTCTGTAACCTGATATATTAGAGGTTCTGAATTTAATTTAGTTTAAATATGCAATTTTCTCTTTTTTTTTTTTTTTTCCCTGTACTGCAATTATGCAGCATATGAAGTATAGAGAGTAAGCCTATGAACATGCTGTGTCTGAAGAGCTCAGCACACATGCTGAAGGATCATTTTCCTCTCTCCTCCATTATACAAGTAATTGTAGGATTACAAATCAAAAGAATCTGTAACAACATCTAAGGCTCTTGTGTCTTGGTCTTTTAGACTTCACAGAGACACAGCAGTATAAAAGCAATGCGTGAGTTAAGTCAGACTCCATATCTCAGGGATCTCTGAATGTTGTATCCAGTACAGCACTTCACATGTCAGTGGCATGTAATCATCTTTGCCACTGGAGACATGACATGCACAGCACCCAGCTCCCAGCAGGAGTGCTGGGTATCCTGTCTTATCCTGTCTCCTGCTGCATGAGCATCCTTGTTAACAGCAGTGCTGAGACAAGTAGATGTTGTGATCATGGAAGAATCTCCATCTGCAACAGCAAGTCCTTCAGTTTAATGTATAATAGGAGCAGGCACACCTATGAAAGACCAGCTTAGTGGGTTTCTCATACATGCTGTCCCATGCTGGTGTGTAGCAGGCACCAGTGTGGCAGCACCACTGAGGCTAATCTGTTGTAACCATATTTTTATGGTTAAAAACTCTTGTCACATTCTTAGCTGAGGATTAGAGTGGGAGCTGGTCAAAAAAAATTGATGAATATATATCGCTTTATTTCTGTATTTTCACTTTTTATGTCCTGTACACAGGAAAGGAGGCCACAAAGAATGTCTAGGCCTCGCCCTAGACTGCGGAAAACAAATTCCAACACAACCCCATTTTGTCAAAGGGGATTTCAGTTCCTGCATTTTGAAGACTTGTGTTTTTGTTGCAGTCCGGAGAAAAAACTATGGAATGGCATAGCCACCCTCATATAAGCTGTCACAAAAGGAAATGTGGAGACAAAAAACCAAACTGGCAGCAATCCCTCAAGCAAAGGTGACAGGTAGAAAGCACAGGATAGAGGATCCCAAAGGGAGATCTGATTTTGAGAAGGTTCATTATGCAACTACATTTCAAATAGTAGTATTTGTGAGAAGTTGAAGTAACACACAATGTATTATTTTACATTCTGAAACCACTCACTAATTTAAGCCAGACACATGAAAACTATGTATCTTTTTATGAATCATGCATCTTGTCTAAATTATCTATTTATTACTCTTGCTAAGAAATATATGTATGCAGTTCAGTAAAGAGAATGCACGACAAGAATGGAAAAAAAAAAATATTGAGGGGGATACTTCATTATTTGCTTTGTTCTTAATGCATGTGTCTCAGTCCAGGACCTGGGATGCATTTAGCTCATCCTGCAGCACATGTCCCCGGGTAAAATAATCAAGGTGAGTTCAAAGATGCACACATCTACCTTCAGCACCATTATTTACTGTTAAGTTTGACTCAATCTCGATCTTTTAAATATCTTTTCCCAAATGGATTGCAATGACTTGTGGCTGGAAAAGAAAAACCTGATCACTCTGAGCTGTCACCAATAATCAATCTTTCCACTGAGAAGAATTTCCTTTTAACTCTCCTACAGTGAGTGCTGACTGTACAGTGACAGTCATAGCATACGTTAAATTTATTTAGTGATACATTTGTTTGACTGGAATAGTGGCTATTGTCTCCCTTGTCCACATGGCCCTTATATGCTAATTTTAATAAAACCATGTCTTTATGCACTCTTTCCTTGAGTCCTGATTGTCTGCCATGGACACCTGTACTCTGTGCCGTGTTCAAATGTAACAATAAAATGTGCAGGAGTAAACTGATGTGAAAAGGCAGAAAAGTCAAATGGAGCCATTTCTAATTTTATCTTGCTATCATACTATGGTGCATTCCCAGTCATGCAATAATAAGGAGTAAAGAGGGAAGGCTGAGATTGATGAGAATAGTAAATTGTTTCTTGACAACTGTCTTCTAACTTTAGATTTCACACACGTCCCTTACTCAGCCTTACAAAAGTGTGTTTACTGAATTCAGCACGTGAAAATGCAGGAAGGTTAGGCAATGGTTTCCTGAAGGAGAATGAGAAACAAAGAAGCTGTATACAGAGACACAGCTAATGGAAAGCCCAGTAGGAATTTTCAGCTCCTACATTATTTAATGCTGCCTTCTTGTTTAGGGGTGCTTTATTAGTCAATTGCTTCTCCTCATTAACTTACATCTTGGCACTCATAGCTCTGTAAACTGCCCTAACAGCCCCCATGAGTACTGCTCTAGTGAAGGATCTGGTTGTGTTTCCATTATAAACCTAGTTTCAGAGATATTTATAACTCAGCCATTTGAATTTGCATCAAGCTTTGGGGAACTTGGCTCACAGGTCAAAGAGTGAAACAATTTTCAGCTTATGTATTTGAAAAGAAAAGATTTTAGCCAAGAGCAGTTTCCAGTACAGAAAATTTCATCATGATTTAGAAGCTTCCAGGATAAGAAAATTTGTATTATTTTATGCAGGAGTTACATAATGTGAATTACATATGTTACATTTGTGCATATAAATTCAGATAATAAGAGACACTGTACTAATTTTTTAAGATGTTTTACAAGTTATCTAAAAGGTAAAAGCATAGATAATATAATTTCAGTTTTTAAAACTTATGAAAAATTTTGCATTTAAAACCGTTTCATAAAATATAAACCAGAAAATAATGACAAGGAATAGCCAAAAAAAAAAAAAAAACAAAAAAAAAAAAAAAAAAAAAAAAAAAAAAACAAAAAAAAAACCCACCAACAACAAAAAAACCCAACCAACCAAACAAAAAACCTGTGAGGTTATCTAATTGATTATTTCCTGTATTCTAATGATAACTCAATGCATTTGTACAAGAAATAATTAAGACATTTCATTTGTTTGGGGTCCTTACATCTGTCTTGAATGTATTCAGTATCACATCCAAACTCCTATGCTATTAACAAGGAAATGAAAGCTGCTTAGTTCTCTTAAATTTTGGACTGGCTGATTGTTACCTCCACAATTTGAGGGCTTTACTAGTGTGGATATATTTACATAAATATATTTGTAGCATGCATTCAAAGATTTATTTGAATATTCAGTAATATTTGTCTTTTGGCAAATTTTATTCTAACTTATATTTATGGTAATTTTCTTAGTTATTTCACTTTAGAATCTAATGAACAAAATTTTTATTCTAGATTACTTCATTGAGATCCTTCTCTTTATTAATGTTTTCTATTGCACATCTGCTTGATGCGTGTATTTAATTTCTGCCACTAATAGTCTCAGCTCTACTCTGAACCACACAGTTTCCAGTCTAAGTCAATTTTTACTTGATAACTTGTCTTTCACTGTGTTGCACATAAGCTGCTTCCAAGTCCGTGTAAATTTTGCTGATGGTTTCCTCTCTCTTTTTTGACTTTGTCTGCCTGCCTTTACTTTCCCCTTTCTCCTTACCTGCCCCACTACACACCTTTCTGACACATCCTCAAATGTGCAATCAGGGTAAATTTCTGCTTGATGTGGAACCATCTTTACTGTTATGTTACTTTAGTTACTGCCCACTCTGTCCCTAAACCTTGATCTAGATATGAAGCAAAGTTTTGTTAAATTTTAGACGTGCAGAGGCTCTCTTTGAAGTAAAATACCATATTCTACTACTTTTGGATATGTATTAAAAAAATACATTACTAGTATTCCTTTTCCCAGGACAATTTGGAAATCATATATACTTTTTATAAATATTTTCACTTGGGTTCTTTTTGAATGTGATTTTAAAATATTAATATTTAGGGTTCAGCACTGATTGGTATTAAATACACTACTTTGCATATAGGCCAGTTTTCAGTATTCATATCAAAAATACATAAATAAATAATAATTATTTTTATGAATAATTAAATCTGTTCAACCTATCTAAAATGGCTAGTTTCAGTGAGGAATGGTGTATGTAAAGCTGCTTTATCTGCTTTATCCAGTGTCTGTGTTCAGGTTTGTCTGCATCAGCTTGTGAGCAATAGCTGACATGGTGGATGTTTGGTTTATATACAATTGCAAAATCATGCTGGAAAATATTGATTTCATTTAAGATGACTAGGTTTTTTAAATTTTTCTAACAAATTTTTAAATTTCTGCAAACAAATATATAGGATCAGGAGTTTGTCCATTGCATAGGGGGTACTTGTGTATTTAAATTTTAACATCCACAACAGCATTTATAGAACCAGGGTCAAAGGTCAGAAAACCTGGTACCGTAATTACCTTTGCTAAAATCTCAAATCTTTCAGTAGCTGAAAGTCTTTTTAAAAATTACTTCATTTTCTTTTTGAAATGTAAGAAAAAGGTCAAGAAAGCTAAATTTTTGATTTTTTTCACCGTCAAAGGCTCAAAATAAACTTTTAAAAAATTGAATGTCTGCTTATGTTAGGGTCAAAACAATTGTATAACCCTCAGTTGGACTTCCATCATTCCTTTATAGGCATATTATATCATCTGACAGCTGAAAAAGTCAAGACATGCACTTCAACCTTACCAACCCAACACAGTCAACCTTATCAAGACAAATCTTTACAGAGCCCATTCTCATTCTGACAAATCAGCATTTTCTGTCTGCAAATCATTCTGATTGTTCTAGAAATAACTTAAAGTATTTTGCATAGTCATCGTGAAGTTTGATTCATGTCTGCAGTGCTCTGAGATTCTCAAAGGAAAGCCTCTTTGTAAGTGAAAGCCTATCAGTTCTGCACTGTAAAGAGTGCAACAGTTTCTTTGATTTTTTTATTTTGGTTTTCAGCATCTGGGGTTCTTTCCCCCACGAAATTCCCAACTGGTTTTAAAAATGAAAATTTGAGGAGGACTTTAAGTTAAATAGGGTTGAAGAAAGCACTCATTTCAGATTGTATGAAGCATCATCCCTGGCTAGATCAGTGACTAAAAGGTCTCATTATCCTCACTCTACATACAGCCCTTCTGTAACTTCCATTTCCCACGAGGACTGAAAATCTTTCCCCACGCCTCTTCCTGCTGAATTATAATTGATCTTCAAAAGGACTGCAGAACTTGCTTGCTCAGAAAGTCCTAAAACAGTAACATTGAATTTTGCAGGACATCTCAGATTTTCTCTTCTACAGTATGTTTTTAATAATTTCCTCAGTTGGACAAAAGCATTGGTGAGATAAAAGAGACAATGCTTAATTATTTTAAAGCTTGCTATTCATGTGTTTTTTTTTCCTTTTCTTCCATGACTATTCTTCAGGAACATGCTCTTTTTCTCACTACAATAAATAAGACTTCTGTAAATAAGATCTGTGCCTCCTAATGAATGAGTGGACTGTGTTATATTTTGACACCATAGTAAAATTTGCCTTCAAGAAGATCAAAAAAGACAAGGAAAAAAATGCCTAATGTATGTATTTGAAGTTGCTGCAAAAAACAGGGAATGTAAATAGTCATGGAAGAATACTGTATTGTATCTTCACTAAATGATGAGGGTCTTTGAGCTGTAGACCACCCAAGAGCAAGTAACACATAACATGTTCTGGGCCTTATGTATTCTATCAAGTCTTTAACATAAGGATATATTTACCAGACAAAAATATAGCCACAGGAAAGACTGTTCATATATTAATTTACTCTCTTATGCATGTATGTTGGAATAATTACTCATGTACTAAATATTGTAAACTATAAAAGAAATGTTCAACTGCAGTTATTTACAACCTAATAGCTAGTAAAATAAGCAGCAGCTAGATATCTTGAATAAACATTCAATTATAGTTAAATACATGGATCTTTCCAGTTTCAAATTAAGTTAAAACAAAAGCAACCTCAAATAAGATACCATTTTATAAGTTATAGGGACAAAGATAAACGGTAATGGTTAGCTTCAAAGGCTTAATCACCTGTTAATGGTGTTCACTGATGTTTGCTGCTACATTTCAATAACACACAACTGTTGGAGAGAGAATACATTTAAAACCCAAGACACTCAGATGTAAAATGAAGCTTCAAGAGTAGTTGAAAATAAAAAATAGAATGTCTTAGAATTTGTGAGGTAACCTTGAAGACTCTTCTTTCACACCATGGGCTACGGAAAGAGGAGTCAAGCCCTGGAGAAGGTTGTGCTCTAACAAGGTAACACAAACACTACATTGTGAACCAAACTCATCAAGAACGTGAACCTACCAAAAAAACCCACATATGTTTGGCATTCTTTTCCAAATTAATTGAAAACAGAGTTGCAAATAAATGAACTATTAACTAGTAAACAGAGGGGAGAACATGCTGACCCCCATCCATCGGCCCCTTCTGTTACTTAGATGCATAAGGATAAACGGAAAGTCAACGTTGCTGCATTTAAATCATGCAGCTTTTTCCCAGTTTGAAACACCAACTTTTCAGAAACAAGTGTCCTTCTTTTTACAGATATGTCACAAAGAAGCCCTCCTCCTTTCCACAGGGTATTGGTGCCAAACAGCTGATGCTCTTAGGAAGAGTATTGGTGTGAGTTTCTGCAACTGCTTAACTCTCTTTGCAGGCTGCCATTTCCCTATACAGGATCCATAAAATTGCCTACTGGAGGTCCATATGCGTTCAGAAACAATGAGAGCGACAAAGAGGCACAAACCATGAGCATTGTTTGTATTTTCTGTGATATTTGCATGCACTCACCAAAACAGCCACGTCCCCCTCCCATGTGTTGAATCATTTGCTCCTACTCTGTACTGCATTATGTTTACATGGGATCCCTCACCAGTTTATTGCTCTTTTTTTCCTTTTTTCATTCCTTTCTCCGTTTTGGTTTTTCACAACTTTTCCTACTGCTGTGCCCGGAGCAGCACCTTGTCCAGAGGCTTGTGAATAGAGCCACACTGAGAGAAAGATTAAAGGGAGCTGTCTCTAATTTTGATGGCACCAGGGATGCACTCTCTGCTGACTGTGCTTTAGCTCCCTGGGTCTGCCTGCACAATTTCTCCTAGGAATCCAGAGTGTTACACTCCACAGCATCCAGATATAAACCCTGTGTAAAAGTGCCCAAGTGCTATATAGACCTTCATACTGCCCAGATTTCCAGCAGGTCTCCTGAAGAATTGGTGTTTTGGTTCACCAAAGCTGATTTCTAATTGTGCGGATTCCTTCCTTTGGATGCCCTGTGGTGAAGATGCTGTACAGATAATCCTGCCCCATATTTCCTCCGTTAGAAGAGTCTTCTTGTTTTCCTTACATTTTGCTCTGTGTTGCAAATACATTTCGTTTATATGCTATAAGCACCACATACAACTGAAAAGTTGTGAGTCCAAGCAAGATAATAAAAAACTGGAACCCTTCAGTGTCTCTGTTCTCCTCATTTTCTTCCTATACTTTCAACAGAACCTCACCTGTCAGAGTCTTCAGCATCCAGTTTATACTTTATTTCTCTTTGCATATTTTGACTGCCTCTACTGAAAAGACCAACTAAGGAATACCTAATAAGTGTAAGACATTCTGTCTGTATAATAGGGGACATTTTCTACTTTTTTTTTTTTTTTTTTTATGGGAATGTATTTAAAGAATGCTACAAAAATTGAGATTGTTTCCACTCCCTGGAGGTACTATACTCCTTGTACATTTTCAAAGCACTTTTCTTACTAACCTTTTATCCGGGTTTAGGAAACAATCTCAGGTTTGTGTATACACATGCAAACTCATGTAGAAATCAAATTAATGTACCTTTCATAATAAATATAATTTCCAACAATGCAGATGTGTGTGTGAAACCCTTTCTAGTAAATAAAAGAAGATAGCTCAGAAAGTTTCATATGTTCAAACGTTGAGATGGTTTTAAAAGATCTCTTTCTTTGGTGGTAGGTACTGCCTCTGCCTCAGATTAGCTCTGAGACTCCAGGTTGATATTAATTTTTCATCTCAAGTTAAATGAGTTCTCTTAAAGGTCCTAATGATCTGAGTTGGGAGGGAAGATTGTATTTAAACCTCAAAGGACAACTGGACAAGGACTGCCCAATAGCTAGCAATGGAGAAGTCCTCAAAGGAACTTTACTACTTTATACCTTCCAGCTTGGCATTGGTATTAGACCTGGAAGAGGAGTACTCTGTATTCCCATAGGGAAGTAGCCATGGAAACTACTTCTGGGTACCAGAAAACTCTGTTTTCCTCTCTTTGATACCACAGGGGTCCATTTAATTCCTTATCTTATATCTTCATGGTCCTCTAAGATTCCTTCTTCTGTACCAATTGTTACATTCCAATCCTCCAATGTATTGATGAGAATCTTAGTCATTACTGAACAGCATGAGGCTCACTTTTGTCCTTCCCCCACCTGGCATAACATAGTGGTTACTACTGCTCCTGCTCACAAAAACTCCTATGATCCAGAAGACGGAAAAGAGAGGCAGAGTTGGGTGCTTGCTTTCCCCTTTCTGCTTTAGATGCAGTCTGTAAATCAGTAGCAGAAGATGTGTTGTAGAAGAAGTAGCACTGGTTCTAATTTTGTACTGGGGTGGTCTTTTTCCATGGTTAGCAAAAAAAGGTATTTCCCCACCATCTGGTTGTAAAGAGTCTTGGAAATTAGGCTTCAGACAGACCCTAGAAAACTATCAAGGCTGATTCTCCCTGTTCCCTACTAAGAACCTTCCTAAGCCCTTGCTTCTAAGACTTCTGGGAAGGCAGGAATCTTCCAGGGTAGTTGGCATGGTCAAACATTTTACTTGGACTGCCAGTAGAATTTGTTCCCAATATCCTCTACCCTATTATGCTAGCTTTTCTTTAGTGTGAAGTTAACTTGCTTTCTCCTTCCTTGTCCTTTAATATGTACTTCCAATGTAATTTCTATTTTACAAACACTTCAGGACACTTTTATTCTCTATAGTTCTTCTTGCTTGTATCCAGATTTGGCAATTAAAAATAAATAAAAATAATTAATTATAATTAATGAGAGATAGTTTCAAAATGGAAAGCTCTGTGGTCCCAAATTTCTCCCAGTTTGGGACTGCACAGCTCTGGGTTTTGGCAAGTATCCATGTCTAATAATAACAATGCTCAATGACACAATGACTTTTAAAAGTGAGGTTTAAGAAAAATATTTTTAGGCTAGTAGCCACATTTTTCACCAAAATTTTGCAGTACTACAGAGAAGATGGATTACCATGAAAAGAAATAATCCTATCAAACTGTCTGCTAATTCTATTAAAATTAAGCAAGTGACAAGTACTCTCTTAAGCACTGAATAACCCTTTCAGAAGCACTCTTATCAGTCAGAGAATGTTGGGTTTGCACTAACTTTCAGCAGTAAGAGAATACATTACTTTACAGGTAAGTATATGCTCATTTCCAAAAGGGCACAAAATTTTTTCCTTTTTCTGCTAACATATCATTGTCTACTGGAATGTTTAAACTTAATGACTTGGTGGGGCTTTTTTGCTAACATGGTCCATACAGATATATATTCCATACTGGCAAAGATCACAACACTGCTTATAATGTCAATAGGAACAGCTAAAAAATATCCTGCAATTGATATTTATCACCTGGGCTTTTCTTGTGATCATGTGATTTTATTTTATTTTTGCCTTCTGCATTCCATTTAATAGCTAGTGCTTTAGTTAACTTGGTGACATTTTATCATGTTCCTATGGTCATTAGGAATAGAGAGAGAGCCATAACTGAAATAGAGAAATAGCCATATCTGAATGCAAAACCCTTCAAACACTAATCTTGCCTTTTTTACCGTTGCATTGCCATTTCAGTGATGTAAAGTTGTTAAAATGGGTGCAAAGTCTTACCAGCCCAAAGCAATTAGAGTTTCCTGTCTCATCGTACTTTCCTAATTCCCATGGTTGCCTGTGGAAGGGCAGAGAGCCCTGAGACCACAGTGGACTGAAAGCCTGTTACGATCTAAGTGTGAGTGTGACCTTGAAAGGGAATATTGGGAGAATATGCAATTCAGTAAGTACTTCTGATCAAAAGTTGTAGTGTGCCGAGCTTGCATAATTTCAAAATAATTGGAAAAGGTGATTTATCTCCTGCCAGCTTTTAAAGGATCTTTCTAAAAGTATGCAGCATGTCTCAAAGTGTTAAACTGTGTCCTAGGGCTGTTAGATTTTACACATTTGCATGACTTCTTAAATCAGTCCTAAAGCTGTTGCTTTCAGTTATTTTTAATGTAGTCCACGGAACAGATACTGTTCCATTTTTATCATTCTCTTTGGTATCTACACAATGACAAGAATTGTATTTTTGACCTTTAAACTAAGGAGCACTCAGACAAGACTGAAAAAGTACACACTTGGAGATATTTCAGTCAGATATAGGGGAGAGGGGGAAAAAAGAAATAATATGTGTGTGAGGGGAAGAAAGAGGGAGATTGAGAAAGGGAGTGAATAATAAAGCACCTCTTTCATTGTCAGAGCTTCGTTTTTCCAGAGTCTCTGCATTCAAAGAATACAAGTGTGCAAGTGGTCTCAAGCAAATGTGAAAACACAGCAGACTTCTCACAAATTATTCTATAAAAAGATTTTGAAAATGCTGTTACCTCCCAGTGCAAGGAAGTAGAAATTTCTAGTCTAAACTCTCAATTCAGAACAGTAAAATGTCTTTTTTGAAAGTTAAGGATTTTGAGTTTGTTTTTGCCACTGCAATCCTTCCTGCGTTAGCACCTCCCCACTCTCTATTTCCATGCATTTCAGGCTTGAAGTGAGAGTTGAAGTATGAAAAATCTCCTGAAAGAGCTCTGCTTCCATCCTTTCACCTTTGCCTGAGTTACTTGGCTCTAGTTGCACACATCTGCTTCACCAGTTCTTTCTCTGGTTCCTTCTTCAACAGAGACTCCCTGCCCGAAATTTCCTTCCTGACCCAGTTGACTCTGCCTCCACCCCTTATTCTTTAAAGTCTCTTAGCAAAATACTTGTCTCATGAAATCTCTAAGCCACAGTCCTCCCATTGAGTCCATCAAAGAAACAGATAAGAAAACAAACAATCCCCTGCAGACCTACTAAGACATGAATACGAGCTGTGTGAAAGTGCTGTCACTTTTTCTTCTTAAGCTTTATTCCCACAGTTTGACTTGTTCTGTCTATCTAGACTGATTGTTAATCGTCCTTCTGCAGTTTTATACCTGGGCTGTGAGTTTCCCAGAGCAGGGTCTTCCTTTTAATAAATGGAGTTCCCTAACAGATAACACCTTTTCTTGGCATAGAGAGAATTTGTATTTAAATATTCTCTTACCAATTACTCAATATTAAAAATTACTGAAAAAGCTCACGAAGGGCTATCACCACAAAATTACTATCAAAATTTATTTAGCTGAGAAATGCAGATAAGCATCTGGGTTTTCAGATGCTTTTTGAGACAAAGAACTATATTCATCAGATGCTTGGAGACACAAAGCAACCATAAACCCAACTTTTTCTGGCCAAGGAAACAGTTTTACAGCTGTTTTCTGTTGTCAAAGTGATTCAAACCATATGGGTGAATCTGGTCCCAAATCTTCTGAGATCCACCAATCACTTGCTTTCACCTAGACAGCTGCAGATTTAATGAGCTGCACTCTGACTCCTGACAATTTAGAACCACTATTTAAGTCTAGGAAGGCTCAGCCTGAATCACCTCTTTTTTTTCTCCCCTCATTCAGGATAGCTTTCGCCTCTCTGTGTAAGTCAGGCGTAGGGCTGATTCACAAAGGCTGCCCTGCTTACACGCTCCAAGGTTTCAGAATGGCGGAAGTGAGGGAAAAGCCTTCTGATGAACATTTGCAAAGTAAAAAGTTCATTCTTTGTTAGACCAGGATTTCGCTCCCAATATACACAGAACGAAAACTGGAGTCAGACCAAGGTCATTGCACTGGTATTTTGTTTGAAGATGGATTTTGCTTTATGATTTTGAAGAGCTTTGTGCCTTCTGCACTTAAGGCACTTGGATTTCTCTGTAGTTTTATGTTGCAGTTTGAAGGTAAAGGTGTTCGTTTGTTCATTAGTAACAGCATAATAGAAGATGATAATTTTCATGATCCTGGGATGAAGCATAAAAGCGTTGCTGTTAACAAATATTTTCCTGTTCTATGTTATACAGATACAGAATCAGTGCTCTAACATACTTCCAAAAAGTGAGCTTTAAATAGCAGTATATTGTATCATAAGCCCCCCTCACCATTTCTGGGGACAAAAAAAGAATTTGGTTAATGTTTTTCTCTGGTGGTATATCCAAACACATAAATCTGAGACCAGAGCTAAAAAATCCACCAACCAAAGAGGGGGACTACCTGCAAAATGTCATCAGATTTACAGAGGGGAAAAAAAAGACATTAATTTCTTTAACCATTTCATTAATTATTCTCCTCTATTTTCCACTGGAATTTGTCTTCTGCAGTAATGTGATGAACAAAGTGTTCAGAGAAAACCATGATTTTTTAAACTGATGAAGACTTTGTGCTAAGTGCTAAACTGACTGTTGTTCTGATGATCCCACGTGCCAGTATGAAGCAATGGAGAGCTCTCAGTAGCATGATTCATGTCGATCTCTTTGCAAAAATCTCCTCCCTTGGCTGAAGTTCAGATCTTTATACTTGCAGCTCCAAAGCCTGATGGGCCTGATTGTTCCCCCCACTGCAAGATTGCAACCACAGCGAATGCTCATCCCACCAAGCTGCAGGTCTGAGCAAGGCAGACAAGATATGTTTGCACAGCATCATTCTTCTGTAGAAAGATCAACATTACCTTTAGGAGCCTGATTTTAAAAAATTGTTTCAGTCTACAGGTTTGGGTACTTCTCTCCTTCCTCTTGGCTCAGTGTTCTTTTTAAAACTATCTAAGCCTACTTCTCACAGGGACACTAGAGGTAAAATGTAAAATGATGGTAAAATCTAAAATGCAATAAAATTTAGCTCTTGACCAGATTAGACTGCCACATACTAGGAAAGACATGGGGAAGTCAGACAAAGTGAAGTGATCACAGTTCCAGTCTAGTGTTGGTCTCTGGCCAAATATTTTGCAGGCAAATTCTGACATTGCCCAGAAGGCCATGTTTCTTATATAACGGAGTAATTCAGCTGCCCAGCCCAAGGGCTGTTACTCTATCACCTCTATCTTTAGAAAGTGATGAATTTACTAAGTAATTCAAGACACCAGTTTCAAGTGGAGTCACTTCACCACCATGGGCCAGCGGCTTCAGACCTTTGACTGGCCAGGCTACACTCTGTCTCTGGCAAGCTTAGCCAACTTGGTGCTTGGTAAGTCTGGTTTTCAGAGGAATTTAAGCAAGACGAAGAAAGGTATGAGCAATGGAAAAATGTCAGCAGTAAACACCTTGTGAAACTGACCTGTCAGTCCTTATTACACAAAGTAAAAAAAAGAAAACCGTTGTTTCATTCGTGTAGAGCACGAAAAGAAAGATACAATGTCCCATATTCCTATGTAAACTTTTTTTTAAATTACTTTTGCATATAAAAGGAACTTCTTTAAAAGCAACCACTGGTAAGGTTCATTTTGTTTAGAATAAAAACCTTGACTCAAAACAAATTCTTTGTTTTCCTTTGATGTTCTTGACCACCTTGTAAAGCCAAATAGATTTTACCTAACTGCTGTATGTGAGCACACAAGTGTACATGTGTTTCGGGTCTGTCAGTTTACTGGCAGGTGGGTAGCTTGGTTTCATTTTTTTTGGTCAGGTAAGCCTGTTTTCCTCGCAGGAAAGAAGACAGAGATTCTGGTTATCTAAAACTGCACAGAGAAGATCCCCTTGACCAGGTGCTGCAGCTTTCTAATGCTCAGAAACTCCTCAGCTTCCACTCTTCACTGGCCGACTCAGAGGTCTCAGGCCAGCAGCATTGTACTATGTATCTCCCACATTAGGATCAGCATTGCTGGTGGTTTCTGCCCATTTGTGATCCTGAAGTGCATTTGTAGCATGAAGAAGACATTACATGACACTGCTCCGTTCCCTTTGGCTGAGAACTATGGAGAAGAGATACAGGGAGGCTTCTGTGATGTGTTCCTAAACACCTTTTCAAAATATACTATGGTATTTCAAGACTGGGTAGGGAAAACAAAAATTTAAATTCTTAACCAAATATATTATATTTATACCTATTTGCTGTACTTTTCCATTATATTTTTCAAGTGCTCCTATTTTTTTGTCATTCTTCTTTCCATTGCTTTCCTACTGTCCAGAGGGCAAATATACAGCTCATATAAATCTTACATCTCTTTGACAAGGCAATTTTATTTCCCATCCTGCTTTCAAATCCTAGTTACAATAACATCAATGATTCTCTGAACTTTCCTCAAGTTTCATCATTGTAAGAGAGATTAGTAGCACAGTTATTCTTTGTATTTGGCCACCTCTTTGCCTAATTATCCCTAGCTTGCAGCAGAAATAGAGTTGGTGGTAAAATAGCTTTTTCGGTGTGTGTGAAAAATACTCTTTTCCAAATTTCACTTTAATCAAAATTGAACCAGAACCTAAAAGATTTCACAATTTCCCATGAAGTAGAAATTCAGAGAACTCTTTTTTTCCAAACCTAAGACATATGATACTTCCCAGATTAAATATCTTCCCCAGAGCCTACATTAACTCCAAAAAAAGAGAGCCATTTCCCTCATTTTTGTCGATGCAAGTCAGTTCTGTTGAACAGCTGCCTGAAACTCCAAGGTTTGTGGCCTACTTTATAGCCAAGGCTTCCTGGTCTTTTCTGCTCCCTGTGCCAAGCAAGGAAGATCTAGCTCATGCTGAGTGGACAACCTTGGACTCCTAAGGTCATCAGCTTAGAAGCAGGCTGCCCCAAAAGCCAAAATTCCAAGTTAAATCCCAGTCTGCATTTGGCAAATGTTTTGTGACAGAAATCTCTTGGGCTGAACACAGACGCGTTTTCTGTTAGAAAATGTTATTCATAACACTAACTGAGAACAGCATGGGGTTGTCCTACTCCAGGGGAAATTCTGGGAGTTCAGAAGAAATCCCTGTAAATAGGTTACAGAGAAGAGCAAATACTTTCTTCCCTATCTGTGCCAATGAAACTGCCAGGATCATGCCCAGGGCACATACTAAAAGAGAGGCTGTCTGTGGAATGATGATAAGAGACTATTTTCTGGCGTCTATCATATGTCATGATCAGGGCTACAGAAATGATGCACAGAACACATGGCAAGTTTCCACAGTTGCTGAAGCCAGGCACTGCTGTTACATCTTGTTTCCTCCCTGTCCTTTTCAGTGATGGTAGGACACAGCCGTGACACAGTCACGGATGTGGCAGCATCCTCTGCAAGATTTTCACTTGGAAAGGTGGAGTTTTGCACTTCTCCCTTTTTGGTATTACCCACGCAACAGCCAGGCTTGACAGGCTCCCTGATCTTTAACACCTAGGAAATGCAAAGATGTTACTTGTGGACCGCACTGTTATAAATCAGTTTTAGAATTCATTATTCTGTCTTTCTTGTGCCCATGCATCAGAACAAACAACCACACCTGGAAAAAATTGTTTATGCATTATTAATATGATCTTTAACTAGTTTCATGACCACCAACACCTACTGATACCATCAGGGTCATGTTTTATGAAGTGATATTTGTGTATATACATATTCATCACGATGTTTCTCTCCCACTGTCTCCATACATAAATACATGTATGTGAGTGTGCATTTGTATATTTATAAAAGTACATGCACTTTAAAAAAAGCAGTCCTTGCCTCATGCACCTTGTCGTCTGTTTGTGAAACAGCACTCGGGTAACTTGAGGACCTGACACAGCTGATATTTGGATGTTCTTGTATGCATGTGTGCGTCTGTGCCACCAGCTTCCATCTGCACTTGCATTATTGAGACTGCATGTGTGATACTATTTGGTGCTGGTGGTGATAGAGAAACCCCTGACAGCCTTTGCTGCTCTGTTAGATCTGGGCCTGAATAGGATGAGGAAGTGGTCAAAAACAAAATAGCCTCTCTAGTGTTACCCTTGGAAAGCGATGGCTTATTTTATTTTGCAAATGCAATTTGTGCTTAGAGTTTGGAGTTGCATTTGAACAAATGGAAAAAGGGATCAGTTTTCCCCTGCTCCTGTCTCAGAAGCTCCAGACTCAACAGCTGATCCTTCTGCAGGTACAGACTTCTTACTACTGGTCTAAGGGTTAAAAGGGAAGGGATGTGCCTCAGTCTGTAGATGCTACACCCCTTTCTCACAATTTATATGCAGTTTATTCCAGAACAGAAACAGTAAACATGAAAATAGCAGGAACCTTTTCCCTCTTACATGGAATTGTATAAGCTGCCACAATATACTTTGATGCCAATACAAATCCTATTAGTAGTTTCAAAGTCCATTTAGGACACAGTACAACATAAACAAAAATTTTCAGTAGCCAAGGCAGTAACCACACTGAACTTCACTTTTCCCTTAACAAAGATGCCTAGAATTTGCAAAAATAATTTTTTTTAATATTAATTGTTATAAGGTGTTGTTTCTTATGTTCATGTTTTAATTATGTCCAACAGTACTATTCTGCTTTATTCAGTTCTTTATGTTATTCTGCACATGAGGTTTCTAAAGAAAAATCAAGAGTATCTTTTGATCTTGATAGATCATGGACACATTAGGGCAGTCCAAAGGATGATCAAAGGGCTGAAACACCTCTCCCTTCAAAACAGTCTGAAAGAGTTGAGGTTGTTCAACATGGGGAAGAGAAGGCTCTGGGGCCACCTTATTGTGGCCTTCCAGTACCTTAAGGGGGTTTACAAAAAGGAGAGAAAGAGACTTTTTATACAGGCAGATAGTGACAGGACAAGGGGCAATGATTTTAAACTGAAAGAGTAAAGGTTTTGATTGGATATTAGAATTAAAATCACAGAGGGTGACTGAAGCACTGGAACAGGTTGCCCAGAGAAGTTGTGGATGCCCCATGCCTAGAAGTGTTCAAGGCCAGGTTGGACAGGTCCCTGAGCAATCTGATCTAGCGAATGGTATCCATGCCCAAGGGAGCTTGGAAATAGATGATCTTTAAGGTGCCTTCCAACCCAAACTATTCTATGATTCTATGATTCTGTGAGAGGAAACACTAACATATGTCACCACAAACTAGGGCTTCCTACCCCAGTTCCAAGGGTGAAGGTCGCAGTTTGACAAGTGCTGTGAATCAAGCTCTGGTTACACAACTCCAACAGTCATGACATGCTGGGAAAAAAATCCTATGGAATTGAAGATTCACATTCCCTTGAATAGGAGGAGTCAGGGACAAGAGTGATGTTTGCAACAACAGAGTGGAAGGATTAACCATGAGAAGGGAAAGACCATAGCTACAAGGGAGCAGGGGTGGGAAAGGCAGAATAGGAAAAATGAGAATATCTGGGAGAACAAAGATGATACTATGTAAACCAGAGCACACTTCCTCACACAATATACAAGGACCTCATAACTGTGTTAACATAAAGAATTATCATTGCTGCTTATATTCACTGCTATATTAATAATAATTATTGTAATCTTTTTGACGGTAAGATTATTAGTGACATGGTGCTTATAACTATGCTAATAAGTCCATTAATAATGCAGTTGCTCTATTGTCCTGAGCTATGACGTTACTGTACTGTTCAGAAGTTGGACTTTGATGATAGTTGTCAGTCCCTTCCAGCTCAGGACTCAGGATATTCTATGTCCAGGAGAACACCATTAACCACTGGTGTGTCTCTCCTTGCCTTCAGGGCCAGCAAGTATCAGTTCACCATCTAGAATAAGCCTGTGAGATGAACACAGAAAACACATCTTTGCTGTTAAACTGATTTGTATCACGTTGAAATTTCGGGGTGGGGAATTCTTCATTTCCAAATCTCCAAGTATTTAGGATCCAGCACTTGAAAACAAGATGCTGAAAGATCTTTAGGCCTGCAAAATGCTTATAGAAGTGCATAAATGGGCAGAATTGTAGACCTTGCTGTCCATCTGAGATACCTGAAGTAAACTTATGTCTAAGGTGATACTGAGCATTCTCTTGAAAGAGAATATGTTCTGCTGTTCAGCAGGAAGCTGCCTGTGGCAGCACCGTATCATGAACTCCACAGTCATGTAGGACACCAAGAGCAGCAGGTCGAGATGGACACATTTGCAAGTATTTCAGGATGTATTCTCCTGAATTTTTTTGCAAAGACAGTCTTGAATCTATTAAGAATTTGACAGAAAGAAAAAGACATCTTCAATCTTCAGTAACATTTGCATTTTAAAGATAGAGCACCAGCAATACCTTTTCAAATTTCCTGCAGATTCTCTGGGATTCACTAAAGACCTGCATTAATAAGGTTTGGTGGAAACTAGAGCAGCATAGAGGTGGATCCCGCAAGATCCCCGTGACCATTGCAATTGGGCAACTGGTTTTCATGGTAAGACAGTTCAAAAGGCAAAAGGGAAAAATGAGGAGAGAAATTATGGATCTTGACTTTCGTCCTAAAATGGATTTGATATAGCACTGAGGGTCCCTTTCTTCAGTTATAGTCAGAGGTACCAAAAACTTTCCTTCTCTGAGATGTAGAGGCTGGGTGTGGGGTAAAAGGGAAAGGAAGGAGGATGACACAAGGCCTCATGCAGAGACATTTCAGAATGTCTTAAAAGATGCAGAAAAATGAGGAGTTCATTTTTTTGCAGATCACGGTAACATTATTTTTAACCTCCCTTCTTTTATAATGACCCCTCTGGAAGGGTGAAACATGCATTCTTACCAGCTCTTTTTATTCAACTTAAAACATGCGTGCTGAGTTGTTGTTGGCTTTTATACTTGGGAAGAAAAAAGGAGTAGGATGTTACGGGAAAATATATTTCTGAAGCGTTATTTGTTAAAATGTCTACAAAGAATTTCACGGCCTTCACAAATAGATGAAAGTGAAACAGCTCACAGTTTGACCTTCCAACCTTTCCTGGGGTCTCAGTAGGTGATACTGCAAAACCTGGAGCTCTCTCTGCTGAAGCTGCATTATGGTAGATTTGCACTGTAATAATATACACCCTATACAAATTCTGGGTTACCCATGGTCTCAATGAGTCCATCAAGGACCATGTGTGCCTGGACAGTCTTGTGAAACCCATCACTTCTGGATCTTGCTCCAACAAAATGGAATTAATGTAAAAAAAAAAAAAAAAAGAAAAAAAAGAAAAAAGAAACAGTCAGCAATGACAACAGGCAGTGAAACTGGGGTTCCTGCAGCAGTCTGGGTGGAGAAAATGATGACAACATATTGGCATATTTGTGAGATGTGAGCTGAAAAAGAAGCAGAACCCTTCCCACCCACTCCAACCCTATAACCAAGCAGAAAACACAAGTGGGTTAGTGCTCATTCCTGAACAGCTGAAGACATTGTCAGACATATTCTGCACTCCCACGTGAGTGGAGACATAAAACTGGGTGGTATTAATGGAGCAATTTTCATACCTACGCCCACACTATAAGGAACTGTGTTTTGATGATCTTGGCAGGCCCTTGATGCTTGTAGGGCTTTGACAGAGCGGAGCTCGGTCTACTTTCAAAACTATCCTGGGAGTCTAGACACCCAGGGATGCCTTAGAACCAGATTGTTTTAAAATAAAAATTCTAAAGAAAGGCATACTTCTGATCCAGGAGGTCTGTATAGAAAACTTGGTCTAGTATGTTCCCATATTGATGGGAACAGCAAAAAGCAGAGGGAAAATATCTACACCGATTAGATAAAAAGCCTTGAAGGCTTGCCACAGCACTAGGTTTAAATATCAGTGAGCAGAGCTATTTCTCAAAAAGTTAGAAACTGAAGATTACACTTGACTCTCTCAGACAATATTATTAACCTTTGATTTTCTAGAAGTTCAGATAAGATCCCTGGAGATATTTTATCAGTGTGGAATCTATAAAGTTTTTCCTTGCACAACCATGAGTCAACAATATAATTACTATAGCCAGAAATGTAGACTCAGGAAAACTGTTCAGCTAAAAACAGAGACAGTTATAACAGGGGATGAAATCATCATAAAATTTTATGTGTTTTTTTCAGACACTAAATGTGAAGAGAAAATCTAGAAAACTCCAGGTGCAAGCTCAGCAACCCCTTGTTCCATTTTAAGATGAGGGTATTAAATACGCATCACAAGTACCCAAGGAGAATCCATATGTAGATCAATAGTCTTACTGCTTCAGTAACAGTGGATTTGATGAGTGTAAAGTGTAGCTAATGGACAAATTTCATAGCAATAAAATCTCCCCTTCTCTTGTCTGTATATGCATCTATTAATTACTGATAATTAACATGCCAATTACCCTCTCAGAATTCAGTGATAGTCAGCATTCTTTGAAATTTACATTATTCCTGAATACTTCTTTTACAAAAGACAGAAAAAAACCTGAAACTGTACTATCACAATGCTGGTGTGGCTTTAGAGTTCAGGGCAAGGCCTGGTGTTTTATTTTGTCCCTTACCAAGGCCCAGGGAGAAAAGGAGAGTACACTGAGAGAAGGGTGATCAAACAATTCCTTTCATGGCTATTGCTGCTGGAGGTGAAACAAGGGTGTCAAGCGTGTATTTTGGCAAGTCCAATTGATTGTCTGTGCATTACATCCCTGCAAAAAAACCACATGCAATAAGACTGTCAATCTCTATCTGAAACTAAGTCAGTGGGATTTGAGGTGGAAAGAATAAACACAGACAGTTACAGAGTCTGGTCTTTGACCCCAGAAATGGTTGGAGATTCTGGCTTGGATTCCACATCCACCTACTGCTTACCAGCTGTACTATGACTTCTGAAACATCAAAAGGCCTTCCGAGTTGAACTGGGTATGCTTATTAAATTGACTTCTTGCCCATCTCTCTTTCACATGTACAGCAATATAGTGCCCTTTGTGAGCCTTGCATGAAAGGTACTAAGTTCATGCTCAGACTCCATGTTTTCCACTGATGATTTTCCACAATGTTGCATAAAGCTACCCAGAGTTGCTCACAACAGATTTAAAATGTGTCCCTTATTTGGAGAACTTCCAGTATGAATAAGAGACAGAAAAATTATGAAGCCAGAGAAAGAATACCAGAGCAAGGCAGAAAGCACAGGGGATGGTTGATAAAATGGGCTGTTAGCTGGAGGTGGCAAAGGAGCAGGTAATCAGACACGGCATCCTTGGATCACAGAATGTGCCAGGTGGCCACAAACCCTGGGGTTTTGGCTTGGCCACTGCAGAGATAAGGCCAGCTGCAAAGTTTGGATCCTGATCAAATATTTGCAATCCAAACACCCTGAGAGTTAGGGCTATTTGGCATGGGCCCCTGTCTAGTTTATATTAATGTTTATTGCCCCTTGGCCCTTTGGAAATGGTCTTTCATGATTCACACCTCGGCAATGCAGGTTTGTCCATCCTGATGGCAGGCTACAAATCTGACTCCTCAGTATAGTGGCACTCCTTTCAGCTGTGTGGAGCTGCCTTGCATGTGGCTTACATATTACAGCTGACAAGGGCTGAATGACAACTTCATGGCTCACTGTTAGAAGCTCAGCCAAAAACACACAAAGGCATGTCTCCAGCTAGGGCTTTCATCTTTCACATCCACTCAACACTTTTTGCAGCAACTCTTTGGGTGAGCAGATCACTGTCCTCTTTGCCTGCCTTCCTTTCCAGAAATTTCATGTGGCAGGACTGTCACCCACAGCTGTTTCATCAGTTCCTTGGTCACATAACTTAGAGGTTTAAGTAGGCTCTGAACTGACCTTTTTGCTCTTAAATATGGACTGCCTTTATTCTGTGATCTTGCAAAATTCACCTTAATGGTACTTGAAGACTGGCATAAATTCACTATGGGTCTCATGCTGGTCAAAGAACAAGACTGAAAGAGGAGAGTCTGGACTTACATTCTTTGGAGCAGGAAGAGAAGCAAATCATCATAATGAATAAACTTATTTCTTATACTTCAAAAGTTAAACAATTGAGCTGAAGATGTTCCTGTTTCATTTCAATATTTCAAGTATATTTTATTAACTAGTTTTCTACATTTAAGTCTGCTCTGTCTTTTCAAGCTAGGGAAAAAATATTAGGAAAAGATATATTTCAGAGTCTATTTCTGGGAGCATGTTGGATACTTAACAAGTTCATCTTTCGTGAGCAGCCATTTCATGTATCAGCCTATAATGATTGCTTGGGTTCAGACTGCAGCACACATTTGCAGTCTCTGTTAGATCCCTTTCCTTCATGCAGGAAGGCTGGAGTAAATGTTATCTTCATAAGACTTTCTTCATCTTTTTGCTCTCAGTCTGTTTTGAGTATGTCCTAATCTTCCCTCCCCCTATTTATAGTATGTCTTATGAGCACTGATGGGCCTTTTCACAGACAACAAAAAGCAAAGGAGGTAGTAATGTTGAACTACATAATTTTCTCTAGTGCTTCTAAGTTAACCCTGGAGATCACTTGCCTTTTAAAAAACAAGTTTTAGTAGCCTGGGCAGTGCAAGACAAACTTCCCTTAGTAACTCTTCTGTATTACGTAATGGAGCCAAACTTGGTCCATTCCTGACCTCAAGGGCTGCCCTAACCAGCATGACCACTGATGCTATACACCGTCTGGGGTACCCACCATCCAAACTCTCGTGCCCTGACATTATCAATCTTTCCTTTAAACAAAAATACACAAAACCCAACCTAGCCCAGTCCAGATGAACGGATATTACGGTATCAAAGAGTTTTTCTGATTATGAATGCCAACACAAGGCAACAGCAACTCATGCTCCAAAGGACAGGATTTAAATAACCTTTTGATTGCCCTGTTGACATCTGCTGTCAGGAAAAAACACTTTCCCTAATTGGGGAACTGTTCAATTGATAGAACCAGTTGAGTTTTCTTTTTCTTTTTTTTTTTTTTTTTGAAAAGAGAGCCATCAGGGGCTTGATTCTTCCTCTTTCTTGCCCCCTGCAGAGCTGCCTGCCCTGAGCACAGCTGGCACAAAGTCCTCTCAGATCAGGCTTACAGAAGTGCTCATGTTTTGCACCCAATCATCCCTGCAAAAACAACCACACAAGGTTAAAAACAATTTTCCACTCATGGAAGTAAACCAATGGGTAAAAGGAACAACTAGACCTTCACGATAAATCCCAGCTGAACAACCCTAAGTGAAATATTGGCTATTCCTTTTTTTTTAAATCCTGAAGCCACAGTGCCAGAGCAGCCCAGCATCTTTTTTGCAGTGGCCACCATCTCCCCAGCCCTCTCTCTGCAACTGTGCCATGGTGTTGCTCAGCACAGCTGAGGGCAGCTGAGGGAAATGTCACTATGAGGCATTTTCCTGCTTTGATTACTCCAGCTCTTGCCTGGCCATGAGCCAGAACAGGCTCTGGCATAGTTTAGGGTCATCTTAAAATACTCAAGGATGTGACTTGTGTATCTAGCTAGAGGGGGAGCCAAGGGGCTGCCAAGGTCCCCTTAAGCACTGTATGTCCCCTGCGCCCCAGGCACCGGCTTCAGGTGTTTGGGTTCAGTCCAGGTACCCCTCAGGGCGGGGGCAAGGATGGGGCATGTAAGGTGAGTTAGCCTGGCTTCACACCCCCCTCTGGTGGCATTTCATCAGGCTGAGGAGTCTCTCAAGGTCCACTCATCCTTGCACTGTCCTTGCAGCACAGAGAGGTCCTGAAGTTAAGCACAGGGCACTCGACGTTAGGATTTTTGAGGTAACACCCTTTTGGTACCAAGTTCAACAATTCTCCAGATAGTATTAATTACAGAAAGCAATGGCCTGTAAATCTGCAGCTTTATATTCACTATTCATTTCAAACTCAGCATCTCTCTCCACACCACTTTCTCCAGCTCATTTTCTCTGCACCTGGAATCAGCCCTGCTGCAGTGGGTGTCCACAGATTAGACCTTGGGTTTAGGTTTAGGTTTAACCTTTAATGACAAGGAATGCAACATACCAAGAAAGGGAATATGACTAGATAATTACTCTTTTTGTATGTAGCTCCTTGTGGAGAGGAACCCAGTCTCCTGCTCGACAGTGAATCTTAGTTACAGGAAAATAATCGCTCTCCAGCATAGCCTTGAGACCTACATGGTGCCATTTTCATTCAGCTCTGCTGAGGCCAGAGATAATTTGTACACTCTAAATACAAATTACATTATGCTAATACATTCGTAATAGTCAAAAGTACTCTATTCATAACCGACCTTAAAAGGCAAAATACATAATATTAATAAATTTTAAAGAAAATTTGACTCAAGAATCTTGGAAACTGGAGTCAATTGACATTAGAAATGCAGACACATTTAAAAGGATGCTTTTGACAATATTTACAAGAAATTTACATTTTAGTATTTATTTCATCAAAACAAGTCTTTACAATCTTGTTCAATGTACAGTCATTAGTGCTTTCTTGGCTAAGATGCTACGAAATAGGTAGAATTGCAATATTCCTGCTTCTGTCAAAATGTACAACTACTTAAGTTTCCATACAAAAGACTCTGTATGTTGCAGTGCATAGAAGTATCGGGTTCTGCAGCAGAGCAGACTCTCCAAATACTCATTAAAAAAATAAAAATAGTAAATTGGATTGTTGCTTTATCATCAGCCCAACCTCATAATCTCAAAGTCTCCTGATTTGTACGTGACCTCATAACCTCTCTCTGTTAGCATATATGAATTAATGATGCATATTGCCTAACCGGTGTTCTAGCAGACTTTTTTTCTCAATATAGGATTTAAAATAAAACCCTTATATTTATTATTGTAACTATATATAAAATATATTAGTAATGTGAGATTTTATGTTATTTTCCTTGTTTTATCTTTCTAGATCAATAATATATTTGCATATAAAGGCCTAACCTTTATCTTTATAACTTTTGTCTTCAGTGACATCAGTGGCAAAATTTACTCTGGTAGTAGGAGCCACAAAGGAACAGAATATTCTCACCAATAGGAAACTGGGGAGAAAGAAAGGAGGAAGAAAATGAAATTAAAAAGTCCTGCACAGCTGACCCCATTAACTTATTAGTAAATTATGTTAGTCTCACATATAAAACCTCAGTGATATTTCTAAGTTTAAGCAAACATGTACATGTCTTCATGCGCACACAACCCCACACAAGGCAGACAAGCTGCAAATAATAGCTATTTCAGAATAGGAATCCCCCTCCTTTGCCCTTGCTGATAATCTTTTTATATTCATAAGCAAGTAGATTTGGTTCCTTAGTCCTCTAACACACCAGATGTCAACCTTTGGTAAGACTGGTGTAATTCATCATTTTCTATCCTGATTATAACTTCCTGTGTAAAAAGCCTATCTTCAGGTTTTTTCTATAGACAAAATGAGACAGGCAAAGTCTTACTAATAACTCCTTCTTTCAAAGACTATCTACATTGTAAATAGTACAGATTCTATGATTGTAGCACCAAAAAATAAGGGAATAAGTCTATGGCTCCTTTGACAAGCTCTTGTGGAAACACAAGTTCTCAGCTTGTTCTGAGTTTTTGGGGCCATTGATGATGCTCTAATTTACAATATAACCAGTACTATAGGAATTGTCAAAGAGGAGGGCAAGCACAGCATTCTAATAATTTTGAATGCGCTAGCTCATTCCCACTGTTTTACAGAGTCTTCCTTTCCAATACTTCTTTGTTCGTATTACTAGAGAATTTAACCCTTGAAATGAATTGTTCCTACCCATGCTGGATGTCATCAGGTAATTTTGATGTAATGTTCATGTTTTTGGTGTTAAGATGTCCACAACCCCACCCTCACGTCCACAGTGTTTTCTATTTCCTTTTTCTTTTTTTCTTTCTTTTTTTTTTTTAAGTGAAAAACATTTTATTAATCAACGTATCTTCAATGGGTGGATTATTTTTATCTGAAACTTTTCCACTATCTGCACATGGCTGAGACATGTCTATTCATGATTACAACCCAACACAATATTTTAAGTGATCTAATTTTAACAAGTACAGTAGAGAAATGTTCTTGAATTTCCTAAGCATCTCATATTGCCACCTTTTTAATGAAGTGATGTCACCACAGCCATATTTCAGATCTCATTCAAAAGAGACCCATCCACTGCTCAGGAGATTATGGGGCACTCACATAGGGAGGAAAGAGATGCAGCAGCTCTGAAAACATTGGCAATAATGGGCAGGCCAGGGGAACAGGGGGAAATAGGTTTCTGGGTGGATAGCTCTGTGTGACTGTGTAGAGCTTGGTGACATCCTGCCAAGCCTAAGCTACCATGGTATCTCATAAAGACCACAGAAGTGCAAAGAGGTTTTGTTCTTAATCTTTCCTAATGAGAGTACCTTTCTCCTCATCAATTATAACTCTTCTTAACATCCCCAGCCCTGATTTTGTGCATTTTGGCAGAACACCTCCTAGTCAGTCAGCTCATTACATCATCAAAAAGGTGGGAGCCAGGAAGAATACATAAGCGTAAATCAGAGAAGCTGAACGAAAGCCCTAAGTTTGCAAAAGATTTGGCATTGATCACAGACTGTGTGGGTGGACAGTATCTCTCTTTATGCACCAGGAACATGGAGTAATGATTAAGCTTCTGTTTTCCCCACTCACTTATGCTGGATTGTTGGTACTGAACATGTGCTAAAATACTACAGTGCTTTACACATAGGCAGTTTCCATGTCATGCCACAGAGCACAGGTAACCTGAAATCACCCAGAGGAGTGCACAACCAGCTGAGTTAAAACAGACTTTAGAAGAAGGCTATTCTCTTTCTTTTTTATTGGTAGCAGAAATATTGGATATAGCACAGAATATTGAAGGCATGGTTGCCACTATAAAGACAACAGAGCATCTGCTTAGTAATAAATTCTGCACAGCATATCCAGAAAACGCTTTTTAAATGTTACTTCAAATAGAGTTGAACTAGAGAAGGAAGTTTGACTCTGCTCCCTCCCTTGAACTGCGGGCTGAGCCACAGATCTGAACCACTCCCCAAATTACAGGCTACAAAGCCAAGAGGTGTCTATTTTATAACCTCCCTTCTTCTGGACTGAGGCTAAAATCCCACAAAATCTATCCTAAGTTTTCAGCAAAGTGGAAAACTAGGAGCAAGGATGATCAGGTTCAGAACTCCAAGAACGGGTTTGCAAATGACCTTCCTGATATCTTTCAAATTTTCATGTAATTTGTCCGATGGAATTTACTGTACTCCTAAAACTGACTAGGATTATCTGGTGCTGGTTCCCAGCTGTGCTTCAAATGCAGCCATGCACAGTAGGACTTGCCTGCCTAATTTTCTCCATGTATCTCTCATTCAGTGTTATTCCAGGATGCCATAATAGTTGAATATTTGAGAAAGTGCTTGATTTAAGATACACAGAAATCTTGATTTTCCAAGGTTCAGCCATTTTGGCTGGGGGAACTGTTGCTCCTCTACTATGGGTAGGGCTTCACTCTACCGTGGTATGAGGCAATTCTCCTAATTCCTCAGCTGGACTCTACTCTTTGTTCTTGAATCCTGCACACTGTAAACATTTGCAGCCTTGCCCACACTGTCAATTCAATTCTCCTTACAGGTACAGTTCTGTTGGTATAACACAGTTTAGTGTTGTAGCTGTGCCCATTTTTCTAACTCTTTGAAGTGCAGATCTTACAGCAGGTAAAGCATTTGGGATGAGAATAAGGGCACTGGCACTTTTTCCATTTAAATCATGTGCACCTCAGTGTACCTGCTTACAGGTAGATAATAACACTCTTAAAAATGTAAACAGTTGAATTCAAAGAACATTTTGATGGAGCTCCAATCAGAAAATCAATAGCTATTTGGGCACAGAAGGAATTAATCCTGCTTTCTTTGGAACTTTGTCTTGCAAGTAGTTGGCTCTGGCATGCATGAAACACAAACCCAGCTGAAGGGAACTCTGTGTTTGGGGCATTTGCACGGCCTCTTTTCCCATGTGGCTGTTCTAGTGCCTGATGATGTGAGATACCACTCAGCAGTTTTCCCACAGTAAGGGCATTTACAGCATCTGTATCCTCTATCCATTTGTCTATTTTCATGGCATTTGTTTCTTAATTATCTGGGGGAGCTTTAACCCTCTGTCACATTTGGCTGAAATCTGTCACTGGGCTCAAAAAAAAAAAAAAAAAAAAAAAAAAAAAAAGAGAGGCAGCCAGCCAGGCAAACCTCACACTCCTAAAAGCCTTATTCCCTTAAGAAACAAATTGGAAAACAACAGCAATGCCTCCGACAACAGAAAAACCACACAGTGACAAAGACCACAGTTTGTAAAGCAATCTCCATGATTCTTGAGGAAATTCCAGGGAAAGACTGCTGGTGCTGAAACCCTAGGGAAAAGGTATCGGGGCACCTGGTCCAGGAGGTGCAGGGGAGCACATGAGACTATACATGAGAGCAGCTTCAAGGGACCGCTCAGCTCCAGGCTTTGGAAGGAGAGCAATTTTGGCAGCCTGCCCTCTCCTCTGGAAGGCCCTTTCCAGGCTCACATTGACTGTAAGTCTGGGCTTACCCTGTCTCCAAGCCCTGGCTCTGCCACTCACTGAACTTTACCAAGGACACCCTGCTCTCCCCTGTGCCAGGGCCCAAAAGGAAAAGTCTTCTGCTGGACCAGGTTTTCCCTCAGCAGCCCCTTTCCAGCCATGCTTTGTCCACAGCCGTGGTAGTGCCCCACAGAAGACACTGGCATAGTGGTTCTCCTGGATATCCACAGAGTTTACATAAAAGTACCGCATGTGTAGGACAGGAAACCTGTGGTTTACCCTGTACTTAATTTTCCAAGGTGTTGCATATCTGCTGAGAATCCCCTTCCTTTCTCAGAATAGGTTCTGAACAGAAAAATTCATTTTTACATATTAATCCTTTTGAAATGCACCTTTCCAGAACTGGCTGCATAGAGAAGACAAGGCTGAGAGCTGTTCATCAACTTGTGCAGGGGGGTGGGACCAGATCATCTCCAAAGGTCCCTTCCAAACTTAGCCATTCTATAGTTCAGGTAAATATGCTTATTAGCTACTTCAATTTGCCTGACATGAGAGATGATAAATGATAGATTAGCATATAATTTTCTTCTAGTTTTCAAAAAATTATTCTATAAATATTTTACTTTTCCCATCGTGCCTTTCACCCATGCAGTGCAACTGTTGTCTGCAGCTTTCCTGTCTCAGGAAGTGAGATCCTTGTATTAGCACAAAGAAAAATAAACCACCTCCCACCAGCTACACTAGAAGTGTAAATTACCATGTGGATAGTTGGGAACTCAACATTTATGCCAATTAAAATAATAATGAAGAGTTCTATCTTATTTTTCTGTATTAAAAAGGAGGAAATTCTGAGGTACATGATTACTATGTAATATGCAATTTTTAAGATCTGTTACTTGTTTGGTACTCTAAATCACATACCTTTGAGTATTGTGTTGGGTTTTACCCCTTGATCTTTTTGAGAGGCAGAACAAAAGATAAAAGCACATAAAGGATTCTATGAAAGGAAAAGTGTAAGGCTGCCCAGCTTCCCTGAAGTGATGGATTGAGTGGGTGGTAGCCATTTGTCAAGGAAGTTCATCTGGTAAATTCACAACTGAATCCACGTCAAAGGGAATAAGTGCATTTCAGCTCCATGTTAGCCACGCAGATCAGCATTTCAGAGATAACTGGAATGCAGTAATATTTCACAGCACCCATAGTTTCTTACGTGGGAGAATTGTTCCAAAGAGCTCACCTGCCTGCAAATACACTAGCTAGGCTTGGAGGGGAAATAGGAAGGAAATAATGACAAAGGATTTTATAGGCTGATTTTGTTTCTGAGGCTTTTGTTTGTAAAATGCAATCTAGACAAGGAAAAATAATTTCACCATTTCTCCACATTTACTCATTTCCAATCTGAGCTGATAGTAGCAGGCATGCACATTTTCTTTTTTCAGCTGGTGATTTTCTCTCTGATCAATATTAAGTTTGTTAATATTGATTAATTAAGCATGTTATTGATGTGCCCTGAATGGTGGCTACCAGCTCTGCCAGGACTCTACAGGTTCAGGCAGACTCTCTATATTAGTGGTTACATGCCAGAGTTTTTCTGGTTGCAGAGAGACATTTTTCTTCTTAGGTTTGCATTGTTAACTCTCAATGCAGACTATTCCATCTTACATAGCCATATCTCCTCTTGCCTTGGAGTATTACAGAGAAATGGAAGCAACTACCAGGTGTGCATAGGGGTGGTTGAGACCACTGGCATAACGGCAGTCATGGAATGTTTTGGTGATAGCTAGTGACCTTGAAATATTACTTCATTGAAATTAAGTGAAAGTTAAAGGCAGATTACTTACACTTACAAAATCCAAAGAAGATAACTAATTGCAAAGATACAGATTACCCAGATGCAGATGACAGAAATAAGAGCAAGCTGCACGTAATCTCTTTGCACTAAGGATCAATTTGAAAGACTGCTCTTTACTCCTTTCTATCCAGCTGACAGGCTACAGATATTTACCTAACCCATTTGCTAAGGAAATGCATCCTCTTGGATATAAATCAAAGGAAATATTTTGTCTTGCACTACAGCCTCAGAGTGCATGTTTGCTTGGCACCATGTGCTGGCTGGTATTTTGGGTTCTTGCCTTGGTCTCCCAGCCTCTCCCACAGACTAAACGCTGTTATCTCATGTCAACATGGAAAAATCATAGTTATGCACAATATAAACACACAAGCAGATTCAGTGCATGTAGCATATTTTTGGCTCTTCACTGAAACTGTAGGCATGGATTTTACAGAGACACTGGATTTGGGGTGATGGAATCCTGCTCTTCCCTGTAAGTGAAACCATGATAATGACTTATTAAAAAATCAGCTTTGGTCTCTTAGGAATGCCTTTAGTTAGGTTGTACTAATGTTTGCAAACGAACCAATACCTGTGCAAAAAAACATGTTTATGGAAATAAAGCAAAGCCTCTGCTGGTAAGAAATACTAATTTTTAGCTACAAAGTTCAGAGGAACTATTTGAGAAGCAAGTATCAAAGTGTACCCATGATTAACTGAACTCAGTCTTTGGCATATAATAAAAAGTGACATCTAACTTCTGGGGAGGGAAGAAAAGAAAAAGAAAGGAAAAAACTAAAGTGGCAATTTAGAAAATCAGTATATATGAAGCCGTAACTAAGACAGCAACAGTTACAGTGTCAGAATTTTCAACAAATTGAAAGGCAATCTGTGAATTATATTTATATGCTTCAGTTATATGGCCTTGAAAGAGCAAGATTGGATCTGCATCACCCTACTTAGAGACCAGCTTATTAACCTCACTGGAAAGCATCTCACACCATCTGAAGGTCTGTCCCTGGAAATGATGCAAAATAAAGGGTTAATTTAGTGATGTGTAGCTTTCAGCATGAAAAGGGTGATTAATCCTTGTTCATTGGTGTACAGTAAATACTCTAATTAGGAATAGCAAAAAAAAAAAAAAAAGGAAGAAATACGTAGTTTGAGAAAAAGCTGTACTTAAGGGTTTTTTTCCTAAATGTATCATGTTCTTACAATGAAATTGAAAATCTATTTTACATCAAAATCAAATGGACAAATAATTTAAAAGTACTAAAGGAACAGAGGATGCCATTTTGCCTGTCTGCTCCTTTTGTCTGTTAATCATGTGAAAAATGACTGCTTCTTGCAAAATTTTAAAGTCTTGAACTCAAACAGAGCAATTGGGGAAGAAGCTGTTTAGCAAATGAAAACCATATTAAGGATGGAGATTTTACACAATTGCTTTTAGGAACTTTTACTTATTAAAAAACTGCACTTTCAGGTTAACACTGTTAGACACAAACAAGTTTCCATCTTTCCCCTAGCAAATACAAACCCAACCTTTAATACAGCTATGTGAGATTTTATCTTGTCTGTGGTCTGCTGGTACAAGTTCCTGCACTGAAGACCCTGTGTGTGTGAGTAATTTCTACTTACAAATGTATTGTTATTGACTTCAAATAACAAAGTGGGTCATAGCCAGTGCTGGAGGTACTCCTTTTAGTAATATGTTCCCAAGTGTTGGTTCATCACACTGAAAATACCCACATTAATTTATTTTAACCAGTAACATTAGGACAATTTGGGTGGTATTACTGAAATATTTGTTTATTTTTAATGTTTCTCATGCACATCTACATTCTTTAGGAGTCCACATCTTTTAAACATGGGACAAATTAACTCTAACATAACAAACAGCTCAAATAAACTGGCATAAGAAGACTGCAGGTCTACACCAAAATCTTTTCCCCAGCTGTTTCCTCTGGGATACAAACTAAAAAATAAATACACAAGCAAAAACCTCAAATAAACCAAACAAAAACCCATCAACAAACCAGACCCACCAATAAGCCTCCCTGGCTGTTGCACACAGCGCTTGAAAGAGGTGCTGCCACACATATATACACAAGCACTCAATAAAATCCCTCCACAGGGAAAGCATCGAGCAGCTGGAAAACCTTTCTGTGTGCCCAGATTAGCCGCGAAACTGTGCGGCAGAGAGCGAAGCTGGCAACAGAATTCTAGTCCCAAGGACTATTTTACTCCCACATAACTTTCTTTCATTAACAGGGATTATTCATTTCAGAGCTCTAAATGGAGAAACATATATTCCTTTCAAATAGCAAGACCCAGCATTTAATTGCACAGCAACATTCTGGTCCACACACCTTTGATGCCATGGTATTTTTGTGCTTGATTTCAAATGGGGTCAATGTCACCTCAAAAAAGAATAGTGCTCTCTTTTTCCTCCTGGCTTTCTCCTCCATCCTCTCCTCCTGCAACACACAAAGCCCCCAGACGCCTTAACTACACTCAAATACAGTTTGGCTGCAGTTAAAGGTCAATGAGCAATGATGAATGGGGGACTTGCAGTAGCTCTAGTTCCTGTCACAGTCATTCGGGCAAACTGGTCATCTGGTGAAGTTGCTGAAATGTAGGCATCTGGTTAAGTGGCCATTTCACTTAGTCCTCTAACCATTAATAAAACTGTTGGGGGATTAGATCAAATGAGATGGGCATGAAACGACAATATGATCTGAATTCCAGACAGATATATGAGCAGACATTTGGAAGAGACAATTACTTGAAATACACAAAAATTAATATTAAATGATAATACTAATTATCAAATTCAGCATCCTCTAGTGCTCTTGTTGATAGTATGGTTATACAGCTATCCATGTTGGGGGACTGAGGCGGGGAGCACTTAGAGTATATTGACCCCAGCGTCTTATTTCACAGATGGTGGATCTAAAAAAGATATTTGCTTTTTTTTTTTTTTTTTTCCTGGATTGATGCCATAGATATTTTTAGGACTACTCAAAAAAGGGGTTACCATCAGTGCCCTTTTTTGAGATCATAAAAAGTGCCTTTTTCAGTCCCCCAGGAGAGAGATGTTGGGGGCCAAGGGGAGGGGGTGGGAGGGGCAAGAGTCTTTGGCTTTCACTCTTGCAGTATCACAGCAGGCTTAGAAAAATACACCTTATGTGTATGCTTTTTTCTGCCTTACCTCTTCCTTCACTTCTCTGATCGAGTAACCATTAGTAACCACTGAATCTCCAGGATACTGACCCCAGGCATCTAATAAAGGCAAGATCTTGACTAAATACAGCTCAACTGGTGGGATGGAAGCCAAGAAAAGAATTTAGCAGTAGTCCTAGTTATCACACCTTGTGTATTGGAGGCCCAATTATCTGTCAATACACAAAGACAGTATTTATTTCATAGAGAAGACATTCTGATTTTGGAGATATGTTTTTCAGGTTGTCAAACTCAAAATTAAATATAGAGGAGGACAAAGTGAGTCTCATTAGGAAAACAGCCAAATGTATGGTAACATGGTTTAGAGCTTTTTGTTTAGCAATTATTAAATAAACATTATTTTAGTAAACTAAAGGGCAAGCAGAGATTTTGGTTTCAGTTTGCATATTTTTGCTTTTGTTATCTCTGTTCGTATGTGTATGTGCACATATCTTCTTCTTTTAACAAAGGACAACATATGTTCCACATACAAGTGAAAACATACTCTTTCTAAATATGTACTAATATTGTGAATTCACTAATTCTGTTTGAACTAAACAAGATTACTTGTGTGTGAAGTTATTTCCATATGTGAATTTCTGTAGAGTCAGTCTATATTATTCCAGCTAAAAAGCTTAAAAAGAAAAGTTACTCAACCATAAACAAAGGAGATGTTCTACGATTCCAGAATTTTGTGACATTCAGTACTGAAAAGTAATGAACTACTTATTCATCTTTGAATGAATGGTTTGGTGGGTTTTTTGGGTTTTTTTGTTTGTTTTTTGTTTGTTTGTTTGTTTTGTTTTGTTGGTTTTTTTTTTGTTTTTGTGGGTTTTTTGGTGGTTTTTTTTGTGTTTTTTGTTGTTTTTTGTTTGTTTGGTTTGTTTGTTTTTTTGTGTGTTTGTTTTTTGGGTTTTAGTTTTTTTAATATTGTGCTTTATACTTTGATATGTTCTTTGGTTTTAACGTTACGTACATCTATACACTTATATCTAAATATTTATGTGGAAACATAGTGGTATATGTTGAGTGGAACCTAATGGAGGAGAAAAAGTCAAACCTTTTGTTTGTGAAAACCAAGAAGTTGTTGGTAAATGAGAAAGAAGAATTAGAGAAATGTTAATTGAAATATTGGCTGATGAAAAGAAGGGCAACATATTTGTAACTACTTTGTAATGAAACATCCACTGTTAATTTTACATCAGAAATAACATATACCGTGTGTATAACTTTCCTTCTGAATTATTAAAACAAGTTGAAAGATTATAAACTCCATAGATTTCTTCATATAAACATATATTATATTTTATTCCATAAAGAAAAGACTTATTAATCCACTCCAACAGATGGCAAAAGTGAGTAACCAAGACTGAGATCTTATTCCAGGAAGTACTGCAAGAATAACTGAAAAGCAGGGTCTTAAACACTCTTACTCAGCTGTCATCTAGTGCTGTGAATGCCCAAACTGGAGTTTTGGCTTAAGTGTGCTCAAGTCACCTTGGGCAGCCACTTTGAGCATCTTGCTCTTGCCACAGTACCTCTCTCTGGTCCAAGCCCCAGTAGAGACCCAAGGTTACACCTTCCCTCATCCACATCTCTGATAACTTTGCTAGGGTGGGAAAGTGTTCCTGAGGTAGGATTAGCAGCAAAGTAGTCAAAATGGCATGGCTCCTCTGTCTGTTTCCAACACACTGGCTGCTGATATTTGGAAAGTTCAGGGAAGAAGGGGGAGCTCAGGATGCAGCTTCCTTCCTCCTTGGCCAGAGGAGGAAGCCGTCTTACCAAAGATACCATATACTGTGCTTAATACCTTAAGATTCAGGGGATTCAACAGGAAGAAGGGGAGGAGCACAGCTTGGTAGTACTGTGCAGTGGAGGTGCTGCTTCAGACAGTAAGCTTGTAGTGGAGGTGTCCCCCTTTCTCCATGGAATGTTCACGCATGGCCTACAGCACCCAAATTGGTGGTTTGGGCATGCTCCTGGGGAAGCACTGAACTCCTGCTGGCAGCTGGAGTTTCCACTGTTGGCACAGTGGACCACAGGGTCATTACATGTGAAGAGATGCTGTGTCTCAGCTCTTATACTACCTCCTTACTTCATTTATCCAAAAGAACTCTCTTTTAGCTCTTCAAGTACATGACTGTAGTTGTCTGACTTCTTGAAACTCAGAGGACAGAAGAAATTTCCATAAGGTACAAAACAAAGCACTTATGTTCCCAAAACTTATGTTCCCACTTCACTCTTTAATCTATCCTATTAGCATGCTTTAGACACAGCCTCAAGTTGTCTGCGTTGTAGGGGGTCACCCACTGCAGCCATCTGCTAGGCCTGGGCTTCAGGGTCCTAACTCAAATCAGTGAAAAAGCTGGATGTAGAAATCAGAATATGACTCCTGACTGTATTCTTTAAACTTCATTCTCCATTTGAAAGTTTTGTATATAACCAGTTTGATGTAATATCCACAGAAACCATTAATTGTCCATTGGGCTCATTGGGCAATTAATGGCTTCTGTGAGGGTATATCAAGATGAACAAAGTGAACTATATTTGTTCAAGAAGTTCCTAATCTAGCAAGCAAGAATTGAGTAAATGGCCCCAAAAGAGCAAGTCCAATAAGGCAGAAATGTAACCATCACATTTGAGTTGTTCCGAAAAGAAGGCAGCTACTGATCTTAAATTACTTACCATTAATATTTACAGGATAATGTATGCTTTGTAATATGTGGCACACTCCAAAAAGCACAGAGGGAACGTTTTCATAGTCAATGAGGTATGCAACTATTCCTATGTGATTAAATACCCAATCCTACCATTCAGTCATGTTACTTAATTATTATGCCCAAATCTTTGCCTTTTAGAGTCACATACAGCCTCTGTTTTACGCAGACAAAATTGGTAGCAATATATGATAACTATTTTTATTCACACTTCTTCTGAGGGCAAATAACTGGACATAGTGGGTACTGTAATTGGTGCCAGCCACTCTTCTCACCTTTCTCGGTGCCAACATATGGCGTATTCCACTTTTTCATCTCAGTAGAAAAATTAGGTGGGACTTAAGAAGGAAAGCTAAAGAAATGAGGCTATTTCTAAAAAAGAGAAGAAAAGACTTTAAGAAAATCTGGGTTCTCAAGTGTGAGCAACCTGACAGCTATCTCTTCTTTTTGTAAAGATGGGATTTCAGCTCCTTCATGGTGTAGTTGCAGTCAGTTTATCATCAACTGAGAGAGGCTGTCTCAGATGAGTACACCACAGGTCATTTACCTTTTATTCATCCAAACATCTTCACACTGATCTGCAAACCAAGCAGCAGCCAGAGTGGCTGAGAGAATACATGTTTGATGAGCTGCCAGGTAACAAACATATAGCCCCATGACCTCAACATATCCTATCCTATGCATCTGGTAGCAATTTAAATTAGCCCTTGAAGTTACCTATGGGTTGTTTGGGTTTTTTGTTTGTTTTGGGTTTGTGTGTGGTTTGTTTATTTTTTGTTTTGGTTGGTTGGTTGGTTTTTTGGAGGGTTTTTTTGTGTTTTTTTTTGGTTTTTTTTTGTTTGTTTGTGTTTTTTTATTTGTGAGGGGTTTTTTGTTGTTTTTTTTTTAGTTTCGCAGCTGTGAATAGAGAGGCTGGTTTGGATGTAACTGCAAATTACACTGAGCACAGGCATGGCCTTTCCAGCCATTTCTTAAAACCCTTTATGCCATCCAGAGCATTATATTACCTGTGCTCTGCTGAGCAGCACCTTCCAGAGAACATTTCTTTAAAAGGAAATTGAAATTGATCAGTTCTGTTACATTAGACATAATTTTCACTAAACATCCACTCAGCTGCTTGCTTTGTTCAAACCCACCACTACCAGTCTCTTCAAAGCAGGGAAGCAACGCTGGAGGACCAGCCGAAGAATTGCAATTGTTGTCAACAGGTGCAAGAAGTTTAGAGAGGGCTGGAGACTGATTCAACACCAGGATACCACTTGTACATCAATCCTAATTAAAAAAAGAAATGGATTTGTTGAACAAATGCATTGTCTCAGGACAATTCCTATCACAAATGATAACAGCTACCAAATTTTAGAAATTGCCTAGTTTAACACTGCTGTCAGAAGAAAGCTGAAAGAGGCAGAGCTACTTGAAGAATGACCTTTGAGCTAGGTGAAAAGCTCTGCTAATGATTTCTCTTGCAATTTCTTTTGTAGTCAAAAAGAACTTTTTTCTTTTTCAAGAGTGGAAAACCAAAATTTATAACTGAAAAAAGAAAACTGGTCTACTTTCCAGATGTTAAGGACACAAGATTTTCAATGTATTTTCACTGAAGTATTTCATTTGGGGGAAAAAAAAAAAGTGGACTTTTTCCAGTTAACTCTGCTGTCCAAGTCAAGGAGAGGAAATTTAATCACCCCTCTGCTTCTCTGCATAAGAGATCTAGTATCTAAAATTCCAACTCTGGCTACAGGAAAATAGTGATTGGGGAACTGTAGAAGAATAGAAAAAGTTAATCATATGAGTTCAAGCTCCCTGTACTATTCAAGTCATGGCAGGAAGGACCTTGGCAAAGACTGCTTCATTTCCACTTTCTCCTGTGTATGAGATACTGCCCAGGCAGTGCAGAGCACATGGCTGTGAACAGCCAAGATGCCACATAGGTATTCCCTAGAGCTCCCTGTGAATGACAAGTGAGCAGTGTTCACGCAACACAGGATTTCAGGAATGTCCAAACCTGTCTGCTAACCTACCTCAACAACAATGTCCAGTTAGTCTGTGATGCTACTGACACCTGAACTTTTATGTCTCTTCTGATACATGAATACTAACATCAAGAAGCAGCAAGTAATTTGTTCTGACCGTGACATATTGTACCACAGACATCCCTTTGGTAGTCTCAAAGTGCAGCAGAGTAATGCACACAGCACTGCTATAGCAGTGGGAGGGCATTCTTAGCTCTGTAGTGGTCTGGTAGGAGCAAAAGCACCCACCTCTGAGATACCCTCATTTATTTTGGCTTCTATCACTTCACCATCATAGCCCTAGTTAAGATAAAAAAAACTGGCCTCCTTCTAACAGGTGTTCTACAGCAAATGTTTCTTTGACTGATGTGTAAATTACCTTCTTCATTAATTTTTTTTCTATTTTGAGACTTTTCTTTGGACTCATTGAATACTTTCTGGGAACTGTTTATGATTTATGTGTCAGCATGAAGCTTTGAAATAATAGCTGTCATATTTACTTTCAGGTTGGTGGTCTTCACGTTTGTCTTTGCTATGTGGAATTCATCTGAGCTAGAAGCATAATTGTCATGCTTTGCCTGTGCTGGCCACACTGGAAATGTCTGCAATCAACTAAAGACATGGTGCAAATCCACAGACTTTTTTAATTTTTTTTTTTTTTTTTGGACACCATCTTTTTAAGTAGTGGTTGTCCAGTGTACAAGAACAAGCTGCTGTGCTCTCATTTTAATCTAAGATAGATCTCTGCATCCATTTTTACCCAAAGGAGTTAGGGCTTTGGTGAGATTTTTGCATACCAAATCAACCCTGCAGTATCAAAGAACTATGGTGTTCATTGTGTAGACTGTGCCAAGTGACCTCCTTCCTCCCCAGTACACATTAACCAGCACTTTATAAGAGCTTTGTTCAGCTCCACTCTGGGTTTTCCAGTATTTTCTCTGAATTTTCTTCCCAGATTTCATTAGGATCCATTCTCTTAGATAGCCCTCAAAATTGCAAGACTCTGTGTACTCTGAGCCAATCTTACACATACGTTTCATTTTTATGTGGAATTCAGGGTTCCTCACATTTCTATGCTACCACTTCCCAGTCAACCTCTGTTCTTCTTAACAGAAAATTATTAATGGCAACAAGCTTTTCAGAACCAGCCACTGTCAAGAACAAGGCTACTTTCTGAATTGTCTTCATTTCTACCGGCACTGCTTGCTTACAAACACAGAGAAAAGTGCCTACCAAATTTCCTTCTGCTGCCTTCCACATTTCCAGAGAGTTTTGTCTCTGATAGGGATTCAGAAGCTCTCCATTCTACTTAGGCTATTTTTATTCTTGGTACCGTGTGGTTCTCAGCAACCACTTGGAGACAAGGTGTTTAACACACATCTATTCCATTCACTGTCTCTGTTCCAGCTGCCTCTGTATTATGGCATGAGGCCTTTACAGATATGATTCCTCACATGTTTAATGGATTAAAAACTATATCTGTGTAGGTAAGTTCTTTTTCTGATTAATAGCTTTTCCTGAGCAACCTATACGCTGTGTACGTGCAGGACTGTTAATTGTGACAATTCACTGCAGTTTTAACATACTATAGCTTTTGCCCTATAGCTGTTGCTTCAAACCTTGTTAGTTCTTTGGCTTATTTTCATAAGAACGTTCAAGGAACTTCAGATTTTACAAGACAGTTTGCAATACCAGCTTATTTCTTTGCAAATGAGATCCTATGAACATTACTGGAAAACACAATTAAAGATGTTGGAACCGTAGCTGAAATAAATCCAAGTTAGTCAAATAGATAGTTACAATCTACTTTTTGAAACATTTTTTGTTGCACATGTTAGCACACAGCTCTTAATGTTGCTCTGGGAAAAGCAAAAGAAAATCTAGGGATATTTTTGACTGCAAAGATAAAAGAGGAAACCCAAAGGAATTCGAGTCACAGATCCTTCAGGAGCTGTAAAAGCAAATAGAAGGAAGCATTCTTAGCTGATTCAACTAGCAAAAATACATTGACTTTTAATACCTTATCTCAGGAATTAGTGACCAAAGCCAGTGAAATCTATCTGCTCTTTAAAACGTCAGGGCAGTAACTACTGTGAGACGAAAGCAGTGACTTCACACATCTTCCTGCAGAGGTAAAGACAGATTTTATGCAGGTTTACATCCCCTGCAAGCAGCTGATCCGTAAGTTATACTGCATGGCCCACCTGATGCATTTACTGACAATTAGAACTTCAGCTTGTTAAAAACTGCTGAGCAATCTGATAGGACACAGCCTTTTAAAATAGGCAGGCTGATAAAAATGTACCTTTGTGTTACACTTGTTTACAGCTGAACTTTTCAGAGTCTCCTAACCAGCAGAGGCTCTGAAAGGTATGTATGAGAACCACAAGAGGTGCCCTCTGGAGGTCTGGTTATCAGTGAAGACCATGACTGTTCTAAAACCAGATGATGATTTCCCACACCAGCATACTACTAGGCAGGACTTAACTTCAATAAGACAGCTACTGATACTCCTGGGAAGTTCTCTTGGGTCTACTAAGAATAGGGAACTCTCTGCATGCACATTTATCTACCAACTAGGAAACTTCTTTTGTGAGCTCTTATATTACACTGAGTTGGATGGTATGAATATGGTCTTTGCCTCATAATTGCTTCAAAGGGGGTTGTTTGGGGTTTTTTATCTCCTCTTGCAATATGTCCTAATTTCCATTGTTTATAAACTAATTCATTAGAGCTACTTTATGGGGTTTTTTGTACATTGAGCCTAAAGCTCATTTCCCTGAACAGCAAAAGTCTCCTGTTTAACACAGCCTTTACATTACCTATGTTACCCATTGCAAAGGCAAAAAGAAAAGAGAGTACGAGGGACTAGACTGACTTAAGGGGAAAGTAACAAGCTGCACACTGAAAATAAATATTGCAATTACCTTGCCCAAGCAACCAGTATCAATTTTGTACTCAACAGCTGTAAAAATCTGGAGTATTGTTCCATCATGTAGCCCACCTCACCCTGAGCTGGCATTAGAGTCCCCAGTTCTGTCCTGAAAGTAACACAAGAAACATTTCAGCATAAATATGTGACTATTCAGACTGACTGACTAGAGAAAACTCTGGAAAACATATTGTCCAAGTGGTCAGATCAGAATGCATTCTCTGTACCAAAAGCAAGTTGTTTGCATAGACTGGCAGCAAAAGAGAAAGGTGAGGTTATGTTTGGTTGGCTTTTCTCCAGGCTGGTGGTAGGGATAGACACAATCTTGACGATTTGTAAAAGTTTTGAATATTCTTTTCTTAGCAAGATGTATATTGATGAGTTACCTCAATGAGTTTAGATTTGGCCTTCATGCACTGTAGGAGGTACTGAAGGACTTTCTTAACACGTGTAGATTTGCTGCTGTGGCGGGAAAGACCACCTAATTTCTAGGGGTTTCCACCTTTGAAAACTGGGAATGTTTCTTATTAAGCTGCTTCTTCAGATGGTCACAAGCCTACTCATCTGGAGCATTTTTATTTTAGCTAACGATACAAAAGAGCTAAATGCTCTCTCCTCCCTCGAATTAAGGTCTGACCCTTTTCTCAAGAGAGTCAATAGCAAAAATCCTTATGTACTTCAGTGAGAACAGATGGGAACCTCCCCTTGGCAAGTGAGAATTGAATCCTTTTCATTTCTAATTTGCATTCTGTCCACTCTTAAGAATCTTGGCCTCCAAAGAGAAAAAGCATTATTTCCTGATGACTTGGAGTAGAGAAATATTCCTACTTCATTGGCTCCCTAGTGTTAATAAATACCCAAAAAAAGTACTTCAGTAAAATATGCAGCAAAAATTCAGAGGACTCCTACCTAGCAGATAGACTGAGTCGGTGACATTTTACTTCACAAAGTTTCTGCTTTTAAGGTATAGCAATGATTCCAGTAATGAGAGACAGCACCAAGATTGGATGGAGTGACAGAAATAGGATACTCTTTCAAGGCTTTCTTTCCTACAGAGTTTCATAGTAATTGATTTTGGATGAAAGTTAGTGAATTTGATATTCAGTTTATGAGAAATTAAGAAATAATGAGGAAAGCCAATAATGTCTCTCACTATTAAACTACACAGAAACCTTTGGTAATGATTAGAGCTAATGTTCATGTTTTGATATCAGTTAGACTGAAACATATTGAAAGAAATTGCGAATATAAACCAAATACCTTCATTTTTCATGAAATGCAGATTAAAAGACACTGGGCAAATAGTGTCTATCTGTTTAAAAATGTCCCAAAGAGTAAAAAAAAATACATCCATTTGTCCCCCAGCAAGAGGCTTATAAAGAATGATGATTTTATAACCAAAGACACATTGCCCTAAACAAAAATGGGTCAGCTACTCAGCTGCAAATTGAAGAGTTCCAACAGAGATCTCAGAACATCCCCTGATAATGCTAGAGCCAGCTCAAAAAAGTCTCTACCAAAAAGTTATGAGATGAACACGTTGAGGGTTGGAAAATACAGAGCAATTACAAGTAATTTCCATGTACTGAGGCTCAGGGTCATTTGTGTGTCAGTCCTCAATACCACAGCAAATGGGTTTAGGCTATCATAGCACTGATACATTTAGTGCACTTGGCTTTCTGTTCATAAGGTGCTTGGGTGAAATACTAGATTTTTGTAAAAAATCACCTTAAATGGGTTCACCTCAAGTACCTAATTTTTGAAGGGTTACTGTAAACCATTAGGCTTGTATAGATAATAGTTTGCAAGTGATGCAAATGGAAAATAAAGACAGGCAGTTATAGAGAAGACTTGCATTAAAAGGGCTGAGAATAAACATTGCATCAGACATCTTAAATGTGTTCTGGAAAGATCGTGCAGAACAATAGATTAATGACTTCAAATGAGCTTAATTAATTATTAGCCAGTAGGCTTCATGAAGGCTCATAACTTTCAACAGAATATAAATCATAAGTAAACTAGATTTAGGGCCGGCATTATGCTGAGAAAAAACTAGAATTCATTTAGGAGGAGAAAAAATTGAAAAGACATTGCTCTGTATCACCATTTACTTCATCAGGGACAACAACAGAGTTGAAGCTATACAAAAAAATGAAGCCCAGAAATAAAATGGCAGTAATTGATGGTCGAAATATTTGCAAGATCTCCTTCACAGACTACAGCTTTTCTTCATAGCTCACTTATGAAAACAGAGAGATGGAAACTTAAGTGCAAAGAAAACAAACTAAAGTTCAGGCAAGAAACTTGAAAGAAATTCTTCCTGGCTGATTCTGAAGCCAGACTGTTGGGTCACTCAGCTTGTAGTGAAACTGTCACTATGTCACTGATCCTCAGCAGTGCTGGGTTTTGTCACAAACTGCAGTTGTGAAGACATAGCTTGCATGGTTAGTTAAGATACAGACTTTCAGAAATCTATCTCAGACTCCATACAGCTGCTAGTCTGGCATTGGCATTTACGTACACTACTTCAGAAAAAAAAGTACTGAACAGAGTAAATTTTAGTCTATCCAAAACCTGTGAATCCAACTCAAACCTGTCTTATCTTGAGGAAGAGCCATGCACGATGATGGCAAATTCAGGGAAAGAGCATTTATTCCTTCCTTTGAACATGCAGTTTCACCAACACACAAAATACCAAAGTCTGCTCTGCATGCACTGTTTATATCCATCTTTCAGCATCAATCTCCCATTCCTGAGCAAGATGACAGACCTGAATCCTTAGCTTCCTTGCAGGGTAAAGATCACATCAAACTTCTCTAGCTGATGTTAGCATGAGATGTGTTTCCTTTTATTTGTCCTAATTTCTTTGTCTGTGATTAAAAGGTTCTCCAGCCTACACATGGGTATGTCTACATGCTATTTTCCACACAGTTGTAAACTCCAGCTGCCTGTGCCTCTCTTTGGACAGATGTGAAACAGCTCCAAAACAGAAGTCATGTTGCTGTAGTTAGTGCAGAGCCTGGGCTTTTGTACTCAGGAGCATATTTATTCCCAAGCTAACTGCAGTTATAAGCTTTCTTCTTCGGAGAAGGCTCACATCATGCCCTTTGCATGACAAACAGGGGAAAAAAAAACAAACAAAAAAACCAACAAAAAGTCATAAACCTTCCTGCAAAGGCAGTGTTGGCTTTCTTTTCTTCTCTAGTTATTTCTTTCCAATACGAAAAGAAATTGTCTTTAGTTAGTGAGAAATCTCACTAGAGACAATTGATAAGCAAAGAAAGTCTTACTGCAGATGTAGGTTATTCTGCTGGGTGTTAAAGTTTGCCTCCTGGCAACATTACAGTTAGCAAGGCTGGCTTCAGGGTACTTACCCTCAGGGATGACTGTAGGCAAGCAAGATCAACGCTGTTGCAACAGGCTTCAAGTTTTGTAGGACCCAGGGCTACATGTGCTTTCATGTGAGCCCATACTTTAGGTGGCTCTGAATTTAGAAAATGTTCTAAGTCCTGCCCTGACACACATATCCCCCCTCTTCTTAATTATGGTAAGTGCTCTCATATGAGGTAAACCCACTGATGGACATCCATTTGATCTGTTCAAACATACTCTAAAAGGCAAAGCAAATTTGTGTTGGTTTGCATGTTCCAGCTTAAGCAGAACAAAGTGAATAAATAATAAATAACAATTGAATTTTGCAGCATAGCTACTCTGACTTTCCAGGTCTTGTCAGCTGGCCCTTCCTACACTGACAGCTGACCCAGTTGGTTGTAGTGCATGTATTGTGGACATGTTTTATGAATGATGTTTTTGTTTGCTTCTCTGCCATCAAACCTTGCCAGACTACAGTTACCTAGACCCAAGGTCTTCTGACTCCATTGCAGAAGTCTCCAGGAAATAATGTTCAGTGCAGTTCAAATAAAAGTTTTTCACATTTGTCTCTTTTGTCCTTTCCTTTAGGTAGCTGTCTGTCTGTCTCTCTGTCTACCTACCTATGTCCTTCCTTCCTGTGTATTCTTTCCACTGGCAAACATTTGTGAGAGATCTCTTTCTGACTGTGGAAATGATGACTGGGCTTTGGAAGCATGTCTATGCCATTTTTTTACACATATTAACGTAGTGAGTTCAGTTTCAGTGCTTGGCTTTTGTCCTCCCTCTGTCTAAGATACAAAATGCTGAAAGAGTGGCAGCTGAAGAGGCATGGACAGGCTCATAAAGCAGTTCAGACTAACTGCTCTTGTCACATAGGATGCCTGAGACCATGCCTGCTTGAAAACTCAAATTAAAACATAGTGTACAATTGGTATTGCACACTCCAAGAAAATATAAGGCATGGAAGAAGCACAGAAAGGTGCTGCTTCACAGCATCAGAGTGGCCCAGGACCTCGTGAAGCACACAGGGCACCAGGCAAATAAGCTGCCAGCAAGCTGCACTTATGCTTAGCACCAAATACCATTTTCTATTGCAAGTACTCTACAAAAAAATAACAAAGGGAAATGTGTCTACTCTTGCATGCAAAATAGAGCTATTGTTGGGGGGAACTGTGTTTGCTTGCATACAAAACAGAGCTATTACAGGATGGGGGCCCTGTTTTCCTTTTACAAAGCAGGAGAAAATGCTTTTTCATCAAACTCAAAATGTTTCTCAAGAGTTATTTTCCACTGGGCTTTAACCTGCATAATCTCTCTTGCCCAGTGTATACTTTTTGCCAAAGGGAGAGTGGAGGAGTGCAAACACAGAACCCTCTCTCACCTGAGAAGCAGAAACAAACAGCACAGCCACTTCACCCAGAGTCACTAAAGACTGGGAAGATCTTCCATGGACCTACTTGCCAAGAATGACCTTCATGCTTCACAAAAAGTCTCTGTAAATTTTGGATTCCATTCCGGTGAAAGGAATAGGAAGGAGAAGACAAATATTACATTTTGCAGGATGGGAAAACTATTTCCTAGTCAGATCAAACACAGCCTAACTGAAATTCCAGCTCTCGGAAATTAGTTCACCCACTTGCTGGTTCTGCTTGTTGCTAGTTGTACATCCAGACAGTTTTGAAAACTAAGGCGTTGTAACCACTTATTTTGCATTTGCTGTGTCCCTCTGAGTACTTCAAGTTTTCACAGTGATTCTTACTGTCTGCAAAATATAGAAGTTAGGAGAGAGATCTTCTGTGACTAACCTAATCCTACCTTTTAGATTTATCTGGGCATGTTCCTTCAAGATGATTATTTTCCTTCTCCAACTGACTTGACAGGAATATGTATGTTTCTAGTGGTGGTGAAATTTTTGTCTCTGGCTATAAAATCTTGGTCACAGGAACATCAGGGGGTTTGTCATAAACATAAAAATTAATAGCCCAAGCTTCAGTTATAATTAACTCCAAACTTCAGTTATTATTAACTCCAGCTTTTGGTTAAAGAACATAAATATATGCGTTTTTATATTTAATTTTGCTGCTTGATATATAAGATCAATGTAATTGCTGTAAATATCTTTGCATTGCTTTAGTTCCATAGTAGGGCAAATAAAAGGTTTGCTTATAAGGCTAACTTAAATCTTAAATATAATGGAGTGCACATTATGTCAAGCTTGCCATCTGCAAAGTTACAGTAAAATATTTTTAGTGTAATAATGAGGGCAGACTGGAGATTCTGATCTAATCCATTTAGTCTCCAGTCAAATTCAGAGAACCAAAAAATGGTCATAAGCATCTTTGTGATTCCCTGATCTTTGCTCATTACACAGCAGGCTGGACCCAAATTTCAACTTAAAAGACATCTGAGACTGTTACTGTATGACTTTGACTGCAAGAAGACCATTCTGGCGCCACAGGAGAGCACACAGTACAACAGCAAGTCAGCTACTTCTTCCTTTCCATAGGTACACAAAAGGAGCCCTGAAAGAAGTGGTTTAAGGCAGCTTCAATCTTATTTTGGATCTTAAAGACCTACTGATTTAGTTGTCCTGCCTGTAGTTCCTGCTCCGAATATGCATGCTGGCTGTTGTCCTTTTTCTCTGCATGGCTTTTTCCAAGACATTAGCTCTACTGAGCAGCATTTCCAGACAGCCTTTGATTTTATATTCTCAATAACCTGGAAGTGTCTTGACAAGGAATCTTACCTCAGTCTGATTGCTGTCAGGTAATCACTGATCACATATCAGCATGGAGCCAACATGCAGTAGCATGTTGTCCTGAATGTCTCCTCCCTTCTATGTCCTGAAAATGCCACCAGCTGCCACAATCTGGGCAGCGGCAGGAGGTCCCTTATTTGCCTTTCAAATGTGAGTGTGTGGGTCTGAAAAAAACCTAAAAGGAGTTACCAGCTCTCAGTAAATAAATTTTGAACTGTGGGCCCAATTGTCCTGTTGAGTTTTGTCAGCAGCCCTGGAAGACATGTGAGGAGGGGGGAGCTGGGAAGCACAGGCCAGCTGCAACCTCAAAGCACTGAGGCTGGAGGTGTGAGGTGGCAGAATTATAGAGTTATTAGGGTGGGAGAAGACTCTGGAGATCACTGAGTCCAACTGTTAACCCAGAACTGCCAAGCCCACCACTAAGTTATGTCCCCAAGTGCAACATCTGCATGTCTTAAATACCTCCAGGGATGGTGACTCTCTGAGCATCTTGCGCCAATGCTTGACAACTTCCATGGAGGTACTTTTCCTGATATCCAATCTAAACCTCCCCCAGTGCCACTTGAGGCCATTTCCTCTGGTTCTGTCACTTATTACCTGGGACAAGAGACTGACTCCCAACTTGCTACAATCTCCTTTCAGGTAGTTTTAGCCACTGATAAGGTTCCCTCTGAGCCTCCTTTTCTCCAGGTCAGACAACCCCAGCTCCCTCAGCCACTCCTCATCGGACTTGTGCTCCAGTCTCTCCACCAGCTACATTGTCTTTGGACACCTTCCAGCACCTTAATGACTTTCTGTCAGACAAGAAATTCCCCTTGAGAGAAGCAGGGCCAGGCTGAACAAGTGCACGGCCAGGGCTGCTTCTCTCCCCTCACTTAGCTTGGGCTTCCACTTAGACATCTCCTTTAATCCACTAACCATCCATGCACAAAAAACTCTTATCCAAGGTTAATTTGGTCCTTTCAGACTAAGTTAGTTGCCTTGCACACAGCTAAAGGCAAGATTTCTCCTCAGACTGTGAACATTCACTCTGCTGAGAGGATTTAGGCTAAATCATGCAAGTGCTGACAGCCCTCCAATATTTTTGCACAGTCTCCTTAAGTGCCCCAAAAGTCATTTAACTTTTCCCACTGTGGGAGGACTCACAGCTTTGTTCAATGCAGGTCAGGAACTCAAAGGCTCATGGGTGACCTCAGCACTGAGTAAGCTGTCACTGGCTGGATGTACCAGCACTGCAGGGTCATACCACTGCAAGGCTCACCCCAGTGTGATTAATACGTTCATGTGGACTGCTGTAATGCTCATCTCCTGAATGCAAACACAGTTGGCTTTGGAAGACTGGTTGAAGCCTGGGGATTGGCACCCTGTGTCAAACCTGCTTGGGAGAAAATCACAGCCCCACAGCAAGTGTCCCAGCAGCAGAAGGGGTGCAACTGTACAATCAAGATGTGACGTGCAACACCCTGAACACAAGGATCTAAAAGTGTGGTATACACTCCATTTTTTGGGGATACCTTTGCTGGTAGAGAAAGTGCCTTTAAACACCAAACCAGCAGCTAATTTGCTGGATCTTATTAATTTTTTTTATGCATATCCAGCCCTATCTTTGCACAGGAGTGCCTTAAATTCATTACTATCTATTGAAATAATGCCTGGCCTTAGCTGCCAAGGTTGTCCTTCAGAACATGGATTTGCACTTACAGGTGTTGCATTGTAGCTCTTCTTTGGTCTATAGATGTTTCTGGTCCCCTTTCCCTTCTGAGCTCAGTAAGCAGAGGGCACAGGGTGTTTAGCTGTTCGCACCAAGGACCCCAGTGACCCAAATCCACACAGATTTCAAAATCTTTCTAGCCTTCCTGGCATCTATATTCAAGTCTGGGTCACTTCTAAGTGTGTTAAATTCCTTGCATAACTTAAAGCAAACACAATGCTGATGCTTCCAGGATCCCCTTTGGAAATTTTAGGAAAACATGAGGAATGCTACAAAAAAATGGGAATATTTTAGGATGACTATCCCAGGTAAAAATGATGATAAGCCTAGTTTTCAAAATCAGTGTTATAACACCACTAAGCTTCCCATCTTTTTCTTTTGAAACAGAGTTACTTTCCAGGTTCCTTAGGGGTTAGAGGCTCTACCACAGCCAAGAAATTCTTTAAGCCAAAGCCATAAATTTTCCTGCATATCTGCTATGATAACACAATGTATCAAAAAAAGGAAAACCAAAATCCTGTCTGGAAAACCTCAAAACAGTTGTGATTCTCAGAATACCATAGGACAGGCTTGAGAAGTGCCTGGGAGGGGCTAAGAGACCACATAAGAAGAGAAACACTGTTCCCCACAGCAGCAGCTGTTGCTGCACTTTTTTCTTACCACACCACTATAGAATCTTCAGAGATTTCCCCCCATATTACTGACCGTAGATCCCATCTACCACTTTCACCTGTGGCAAAAGTGGCCAAAATCTTTTTGCACCCTTGAGGAAACCCAATTTAGTTTTAACAGCACTGCTAGGAGGTCACCTTGGTCCACCTCAAAATAAGTGTGTGAGGCCATGTCTAGCAGTAATAAAAATCAGTCATGGCCATAGTACTGTCAGGAAATAACTGGACTGGGAGCAAGCTCCTAACGTGACTCAGATACCAGAACAAACTATTTTGATGATTAAAGCAATTTCCCTGTTTCAGTTCTGCTGAAATGCCACAGAAAACAGACTGGTCATAAACAGTGAGGACCCAACACTCCAGGGACTGACACTGCCATCATGAACCCTTGCATAGAATGGATGCAGAAGGCCACCCCTCAACTGAGGTATTTTCTACTCCGTTGTATTTTAGAGGCTGTGGAAGGCAAACTGTAGGTCAAGCTACAGAGAGGCTTTTCCCTTCATTTTTAAGGTCAGTGATGACTATGCGGTCAGAACTTGTACGTTTAAAATTGCCTTTTAAATAGTCTTTTGCTCATCCAGCCAGAAGCTGCTCATTCTGACATCACAAGGCACCGCCCCAGGGCACATTTTCCTGTCACAGTGGGAAATTAGAGATGAAAGAGGGAACTTGATGCAAAGAGGATGAATTTGCTCTGTAAGGTGAGTGATTAGGAGAGATATCTAGAAGTAAGACATAGAGGTTAGATTTCTTTCTTGGACCAGGAGCAAATAAGATATAAAATAGTGGAACAGAGATAGTGACAAAGCAAGACACACATAAGCACTAAATGGAAACCGGCATCCTCCCACCTTTTCGACTTCTCATTCACTTGACACAGTGGAGAGCCTTGGGTGTCACAGCTTTAAGCTCTGTTTACGCCTCCCACCCCTTCTGCACAAATAACTGAAACATAGCTAAAGAATAATGAGACTGGGTGCTAACCTTTCAGACACCGATGAAAGCTCATATTCCATAGCCTTGCCTTTATGCCCTTTTGACTGTGCATTAGGGAATGCCTCTCCTTGTTTACTCCTCTGTTGTCATGTGAGTAGCCCTGCCGGGCTAATCGCGTATTTATTTAAGTAAATGTTCCTTGATAGAAAACACATTGCACTTTATTGTTATTCTGAAGACACTTGCATTAACACCGTGTCATTTCTATAATTACACACCTAAGTAGTTAGGATGCCTGATTGAGCAGATTGTTTACTGCTATTCTCTTATAAATCTTTTTATTTCTGTAGTTTTCTTTTTAGTAACATGATAATATGTGCTTTCACTCTAATACCATACAAGATGAATGGTAGAAGGAGCAGATTGTTGACTATTGTTTTAATAAATATTTTTACTGGGTTAATTTATGTTAAAGTGATCTCTTCTACCAGCAGGGGAAAAAAGGTTTCTAGAAAGACTAGCCAACAGCAACAGACACAATAATAGCCATCGTTTACAGCAGTACCTTCAAACAATCGCAAATGAAGACATATGTTGTTTCACAAAAAAGCATGTATTATGAAACATAAAATTGCATCATGTTTAAGGTATTCTGCCTACAGTACGTGTTAGTGAAGTGAAAGGGCACATCTGTGCTGTACTTATTCAGATGACTATTTTATTCACTGGATGATGGCAATTTATTCATTGATTTCTGGATCCCTAATTGCCAAAAAGATATCAGATATCTGGTCGATGTTAGAAAACAGTAGACTATTTATTCGAATCTCACTGTTTGTAGCTGTTTAAAAATCATAATTGAATAGCAAGTAAATTAAAAAGAAGAAGGAAATAGAAATAAAACATTATATATTGTTCCATCCTCTCTTATCTCTCTGACAGAACAGTATGCACACACTTACTCACATGACATTCTCCATACACTTTGTTAAAACTCACTTTGCCTGTGTGGATACACGAGTTGAGGTTTGGATCATAAAATGAAGACGTTACAGGGGACTGTCATAATTCATATTTCTGCCTTGCAGTGCCAAAGTTGCCAACACCTAACAAACAACTAATAGATGTGTTGGAGACTTTATACATGCTTTATTTTCCAGGAGAGAGGAGGTCTCATGGCTTTCTTCCTAAACTAAGAACAAGAAGATCAGTGGGTACATTCTGCCTGACAAACAAGGTGCAACATCCATGTGGTAGTTGCCAGAGCACCAGTATCTTATCCCAGTTTCACCTACAAATGCATGGGCTGGGTTGGTGGGGAAGAATCAAGGCTGGTAGTTCAGCCACCATGTGCCAGGGCCCTCCTCGTGGTCTAATTGGCCTCCATGACTGCTTGTCACCTCCCTGTCCCGGGGACTATATTCAACCACCTTACCTTGCAACCCAATGCAGATTTCCCAATGCAGTTATCACATCTGAGGGATAACAAATCCATAGGAAACAGAATTACCCAGAAGCATGTTCTGTTTCCCCCCATTATGCATCGCTTAAAAGATTATACAACCTTAATGACATTGAACTCAGAGGGTCAACACAGAGGGATATATCAAGGGGACACTGGTGCTCTGCAAAATTAAAATTAAGACATGGTTTTTCTTGCTCTCATCACAATTTGCAGTCTTTGTAAGACACCTCTTCTAAGGCCACATTCTAGAACATGGGTTTGAGTTTTAAAAACAGGGAAGTATAATCCCAACTTTAATTTCCGGACCTTAGAGCCTCCAAATACTGATATTTAGAACAGAAAATGAAAAGTTAATTTCTACTAACATTTAGATACATGTCTATGCAAAGTATTCATTTCCTTGTGGGAGAAAACATCAATGTTTGCTGAAGTTATTTTATTCCTCTCCTTCTTGGAAAAAGAACGTGCAAAATCACAGCTTTTCCACCAAAACAGTTCTTTATGAAAACATTAAAAGTAGAGGAATTATGTTTCTTCTGAGGCAGCATACAACATTTTATTTACTTTTGCCTGATCAGCTCCACAGAAAATACTATTTGTGTTTGGACATACAAAACCAAAATGGAAAATTATTCCTTTTATTTTTTTCTGGTCTATGTGGTTAGGGCAATCTCAAAGCCATAGCGGATTGTTTCTATTAAGAGCAGAGAAGAATGGTATCAATCAGATAATGTGGAAAACGCAGTGCCTTTACCACACTCCTCCTTCTACAATGTCAAAGCAACCCATTCACCACCAGTGAGTTTCCAAATATACTCACAGCTGAACAAACACAGAGGAAAAACAAGGGGATACAGGGAATTGCAGGGCATCCTGATTCACTCCCATGTGTGCCAGCCTGTGTCATGGGCACACTGCACAGAGAAGCCCCCAGGAACATGGTGGGCACTAAAGGGCAGGAGTTGAGGGGGACCTGCAGCACCAGGGCGGACAGCCTCTGGCTGCACCATTCATTTAGGGCAGGAGAGTGCCAGCCTCGGCCAAATAGCTGTGTTGTTTTCTCTCCCTCTCCCCCAAGTAAGTGTGTACATGTGATTTAGCCTCTAATTGGTCTGACCACAGACTTTGCTGTGAGTCGTGGCTTTCTCCACCACCACCACTTGTCGGGGCATTTAGCTGACCTGAACGAAAGGTTGATCACTCACTTTAACCACATCTTTGACTGCTCCTAGGAATGTTTACTAGAAGCCATTACCATCTTTGAGTCTAAGAGGCGGAGAAAATGCAAAACCCCTCCGCCTCACTGTGGAGGGGTTGTCAGAAGTCATAGTTACAATTAAGCAATCACTGCTGTGCCACGAGAAATGGCCATTGCCCATTTCCCCAGTGATAGAACAGTCCCTATTAAAAATATTTGCTGAAGGGGAATCTTGAGGGTGACCTAGTCCAAACCCCCGTATCACTAGCTCAGGGCAGCCATGCCTGTGCCAAGGTAAGTCTTGAAAACCCCCAAGGGCATGGGCTTAAGTCTCCCTGGATACCATGTTCCAGTGCTGGACACTCCTCTTAGCAAGGAAATTTAACTCTTACTAATTTCTTTCCTATATTGGGCAAAACAAGGTATGAAAGCTATCTCTTGGCATGGCAGAGAGTACCTGTTCCAGGCCATGCACGTTCCTGGTGATATCAAAAAGCAAAGAGGCCAGGGCAGCGACCCTCCGGGATGAGCCACCACCCTCTCCCAGTGTGACTGCTGGCATGGCCAGCCCACACAGGAACAGCACAGGGTGCCTTGCAGCTGCATGGTTGTGATCTTGTGAATGTATCTGAGAAAGAAAGAAGAAATAAATTGGCATTATAGAAGGAAGAGTGTGGTAAAAGCCATAATTTGGCTGGGATTAAAGAAACCACTGGAAGTTCCTTAGTTTTAAATTTTGCACAGATGTCAACTATACTTGTTCCTACTGTCTTTAATTTAATGTCTGGAATATTGTGGTAATGTAATTCAGATGACATATGACTGGGAAACAGCCAGACCAACAGATTTGTGAAATTTTCTTTTTATGTTTAGATTTAATAAAAAAAGGATCTCTCATGTATGGCTTTTCTACAGCAGCAGTGAAAGAAAATGCTCTAGAAAGCTATGAAAAATATCTGTGAAGTGCCCTTGAACATGCTTGCAGACAGACCAGAAAGCAGGGGCACATTGTCGTAGTGGTGGCAGCTGCCATTTTCTGGTGTTTTCCCAGCTCAGCACACCATGGCTCCTCTCCTGTCCATCATGGCGAAGAAGAGGAAAATGCCAGCACACTCTTCATTTCCTTCAGTCCCTCAGCCCATTTTTCACAAGGACCTGAGGGGAAGAATTGTATGGGCACCTATCCTGAATTTTTTTCAACTATTTCCAAGGTGATCACCTTTCCAGAATGCTGCACATTTTGCTCCACATTATGCATTACAAAGCAGTTTGGGATATTGCAAATGCTCTGAATATGGTATTTGGTGATGGTTTCATGAATAAAGACTCAGGGAAACTAATAGGCAGTTCAAAAACCCATAATCAGATTTTTGGCCAAGAGGCACATATGAGCTAAAATCAGGGTCATGTTTATCTAACTAGGTGGTGCTTAGACCTGTCAATTGAGTTTCCATAGCAAACAAGTGCTGATGCCATCTTTATCTCATAGACATCTAAGAATTTAGTTACCTGCTAATATAGGGGAAACAGTTTCAGAAATTTTTTTTTAACAACTAAAGAAATCTGGCAAGGACCAATCATTTCCTATCTCACTCTGACTGAATAAAAAAAATAATTTATTTTTCTTTTTAAAAATATTCATGGAGTTACCTTATTGAGTCCTTTTTAGCCTTTCAGCTCTTTCACAACCTATTTAAAATATATTTGGAGGACACCATGCTTTTGGAAGAATAATTCCAGTTTGAAGAATTCTTCAACAAATTACTTTAAAATGCCAGGCTGGTCTCACTGGGGATGCAAGCAACTTCTATTTGGTGGAATCTGTTTGCATTTGTTGCATTATGCAACTGCAATAATACAAATTTCTCCTCGGAAAACACCTTTGAGCCCTGTTCATGTGCACCAATAGACTACTATCTCTCTTCATCAGCTTTCTGAGTTAACTGCTTTCTCTTTCTTTAAATGGGAGTTTATTGACATATTTATTGCCAAATCATCTTCTTTGATTTAAAAATACACAGTAAATTATATGGTTCAAAATTTAGCTGCCAAAAGAAAACCAGGGCAATCTACATGTATCTTTCTGCTGATCTCTTTCAAGAAAATGTAAACTATACAACGGCCTCAGCAGCTTTGAGCAAAAACTGTTATTTCAAGAAATTTACCCTTTCACCGTATTACTGTAGGTCTACAAGCACATGCATTTTTTCACTTGAAATGTTGACTCGGTTTTAATCTTAAAACATACGGATGTCATTCTCTTTTTGCTCAGAGTCACTGATGCAACTGAAGAAAAACATTAAGTTTCTGGAGGGAGGCCAAGCTGGATAGCATCAGCCTGGAGTATACAGCGCTTCCATTGACATCAGATCTGGAAGCAGATCAGATATGAATGGAAGACCCACAGTGAGTCAGGTTTGCATGTAAACCTCCAGTGAGTCTGGATTAGCTCCAATAGCTAATGTGATGTCAATGAAAAAAACTGCACTGTATCCACTTTCAGATACTTCTGCTGCAAAATCAGATTGGTTTTAGTTCATGGATTAAAATTCAGCCAAACTGTGGGGATTTTTTTTTTTAAACGGATCCATCAAAATGTCATTAAAGGATTGTTAAGACATTACACAAAACAGTTTAAGTTCAGAAATCCATGTCTAAAGAGGCCATTGGGCCTCTTAAAGAGGCCTTAGTTAAAAATAAGGGGAAAATAACTGATGTTTTGGTCTGTAGTACTAATTTTACCTTTCTACATTTGACAAATATTAATTTTAAACAGAGGGTTCTTTTTAATATCTTTTATATCCTATTGGCAATTTCAGGCATTTTTATCCCCTGGTTTCTCATTGATGGATTTATTCATTCCTGGAACCCGGGACGATTTTTGTCTGGGGATTGAAACCAAAAACTTATTCCTTCCTGAACAGCTTTCAATTATAAATATGTAGGCCATCAAGTATTCCCCTGATTTTTAAAATACATTTGCTTTTATTGTTTTCTGAAGTATATGTTTTATGATTACATCATTGCTGTTCTCCTGATCTCTGAATTCTTGCACCAAGTTTTTGAAAAAGAATAGAGCAAATGGAGAAGCCAGAAAGAAACAAAACCAGCCCAATTCCTATTAATAAAGCACCACCTTTTCTTTGCTTTGTGGTAAGCAACATGCATATCATGTCATGTTCTGCACACTCAAAGCAAAGTGTATAAATGTTACCAGATCCTTGCTTCTATTGGAAAGTTAAGGCTCTTAATGTTAGAGCTTCTTCTTTACTGATTTCTTTCTGTTTCTGATGAACAGGACAAATCCATTATCATTGCAGTGTGGAGGTTTAAAGGTGTTTCTTACTCACTCAGAAATAATTCCTGCTCTGCATCCTAAACCACCAGTCGCTGAATGTCTTGAATGTCATTTTGTAGAGCACAGTGAACTTGATATTTGCTTTCTTGTGTGTACTTTACTGTGCGTCAGTTACATAATATCAAGGCATTATAAAAATCTGTTGTATCTCATGGCATCAAGTCAAGTCCAGAATAAATTTTATTGCCTTTGCAAGAACCCAGTACAATTTAATTGTGTTTAATTTGGGGTAGACTTGCAGCCACTAGGTTACATGTGAGGAGACGGTATAAGCTCAATTGCATGTATCCTTTGTCATCACTAAGTGGGTGAATTCTATATTGCCCTTAACCTTTTGGAGGGATTATCTCTGCCAATAGTTACAGTTATTTAGGCCATTATATCAAAGATTTTAGGCTTACAAATAGTTAATAAATCAAACACCTCATTGTACATACAAGACATTTAAGGTTGCAAGAAGGTCAGAGAGGCGTGGATCTTTCATCAAGACCGGAAAGCTCACATATTAATCTGTCCCCTTTTCTGAAGTTTCAGGTATGCTATAGGTACCCACTTCAGTACTTTTATCCTGACCCTGGCTCTGGGACTGCCGAGGTGTTTTGCTGTTCAGTGACTATATTGCAGCAAGGTGTCAGCCTTGAAAGATATGAATGGAGATGCAGGATTTTTTGAATAATTTTGTATTTCATATTTTTTGTAGCATGCATAAGCATCTATTAATAAACAGACATGAATTCTGTCCTCAGGAGTAGACATTCCATACCACATTCATTCAGTCACTCCTTTTTCATGATATGGCTATGAAAGATTAGACACACTCACATATTAAAAATATGCTTAACATTAGTCATTTTCCTGGTTTTAGAACCATGCTTATATAATCTGGTACCTTAAGTCTGCTGAGGTCTCTGGGGAAACACCCACTTCAAATAGACTCTCATTCTCGTAAGCAGTAGGGATCTGTGCTATTTTGTTATGCATGGACGCAAGGGATCATTCCTGATGTGCCAGTTGGACAAAGTCTTCTCTTCCCTTCCTTGCAAGGGAACCTAATACACTCTTGTTACATGCCTTGCTGGGAAGTAGTTATGATGCTTGAATTTCCAGGCTCCCAGCAAATGCCACACCTTTTCTTCATTGCATTTTTGAAACTCAGCTTACTGGTTTTATAACACAGCAGAGACAGAGTCTGACAGTAGAGTCTTTGTGTGTGTGTGAACTCTCTAGGTAAATGCCAGCTTGACTCATCCCACAATTAAAACTTGTCAGAAGGAGATCCCAGTTTATATATTTGAGCAGTGTTATTGTTCAAGGGACAAACATAAGTGATTTGTCTCAATTTGATTGAGATGGCAAAGAAATGAGTGAGAAAGACTAACTAACAACAGATGCACTTTTGTTTTCTTTGTGCTGTAGATATACAAAACAGAAATTGAATTCCTGAGTTGTTATTTTTGCATGCGTATGAAAAAAATATATCAGACTTTAGTCAAGGTTTTATCTAACCAGTAAATTTCATGCATTAAGCAACTCCTTTTATGCACTGCAGGCTAAATGATGTCTCCCTTCAGCTGTGCAGGAGCACTGTATGCACAGAAAATGGTTACACGTTCATAGAATCATAGAATTACTTAGGTTGGAAGGGACCTTAAAGATAATTTAGTTCCAACCTCTCAACTTCCCTCTTCAGTGTCAAGGAGTCAACATTCAAACACGAGTATAGGAATAACTAACTTATACTGATGACCATGTTAATGTCAGAGAGGGATGGTATTATTAATAAAAGCCAAGGATGATTCTACACTCCAGAAAGCTTTCTTACATTCAGAGGAATGCCTGTGCATACATGACTCAAATGAAAAGGGCCTCGAGGGGAAGCTTTTTGAGGATCGGCTGAGGGCACTTGATCTGTTCAGCCTGGAGAAGAGGAGATTGAGGGGACACCTCACTGCAGTTGCAAATTCCTCATGAGGGGAAGAGGAAGGGCAGGCACTGATCTCTTCTCTATGGTGAACAGTGACAGGCCCTGAGGGAATGGCCTGAAGTTGTGTCAGAGGAGGTTTAGGTTGGATATTAGAAAGAGGTTCTTCACCCGGAGGGTGGTTGGGCACTGGAACAGGCTACCCAGGGAAGTGGTCACAGCTCCAAGCCTGATAGAAGCCTTTGGACAACACTCTCAGGCACACGGCGTGTCTCTTGGTGATGGTCCTGTGCAGGGCCAGGAGTTGGACTCAATGATCCTTGTGGGCCCCTTATGTACAACCATCCTGATGACATCTTCAGTACTTTTATCCCAGAAAATACCTATAAAGGTGTATGAGGGTTTTTTTCCTGGGTTTCTCTGAAGTCTCTGACCTCTTTCACAAACTTGCAGTCCAATTCAAATGCTCTGTCACATTTTTCCTGTCTCTCCAATGCCTCCTCTACATCTCTTTTTTTTTCAGGGCAGCAGCTGCTGGGCTCCTTCTTTGAGGCTCTCAGCAAAGCTCAAAAGCCAAAAAAAAAAATGCACAGAAATGTCTGAACTAGATTAGCATTTCTCTGCAGGACTCTTGACCTATTGGTCTTCTTAATCTTAAGGGTCAATCACCACAAGAATTAATTCCTACCCTGTAACTTAATAGTGACCCTGATTGTAGACAAGCTTTTCCTTGTCACCATTCTGGCAAGCACACAAACCCTGCTGACTTCATATCCCTCTTCCACATACCACTACCCTCTTTTTATTGAAAAACCCATCTTTCCTGAGCTGCATCCACAGCTGTAAGAGTGGGGACTGACACATTTGCATATGCATGGTGGCAGGCTGAACCCTCAGGACTCTTCTAATTCATTGAGAGCTGCCAGACATGGATGCCCTGTTGTCAGTAAGGGGGATTCAGCTTTGGCATGTAATGTTGCATTATATAGGCTGTATATATAAACTCCTAATCTGCTAAACACATAAGTTTGCTTAAGTGTTGGGATTTCAGAAAACAAACCACTTTGATATCACTTGCATAAATTCCCACATTTGTGAATATTTATGGGATGACAGCTCAGGGTGGGAACGTGTAGGTCCAGAATTCACCTCTCATTGAAAAAAACTTGGTCCCTAAGAAGCAAAAACCACTTCTATAAACAGGGCATTTATATATTCTCAACAATTCAGTATAAAAGTATGTCCTAATACTACCAACTGCTGCAGTTTAAGAAGTCACATAAAACATTTGTAAAAACAGTTGAAATGCCAGTCTGCTCTGGGCATTGCAAGTAATCAGTGTGTATGGAAACAAGTGTGTTTGTCATTAAACGAATGTATTTTCACTGATGAATTAGTATTAGCAAATTAATTGATGATTATGTTCATTTTCATACATGAGTGTAACCTGGAGTGACCAGGTGGTTATTTCTATGTGGACCTTTGTGAACACTCACTAAAATGGTTAGGCTGCAATACCAGTTGTTGATTCTGTTGACTCCTCCAGAAAAATAAAGGAAGAAAAAAAGATGGATCCAGGCATCAGTCCTTATAAACACAGTTTAAACAATGTGATTTCACAGTTGCTTAAAAGTCACAGAGCAGCTGCGTTGAAATTGTAAAATCTGCAGTTTTATTATGCCAATGACTTTCTATTGGCCTCAGTCATAAAACAACATACTCCTCTCTGAAGTTCTCTGCTAAACAAAAAACACATCCAGACTGACTAAAAATCAAACTCAGACAAGCAAAAAACAATTTGGCCTTCATTTTGCTGGGCCCAATTGGTCCAATAATAAACAATTTTATTTTTCTTCCTCAGTGCTAGTCCTACTGATAATTACCTTATTCCCAACAGAGAGTATAAAGCACTGAAAACTATTGCTGAGAAGAATTCAAAAAGAGTAATTTGTTCTCCTTCAGGAGTTAATGGCATACTGAAATTTTTCTAACTTTTTCTACTAATATTTTTGTACAAATTTTAAATTTGCCAACAACAAAAGAAGATCTGCTGAGGAAGTTTCTTTCCAGCAGAGAAGACACAGAAGTGCTAATCATTCACTATTGCTTGGGAATTCAGGTGATGGTTTTCAAACAAATTATTGCTTCTAGAGTAATAACTATTTTTAGCCTACATCTTCTGTGCCCATGTCTGTAGTTAGAGGGTACATTAAGGTCTAGTGTACTGTATACTGTAGGCAGAATAGAAATAGGTTCTAAATATAGCACTAACTTGAACGCAAAATAGATGTTCCAGATAATACTTCAGGCAGTGAAACTACTACAACACCGTACTGCTTATAAGTGTAATGTCAGTGAATCAGAGGAAACAGCTCTTTTCATGATTTCTGTGATGACAGGTAACGTTTGAATCACATACTTCAAAACAAGGAAGATATAGGTAGGAATATTGCCCTTTGTTCATTTAAAGTTAACATTCTAAATCTGATTTCTTTGTGCTTTTTAATCTGGATTTTCTAATATCGCATGTGGTTTTTTTCATGCTTTGTACTCTCTGACAGCAGTGACTTGTCAAATATTTGAAGGACTGCATGCAGGGATAGGTGGGGTACAAAGCCTTCATGAGCAGTCTGTAAGTGGCATACTATGACTTGCATCAAATTATACTTGCTTGGGATTCCTTCTGGTAATTGTGTATTTGTAATGGTATTTACCAGCCATATGACAGGATAAAAGAGAACATGGTGCACTGTGGCTATAATCAGAGTATCAAATATTGAATCAGTAGGAAGCCCCAAAAGACATTCTGATTATCCATTTAAATTTCTTAGATTTAATTCAGTCTGGTGTTATGCATACCCTTAGATTTAGAAAACAGTGAATATTAATCTTCTGAAAATATAAATAAAATTGATCTCAGTGGACATTATCTGATGACTCATCTGTTGGACTATGTGAAAATTCAGTTACTATCAAATAAATGTTATTTTTGGAACAGCTACAGCTAATGCAGTCATCATGCTGCCAATGAGTATCTTTTAACCTTAGGACTTACATTAATTTTACAGTGGAACTGAAACCATAGACCACGATCATTTAATAGACTACCTAGGTACACAAGCCTTGATCTGAATCTAGATTTCTTGGCTCTCAAAAGGACACTGAATTGTTAATGTTCAGCTTTCAGTTGAATTGGAAAGGGCCTTTCATACATCTCAGAGATAAGATTTCAGATTGCTTGCAGACTCAGCTTGATCCTCTTAAACTATTTCTGGTTTTATACTTGGACGGCAATGGCAAATGGATTATTTCATTCAAGTCAGCAAGAATTATTCAGTCTTCTGACTGCATCCCACCTTGACCTTCCACTTCAAAGCTAGCACTCAAAGGCTGAGAGCACCACACAAATCCCTGCTCTGAGACCCACATCACAGACAGGTTACACTCTCCCAAGCATCACTGCAAAAAAACTGACAGCTAACAAAACTGATTTTTTTTTTTTTTTAATTATCTGATGCAATATGTCACATAGGTTCCCAGGCAGTCCACATCTCCCAGAGCTGTTTCAGGTATGTGAAAACATGACCATGAATACATTAATTCTCTGAACATTAGTGACTAATGTTATTCTTCCAAACCAGAGTTTCCAATACCAAAGAAGGAAATTGAGAGGAAATGCTGGTAGGGTGCACCACCGTGTGTCTCCATCTGATCTCTGTACAGATGGAAAAGGAGGTGATCACAAGGAGTGCAGGATGATTCCTGGAAAGCTGTGATAAATTACATGGAAGATGATTCAGAGCACTCTGTGCTTGAAATTGATACTTCACTGCATTGCCTTCTGGATTCTCCATTAGCCTTTCAAGCAACAACCAAGGTTCTAGTTTAAGGATCCAAGCTCTAACATATCATATTTATGTTGGGCATGGAAATTTTCTTGGGCAAAAATACTGAACTCAGATTACATACACAGTCATAAAAGGCATAAGGCTTACTCCACTCATTTAAAAAAAAAAAAAATCTGGAAAGCTTCCAAAACATTCTGGATAGTAAAAAAATGCCAATGATGATAACATTAAAATATCAATTTTAGTAAAAATAATTACTTTTGGACAAACTGGATGTTCTGAAATTTCTAAATCTTTATCAGAAATGCTGTATGATTTGCCCTCCTCAAAACATACATGTCTTAACCAAAGGCTGCTTCCGCTTCTTTTTGATTGTTTCTTTCCCAAAATGTAACATTTCAAAGAATTAATCTCTCTTTTGTGTTTTGTTTTGTTGGTTTTTTTTGTTTTGTTTTGTTTTGGGTTTTTTTTAATTTTTATTTACAACAATCAAAGAAAAAAGCCCTCACACATGAAAGGACTGTAAAGCAGAATGTTATCTAATGTAGTGAATCACAATGCATGATTTGTGTTTTCTTTAACTGATTTAAATCAGAGCTGCATTGCAAATTCCTCCTTGTCAGAGAGAATGTAAAGTCTGGGCAGCTCTAGAGTTCTAGCAAACCTGAATATTGACCTTGCACATCTTTTCTTTCACTTTTTGAATGCTCATGAACTTAATTTGAGTGTAAGTGTTTCAAGGATCAGTCTGAAACAGTGTTTTTGAACTCAGCTGGGTCATAGGAACTTTCTCAACACTCCATTGTAATTTGCAGTTTCGCTATAATAAAAGCCCCAAATATATTGCTACTGTCTAGACATTTTATCTGAAACAAGTGTCCTTTGTAGTCTCAGAGGACTTCTCTATTTTATTTCCAGTAAATCAAAGTCTGTGAAGAGCTTTGGTTCTTATTAAGACATACCCTTCACAGTCCAGCGACTGCCAACAGAGGCAAGCCATTGACAGTTCATTTACATATAAGTGATGACTTCCATCAGGTAGCTGGCTCAAAAATACAATGGACATTTAGAGCATATCCAATATTTCTTGTTCTCTGATGAGCATCAAGTGCCAATTTATACATAGAAACCGACTATTGGAAAGTGAATTCTTCTCTTCACTGACCTTACATTGCTTTTTGCAGATCCGGAGTGACATATTGTCATTCCACTAAACACAAGTTCATTTCTCCAAAGAGGGGTGGAGGGCAAGCTGGTATCAATAAATATCAGAGCAACTGTACATTTCATAGAAAAAAACGCCCCGGGTGCATTACTTGGTAGCACAAGTCACCACACTTACCGTAAAGTGGCCAGTAAGGTTTGGATTCAGGGGGAATGGGAGGACATGAGCCCCTGCAGTGACCCAGCACCTGGGCCAGGCAATGCAAAGGTGTAGGGGCTGCTGCTGCCTGGAGTACAGCTGGACAAACAGCCACACTCCACCCTGGGGCTGGAAGGAGTGAGGACAGAAGACACTCTGGATGCCACTCCTGATAGTGGATAATAATGGATCCTTGGCTGGAACAAATATGACTTGACAAGGCACAGCGAGGTGACCAGCCTGCTGTGGGCTGCAGCTGGCTGGGGCCAACGCAAAACAGGATTCAGTCCCTGACATGGTTTTGTATTTAGGAGATATGGTGAGTAGAGGACCAGAGGAGCAGTGGTGAACTGTACCCAAAGGTCTGGCATTGATAACAGGTGACAGATGTGCAACCACTGTCTGCAGAGGATGAGGGAGAGTAAACCACTCAGATTAATGTTAGTAATTTTACTTAGGGTCTTCACTTTTGGAAGGCATGATTTACAAGGTCAAAGGCACAGCAGAAGAATTTTTAGAAAATAATAGAAATGTAATAGTAGAAAATTTTAGTTGTAAATAAAAATAGTAAACAAGGAATAGGAGAAAACTTAATAACTAAAATACTGAAACAGACTGGAACAGGCGACTCCTGATAACTGGACAGAGGCAGAGTACATGTCCCACAGCAGCATCTATTTACAAGACTGTTTCTTACTTTTATGTTAAAAAGGATAGAGGAAAGCAGAGAAGAAGCCTTCCAATTACCCTATTCTTTCCACTGAGAGCAGCAGCAGCAAATGCTTCAAATCTTCTCCAGATTTTCCTCTGCACCCAAGTTATCCTCAAAGCTAAAGCATCAGTTATTAGTAGGCAACATGCTTATGCCTTCAAACTAATCAGCAGGAGGGTGGTAAACTGATAACTTGTTGGGTCATTTTTAATCTCAGAAATGATAATCGATTGACTTCCTTCTGCCAGATGCTTAAGCATCTTGTTTTGGCAGAATGATCACGAACAGCAGGGGATGGACAGTTGGAAACTCCTAAAGGGCATCCACTGGCAGTGGATAGACACTCATTCCTAAGCAGCACATCTATTTTAGAGAGTCCCCATTGCCTCTCACCTCCAGGTGGGCTGGATGCTGAACCAGCTGCTGGTGTGCCTGCGTGGCAAGGGGGAAGAATACTCTGTGAAAATAATACTCCTTAACAATTTTCCTGCATCATTTGTTAGCTGTGCTTATGAGACAAAAGAAACTAGTCCTGCCTGCAGTCCTCAGTACTTTCCTCCATGCTGCACAGCAGATTTATGCCAGTTTCAGGGGTAAAGGTACCGCTGCACTCACTTAGAAAAATTATAGGTGCCTTTTACTGTTTTAGGCCCAAAATTCTGAAATATTTACTGAATTTTTAAAAATTTTAAAGCAGGATGTTGCCTCTCCACTTACAGGATGACTGTCAGAGTAAAGATTTAAAGAAAGTTAAAGAAAAAAACCCTTAAATAAAGAAACTCTTTAACATATGTTGCCCTTGGAATTTTACATTTTTCTTATCAATTGACTATGCCATGGTGTTTTGATCTCTGAATCCGTTATGTACATTGCACACTGATTCACTCTATCATATGCAAATTGATACATATGTTCTTTAAAATGTTCTAAAATTTTGTAATCTGCTGGATTTTATTTTTTTGTCCTCACTGAGATCTTCAGCATGAAGGGAGAGTCCTGTATACTGCTTTATCTCAGATGTATCATTTTTTCCCTACAAAGGAACACCACTACAGTGGAACTTGATTTTTAAGGCTTCACCAGCAACTTTTCATGCAGTGGCACCAGAAATCCTGATCAGAGATGATTTTATTCTCTCATTGAAGAAGTTGCTAATGCAGCTGACACTTGAAAATGAGCATTCTCTGACTTTCAATTGAAAAATGTTGCAGTAAAAAAAAAAATTATTAATTAGAAGCACATCAGGAGTTTAATAATTAGACATTTTACAACAAAGACCAATAACAATTCAATACCAAAACCCCTGAATTCTGTATTATTTAGACAAGGCTGATAAATTTCTTTTCGCAGATGAGATTATTCCAAAAAGCTTGCATGATTTTTCAGACTGATCCAAGAAGATCCAATTCATATTCTAAATAACCAAATTATTAGCCAGAGTGACCATACAGAACCATGTCGTATTTGCGAGTAAAGCTCAGTTCAGTTATTCTTAGTTTCAGTTACTGGATTCCTTCAGGTCAGTAAGAGTGCAGGTCATGTAGAACTCTTTTCATGTGATCAAAGAGAAATACTGCTGTTTTAGATTACTTTTAATTCTTTACAAAACTTTTCTTTTTTACTTTATAAACCCCACTACATCCTTATTTTGGCCATTCTATAACATACAGTTTTTCAGTTTTAACCTTTGCTAAGACATTTGCTCTGTAATGCCTTTTAGTTTTTTAGAAAAGGAAAATTAGAGTCCGATATGTAAAATGCAATCCTTACAAAAAGAGAAAAAGCACTTTTTAAAATTTTATAAACCAAAATAAGGAGAAGGGAAGTTATTTACCGTATGGTTCTGTAAATCCAGAGGTCTCCCTATTTTATTTATTCTTGCCTGATGTAGAGCCTTGTTTTAGTGTACAGTAAAGGAAAGGGAGAGCGTAAGAAATTTTTCTCATCCTGACCAAGTTAAGGAAGAAAAGTGTTGCCAGCATATGACAAGAGGAAAGACTTATTAGCACCTGTTGATTAGCACCTGATGATAGGGAATAAAAATGGGACCAGAAATACACCCCTGTACGTCTGCCAGTCACTTACAGGAGGATATAAGAGTTGACACAGAAGGTCCTAAGTAGTAACCTTTTATTTTCCTCAAACTTAACATTTTCTTCTTTATGTCCCTGGGAGAAACACTCCTAAAATGCAAGTAAAACAGGAGCTTAGGGAGTCAGGTACGACTACACTACGCACTTAAGGTCATGCTTCACGTGTTTCCACCAGAACAGTAAAAAAATACATATTTTTGCAATTAAAAGGTAAATTCAGAGTAAGAGGAAGAAGAAATACTGCTTTTTGTTCTGCATTCATAAAGCCCATTACCAACTTCATTTGTTGCACAGAAGTGCATAAATACTCACTTGAAAATAAGACCAACACCATCCAGAGCTATGTTTGTGGTATGTATTTTGGCTCACTTTAAAGTAAAATAAAATAACATATATTTAGCTTTAAAATGGCACATACTTGGCACAGTTTTGATGAATAGGAGTTTACCATGTGGATATTACTTTTTACAGAAAATAGACTATTCAAAAGAAATAACAAGAGCAGGATGCTTTCTAATACGTTCCAAAAGTAGAGAAAACAAACACAGACAGGCAAACAAACAAACAAAGGACTTCGTTCTGCAAATACTTTCACATGTGAGAAAACAGCATTTTGCTGCCTCCACGACAGTGGCTATTTTAGCAGGAAGGTGGGCTGATTCCCTTCTAACAGGACTAGCATTATTGCCATTGAAGTAACAGGTAGTCAAATTACTTCTACACACATAAAATAACTTTTTTATTATTATTTTATAACTATCTGTCATTAATACGATAGAGGATTCAAATGATGCACATAGACACATGCACGGACACCCCTATTTCGTGCATTTACCCAGTATACCACACCATTGAAGAAAGCTGGGCCAACAAGTCCCACAAATCCCATTACTGCTGATGGTGAACTTTCAGGGTGAGACTGGGAGGAGGCTTTGTGTAGCAAATAGACTTTGTGGTGTATTTCAAGGACTAGGCAGGAGATATAGAGCTGAATAAGTTTTCCTTCCTGCATCGCTCTGCTCAACAGGGCCTACACCATTTTGGCCACTGTGTTGCTCCTGCTGTGTCTTGATGTTGAATATGTTCCTTATAAATCCTCTTAAAAGATTATTTGCACCTTTAACATTCTAGCTGAGTGATGCAGTTCTCAGTGATGGTCTCCAACTGGAAAATACAATTGGAATCGCTAGAGAATAATTATGAAGAGTATAGAAAGAAACAATTGCCAAGAACATTTATATTATGATTTCAAAGTCTAACCAAGCTTCTCCTCCATCAGTAGTGAAAACAAGGAGACAGGAGGAGAATAACAACAGAAGGGACAAGAAAGAGAAGCAGCTGGAAGAAATAAGCAGGAAGCCCCAGAATGGAAACTCTCTTGGCAGGATCTCTGGAAAATAGACCCATATCCATAGAGCTGAACTGTATAAAATAACCCATTACCAAATAAAGATTTAAATAATACACATGTTTAACTTTTCTATTACCTGTTCTGCTCAAGTAAAGAAAAAAAAAAAAAAAGATTTCTTCCTCTGCACGGTGCACTTGATCTCTCAAGGGTTTTGCAAATGGAGACTCTCTCACCAAAAGCCCCCTTGTTGGGGAGTATCCATATGGCTTCTCCAAGTCTCATCAGCACTGGGGTGTGTCAGAAGTGGGATGGGGTAGTGGGAAGTACAGGAAGTAATGGCAGAAGTATTTCATTTAAAAAAAAACCACAAAACAAAACAAAACAACAACAAAAAAACACAACATGTTGTTAAATAAACAAAAAGTTGGCCATGCAAAGTATCCTTTGCAATTACTCCTCAAGAAAATTATAGATGAGATGAAGAAAAAGCTGCAACAAGACAGGTCTCCAAGATAAATCCACACTATCTGAACATTGACTTTTAGTGTTCACATACAAAGCTGTAAAAGTCTACTTCTCAGCAGAGGCAACCACTGTACAATTATGACATATTTTGACAAGATACTTAGTATTTTCCCTGTAGGAAAAAAATTAGGAAAGCCTAAAATAGATCATCTAAGTGAATTGGTTTTTAAGTTACCATTTCTGCAATTGTTTGTTGCTTTTGATAAATGCCTTAAGCATACTTTGTGACTGTGGTGGGGCAAGGTAACAGATTGCCTTTGTTACCTGCCTCAGTTTCCTCATCTTGAGAGTTAGGACAATACTTAAATGTTTTCTAAAATTTAATTAACTACTAATTTTTTTTAAGCTACAGAATTCTGTACCGGTGTTTAAAAGTGCAACAGCAAAAGTAGCTGTTGCATTTGTCTGCATCAAAGGTACAGCAGCCTAACTCACCCTGAACAATGTTACCTCGAACTGAATAACAACATAACTGCATGACTTTGTCTCGTAAATGGCTGTAAATCTGACTTCAACTTGAAGTCACAGAGGAAAGACAAAGAACTACAAATTATTTGTAAGAGAAAGAACTTTTAGGTAGTAACACAAATACAGGTATTCAGATTTTGAATAGCCAGTCACAAAAGCTGCTAAGATTGAAGATGAAATCAAGTATGACCTGAAACACTGGAAGGTAAAGAAAGCAGGGTCATTTCCAACCCTTCCACAAGAAGGAAGCTGTAGGCTGAGATTGTCAGTGATAGTTTTTTTGATCCTCCTAGCCAAGTCTTGTTAGCATGAATGAATCATATATGCTGCTTTTCAATTTTAAGATATTATATGCACTACTATATGCATTATATGCATTATTGTAGAAGCATAAATCACCTTGTCTGTTTAGATGGATGCTGTTGCATCTGTTTACTGCCATTAGATGTTAAAAATACAGTTATAGTCATTGAAAAGGATTATGAAGACACACCATTTTATTTTTGAACCACTGGTGTTGTTGTAACTACTTAGGATTACAACTATTTCTTTTTAACAAAAAATAATTTCTTGGGGTTTTTTATCTTTTCTAGTTCTTTCCTTTTTTACTTCAGCTCTTTGCAGAAGCAATGGAGCCATAAAACAGCCTCAGTCCTTTGCTGGCTCAAGTAAGCAGCAATATTGTAATGTAAGTTTCTGTTGCAAAAAAATTCATTAAAAGCAAAGATGACAGCTTGACTTTTAGATCACAGGCAGAATTACAGGGCTGGCATGTAAGGAAAAAAAATAATCATATTCTTCCTGGATATGGAATTCTCTGAGATAATAAATATGGAAACCTGTACTGACATTCTCGGTCAGTCTCCTAAATATAACTAATAACCAGATAGTCTGCTGATTCACAACCTTGGCTCCAATTTACAGTTATACATAGGCAGATTTCCCAAATCACCACACTGGCAACACAAATAAGAAGTGAGATGTACAGAGAGATGTGAACAGTGGGAAAAAGCAAATAATTCTAGCGCGAATGCAGAGATGGGTGAACATTAGAAAGCTTAGACCTTGGGTCTGCTTTTGTTTTCTAAATTTGGGGGTCCCTTTTTTCTGCTTTTGTTAGCTAAGTTTGGGGTTGAGAAGAATTAGGGTCAGGGGAAAGGCTGCCAGCCCATGGAGACACAGTTTAACGTTGACTTCAGAGCAGCACCAATGACCAGACACACCAGGAGTGTTGTCTGCCTCCGAAGAAAAACCATTCCTATAATTTTAAGCATGTCTTTTAAAGTTGGCAAACCAGCACCTGGAGAAAGGCAAATGAAACTCATAAAACTCCTGAGACAAATACACTAATATTAGAGGAAGCCTATACCTAATACTATAAACCAATTTCAAATTCACCAAGTTTGAATACACACAGGTATATATATGTATGTGACATAAAGTCATGGAATCTTCTTAATCTGTGATTCTGCAATTCTCTTAAAGTACAGGCAGTTGAGTACCAGCTCTCTCACTGTATAGTTCCCCCAAAGACTAAAGTGATCACTATGTATATGAGATTGTACTATGATCTAACAGCTTGGAAAAGCTGGTGTCTCAAATAATTCATTATGATTTTAAATCCAGAAACACAAAAGCTGGAAGAACACTGTTTCAGTATGAGTAGAAGTGAAAAAAGAAAGCAACAAACAATAGAAGACAAATGATACAAAAATATTAGCTAAATTATAAACTTGAAAATAATCTATTCTATTTTCTTTACATATAATACAAAGCTGCATCATGTCTCTATTAGCACTTCCAATAGTTAGCTACAGTATATATATGCTGATATGGGATTATGTTCTGTGTGTTATGGCTGGTTATATATTTCTCAAAAATTAATCCACTTTGAAATTTATTAAGCAGTAAAACTAAAATTCTATTAACCTTAATGGGATTTACACGAGGGAATTCACACTTAATATGGATGCAACACTGACACTTAAAACTGTTGCCAGGAAAAAAAAGAGAGGCTTAGTGCAATTAAAGCAAAGCCATCACATTTTCTATTTATGTAGTCCTTCACAAGGGTAATCCTCTGTGTATTAAGGGGAGAGAAGAAAAAGCCACAGACTGGTTAGTGTTTAAGCTGCTCGGATGCCAAGTGAGATAACTGCATTTGCCAATAAAGGGTGGTCTTACTGCTGTGGGACTAATAAACATGGGTAGAAGGATGGGAAGGTATTACCTTCAGTTTTCTTGTGGGTCCTGAAAGTGCTATTTCTCACATTTTCTACTGTAGAATGCTGTACAGTGATGTTTGAATACATTCCCTGTTATATAAGATACATGTAATAGAATGAACATAAATTCACATTCTAATGTACCAGCCATTACTTGCAACCAAACTAAAGTAAAATTCAGATTTTTCTCAAGAGAATATTGAGCCCTGCTGTTTCCAGGGTAAAATTAATTGTGGAGTAGCCTGTAAATGATCTAGTTAACACATGGGAGATGACTGGAAGTCTGAGTAATATCTGAGTATGTGATCCTGTATTCAGTTTTCCAAGAATAGATTTATCGGATGCAAAGTACTAAAAGTAGGATTGCTGAAGAGCTGAGATTTCAATGGAAAAGAACAGAAGAATCTTGAGTTTTCTTTGAAGGGGATCACTTAATGATGGATACATCAGAATGAGGGCTGCAAAGAGAAAGATAGGGATGCTGGAACTTGTTGCCTTGCCTGTGCCAAGGAGGAATGGCATTTGGACAGATCCTACTGCAGGAGCGACAGCAGAATCTGGAGAACATTTTGGATCCTGCGGGTACAACTATAGGACTCCTTAGACTTTCAAGCTTTGTGGGGTGACACACAGGAGCTGTAACAAGCAGACAGCTCTTCTGAAGATGGCCATAGTAAAGGTTGTCTTTGAAGTGATTTCACAGGTTTAAAAGTGGTGCATCAGACACACCTTGGGTACTCATGTTATAGAAAAGTTGAATTATATCACCTGGAACTTTGTCCTAGAACTATGTTTCACTCAAAGCAAGTCAGGTTACCCAGGTGATACCTTGCCCTATCTGCCTTATATACCAGTCCCAATGAAAATATTTGTAATACTGAGGTTTAACCTTCTGCAAAATCAAGTCAAATAAAAGCCCTTGAAACAATCATGAAGGAATTAGAAAAAGAAAATCTTGTGTAAATTAATAGAAACATCTCAGACTTCACAAGGTTCCTGATTTGGATTCCCTCATATAAAAATAAGGGCCTGAAACAAAACTACTGAAATGAATTCTAGTACAAATAAATTGGTACTTTTAGAATAAGCCACACTGTAAATGCACATGGATATATACTGACATTAACATGTATTCTGAAATGATGAAAAAGAATCACTTCCTTTCTTATGCTGCTTTTCTTTCATTAGGAATTAAATATTCACAAAATAAAGCCTTTCCCATGCTCTTAGCATCTTTGCCCTTTCTTGACAGTGCAACCCTGATATGCTAACACTAGCATAAAGCTTTCTAATATAGATTTTCAGCTGGAAGCCTGGTTTGTTATTCTGCTCATGTCATTCTGCCCAGAAGGGTTTGGAAGACAACCATTTTAAAGCCAGTAAAGTTGAGTTCCCCTCTTCACAACATGATCTACTGTGTCAACATTCTTCATTAGCAAAGATAAACTATGTAAAAATCTGAAAATTAAATTAGATGGCAAAGAGATGAATTTAATGGTAACTACCTTCTGAACACAGAATTAATTTGATTTTGGTCTTACAGTAAGCTTTCTCATACACAGAATAAGAGCCAGGCTGTGAATCTGAGCCTGGATCTTTTCTCTCCATGTGGGCAGAGGGTTCATTTGCAAGAGCATTTGCATTTGACAATTTTGGGCTTCTGTATTTTGGATTGAATTCTCCTTTTCATCACATAATTGTAATAATAGAAGCATAACAGAAAATGCTTCATCTTTATGTATCTGTGCCAGGAATTTTAAAATGGTGATTGATTTTGGTCAAAGCAATTGGTCTAGAAGAACAGGAGGCACAGGAGGAAAATCCTGATCCCTGAGCTAATCTTTTAATAAAATGTCTGCAACTGAACAGTCAGGTATCCAAATCTTGATCCGAAAAGCCCCTTGATACAGAATGAAATGGAAGACATCCTTTCCAAAAGCCCACCAAACTTAATGGAACCTTTCCCTGACTTCCAATACCATAGCATCAAGGTTTCTATCTGTAAACAGCAAGCTTGTCAGACCAGTAGGGGTTTGGAGCCTTTCAGCATTGTTGTATTCCACAGTGTGCTTGTGTGCTGCAAAGAGGCAGGACAAGGCATGAACCCGCTAATAATTTTCGGTACTGGCTGCCAATGCAGAATGTGCCAGCTTCTGATCAGAACATAAATGCCTTTTCTGATGGCCCAGATCAGTTGAACAGGAGAAGTGCCTGTGTGGTGGGCAAGGTCTGCATTCAGTTGCTGCTCTCACAGAGGAGTGTTCAGGCTCCTTTGACACTAAATTGCTTTAATACTAAACTTAACACTTAGTCCCATAGTGGTTATGAACAGCAAGTAGTTCCCCACAGTGGCTGAACTTCCCAAGCAGGGCTTAGAAACAGCCTCTACACAACTATCTGGTTTGGAAAAGCAGATTAGCCATCCCATAGAGCTTTTTCTTGAACCCTCTCACACGCAGAGAGAAAATCTGAATACCGCTGAATATTTACGCCATAGTCCCTTGCGGTGCAATGAACTTCATGCTAAGATCATTAAAACAAATACTGCATTGTTCATCTTGTATTTCCATTTTTTTGTAGTGATATTGAGGACTATTTTACATTCAAATGCTATCTGTCTTGAATTAATGAGGATAAGAAGCATGCAGTACATTGCTACATATTTTCAGTAGCCCTTATGTTGTTTTCACCCTGTGAATGTTCTTGAGGGGAAATATACCAAAAGAAAAGACATATATGAAAGGAAAAAGTAGTTATGCTGCATTCTCTCTCCCTTCCTACTCATATATCTGTCTTTATTCTTTCTGCAAAATAACCACATGGCTGATGGGCCACAAGAGAAAATATAGAGAGAAATATTGAGCAAGAAAGAAATAAATTGAAAAAGTTTATTTCTCTTAGAAATCTGTGCATCAAATGGACAACAGGCATCATAATTCTTTCCTAATATTCCAAATTCCTTATCATCTCCAATCATATTCAGTGAGAAAACAGCCACTGCATCTGTACTTCCTTGCTAATTTATCATGCTACACTATGCTCCAGTAACCAGCTTCCCTAAATGTTCAGATCAGGCATCAATCTGGATCAACACATATCCAGTCATAATTCCATGCTGCTAAAACCCACGTACCAGGAAATGGAGGTGCAAACAGGTTTGTGCACATGGATGCAGAAATTCAGTAATCTGGAGATGCACAGACAGGACATCTGTAGGCTGGCTGTCCAAGACCAGTTTACTTCCTGCTTTATTTACTGGTTCAACAGTCATGTTTTATGTATGTGTGTGTGTGTGTGTGTGTGTGAAACCAACACATCCATATATATGGATGTATATGTGTGTACATATATATACAATTTTTTATTCTCAAGTTTGTGCCTGTACTACCTTCAATTATGCAATTAAATTATTATAAGCTTCCCTGTATTATTTAAAATACTACTGATAAATTTCTATGCATTTCATTGCATTCCTGTTTAAATAAATCAATGACATTAATTTTATATAGCATTGCAATTAATTTTAGTTGAATATTCAACCTTAATGAAATTAATATTTAACAGATTTCTGCAATCTGTCCAAGACTGTTTGCGAAAGAACAATATTATTCCTACTGCTGCATTTGAAGTAAAAGTTCCTTAACTCTGAGAAACTGAGAAAATTAGTTCACAACAGAATATTAGGTCATGTCCTCATACAAAACTCCTGAAACATTCAAACATACCCACACATCTGGGAAGCTGTTGCTATAAAAACTCTCTCGTGCAAGTAATCCTTACTCAGCCTTTAGTCAAATTCCAAACATTCAACAAAGCTCATAATTTCCTGAAAAGTCAACATTTTCTTTCAGAGGAAGTGGCCGGGTAGTCAGGTGATGACATAGAAATGCTGAAATAAGAATGCTAAATCAAGAATTTCAGAGATAATGCATACAACTCATTTTGCCACAATATTCAGTTCAAATATATTTTTCAATAATTTTTATCTCTGGGAGCAAAAAACTTCTCATCTGTTGAAATCCAGTATATGGTTAGCAACAAACACATCTTTTGTCCTGTAAGAATTTACTATTTTATCAGTGGCTGAATCCTGGGAAATCAACACAAGTTTTCTGCCAGAATTAATTGATCTATATGAATAACTCTTGATAAAAATATTGTATGCTTTTGTGGCCCCTATATTTTCTTGTTCTTTGTGCTATCAGCTCTCATAAACACAAAAATTTACTTTGAACAATTCTGCTCTGAGAAGCTATAAAGATTAAACACTAAGATCTATACATTCATGACATCAGATGTCCACTGTCAGAAAATAGGAAACTTCAGTGCAAACTGCAGACTTGTGGCAAAAATCTATCATTTCTGATCTTTTCAGTGCAAGTAAAGAAATGGTAGCATGGTGAAAGCACCCTTATTTTTTTTTTAGGACTGTTGTTACTAGTTGATGGAAAATTGTCTTCAGAATCGCTATTATGATTAAAAGCCATGCATGGATGTAATACAATCAAATAAATTTTTATTAGACTGGGTTTTCCTTGTTAAATCACAGTAACTCTCTCCTCTAGAGGCACTGTGTTTATTTAAGCTGACCTTAAATACCATTTCATTTATGGGCTGTGTTTAGCCCTATAAATAGGGTAGTTAAAATAATTTCTGTATAAAATCTATAGAGAAATTTAGGACCCTTCCCTATTAACAAGAAGAACAGAAGGTAATCTTATTTAAAGAAAGGGAACAGTCACTGGAAATACAAACTGGACAGTTAGTCAGATCCCTTCTTCTATGAGGGAGTGTATTTTTATCCCCTTTTGTGCCCAAATGATATTTGCTGTATCCTGGGCATGTTCTCCAACCCTCAAAAAGTAGACTGAGAGTAGAAACTGATTTTTTCCACTCACTGGTTTTAAGGAAGACTCCTGGAACCTTTACTCCATCCTGGCCAAATGCACAGCAGGGAGCCCACTTCTTTCAGGATCATCAAGATATTTTGTAGACTTTTTCAGTGTTCTTGTCACCTCACAGAATCACCACATGGCTGAGGATGCAAAGGGCCTTGCAGGTCATCTTGTTTAACCCACTGCTCAAGCAGGGCCTCCTTCAGCAAATTGCCAAGGACCATGACTTTTGAATATCTTCAAAGGTGCAGACTCCACAACCCCTGTGGCAATGCTCACACACCCTCACAATAAAGTGCCATGTGGATTTCCCAGAACAGGTCAGAGGAGAGTTCCTCATAAATGGTGCCTTGCAGGCACTTTCTTGCTTACATGCAAATGCTTGAGGTGACTCTGCTTAAGCCCTGTTTTGTTGTTTATCATAGAATTATTTAGGTTGAAAAAGGCCTCTAAGATCATCAAGTCGATACATTACCTCAGCACTGCCAAATCCATCACTAAACTATATCCCCAAGTGCCACATCTACAGGTTTTTTTAACAATTCCAAGGATGGCAACTCCACTAGTTTCCTAGGCATCCTGTTCCAATACTCTTCAACTCTTTCAGTGAAGAAATTTTTTCTAATATCCAAGCTAAATATCCCCTGGTGCAACATGAGGACATTTCCTCTCATCCCATTGCTTATTACCCGTGAGAAGAGACCAACCCTCACCTTGCTACAACCTCAGGCAGTTGTAGAGAGCAGTAAGGTCACCCCTGAGCCTCCTTTTCTCCAGGCTGAACACCCCCAGCTACCTCATCTGCTCCTGATCAGACTCGTGCTCCAGACCCTTCATCACCTTTGTTGCCCTTCTCTGGACACACTCTGGAACCTCATAACCCTGTCATGATGGGCCCAAAACTGAACACAGTATCTAAGGTGCAGCCTCACAATTATGTGTTCACTTCGTTCACATCACCCCAAGCCCTTGTAGAAGACCCAAGTAGCACAGTGTTCAGCCTTGTCTTTTAGCTGCTGTAGCCCTTTTTTGACACAGGCTGAGTTCTGAAGTCCCAAAGCCTCTGGTAAGGACGTTGCCAAACTTCTTACTTGCAAGCCTCACCCAAAAGATCTGCCTTGCTACCGCATTTCAGAGCTCTATCCTGTTCACAGTAGTCATCGAGCCTTTGCAATAAAAACTCTTAATGTCCATATGTGGCAAGCATTTGCTGTTTACACAGCCATTAGCCAATCTTTCCAGAAGATTTCTTTCTTGCATGCTATTTTCTTACTTGGGTTACAAGAGCAAAAAAACAGAGGCCTGTAGTAATATGTTTTAACAGGCAAAAACTCAAACATGAAGTCACAGCCACAGTCTTTTTTTCAGATGTGCTTTTCAACATAGTCTTAGGGTAACAGAAAAAAGAAATGTTTTTTTTCTTATTCTTTCATGGTAAGATTTAGTTTAGACTATCATTACTTCAGGCTGATATCTACATTGAAAGCAAGATTTAATCAAGAATTATAGTGCTTAATGCTGTTTTGCAGAGCTTTGATGGATTGATTCAGCCTTTCCTTAGTCACATGGCAAGTGAATGCAATAAAGAATGAATAGTCCCCCTATCTGGTCTCTCCATGTTCTGTGGTATTCACACCAGCCTTAGTAAAACTGCTTTTTAAGATCAGTCTAAAAAAAAAGGTCAGAGCCTATCACAAACTACTGTATCAAAGAAATATGCAAATCTTTCCTTGTTCCATATTCTCCCTAGCCTCCCACTACAATTATTAAATTACGGGGTATTAATAGAAACTAAATGAAGCACTCTGAAAAGATGAATTCCAAAGATGCAAAATTCAAATGCCAAATAGAGAGCATGCAATTAGGTTCTTAAATAATTCTTATCACAGTTCGTGCTAATATTAGCACTTCCAAAAAAACAATAGAAAACTGCAATATTCCAAGAGATACTCCATTGAAACAGCATAGTGAGGCACAGAGAAAGAATTTTGGTGAATGTCTGTGTTTTTATGATATTCACAAATAACATTTCTCTCCAGTTACAATAGGAAAAATTATTTTGCACTCCTAAAAGAATTAGTAATATTTCTGTGATGATAATAAGAAAAAAGTGCTTTTTTTTTCCTGAACCAATAAAAAAATGAGGCTTTTCTGCTTAGAGTTTTCAGAGAGCACAAATTAGCACAAACTTTTTACCTAATTGGGCTCTTCAAGTAAGTATGCAGCAATGAGCATTAGTCTCTCCTCATTGCTTTTTAAAACCTTTATGTCTATCCAGGTCCAATAGCCTTACAGATTTTAATGGCCTTAATGAAGAAAAAGACCATTGTTATTCAATTTGACTCAAGCAGATCTCCATTCAGAATGACAATGTCGCCATTCACAACGCTATTGTTAGAGTTGTGTCATCCTTTCTATTTTAAATCTTCTTGTTCAGGAAGTTCTAACTTGACAGTAATTTTTCTTCCTTGAATCCCAGGCTTTGCAAATAAAGTTGGTCAGTCAGTTGGTCAGTCTGCGTGTCTATTATCTACACACATAATCTACATTCCTGCGGTAAACAATGCCAAAGGAGATAATCATTCCCTTGGTAGTTATTCAGAATATCACTTTTATAGATCTCAAAATCGCTCTTCTTCTAAAAAGTGAGGTTTGGCAAATGATTTACCCACCATAAAGTCCAATTAATTTTGATTTCCCGATGACAAAAAAAATTTTAAGTGTAGAGTCCTCCAAAGCAGAATTATACCATAACCTGGAGCTGGATGCCATCTCAGCATGATATCAAATATTCACTCTAGAGGACACAATTTGCAAGAGCATAGACCAAGAACCATCAGGAGCAGGAATGAAAGTCTGGGTATTAGCTGAGCATCCTCAGCAGTCTAGCTGTCAGAGAACAAATTATTATATCTAGAAGAAAATATTGCTTTCTAAATGCTGGACCAAAAATGTTGGGAAAAATTGGAAGGTGAGAGGAACAAATGGCTCTCGCTCAGACCAGGGCAAGCTGAAGGGAAATAGAAGGAGAGTAAGTGAAAAAACTAATATCTCAACTCCCTTTGTTTTTCTCTCCTCCCACATTTCTCTCAGAAAAACTAAATAATGCAAGTTTGGAATAACTACTATGACTACAGAAGTCACCAAAAAACCCCGCAGCCTGGAGAAAAAGCTTTCAGTCCATGAGAACTGCATTCATGGAACCACACGGGATCCACCCAAAATGCTCAGTAAGTGAAAATGGGTTTCTGAAAGAAAAGTACTACTTACCAGTCTAGGCTTAGACTCTTGCCCTAGGGCTGACACCAGAGGTCAGATTAGATACGGACTTCTGTATCCTCCTTCATTTAAGGGGTGCCTAGAACGGAGATTTAAATAATCTCCTCTTCCCTGAAAGTTATTTTTAATATCAGATCACCAATATATCAGCTGTTTATACCAAATAATGTTTCTATATGTGTAGATATATCATTTACATATATCTATGAAGGTGTTTGACTTGATTTTCTAATCAGGAAGTTTTTTAAACTTGGTTTCTTGCTCTAAAAGGTGATCACTTTTTCTGCAGAAGTGAAAGTTTCCCATTTACTAGCTGGCAGTACAGTCAGAATATGCTTAGAGCTGACTAGATGTATTATCACCTGTCAGCTATTTAGAGCTCCTATTAAGTTAGAAGATAGACCGGCACTGAGTTGGAGAAAACTACATCTGCTTTCCAGACATCAAACTGACATTTCCTGGAAAGAAAACACCCCACCTGTTCTCTGTAGTCTTTGGAGCTGCCAACAGGGCAGGCAGACATTATTTTCAGGTTAACAAACTGAAAACAGATTAATGAATATTAAAACTTTGCCACTCCATTATTAACCCCAGTGCGTTACTCAGGACTGGGAGCATTTGCATTAAATATGGCACCTGCTGGAGACTATTCAAGTGAACAAATCAGATGGAGGAATTAGGCCAGTAACAATTACTCTAGGGGAGGAAAAATGCCCTGACACAAATGGATTCCTGTTTTCCAAGTACTTTGACTCGGAACTGTCTTCTCATTGACGCTTAGCACTTTCTTATAACGTGGCCAATATTTATTGATCTATGAGTCTATTAATCCACGAGCCTGGTTTTATGGGATGTAGCAATGAAAATAACTGCACGTATGCAGCTTCTCATGCATCTGTGAATAATCTGTCATACTCACTAGCCTGTATTGAGATGCCATCAGGATCTCAAACAATCTGTTCCATAAAATCATTGGTTCAAATTTCTTATTTTGAATTAGATCTTCTGAAATGCCTTTAGTGCTGATAAAGGAAGGAGTTTGCTAAGCAACAGTTTCAGCATTTCTTCTTGTGATTGAAATCCTGAGAGCAGTTATAAATACTAGAAAGTGGAATGCCTGGGCAATAGAATATATTCAGCAAGCTGAATAGTTATACTAAAAAATTCTGTTGGCAACAAGTGAAATAGATGTAAGCAATGTTTTGCCTATAGCAACCAAAGCAAATTCAAAAAGGCATTTTAGAAGGATTACAAAGCATGTAGTCTACATTGATTTCAAAGACAGACAAATATGCTGCATATCTTAAAATAATTTAATTTTAAAACATTATAGAAAACCAACATAAATATATTTGTGAAAATTAGCACACTAACTAGTTAGAAAAGGGGAAAAGAATGTAAATAGGTGTGTGGTAATTAAAGGCAAATATGTTTCAAGAGCCAAGAAAGAATTTCTAGTTTCATAAAATATAGCTCCCTTTTAGGGTTTTAGAAATCAATCTTGCCAATGGATTTCACATTCTAAGGACTGCAAGCTTGAATCACAGATTTGAAAGTACCAAATTTCTTGACTGTACACATGACGCTATATTTGTGTTTGGTTAATTGAAAAAGTGGTTTTTTTAAAACAAAAAGCCTTTATAGTGCAGTTGATTTTCTCTCCAACACCCTCCCCACCTCTCCACACTAGCTTTGTTTTCTTAAAATTATCAAGAAGATACTAAGCTATCTCCAGATATCTATCTGGGAAGGGTAGGTGGTAATTGTGATATTAAAAAACATTTTGAACATTTTGAAACACTGTCTTGTTTACAGCTTCCTCATTCTGAGTATCATGTTCTTCAACTGTAATATTACAATTTTGGTTTCTAATGGATCTGATTTCAGGGTTACACTTGTAACCCATTCCCAACAGAATTTTGAAATACATTTGAAATACAACTCTTCTTGCTGTGGAATTTCAAAGCTTTTAACTTATTAAAATTGCATGTCTTTCTATATTTACTATAGATATAATACACAAAGTAATTTCTTTGAGGCAATTATGGTCCTCTGAAGTCGAGGGCTTATTGCAACCACTAGAATCAAACTGAATGTCTGTTAGAATTTGCTCAGAATTTTCTTCTGCCATCTATCTTGAAGTGTGAAAAATGTTAGCAAATCAGTTGATTTACTGATTGCATATATATGCCAGTAACCACAAAAGATAAAATTTAAATTTTCCTTTTGCATGTGATGCTTAAATATAAGGACTTAGGGATAACTTGGTTTTCTTACTCTGCTGGCTCTTCATAAAGAACTACATGCACTTTAATATTTTATATGAATTATGAAATTTTTATTCAAGGGAGCTCTCAAATAGTAGGCTAGAACTGTAAAAAACCCCACATATTTTCCTTGTATTTCTGATGAAAGGACCAGTACCATTGTTCATTATCATAGTTAATAAATGGGACAGTTTCATTATCTTTTCTGTTCAGAAGAACTAAAAACAGAGTTTCTTAGATTAAACAAAATTCCCAGCCTTCTGGTTAATTTGCAGGCAAAAATGATTTTTGCTCCTTTTTTGTAACACAGATTTCTGCTTGTAAATGTTGGGACGTAAATTATATCCAAACAAATATTCCTTATTCTGACATGAATTCATCAACAATGTTTCTCAGAACTTTAAATCCTTAATTCAAGGGCAGAATTCTATCTAGATTCATACTGGAATCCCTTATGATATACTTGCAACATCTTTTCAGACCTTTAAGATGCTTTGATTTTATAAACTCTCTAACAAAGACTAACATGACCCTTGATTTCAGTTAGGACTGACATTCTTGGCGCATGAGATTGATGAGTAATTTCATTTAAAATTACAAACTTTAAAAACTCTTTTTATTATGCTACTCGATTATCATTCCTTAGAAAGGACTATACCTTGCTTTAGGAAAAGGATTGTAAATCCCTATCCAGTAATAAAGAGCAGTTAAGAAAGGAACATACAAATAAATTTGGTTGTTATCCTTGATATTTTTAAAATTTGTCTTGGTTTACAGGGAAATGATGAAATTTCAGTTAAGTAGAACTTTAGAAAAAGTGACAGCTTGATGAAAATTTTTCTCTTTTATTTTGAAGGGTCTGAAATTCATGTTTCAAATACACTGAAGGAAATTTTTAAACAAAAAAAAAGCATCACTGAAGAGTACTGACATCTTTCAAAGGATGTTGAAAAAAGGGTGCCAACTACAGCAGTCAAAAATGAAATTTTTTTAAAATTCAGCAGCTGCACTTTTCTTAAAGAACTTGATATCATAAAATAAATAATAATTACTTATGTATAATGTTCATATATTATATATTTATACAGAATAGATGTACATGAATATACAATTCTCTATTTCTAACTATTAAAGTGTTTTGGGAATCTTAGTAGATGCATTATATTATGTTTGTTGTCAAAATCTGAAAAAGAAATGCTACACAAATAGTAGTCCTCATAAGTTGCAATGAATTATGCTTTACATTTAAGAAACACCAGTTTAGTCTAGTGGATGTAGAATAGTTTAGAAATTATCTGAAATCTGCATTTCTAGGTTTCTAGATAGTCCTAGAACACTTCAAAATTGTTCAGGCTTAACACTGTGAACACATGCTTGGAATAATTTCAGTACTTAGTGGCATTTTTCCATAATACTACCTTGGCATACATCTCCACTACAGGCTCGAGTAATGCAAATCCTATCTGAAAGTCAACATGAAGTTTTCATGTTCCATTACTAGTGTTTTTAGTGAGTTCTGTTAATCAAACCAGAAAACAGAAATGGAACAGCGAGGTTTAATTGACTAGTCATAAACGTGCTTACAGGTCCGATTTCAAACTCTGCCTTTACAACAGGATGGCAGAAATTTTAGAAAAATGCAGCCACTCGAAGAACCTCTTAAACACAAAATTAGTCAAGGGTTGACTTTTCTCAAAGTAATTGTTATATGTTATTTTTAATTTCTTACCAATCTGAGTGCCATGTTCCCAAAATCATATGAAAATAGAACTAGAAGAGATGAGATATCTTGCTTTACCCTTCTTCTAAAGAAATTTCAGACACTACCATTCCTTTTTTTTGAAAAAAAAAAAAAAAAAAAAAAAAAATCTCGCTTTCTGAGCAGTCAAGCTGTTATTTCCAATATTTTTAAAGGACTTTGAGACTGAATTTTGCTTCATAATCTTTTGCTATCCAACCCAGCTCAGGAAGCTAAGATGTGAAATGACACACTGTAAAAGACCCCGAGATCTCACCTGAAGTGAGGCACTAATGCATTATCTACATCTTCTACAAATAGTTGTGTTGTTGTGCAGCTTTTCTGTCCTCCAGCATCCCTGAAATCATTTAGAAAACAAAGACTTTTCAGTAGAGAACTCGAGCTTTCATTTGTGGATCCAAATGCTGCATTCCAATATGCCTTTTAGGGACAGCTTTATATTATCCCAAACTATGGAAAGCTATACTGCCAGGCTAACACAGAGGAAGAAGCAGCTTTACAAAAATGCAAAGGAAAGACCATAAACATTCAGTAGATGTTGCTAGCCTAGCCCACTGGGCATATATTGTTGGTCACAGCATGGATCTGACACTGTGGGGTATATTTACAGCATGGGGTGTGCAGAGCTACTCACACAAACAATCGTGAGAACAGTATATTTTTTTCTTATATGAAATGCATTGAAAATTGACCCTGTTGGGATGTAAATGGGGAACCAGATTGTTGTGGAAATTCTACTGGTTTGTGTGCTTTTTAAGTGTTGAATTTTCTTTTTAAATGATCAAAAGTGTCTTTGAGTCACAACAGTCAAAGATGGCAAAGACCACATATTGCTCTAATTCTGGTCTTCATGACATCTTGCAGAGATTAATGCTTGAAAGATATTATTAGAACTTTTTATTCCTTTATCCCAAACTGACACCATATGAAAAGCTTGCCATGATAGCTCTACAATATCTTTTTTTATTATTATTTTTGAAGCTATATCATGTAAATTAAACTGGGAAAATCACATCAAAGCTAAAAGAAAGAACTAACATGCACTACATAGAGACATTTAAACACTTGTCATATCCTCTCCTCCTCAGGTAGTAGAATAATCACTCTACCTCTTGAAGTGTGAGTGCTTCAGTCTTCTATTTTACATTGCTTCCTCTCTGCTTCTTTCTTTCCCCAGGGAATTTTTAACCCCGTGTTTACAAAGCTTCTTCTCACATGCAAGACCACACTATATTACAATTCCTCTAATTGGTAGGACATGAGACTTTCAGGGCCTTCCCATCACAGTTTAGTCTAGCAGCCAAAGGAAAGGTTGATGGAATTGTGTCTGTTCTAAATATCACCAGGAAACCATCCCTGGCAGAGACTCTCTACACCTGTGAGACAGAGAGGTTCTGGTACTAACAGTGTGTTTCTAAATTAGTTTCTCAATGAAGGATTTATCTTCAAAAGTCTTTTATAACCATTTAAATTGCCCATATAAACCCATTGCTGTACTATCAATATTGGGAATTTCAGGGTGTGTGTGTATATATATTTCCAGCAAGCACAATAACATTAAATTTTTTTGTGTTATCTCTTCTTTTTTGCAGTAAAACATTGGAAATAAGGCTTTTTATTTTACCGTCAAAAAAAACCCCAAACCTGTATGTTCTGGTCCCATAGAGGAACAAGACTTCCATGATTGATAAAGTATAAAAATTGTGTCCTTCCTTTAACTATCAAGAGGAAATATTGTACCACAAGCCTAATAAAGGAAAACCAACTCTATGTCATCATTGATAGCGTTAGACAGCTTAATATTTACTTCAAATTGCTTACATGGCAAAATAAAAGTATTGATCAATCACCTATGCTGTTATTTAAATAAGGAAACCATGCCTTCTTTCACCTAAAAGCATTTCAGGAAAGGGAATTCGAAATACTTTCCCATTCTCAAATATTGAAACTGGGATATACAGAAAGTTGAAATGCTTGCAAAACTTACCACAGTGACATTATGAATCAATGTGAATCAAACCTTGATGTCCTGACTCTCTAACTGGTAAAGCAATCTGAATAAAATATCTGGCAAATAAATTAGGTAGGAAGATGTATTTTCATATGGTCATTTTTTGCCAAGGGGAAATTAATCTTATCTTTCATTTTCCAGTTAAGAAATACAGCAAAGATTACTCATCCTTAAAAGAGATGTTAGCACAGTACCTACTGGTAATGTAGGAACAATAATACTTGATATAAGTGCAAAAGTGTTATGAAAACATGCTATGAAAATACTATTTATTTAAAAAATTTTAAAAGCTTAATTCAAGCACACATACAATTCTTATTAGAAAAATAAAAAATCCATAATTTACATATGTGGTGTAAATATACGGCTTTGGGAACTTCCATTTGGGAATTAAATATAGTCACAGCTAAAGGATTATTATGTTGGGTTAGATCTTTATCAAATAGTAAGAGCCCTGCCTACAGAGGAGTTGGTAAGTGGGTGTTCACTGTTTCAGAGTTACCCACGGAAAGCTCAATGCATCTCAGAAGCCACAGAAACAGGCACAGTAAGCAAAAAGGGGGTGTATGAATCTTGCGGTGTTTATAAGTGTTAACGGCGGAACACACAATAAATTTCCAGGGCTATGCAGAGCTAAATGCTTATTGGAAGAGAAGACTTTGAGCTACAGAAAGACCTCCATCAATAGACTAATCTCTTTTCAAGGCAACGACTGCACCACTGTTGTCAACCAGTTTAATAACTGCTCTAACTCAAGAAGATGCAACACTCTGGTCAACTGCGCAGAAAAGCTTGAAAGCCTCCAGAGGCAGATCTTACCATATGCATCATAATCTCATTTGAAGATCTGTTCTTGTCTCCTCCACTATTTTTGTCGATGTTGCAATCAAAATTGAACAGACCAGTATGCTATCAAAGATCCAAATAAGCATTTTAAATGCAAAGCTGTCATCTAGAATATTGACCAGCATGAGGTGAGCAGCTAAATACTTGGTCTTGGCAGACTTCAGTAACCTTACAAACATGGCACCTACAAGTGTTATATGCCAGCCTTGCTGCATTAAAATCAATGAATTTATGACTGCTTCCAGTAGACAGGGTCTGCCCCAAAGAAAGTTTAATTCAACATATCATGGTAACAGTTTGAGCATAGTTAAAGACAGTGCTAATGGAACATCAAAAACAGGGAAAAGCTTTTGTATATTTGCCTTAAAAGTACCTTTTATGTCTGCAGGTTAAAAAAAAAATCCTTTGACATTTCATTTTCAATCAGAGGCAGGCTTACAGCTGCTAGTCATGAATTATTACCTGTAAAAAAATAGTAATGAAAAATTAGTTTTCAAACAGATCTGGCAACTTGAAGTTCAAGTGAGATAGAAAGTTATTTTTTGAAAAGTAATTTCTTCAGCACTGCAGCTGTCATGAGGACACTTGTAAAAAGTGATGGGAGAAGGAGTAGGTCTTGTTAATGCACGAAGGATGAGCATAACTGTCTTAATTTCAATCGAAGTCTCTTTTCATCCGAATGCAGAACAAGAACACTAAACGTCTAGACAAGGCATGGTTCCCGCTCTCCTTCGCCACTTATTCTTTCTCTCCACCAAACTTGTGACTTAACATATTCATTTGAAACATTCTTGTAGAGATGGGCGTTCCTCTTCAGTGTCCTTAAATTCCACATTTTTGTGCAACCTACAGAGTGCTGTCTTTGGGCCAATCCTAGAAATAAGTTTAGAGCGTAAATGAACTGCAGGAAAATCCCATGAAGGTGTGGGAGTAGCTGACAAGATTTTTGCGTTGAATTTCTAAAATACAGCTTGGCTGCTATTACCTGGTAAAGTAAGAGGGAAGGGTATAAGAAGTGTAAACCACGGACGATTTTGCATACAGACTTTATTCTGATGTTTTATCTGACTCTAAACTTCTTGTCAGGAAAAATATTTTTATTCTGACATTAAGGACTAAAGCCTTCTACACATGTCATAGTTAGTGCAGGGTTTTGATTTCTTTGTTTGCTTTTATTTTGATCTCCCTCCTGCTTACACAAACCCTTACTGCAGCCTCCATTTCTCAGTTGAATCATTCCTGAGACAGGCTAAGTGTATCAGCTTAGACTTTGCAGAAGCTCTCAGTGCTAGCACAACCTGGAGAGGCACCCTTCTCTTCTCTACCCTTTGCAGCTCCCCACTTCAGCATACACACTGTGGTTTCTTTCTGCACATCCAGATGTAGATGTGGAGTTACTCTGCCTATGATTCTGACAAAAAAAGTGCCAGAAAAACATATCTGCTCCCAAATTTGAACCTTCAAAGAGATTACAACCGAATATGCCCTGCTTAATATTAACTCACATAGAAAAACTTACAGGTTAAGGGTGACATTCAGTTTACTGAACTGGTAGGATTTGTCTTGGAAGCTAAGGATTTCATCTCACCCTATGGAGAGCCAGTAGGTAAACTAACTTGATTTTGGAAAGTATACATCAGTTCTTCAGCAGCAAGGGTGGTGATAGCAAATTTGTTTATGGAGATAGATATACCATATGCACAGGTTCCAACAGATGATGTGGAAGGTACAAAAACTTTATGCCCTTCATTACATTAATATCCTTCTGAGGAGTTGAAAATTTTACCTAATATCTGGGATCCATCTTTTTCATCTATGAAATGATGCACCCATGGTAGCAGCACTGTAATCAGGTTCTTCAGCTTTGCAGCAAGAAAAGGAAATAATGTAAAAGTAATTTCAAATGCTTGGTGCTTTTTGATGCTTCTTACAGCAGCAGTTGAAGCTGAAAAAAAGGGAAAAAAAGTGTATAATGACCAGTATCTTTGCTCTGTTATACATATAAATGCAATTGACATTCATAGTAATAACCTGTACTGATAGCTTTACTTTTACTACTTAAGTGAAACACATTAGGATGGAACTGGGAGCTTCAGCAAGTTAAAAGGTTGAGATCTATGTAGGCTCATAAACTGTGGAGCTGCTGGATATGATTAAAAACAGTACAAAGGTGTCTAGATTGGAGAGATTTAATTGATTACTGTTCTAATACTTCAGCTAGTTCAATATGCAGATGACACTCTCTATATAATACAATCCAATCTTTTCTGAGTAGAGTCCAGTGATAAGCATGACTAAAATTTTCAAAGCCATTCAGAACTTAATGGGAGATGAATGAATTTGAAAATCTCAGTCTTGATACTTGCTGCTTATTGATCACAAACTGTAACACACATGATGATAGACCATTAAATTACTTGGTTAAATTAAATATTTGTTCACAGAAACCTATTAAAAACAAACAAATTAAAAAATCAAACGAACAAAAACCCAAACCAGAAAGAGCTAATATTTCTAGTAAGAAACTCTTATCCCTACACTTCATACACTGCTCACTTCCTTGGATGGAAGCAATAGCCTTCTTCCTGACCACAGAAACAGTTAAAGCAAAATAAATTTCTGGATATGACCTTTTTGTAGCAACAGCTGTAATAACCTCTCTGGAAGCATGTCAGGGGTGAGAGGGGAGTTCACCCTTCTGATTGACATCCGAACTGCAAGACACATCTGGGACACTGAAACTGGTGCTCAGGATAAGAACACCTGATGCACCCATCAGAAAAGGGAAAGGAACCTAATGCCTTATAGCACTGCATTGCTCGTGGTGTGGGTCTTTAACTGAACCTACATCTGGAGGCAAAAGGATCTATGTGAGGCAAGAAATAAATTTCAAGGCCAATTCAGCACTGAAATTCCAATGTTTTGTTGTTACAGTTCAATAAAATCACTTTGCGCTACACTCATTTCTGTATAAAATAAAGTGAATGTCATACTTTTTTGTCATATCATTTTTATTTAACAGGTTTTTTTTCTATATCCATTAGTTAAAAAAGTTATAACAGGGTAAATCATTTATCAAAATGAAAAATGCTGTACTCCTTGAGCAACGAAAGGGAGTCTAAATAGAATGTCCCTGCTCTTAAATTAATGGAACCATCTTACATTTAATATTTTCTCTTAAGTAGTTATGTAAGCACTCCAAAATCATTAATGAAGAAGTACAGAATCACAATTTACAGCTGAAGGGCAAAACTGCTTAAAAGCATTTCAAAATCTTGTCATGGAGTGATATAGTCTAGGAAAATAAATGCAAGGATCATTGATCTCCGATATCATAATTAAATGTACATAACACATGACAAGGAGAAAGGACAACAAAGTTCATTAAAACTTGACTTCAAAATGAAGATGCAGGACTAATCAAGCAGATGTACTAGGGAAGGGTCAGGTTTTTAACCAAGGAGCATTTTCATTCTAACAATAAGAATTTTCAAAATAGATTTTTTTGGTCACTATTCCAATTTTAACTACAAGTTATTTATTTATATAAATAATTAAAGTTATTTATTTATAAAGGCAATTAATTTGTGTGCAACACCCCCAAATGCACCCTTTGCCAGTTCAGCTGCTGGCGTTGTGTTATGTTACATTTCTGTCCCTTGGAATCACTGCAGCAGTTCAGTTGTCCTTCCTAAATCCAGCTCTCACTTTGCCATCCAGACAGTAATACACACATTCCTAGCTTTCTTTCTAAATAATCCATCAGAGCAGATTTGCCCAGACTTTCTTAAGTAATGCAATAACTGATCTTTTAATATACACTACATTTATTGCAACAAAAGAAAATTCACAGAATTCATATGGAATATATCCCAGAGTGTTAATGGAACTTGCAGAAATAGTGTTGGAGTCGCTGGCTATTACTCTTCAGAACTAATGGAGAAAAGCAAAGGTCCCAGAGCTGGAAAATGACAAACTGTATTACTTATTTTGAAGAGAAAAACATATAAAACAGGCAACCTACCAGAGGAATTACAGAACAGAGACTTCAAATTTGAATTGCCAAGTTAGCTAGCAAAGCAGTCAGTTTGCAACCTACTACAAAGGCATGCTGAAACATGGTGCTAAACAGTGGAAATAAGAATTGGAAAAGACAAAGCATGTCTACGATATAAATATTATTGAACGTAAGGGTCATGCTCAGTGCTACTGTACCACTCAATACCTTAAGACACTTCCATACGTGCTAGCAAGTACAATAGTCACCCTTTACCAGACTACAGGAGCAACAATCTGCAAGATTAATTCCTCATTTCTTCGCACCACTTGCACAGAAAAGCTTTATTTTGTTAATGTCCCTTTATACCATTCAAATATTTTATAACATTAGATCACCTTGCATTGGTCAAAAAACAGGCTTTAAATTGCATGCTGAGTACACCAGAAAGACTCACAATATATAACAGAAGATTGAAGAAAGATCTATCACACTTATATGGGAATATTCCTATATGGGGATTAGGTCTGCAACAGTAACAAAAACAGTCTAAGAACCAATTGTCAGGTTTTCATTTATCGTGGTTTAGGAAGGGCATTTCCCTGACAGTTAGAAGAAGCTTCTCATGTTGAAAATCAAACAATAAAAATAAATTCCTCTTTGTTTCCACAGGACATGGGAACTAGAAACCAGCAAACACAGACACACAGAAACAGAACAGCCAGGTTTATTTGGAAACACACACACATACACAAAATCCCTGTTCAATTTAGTCCTTAAGTATTTGGATAAATAATGAGTTCATCTGTTCCAGAATACATCAAAAAGTTCCACCAAAAAAAAAAATTCATTTTGACAAACATACGTATTTATATATCTGTAAAAAAATCGTAAAGTTGAACTCTCTTAAATTTTAAATGCCCATCTTATGAGAACATTATATCAAAAATCAAACAAACCATTTTACTTTTGCTTCTTCATTACTGATAGCCTATTTTCTGGCATATCATATCTTCCTATATTTGCCACATTCAAAGCCTGTATGTAGGTCCTCAGTCTGGACCAGGGACTCAGATCCCAACTCTTGCCATGATGACATGTATGGTGGAAAAATTCTTATGGGTACTACCTTTTTCAGGCTGATGGAAGGAAAAAAATTCTTGTCCTTTTTAAAAGCAAGCAGGTATAAGCAATATCACAAAGCAGAAGGAACACAGATTATCTATTAAAGCTGTTAAAAAGTACAAATTCAACCAGGGACAATTACACTGCTGCTAACTTAACATCTTTTACCCCATTCCACAACCAGTGAGTGAGTGTTCTCCTTGCAAGAACTAGAGCATTTGCTCTGTAATTCTATGAAATATAAATGTTTTCTACTACTAGAATTCTGTATCATCTGGCTAAAAAATTCATAGCAGCATGTTTTACTTACCTTATTTCTTACTGCTATTCAGAAACTTTTTAGTTGCTATAATTCATTTTGAAAGCTTCACTTCCATTAGTTATACTGTATTGCATGAGAATATCTAAAAAGTGCAGAGATGTGTATACTTATAACTGATTTTATTACAATAATATAATTCTTTTTAATATAACATAGCATAATAGGCTAGAATTCTTAGAGCTGATTAGAAAGACCAATAATATAACAAACATAAGAATGCATGCTTGGTTTGGTTACCACCATTGCTGTATCTGTTTTGAAAAGTATACAGTTATACTGGTAAAATATTATCAATTTTTGCTTGCTTTTTTTACTTTTATAATTATTCTCATCCTAGATTTTATTTTTTCTTAAAATATTGTGCCCTTATTATTGGAAAACACAGGTTTTCTTCTGAATATTTGTCTGTATTTTCTGAACTATGATTCCAATCAAATACAAGGTACTGTTCTTTTTCCCTAATACTTGCACTTATTCTGTGTGTTATTTGCTTCAGAGGCAGGAAAGCAATTCACATCTGGCACCTCACACCACATGCCACTTTGCATTAAATTTGTAAATAGAAGGGAAAATATTGAATCAGAAAGACCCATTAAAAAGAAATGTAAACAGGAATGTGAGAGGGATCCAAGCTAATTAGAATAATATGCAAGAAAAACAGATGCAGGTTAGGCTGGAATCTCAAAAGTGCAATTTCTTAATGGTGTACCCTGGGAATTTATTTTGCTGTCCTCTGTTTCTTTTTCCTTCCGTTTTTCAAGTAAAAATATAAACATTCTGTAGAACCAAACAAAATCCTCAGTTATTTTTAAATTACTCTTAAATGTTCATCTATGGGACAAAAATCAGACCTCTAAAAGCTTTTACTTCAAAGTGGAGTAGCATAGTACAACTTCTGGCCTTTCCTCACCCATGGGGCAAAGACAAAGCTGGAGAAATGACACTAAAACAACCCTGAATCCCACATATTGGCGTCTTCTCTAAGTACTTAGAAATTTATTCAGAGGATGAAGGCCTAAAAAAAAATAAATATTTCGTGACAGTATTGGAACAGAAATCTAAAGAAATCACAGAATTTGCCAAGTCCAGACCAAACCTTCCGATATGAAGAGATACCAAGAATAGAGTAAAAAAAAAAAAAAAAAAAAAAAAAAATTCATTCCAAAAATGCATATTTTTTTCTTATGAAAATTACCCTTTAGATCTTGAACCATGATTAAAGTTTAGATTATGTGTAAAATGCCATGCACAACTCAAATGCATTTTCATATTTCATGCAATGAGATAGTTGGAACAGATATACAATACTCCTCTAAATGGATTGTGCTTCTGGAACTCTATTAGAATAAACTTTACATTTATTTTCATCAACATGGCAGACTTGTCTCATTAACCAGATTCATATTTGTTTTCCAGAAGATTTCAATTGTAACTATTTGGTAGCCAACTCCAAAAAAAAAAAAGTGTATTAATCACTGCCCTAATGTAGATATATGAGAGCCTGGGGTGCCATAAAGCTTGTATTCCCTCTGGTTTAGGAAAACTCTATTAATAACAGGTGGCAGAGCTGTAAGTTAGATATATGTATTTTCCCCAAACAACTGTCAACCAAAACTTTATAGAATATTAAATATAGAACTGAGTTCTGATATCAAAACTAAGGTTCTGAAGTCAAGTACTACTCAAGCATTAGAATTCCTTTCACATGTGCATTATGGTGCATTCCTTAATTTCACAATCCACATGAGTCCTGTCTCCTTCGCTGCACCAAACTGACGGTGTTCACCTTACAAGCAGTTATTCAGTTTGGGGTTTTTTCTCTATTTTCAGCGTTATATTTGGTTACCATACAGTACTCATGCTCTGAGCTGAAGAAGGAATTAGCAATTTCCTCATGAGCTTCTTCATGGCGACTCATCACAAGAGTATCAGATGTTCACAGACATTAAAAAATTTACCTTTTCAACAGCCTCAAGAAGGAATAGGTTTTATTATGGTCATTTTGCTGCTCAGGAGCTAAGGCACTGAGGATCAGATTTTTCACAGTTTAATAGGTACCCAAAAATGCATGAAGGAGCGTGATAGTTTCCCCAAAAGTGCTAAAACACTTCATTTCCAGCACAAGGGTGCTTTTGAAGTTTCTTCTGTGAGACTATGCCCATCACCAGCCATGCAAATAAATACAATTTAAAATCTGACCAAAAAGATTAAAGATGAGGGCATCAGTGAATTGTGGGTTCCAACTCACAGACATCTTGGATCTCATCTTGAGTGTGTTTGGCATTCTACTAATATTTTGTATGCCTGGAACACAAGTTTCAAGCTGCAGCAGAAATCAAAACATCAGTCATACTCTGAATCCTCAGCATTTCTGCATATCAGTCATCAAGATCCCAAGTCAGGCATCCAAAAATACTGAATACCTCTGCAAACACTTTTACATAAACGAATTATCAGCAAAAAGCAACTCTGTGGAGCTGCCGTGGGCAATTTTCAAATACTTTAACTGTGTAACCATGCTCTCCCTGCACTTCTCATCATCATTTGCTACATACCTTCTAGTTTCTGCAAAAAAAGGGAGGAGTCCTGGCCGCAACTTCTTTCCCTTCAAACTCTGAATCTCTTGCACTGTGTGGGGCAGCAATTTCTCCACACAGATTGTGCAGCTGAAGACCACTACTCCGCGTATATACACAGAGGCCAATCTGCACATGTAGTGCAGCTGATGTGCAAACTACAAATCACTTGACTTTGCAACTCCAGCAGGGTTCTTTTAATTCTTCACAGACTTGTTGTTAGGGGTTTTTTTCGTAGCATTTCAGATATTAGAAAGAATAAACAAGGGGGAAAAAAAAACAACAAACAAGAATGTCCTCATGATTTAATGCATTGTCACTCCAGTTTTCAACTGGCAACGAGCCATTTGATGGCCTACATTCATACAGGTGATCCCCATCATAATTTCTATGGTAAGAAGGCAGAATTCATGGTCTTGCCTTTGTTTTAGATGTGCCCAAACCAAACTTCAGGATTCCAGAGTCCTTAGAATAAAACTGTGACTTTAAGTCACTTTATTTCACCTAGAAACATCAAGTAAATTTTGCTCTCTATCTAAACAGATAGCCTTTTCTTAAGATAACTAAAGATTTATTTTTGTTACTACTTTATTTTTCTTGACATATATGAGCTATCCTGGCATAAAGTTGTATTTATAATAGTGATATAAAGTTAGTAGAACGAACTAATCCAATCCAAAATCCAGGACCTGCAACAATTTCTTAATTTATTTTTGTAAAGTCTTGTATAAATGAGCTGGAATATTCCACCATACAAATTCTCATATTACATTAGAGATGAGCTGGGTTTTTACAATTATATAAGTGGTAATCATGAAGTGTATTTCTACTAGATTTTGTAATTATTACATCAAACTAAGTTTTATCATATAATAGGACCTCAAAATTTGAAGGACATATGAGGACACTTTTGTTCCTGTAAAAGTAATAGCTTATCACATCCATTGCAGGCATAGATGTACAGAAGAAATAATAAATGAGGAGTCAAAACTGAAAGCAATAGAGAGTTCTGAATACTCTAATAAATTTGCAGTGCAGTGGAAGGATACTTCAATTGTTGGCTAACACAGAAACAGAGAGTAATCATAAGCATATCTTCAACACTGAAATATGTGTAAGGACAATAAAACTATATATATTCTTTTGTTCAACATCTTTGATGGAGAACTATCATTTAGAAATAATACATAATAGCTCTAAAATGTATAATATATAATTATGTAAATAATTAGTATAATCTTGAGATGAGATGAGGGCTATTAGTGGCAGTGGATACTTTGAACCTTGCACATTTAGTCAAAAAGACCAATGACATCCAATCAAAGTTCTTTAAAATGAATTGCAACAAACAATGGCAGCACAGCTGCTATTAGAATTATAATTGAGTTTAGGAGGGAAACAGCAGCTGAATGCAAGGCAGATAATTAAGGAGCAAGCTTTTGTTAACACTATCAGTAGGGTCATGATTCTGCAGATTGTGAACTTATTATGGCTGAACAAACTAGTCTCTTTTAAAACTGAGGTGTATTTCTTCTTTTTATACCAACAAAGTATATTCTGTCTACTAGATAACTGATGATTTATTTATTTAAGGCTATCCATTTAGAGAATGATAAGCATTTACAGAATCTAAGATTACCATGGAAACGTTATTCTTAAACGCTGAGGATTATGGGAACAATTGGTTATACAATTGGATGGGTAAATAACAAGTCTCTGAGAATGACAAAGACTGTAGCTACGAAATTACATTAAGTAAATTCTCTCTTTCAGGCTAATATACATTTTATGTTAACCCAGCACTGAAAGGGAAGCAATTTACCTTCCATGGGTAAACAGTGAAAAGAAAACATTTAAAAAAAACATTTATGGTATGCAGGCAAAAAAATATAGAAATGCAAGTTTTTGAGGTCCTAACACCCAACCCAGGTGCTAGGGAATTACAAAACCCAAGACTGGGAATTGGAAAAGTGACCTAAAATTTATATTTCTTACTGTCTGTTGACTAATGTTGGAACAAAGGTTACCCATGTAGCAAAGACAAACAAATAAGAATCACCAACGGATTCAAAGTCACTCTAAGTTTGCAAGCTTGGAACCACAGATCAGGCAATGCAAGATACTTGACCATTCATAACCACGAATAAGGGTTTGAGAAATGGAAAGAAGGTCATTAAAATGTCAACAACAACATTACATGCTGTTAGCAATATCAGGGTTATAATATCATCTTTTCATAAATACTGGTAATCTTTAAACAAACTGAAGAGTGTGTCTACCAAAGATGTTATCATTACCATTGTATTAGTAACCCCTTCAACTCATGAGGCACAGACTCAGGATCTTTGGATTAAGACAATCCTGCTGACAACCTAGGTCATTTCACTGGCAAATCTAAATTTGTTAGGCACAAATGAGTAATCCTACTTTGAAATTTCATTGACCTCAATGTGTAAATAAAGCAAGCAGAATGTGTCTGACTGGCAGCAAGCCATTACTGTGCTATGTGCAATAAAACCACTAATATGTCAAAGGGGTTTTGAAAAATATGCCTTGATATTTCAACCTGCTGAAAATTCTATTTTTGACTCTGCAACCTCCTAGAATAATAGGACAAAAAAGTTTAAAAAAATATTTCAACACTACTAAACACTTGCCTGTGGCAAAGTTATTTGCAGGTTTCTTGTTCCTGGTTCTGGACCTTCTAAGGTTTTATTTCACCTGACTTATGGAAACAGTAAGCAAAAGCTTGTCCTGATTTGAAACTATTCTTATCTCTGTTTCTTCAGGAAATCCATTCCTGGCCTCAATATAGAGAAGCTTAATTTGGTCATTATTACAATGGAACTCAAATGTGCTTCAGTAAGACACAGAAATGGTAACATTTCTGTGCAGTTCCTTTTAAGGGAATCTGGAAAAGAACAGGTACCAGCCACAAATAAAAACATGCCTGTCTGCTCATCTGCATAGCATGTTGTGATGTCTTTACTTGCAGATTAGCTCTCATCATGTGTCAGCAGAAATTTGAAACTCCTTTCAAATGTTATAAAAAGTACTGTCAGTAATTTACTAAAACTTTCTTAATCCTCTCTTCACATTTGTATTGGGAGTAAATGCACAGATGTATGTCTAGAAACATAAGAGATAGAGCCAAAGGGAGGTGAAACAAACCTGCAGGTTTTCTAAAGCGTATTATAATGATAACTAGTCAAGCCAACATCTGTCAAGAGTTATGACTGCAGAATCTGAGTATATCCTGACTTTCACTCTATTTACAAAGGAAATTTTAGAGGAAAATTTAACTATTGTCACCTATGCCCTAAATGTATGTAGCAGATTTGATATTCTGCACAATTAAGAACCCTGACTTGAAGCGGTCAATGAAATAGTTTCAAGATTACTATGGATAAGGACCACCTTCCTGAAACCAAAAATGAACTTGGAGTCCTGCACTTTCCTGTCGTCAGTAAATTCTGGACTACTCTTTTGAAATGGATAGTTTCTCTAATTTATCTTTTAAAAAGTGCTATATATCACAGATTAAAAGATGTCTGAATTTGAAATTTTAGGAATTCTATATCTAAGAAGTATAAGGAACTGTGGAAATAATTAATGGTCTAACATTCATTTTCTGAGCAGTTCAAAGAATTGGTGTGATTGAGATGTGAATGAGGTAATGGCATACAAAATGTGAAGTTAACATTTTTAAAGGCCATTAATAAATATATTTTTTAGCACCTTCTTACTGGAAAATCTGGAAGCTTTCTTCAAGATGATCAGATTTCATTAAGGCAACAGCACTGTCCCTGTAAAGCAAGACCTGTTTTACTAATCAACCTCTACAGTAACCATTTCACAGTTTGCCACTTCAAGGACTTGGAGCCTAACAGAAAATCAACATTAGCTCCTTTTAGCAAGAATTTTTTTTTTCTAATAAGTTAAAATTAAAGACTGTTGCTATGATTGTAGATGTTGTTACGAGCACCACTGAAGATAGTGATGCAGAGCAGAGAACAAGCTAGAGTTGCACCGTTTTCCAGCTTCATTAGATGCTGCTCTAACGCAAGACTGATATATTCTTTGGCCCTCAAAGAGAAGTATGCTGCTCACCAATCAATGAAATCAGCAAGTTTTGAACATCATAAGAATTTCTTTCTCTCCAGCTGGATATGGCTTTTACAGTTCTTCAATTATAATAATGATTTCAAATATTTTGCCGCAAGTCTCACTGTTGGGATGTCTACCAGAAGCAATAAACTGCTCTAACCAAACCCTCTTCACTCCTGTCACAATTTCCTAGTACCTTCTCCATAATACCATCATAAAACAGCAGAGCCTTCAAACAGACATCTTCAAAATTCTCCCACTGAAATACCTTCCACTTTTACATGATAGCCTGATTCAAAGTGCAAATGTTTCCTGTTTACACTGAGTACAGTTATGATAACGGAAATTCAGCATTTCCATAAGAAAGTAGCTTTCAAAAGAATAAACAGGAGTGCTTTTTCCCCCTAAGAGAAAAATAATCAGTCTTGCTAACCAAATAAGCTTGTAAAACTTAACCTGATATAGTTTGCAGCAGCGAGTGGACTTCTTGGTAGAGGCCAAAGTGTCTGGAAACAGGATCAGCATATTGGCAGGTTCTACCTAACAGCTTACTACCTTCCTCAACTGCTCTGATGTCCCATCAAAGGACAGGTGAATATCACTTGTGTAATTGACTTTTTAAAAAAAAAAAAAAATTCCTCTTTTCAGTCAAGAATGCAGGTTTAGTTCTCTCATTCTTGTAGGGATATTAAGAGGCAACAGAAGACAGTTACAGCAGTGGAAAATTCTGCAGATTCAGTTTTCTTCCTGTTTTTTGTTTCCACTTTCTTTTTTTTTTTTTTTTTTGAGAACTTTGAGGGGCTGTGATGGACAGTTCTGTGGTATTTTGGACAATTTATATATGGAGGATACCTACTTCTTTCTTGCACAACTGCAGTGGGTGTCCTGATGGACATGCATTATCTATTGGCGTCTCAACAGTGGATGGTCAGGGCACCAGCAGCATTTCACTTGAACATGTATCAGTGGAAAAAGAATTTGGTCTTCATGATTTCATTACCATGAAAGCATGATTTCTTATAATGCAGGGGGGATAAAAACCAAGCCTGATTTCCCTTGTTATTGAAAAGTAGATTTTCTGGTAAGCAGAAGTTGCTTCAAAATAACTGACACGTGGTTAAACATGGTAGCCTTCTTGAGGCAACCCAACAGGACGATTTTCCAGCTGACACCCAAGTCTACTCCTCCCTTTACTCCTAAACAGCAATTTAAGGAGAGCTTGCTTTCCATAGTGATGCAACTGCAGCTCCACAAAGTGGTTAAGAGCAAAGCCTGGAAGCTGCATGTCTCTCATCATCATGCCACGCTGCCAGTGCTTATCAAACCCTCAGTGGCTGCGGTGGTCTGCAAAGCACATTCAAAGGAGAATGACTTCTTGTGTGGAAGGCTTATGGTACACACCACAAACCTACCAGAGTAATGAGATGTAGTACAGCAGAATAATATTTGTCACTTGTATATCACTTTATTATTTTAAACCGCCTTATGAATATTAATCAACCTCTTTAGTATCCCAAGAGGTGGGATAACACTTACTGTTAGCAATATTGTGTTGTATGATCTATAGCTCCACATATAATTCATAATTTAATAAGGTTTACTAATGACCTTGAGTTCTATTCAGATTTTCATTCTACCTTCAGCTGCATGAAGCTGACACCTAGAAACTCAAATATATTTAGGCATGCAACTTCCATTGATAGCAGTGCCAGTGAGGCAAATGACCTCTGAGAATCTGGAGTGAAATACTTTCATTACGTGCATTAAAGGACAGGACAAGTATTGTGTTTTCCCTTTTCTTTTTCTCTATCTTCTTTCCCAATGGGAAAATTATGTGGCAGTTTTCAAAATTATTTTTCATTTATTTATTTTATGTCTGCTGTGCTTCACATGTTTGATATTGAGGCAAGGTTAATGACATGCAGCTTGCATTTGGAACTGAAAGTGGAGATGTTTAAGGTTGTTCCTAGATCCTGTGGGTATATGGTAGATATTGCCAGAATATACAAGAGATTAAATGATGCTTATCAAAAATCAATGTATACTAATTTTTTCCTATCCGTGCAAATTTTCTGGTTTCACAACAGTAGAGGTAATGCCTGCATTTCATATATACTAGCTACCCAAACTCAAGGTCAAATCCTAAATTACTTCTTGAGGCAAAACTCTCAGGGAGTTGATTAATGTTTTGGCTGTAGTAGCACGTTAGGTTTCACCCTATGCAATGATTATATATGAGCCATCACTGAAGTCTTGTATGGAATCAAGGATGCTTGATTGATTCATTTAATGTCTTTAAGATGTTTCTATTTAAAAATACTTCTAAAAACTGTAGCTGTAATTAAAGGTAGGACAATGGCTGCCCCTCCCCATAGAGAAGCATCGAATCAGTAAAAAGAGACTTCAGATGCATTTGCCACATTTTGTGACAGATCTGTAAACTGAATATATGGTAAAAAGAGAGATGAGACAGAAAATGTAAACACAAGTAAAACATCTGATTAGGCCACAGGGGAACCACAGTCAGAATCTGTTTCTATTGATGATTTCTTTGTGACTGTTGGTAAATCCCTAATTTCTCCATGCCTCCATGTTCTGGTAGTAAAATAGGCATAGAACCCCATCTTTTGTCAAGGAAGTATGGTCAAATTCAATAGTGTTTGTGAGGCATTCAAAAACTTCTAGTATGTAGGGGTGGCCAAATAAGATTTTCCTTGCCATTTTTTCCCCTCTCGTGGCTGAGAACTAGGCTACATCATCCAGGCAATCTGTTTATGTCTGGAGGCTCTCAAAAGGCTTGATTTGCAATGTGAGTGTGGCTGAGTATAGTGCATATCTCAGATATGAAGCATATTGACCAAGGAAGTCATTGCAATTGAGGAAAGAATTAACTGCTCTGTTGGAGGGCTTCATAAACTCGTTTGTTATTACTGTTGCTCCACAGAGCCCCAGCTGTCCAGCACATTCTCCTTCTGACTGCATGGTCTGCTGGGAGCTCAAAAGCTCTTCTACTGAACGAGGAATCTATTTGAGTTTGGGTGAGGTTTTTTTGGTTTTGGGGAGGTTTTCCCCATATAATAGTGCACTTAAAACAACATGTTGGGAGCTGTTATGCATTTATTTACCATGGGTGGGTTAATCTCATCTGGGGAGGTATGGAAACCCAATCATGAGTGCTACAGTATATACGCTAATTGCCAGGATAAAACCAAATGAATAATTACTTAACTTCAGAATGAGGCCTGGGGGAATTTTTCTTTAATAAAGGTTTAATTCACCAGTGATAATGAATGCAATCTCACATACTACTGAACAACACCATTAGCATAATGGCTAAGATACAAAAACTATAATTAGAACAAAACAGAAATGTTAATTACAGCCACAAAGGTACCAAAGAAAAAGGGAGTTTTCCTTTACCTGTCAAATGGGTTACTGCCTGTGTAGCTTTAGTAATCCTTGTGAATGGGTCATCAATTCTGCTCGACTGACTGACAGGCAGAAATTAAAAACTGAGGCTTCCTTTGCCTTTTGATTCCAAAGGGGACTGGGATTTACACAGGAGACTTAAACAGTTAATAGTGCAGATGAGGACAGTAAAGACTGTACCTCTAATCATAAAGCTTAAAAATTAGGCTCCCATGTATCTGAATCACACAGTTCAATTCCTTTTCACACAAAGGCAGCCCCATCATGTGGGCTCAGGAATATTAGATCTCTTCCAGGTTTATTTACTACCCCCAGGCGTACTTGCTGTGCACAGCACTGGGTAGCTGGACAAGGAAACGTGGGAGCCTCTTGGCTAGGCAGCTGCTGAGAAGTTTACTGATAACAAGCAGCTTCATTTCCGGCACTAACAACAACAATAACAAAAGCTCTCTGTACATAAAAATTTGCACAAACTCTTATATCTTGCTTAAATGAAACCTGTGAGATGGCCTCATGGAATAGCACTCTTTTGTGCCATTTCTGGTGTGCATTTTCTGTAATCTCAATTCTACCCAAATATTAAATTTGCAGATTCAAGAACTCAGAAGTTATAAAATATGAGAATAAATGTCGTATTTTTCTCCCTTACAGGACTTAGTGTATAAAATGGACACCAACTAAATAGGAAGCTATTCAGTTTTTCTTTTTATCTTCATCCTTCTATGTTTGATTCCAGACCTTATTTAGCACACATCATCAAAACCCTGCACTGAATACAAAATTACCAATTTCTTCATAGGCTTTTTTGTGGTTTTCTCAGCTTTTTTTTTGTGGTGCTCTCAGCTCTCACTATAATTAATCTATCCTCCCAACACCTCTAAGAAATCATATAATTGAAGCACAGAGAGATGAAGGCCACTTTGCTAAATATTCACTGAGTTGGGTGTCTGCTTTTATACAACTAAGTTGTAATTCATGCAGCAGTGCACACATTTAAAATACAGCCCCTATCGGTTTCTGCTTTGCACATGATCTTTCAGCATGTCCATAAACAGAAAATATCTGTAAAAGAGTCTGTGAAAACTCTGCAGAAATCTGCCGATGATTCCATTAGAACAAGGTGGTGAAAGTAGGAGAGGAACTCAGTCCCTCACAGTGGCATTTGGCCACCTGAACCCCTCCATCCTAACAGTTCTGCAGCTTGCATGTGACAATCGATGAAACAAATGAACAGACAGTCAAAAAGGGTGAGAAAGAAGAAAGAAAACCAATAATAATCTGAGAAATCGTGTAAATATTTGTTACTGTGTTTTCCAATTGCCTTGCATGTTGGAGAACCTGGAGGCAGATGTTGGTGGGAATGATGCTTTTACTGTTCACCTAACACCATTGCCATTAAAGATAATGAAGGATGACTTAAATATTTATACCTGAACCCAATCAGAGTTCTAGCAGGGAATAAACTTGCCTTATGATGAATGCAGTCAGTGGCTGTATGGTGAGTATGGGCTGACCTGTAGCTGCAAATATGGCACTTTCACTGAGATGCCCAGGAGAGGGTTTAGTAAAAGTGTTCACTGTTCAGTAACAGGAAAGTGATCAAAGCACTGATGCTAAAGCATTGGCTAAACCACCTCAGGGGTAGGAGGCTCAAAGTCCATCTGTTTGAATAGATCTCTCACCACCTGGCTATACAGGATATGATACCTTTCCTGTTTAAGCTGGACAATCTCAGCAAGAAAAGTATTCAAGTTTCATTAGATGAAACTGGAAAAAAAAACAAAATCTCAGAACTACGATATGACTTTCTAATGCAGTAAACAGGATGCTCCTATGAGTGGCAAGAAACATGGGTTATGTTTCTGTTCATGTACCTTTTATGGTGACTAATATGAAATGCATAATAACAATCGTTACAGTATGGACCAGAAACCCAATGCGTCTTCTTCCTAGTTCCTTTCTTCCCTAACTGCAACACTAGACTCCTGCTGACCCTAGATTTATTGTTCTAGTCTGGTAATTCATGAAGTCCTTTCTGCCTAGCAGAACAGATTCTACAGGTCATAGAATCCAACCCACCCAACCAGCCTATATTGCAATTATGATATGAATTCAAGATTCTAAAAACACAGATAAGAATCTTTTCAGGTCAGGCTAAGCATTGGAACTTGAAATAGCATGTTCCAGGAAAAAAGAAGACAAACAAACAAAAAACCCCAAATGCAAAACAAAACCTCAAACATAAACAAACAAACAACTACCCCCTCACCCCCCCCCCGCAAAAAAACCCCAAACTAAAAATGACAAACACACACGAAAAAATAACCCCACAACCAAAACATTGTATATTAACTTGATAAAAGGAAAAACTTATTGACTATGAAGGCAGTCAAGGAGAAGAAGAATTTTGCAGTTTCCACTCCTGCAGGTTTTTCAGGATCATACCAGATTAAATGCAGAGGAACCTGATGTGACCTCATAGTTCAGCCTTCATTCAGCAGGAGGTGGAACAAGAGACCTCCTGAGGTTCCTTCCAACCTGAATTATTCTATGCTCTCACAGGAAAAGTGAATGGTGGTCTTCCTCATGAGTTAGTCTATGGAAAAATAAACAATTATGAGGAATTCAGAACTACCTGCAGCAGACTAGGAATGCTTACCAGACAGGGTCCTTCACTCTTAGCCATCTGGCTTGTTCTTTCACAGTGTCTAGAGAAGCTGTTTACACGCAATTTCCATGCATAGTTCTTGCAATGGATTTTTGGTTTTTTTTTCTTTTATCTCGGTAATTCTGTTTTTGAAGACATGTTAGCCTTACTAAACAATAAGAATATTTCTGTTTAAGCCAATTTTTACATTTCAGAAAATACTAGTTTTTAATTTTGGACATAAATGACCTATTAGGCTAAACTGCCCGTTCCATCAGAATCCTGAGCAACTTTAAAAGATTTAAATTCACTCTGTTTAAATTATGATGCACAAGGCTAAACAATCTTCTCATATGAATTTGTCTTTCATGCAAAGTAAGGTTTTCTCGAAAAAAAATGCTGTAAAACTAACAAAAAAGAACAAAGGAACAGCTGTAAGTCAAGAGTTCTTATGCCAACACACTGTTCAGCTGGGTTCCACATTCATTTCCATCCCCCATATCATGCTGATTACAAACTTAGATGCAGTTCGAATGTTTTCATTTAATTCATTTTTTCCATATTTTAAATTCATTGTATTTAGTGAACATTCAGTTTGAAACATGCAATATCAAAAGAAACCCCCGCAGGTGCAAGGAATTTGAATAATCAGGTCCACATGATCCCTGAACCTCAATCCACTAAAGTCTCCCTGGGACCATTTTAAATGTGCAAAGGAAACAAATGTCCAAATTACTCTAAACAATCGTGAGATATCAGATGAAATAAGGCAGATGATTAAAATATTGATACTTATATTACAGTAATGCCCCACTGAGATAACAGCTCTATTGTGCCAGGCATTGTACAAGCACACAGGATGGTGCTCTGCCCAGGAGGGTTTACAGTCCAAACCCTGATTTCCCATTAACATCCATGTTATAACATCAGGTCAGGAATAGTCAAAACTGAGTGTTGGAAAGAAGCAGAAATATGAAACAACTATTCAGGTTGCCCAGTAAAACTGCAGCAGAGCTGGGCATAATTCCTAAGCCTCTATAGTTCTGTTTTTGTGCCCTGCTTCCCAGACCTGACTGTAAATTAATCTGTTTGTATGTTCTTCTGCCATCCATGGCAGCTAAGCACTGGCTGGCTGCAAGACATTTTCCAGCTTTTTAGGTGTTTCAATTTTCCACAAACTACTGTCATGTGTCAGAATCGCTTATATTACTGGATTTTCCACAATGCTTCCTAATTTTATAATGGTTCTTTTAATTTCTATTTTTTGCAAAACCACAAATTCACAGTTTGACCTGCAATAACATAAGTCATCCCAAAGATTAGGAGAAATCTTTAAGGCATCCGAAAGATTAGGAGCAAACAGGGATATGCAAAATGAACAATGTGATGCACAATCTTTTAATAAATTCATCTTCTGCACTCAGATTGCACAATTCATTTGATGTATTGCTGAAGTACAGCCAATGGCTGAAAATATCCCAAAGAGCTGAAGGACAGCTTTCTCCTAAAAACTGGCATAGTCTGAAAAAATAAGTGTTATGAAAGAAAATTTATGATCTATCGAAACCTTTAATTCTTTGGTATGTTATAGGACATACATGCTGATGCAGTGTTGAAGACACAGCAGTGGAAAATCAATAGCCAAACATCTGCAAGCATCCATACCTACATTAAAAACTTGATTGACATATTGGGAGTAGAATATTCAAGCATTTTCTCTTGATAGTTTTATCAATGGACCTTAAAGTGCTCACAGTTTCATATCTTCTATAACTGTACAGTCAAATATGCTTATTTTGTATTACAGTAATTTTTGTGCTGTCTATTTACCCTCTAACTGAAAATTCCTCTCACTGAGATGGGTTGAAAAGAGAAAGAATTTGCTAGATGATAACAAATATGATCTTGATTACTCCGAGAAATGAATTCTTTTAAAACAAGAACTGCTCTATTGAGGTGAAGAAATTTTATGCAACCCAATCTTTTGTTATCAGCTAAAGGCTTTACAAGCTAAAATACCAAGTAAAGGTCTATTCAAACCAAATTTGAACTAGAAGTCATCTGTATAATGTGCAAATATCCTTATTTGCATCCATATCACAGGCAAAAAATAGCAGAGAGGCCGAAAAATACCTGATGATACACTGTGCTCCTTATTTATAAAAAGAGTTTCTTTAGATATGGCTAAACCACTACTACTTGGTGTATTGTTGCAATATATGCAGTGAGTGAATACAGCACACACCCAGTTTGCCTGTAATGCAACTAATAACTCTCTTTTTTTGCTGCTTTAGTAAGAACACAAACAGCTATTTCCTCACTCTCTACCTGTAAGCCAGTATTGGTTTCTAACCATGTCAGGCCATTGCCATTTGTATTTACTCAATATGCCAAAAAATTTCATTGCACATTACATTTTTTTTGCAACTTCCTCTTGGACTTTTTCAGCCCTTTTTGTTTGGGATTCAAGAGGGAGAGTAAAGATGGGAAGGATGTTTGGATCAGAATTATTTCATCAAAAGCAAGAAAAGAAAATTATGATTCCTCTCTACATTTACTTTATTACACAAGACATTCTCCTTGACTCGTTACTAAGCTCTTTTGAAAATCTGGCATGCTCCTAAACATGGATTTAAAAGCCTAAATCTGGGCTCTTGACTCTGAACTGTATTTGCCTGCAATATACCCAAGCTCAAATTCACCCTTAGTATCAGGGAGTGCAGTTTCTCTGGCTTTATTTTTTCTATCAGAAAATAAGTTTATTCAATCTTGAGAATGTACTTTACCACCTGTGAACACAAATTTTTGGTTGTGATGTTTTTATAATGAAGCATTACCACCTTCCACTAATTTCCAAGACCTTCTCTTGGAACAACCAAAAGCTTTACAATTAGCTGTTGTTGGTTTGTTTCTTTTCAGCAATGTGTCTTGCATCTCTACTGATTGCTGGGCTTTGGAAAGAGACTGAACATGTATTTATTGACTAATCAAAAATACAGTAAAAGTAGAAAGACACAGCAATATTTAAAATCTAGCTGATTACCCTTTGGTGGCAGATGACTAACAGCTTACCTCAGCAAAGCAAAAATTGCTGCCAAAGGTTTCTTCATAGAAATAATCCTTATTTATTATCCAAGTTCACAGCTGTATACACTGCAGGCAGTAACTAAAAACACTTAAAAAGCACGATGCTAAAAAAGCAAACCCCAAGCTTACGTGACCATGATGCTTATTAAAGGTCCAATTCTTCCTCATTAAAACCAACAGGAAGGGCTCTGTCAATAGTTTTAGAGGTAAAGGAAGTCATCTCATGGAAAATATTCAAAGTCACAAAGCTCCATTCTACTCATTAGCAGTAAATGTGTGATTTTCTCTGACATGAACAAGGAAACTGCTAAACAACTCAAAAAATTCTTAAGTTCCTCAACAATATCCTTTCTTGAAATAATAAGACAAAAATAAAAGCTGTTTTCTGCTCCCCAAGCACACATGAAGCCCCAGCTGTCCAAACTCTAGTATTTCTTTCAGAAAAAATGTGATTATACACAGTTATTGTAATAGTTCTTTTGGAGCTAAATCAGCCATCTTTACACAGAACAGTATTTTTATAAGACCTATTAAAAACTCACTTATTAATAATCACTATTAACTCTGGTAAAATGTACGGAATAAGACCAGATGAGTTCACGGAGCAATTCAATCACTTAAAACTGTTTGCTTGAAGGGAAGAACACAGGGAAATAGTCTACTTTACCTCTCCATGCATCTCATCTTCCCCTCTCATGGTTTTTATTTGTCCTTCCTATGCTGCAGTTCGCAATGTTTTCATACAGTTTGCAGGAGCCAAATACAAAGCCAAGCAAGCTTAGGTGACAAAATACCAGCCAGTGATTTGAAACAGACTGAAATGAGGTGGAACCAAACAGATTCTATCACTTTCGTCTTGTACCACTACTACAGAAAATAATTGCCTTTAAAGAAAATGTTCTGATCCCACTTGTCCTGACACTGGGTGCCTGTGGCCCTGTCAGGACTGGAAAGAGGGCTACGGCACTGAAGATCCACCTGCCAGAGCCAGCAAGACAGAGGAGAACAGAGGGCTCAGGAGTGTGGATGAGGAAACAAGCCTCCTCTGCCATGAACTGAAAAAAAGTTGTCAGACTGAGTATGGAAACAAAATTTAGAATAAGGAAAATGTCTAGGACGCCTTCATCAGTTCTCTAAGGTTAAACCTGGTGAGTGCCTAAGAGCTTCTTTGCCAGGAAGGCTGTCTTATGTCATGCAGCATTACCAGCTCAGCTTCCAGAAACATGATGAGAGTTGCATTAAGTCTGGACTAATTAGCCAGGTCTCCCAGCAAGCTAATTAGTCCAGGTTCCACATGTATGCTGACATGGTGGTATTGTCCTGGTTGAAGAGCTAACCCTGCAGTGCTACAGACTAAACTCCATCATGCAACAAAAGCAGCCTCTGAAGTAACACACACAAAAGACATTTAAGATGTTAAAAGTCCAAACTCCTGTTATAACCCATACTGAAAAAATTATATCAAGCAGTGCTGTTTATGAATGAGAGGGGATGGATGCACCAGAAACAGGGTCTACATGGATTACCACGACAGGAATCAGTAGCTTATGAGGCATTTGTTTCTAGGCACGGTAGCACTGGCAGCCTGGAAGCCATTCACCCACAAGCCCTCTGTATAATCAGAATTTAGATATACAGCCAATGCACTGGCACAGCTCTGTGTGCCCTGTGATTACCCACATCACATCAATCCAGTAACTCAGAAAATTTAGATATAACCATTGCTGGGAGCAGGTCTCTAGAAAGGTACCATTTGGCATCATGGCAAAGAACTAACTGGGATCCCTGGGGCAGTTGGAGTCCCATAGTTCAAGCCTTTTTGTAAAAATTCAAGTCTTTTTATTACTGTATTGGTCTCCTGTCCTAATCCTTCAAATCAGCTCTTTTTCCAACAAATTTTCTAGTTCAGGTTTTCCCTCAGCCTATTTTTTTTTACTTTCTTCAATACCCTTCCCGTCTATGTTTATAGCAGTCAAAATGCCATTCAGTCCCACAACTCAATATGTTGTAGTCGCAGCTGGTAAACACTTTTCAGATGTTTATGGCCAGTTCTCACCTTCTGGTCATGCCTCTGATGAATCAAAAACCTCCTTATTTTCTTGCACAGGAAGTCGCTGATGAACCCTAGCAAAGGTTTGCAGTTGCCTATACAACAGCATATACTTCCAAAAGTGTGGATATGCCAGGCATTTCTTGCCCTTCCAAATCATTTCCTAGTTATTGCAGTTGCATTTTTGGTTTTGTATACACAGTGTAGTGATTTCTGGTGTATAAGTAAGTCCATCTAGTATACATGCTTCGTTTGTATATGCACTTTTACTGTGGCTAAATCACAGAATCATAGAATGGCCTGGGTTGGAATGGATCTTAGAGATCATCTGGCTCCCTCCCCCCTGCCATGGACAGGAATACCTTCCACCAGACCAGGTTGCTCAGAGCCCTGTCCAACCTGGCCTTGAACACTTCCAGGGATGGGGCATCCACAGCTTCTCTGGGCAACCTGTGCCAGTTCCTCACCACCCTCACAGTAAAGAATTCTTTCCTATTATTTATTCTAAACCTACTCTCTTTCAGTTTAAGGCCAGTCTCCCTTGTCCTATCACTACTTGCCCTTGTTAATAGACTCTCCATTTTTCTTGTAGGCTCCCTTCAGGTACTGGCAGGGCTCAGTTACATGCAACAGTTAGGACTTTTATATTACAGTATGCACATAAAAAAACCTCCCCAAATTCCTAAAGGGGAGAACATGCCTATTAATGGTCGAAATAACTCTGGATTTGATTTTTTTTTTTTTTAGTAGAATTCTGGAGGACAAAATATCTACATTGTAACTTTGTTGCTAAACAAGCATGTGCATTTTAAGTATATATGTTTTCCTTAAAGGTAAGTATAAACAAAACGACTCTGTGAGAGTAAATTCATATTTGCCTATTCTGTTATAATAAATTATGTGATCTTTCCAAATAGAAGCACTGGAATAATTAAACTAATTTTCCAAAATTATTCTAGTATATTCAATTACAGATTTTAATTATTTTGGAGAAATAATTCGCAGTGTTAATGAAAGAGACAGTAGTTAGAATCATGGCAGAGTATGGGTTTCATGTCTCTGCATTCCATAAGGCTTATTAGAAATGTAAATCAAATATTTGATGAATACTAAGAGTCTATTGGGACATTAAAATGAATATTACCATTGTGACTCTGAGAATCAGGTTGAAGTATAACAGAAGTCAGTTAAGGTAAGTGGATTTCGATGCCAAAGGGAACATTAGCTGTTTTATAGAGGCCTCTAGAGTATTATCCAGTATTAAATATGAAAAAATAGATGTTTAAATAACACTCAGGTTGTAACGAACCAACAAAAGACACCAGAATTTCAAAGTTTCAGCTGTTACTTCATATGTATTACTCTCATCTCCCATGTTGATAAAAATCAGCTGAGGACAGCAGGGTGGTGGGGAACATGCAGATGGCATAGGGAAGTTAGCTGTAAGTCTCCTGTGTCATTCTCTAATCTTTCACTATTAAAGATACTGAGAAATTTGCCACTGCTTTTGAAAACAGAAAGGTCCAATGCTGACCCTGGCTTATATCTTAAAATACGATTTTGTATTTAATGTTTAATGTTCAAAGCTCACCAAATTCTACAGTGGGCATTTTGATAGCCTGAAAGGTTAAATAGATTTCAGTAATTAGGCCAGTTCTACATATTTATACTTGCTATAGCATATAATATTTTGAAAACTGTGCAAGCTGAAATTTATTCTTTCTAGGAGATATCATGTTTTAGAGAAAGGGTAGATGGAAAGCATAGATGAGCTACACCTCCTAAGGTAACAGAGAGAGTCTGTGCCAGGGAAACAGCCATTACACATTTCATTCCATCGAAGGTTTTCCACAAAGCATCATGTTCCATTACTTCTTGTGAACATTTAAGAAATTATCTACCTCGATTTTATATTCATTTAAGGGGATGGAGGAATTACACCACCTAGGGAAAAAAAGTATAAAAATTCTATGTGCTCTGCTACATCCTAAGTGAGATATGCAAACAAACACTATTGGTAGTCTTGTGGTGAAAAGGTGACTATATGCCTTCAAATTTGTTTAGGCTATGGTGAAGTCTGAGGATAAATTCAGATGATGTTTGTATTTGACAGAACTAAGGTTATGAAGAGTGATCCCCTAAAACTTGAAGAAATTTCTACATTTGAAAGTGGCAGAAGATAAGCTCTATGTCAAATTTTTCATTATTTGAATGAAATTTCATGCAAGTGATAGTCCTTGTGAAATTTTGATTATATATAAGCTGAACTCAAAAGAATAAAAGAATTTCATGTTGTTACAAATTGAATTTTTGTGCATCTTGTACCACAAAGTCTATTTACATATTAGGATTCGTATTCAGACAATTTGGGGTAGTTATGTCCTTTTTTTACATTCTTCTCTTTCTCTGTCATTTCTATAATTATATCTGTGGCCAATACATTTCATGACCTATTATTTTAAGGTATCAATTACAACATATTTAATAACAGAAAATGTACGTGTAAATTTCCTCTGCATGATGTATTGCTTGAAGTAATCCATACTCAAGGGAAAGGGAGAATCAGTGTAATAAGCACTTTTTTCCCAGTGCTTTGATGGAAGTTCTGGGAAAGAGCATCAATAAAACAGAATATTGTTAAAATACTTTCTCATAATAGATTGCCAATTTCCTCTTTGACCTAGAAATATTGATGAAAATTATAAATCTTCATAAAATACAAAAATTTTCCAGAGACCTTGCTCCAATTGTTTCTACAGGATTTAATATAGTGGATCATAAATGAGGCTGTTTTGTTGGGGTTTTTTTCCCCCAGGATAAAGTTATTAATAAAAATTTTAATTTTAAATTATTAAGTTCTTACATAGGCCCTTCTTGTTGCAAATAGCCTTTCAGTATTGGAAAAACAAAATAGTAAAAGCAGCCTCAGTAACTGTATCCATCCTACTAGCATAAAACTTTCAACTTAATTTTTACAAAAACAGGGACTTAAGTCATTATTTAATTACTTTCACATAATATTTAAGTTAGTGGGATAGTATTATGCCAATACTTAAATGAAAGTTACTCTTATGCCTCTGAATCTATGACTAAGAACAATTATTTGGAGCAATGAGCTTAATTTAAATCAGTTTTTCTATTGATGTCATTGGCCTCTGGATCAAACCCTACAAGCAAGGGCCTTTCTGTAGATTTAGAAGACAGTAACATTTCAAAGGAAATATCTATTTGTGACTTAATCATTTAGTCTAGAATGTTTTCTAACAAAAGAGCTAGAGAGATTTTAACCATCATTGTATAAGCCATTATTGCATGTTCTTGGATAAGAAACGAGGAATAGTGCAATAGGACATTCAGATATAGGAAACAGCAATTTTTTTCATTTAACAGAAAATGTTTATTAGTATGCAAATGCAGAAATCCACCATTTGTTGCAGCTTTTTAAGTGGCAAAAATATATTAACTGCACTTTTTAGCCTATAGTGTTGATGACTTCCTTGAAGAAAATGCAGTCTGCTGATGGGTATCTTACAGTATTCAGTCATCTACCAAACAGAGATTTATTAGATGCTGTCTTGAACTACAGCGGAGAGACATCTTGGATCTTATCCTCCCCATCTATTCTAGAGACTTTGCTTCAAGAAGCTGGATGGTTATCACAAAGGCAACCAATGCCAGGGGTGCAGTTTCAAACAATGGATTCAAAAGAAACTGCTGCAAGCATTCAGCTTTCAGCACAACTTAAAGAAACTGAAATAATAATTTATGAATCCAAGGAGAAAACCCCAGCCAAAATGGTCAGATGACAGATGCCTCCAATGCAAAAACAGCTCCTTCCTGGGTGACAGACAGTATTAGTGATACTACACTAAAACTCAATTTCAGATAGAATAGCAGAACTGTGACCACTGTAATCCCAGCAAAACAAATAATAGAAAACCAAAAAGTTACTCATCATCAAAATTGACAACCAAGTCTGTTTTCTTTAGGAGAAACATGAACACTGATAGCCAAATCCCACACTAGTAGGAGGACTGGTAATTCTCTAGAATTCACTAGGTTAAAGACGTTTTGTGTTTGTTTTGATCAAGCAGATATAATAGTTGATACCCAGATAAGTATTTAATCCTTCTACTGAAAAGAATGCAAAAGATAATTTAGAGGAAAAAGAAATAATTACTCACTAGGCTGAGTAATGCTACTTCATATAGAGTCACTACAACAGAATGCAAAAAAGATCATAATCCAAAAGGAAACAAAGCTCTTGTCCTGATACACAGAATGCCTAAGTAGTAGAATTCACATAACTATAGAGCACTTCAATTATTTTCTAGCTGTGTTAGTTTTAAACCATGTGTGAAGGTGTAGAATCTTAGCCTATAAAATATGCTTCTGGACATGATCTTAACATAAGTGGTTTATATGGAAATCAATTGTTGATATCACAAATGGTTGCTTTCATGATATTGCACAATATAAATTTGGTATAAAAGTTTTCTTGTTTGTTTGTTTTAAGTTTGAAGGGTGGATGAGTGACTTTATAGGGTGCTGTTGTTTGAAAAAAGGAAGTATATCTATGTAAATCAAATGATTGATTAACTTTATGTCATATAGTTTAGAGAGCTTTAAGTGCAACAGTGGATTACAGGAACATGTGGCAGGACATTTAACATAACAAAATACTGTTACTCAAATAACTGAGATAGCAGCATAAAGCAAAGACTACCTTTGCTGAAGCAGGGAAAAATGTAAGAAACTATTACAAACAAACTGTCAGGCAGATGACAGCATATAACAATCCCATTATTTTTAATATAAAGTTGTATAGATAAATTTTGCTGGTAAAAATTCTTCGCTGAAGTTGTTCCATTTTACAACGTGGGTTGGTTGTTTTTTTTGCCACTGCTTTCAACTGTAAAAGAATCCTGTATAATAACATAGGGTTAATCAGTAATTTTAATGGGTCAAAGCCCCTGTGCTCCTGCTTTTATCATCATGACAAAAAGTTGAATATTGTTACTATGGGTAGATTGGAATTTGCCTAAAATGCATCAGATTATCAAAAAATAACAGGAAAAAACCCCAAAGCATTGTTAAGATTTTATTAAAGAAATTAGGTATATTCTCTACTTTGACAACTATTTTTCTTCAGAAAAGGAAAGTTATTGTATATAAAGGAAAGCATATATTCACTATTGACAGAAAGAATTCAAGGATCTTTTTTTTTTGAGTAGTACCCATCTCAACAGGCAAAAAGAACTTGAGTATATGGGTGTTAGGTAAGTGCCTGGAGGAAAGGACTAAGTGAGCAAGTACAAACACATACGAAAGATGGACAAAAAAAATAAGCTCCTCCTTAGAAAGCACTTCTTTGTTGAGCACAGGTATAAGAACCAGTTTTAAGTTTATTTTAAATAGTTCAGACCACATTTCTGACACCAATTCAGTATACATTTAGAGACAAATCATTTAAACTCATCTTTATTTCTCAGTTTAAGAAATGACAATAATATATACTTGTCCACAGCACAGAAGTACTGGAAGTATTACAGCATTTTCAAAGTATGGATAAAAATTGCCGAAAAAAAGAAGATGAAACACTAACATCATCCATAGAGTAATATATAAACTGGATATTGGAATGATTATCCCTTCATAGTTATCAAATAACATGTTTGAACTCTCTATCTTCATTGCCCTGACAAGAGATCTTGGAGCATGGGAGCAGTGATAATTCACATTTCCTGCTGTGTAATTGCTTTCACTGGATATAGATTATTTTTTTTATTTCAAGATATATTATGCAATTCTTCAACTTTATATATTCTATATGTACTATAAATACATATCCATGCATCTGAACAAATGCATTATACTGTGCATATACTGAAATACATTATAAGTATCACAACATATATTTTAATAGGAGTGATAGTTGAATCAATTTACATGGTCCATCTCCTCACAGACAGCAAGTTTTCCAAACTTTTAAAACCTAATATATATCTTTCTGACCAATAATACTGCAACGATAAATCTTTTTTAATGTATTATTGAATAATAAACCTTCTTAAATCATGTAAAAGACGTATTTGTAGCAATAAATGGTGAAAATTTAATTTCTCTCCCACATACTGCTATTCTATGCTAGAATTTGTGAATCTCTTAATAGCTACCTAATCTTTAAGCTCATATTTTCTGCTGACTCATTTTTTCTTATTAGGGATCAAAATATCCTACTGAAAGGATGGATAAATACTTTCCTGTCAAAACTAAGAGGAAATATAAAGTGAGGTCTCAGAGAGGTCTGTCCCAAGTCCGGTTCTATTCAATATTTTCATTAATAACTACTAAGATAATGGAATAGAGAAGTCACTTATAAAGCTTGTAGGTGACACCATACTGGAAGCAGTTACAGGCTCTTTACAGGAGAGCAGTCAAACTCAAAATTATCTTGATAAATTGAATAAATGGCAAAAAGTCAATAAGATAAAATTCAATAAAGACAAGTGCAAAGTAGTAAACTTGAAAAGAAATAATCAAATGCTGAAATGTGGGGAAGAATGCCTAGGCAGCAGTAAAGACTTGTGCTTTTAGACAGCAACCATCAGAATGGCAGTCTAAAGCACAACTGCTAAAAGAGCATGTTTTAACAGACACGCTGCCATTCAAGTATAGGAGAAATGAACTTTCTCTGTGAGCATTGGAGATCCTTCAAGAGCAGTGCATCCAGTTAAGGAACTAAAGTCAAAATGTACATGAAAAAAGAGTTAAAAAAGCCAATGCTATTAACACACCAACGGTCAGAGATTTCAGCAGGTGAATAGGATCTAGCTACTGCACAGAGAAAACCTGAGGCCAGAGACAAATGAGTACAAGTTGGAGACAAATCAGTGGATGCGCACTCCTACATTACTTTCATGTTTGTCCACAATAATGAAACATGAACTTCCTGCGTGTACCAGTTTGTGATTTGGAAAATCTCCTAGACAAAAAGATTGCAAATGCAAAGTAGACAAAGCAGCCTTATGGCTATTTGTTAACCATTTCAGTGTGGCACAGATGCTAATTTACTTACACTTCTAAAAAGCTTTTAAAATGTGTTATTGTATGATGGAATGAATTGCACTTGTTAGTATGGCATGAAATATATTGGCAAACTGAGACATTAATACTTATATAAAAATATAAATTTTCCTGTAGTGACAGTAATGAAAACACCGACTGCCAGGTGGAAAGGGATGTCGTATGATTGATCATAGTACCATAAAACCGTGGAATGGTTTGGGTTGGACAGGACCTTTAAAGATCATCTAGTCCACCTCCCTTGCCATGAGCAGGGACATGTTCAACTCGATCAGTTCGTTTAATGCCCTATCCAGTCTGACCTTGAACATTGCCATGGATGGGGCATTCACCACCTCTCTGGGCAATATATGCCAGTGTTTTACCACCCTCATTGTAATAAAAAAACACAGCATCTTCCTTATATCTAATCTAAATCAACCTCCTTACAGTTTAAAACCATTACTCCTTGTCCTATAACAATAAGTCCTGTAAAAAATTTGTCCCCATCTTTCTCATAGGTCTCCTTCAAATACTAAAAGGCTTCAATAAGAAATTTCCTTCTGGGCCAGTGACAAGACAAATTGCTGATGGAGAAGATGAGAAATCTGAACAATCTCCTCTATTTCAGTGATCCTAAATGGTGTCATTAGAGAGAGGAGGGGGAAAAAAACCATCATAAGCTTCAGTCAAGAGATTACACCCCACAGATTTGAGAAAAGCCCTAATAATGAAAAATGCTGGCCCAAGGAAGATCCTTTCTCCCTGGTAATCACTCAGATGACCTCAGAAGCACACTGCTCTTTGTTCCACCTCTGGCCATACTGTGATGGGTAAGTAGCACAAGCCTGTTGTTCTCCCTGCTCATAACCTACCACTGGATTCTCTGTGATAGAAGATGGGTGTAGAGAAGTTCCATCATTTAAATTTAAAAATTCCCCAACTTTCTTTAAAGCAGATTTGACAATGCATCATTATTTGTACAATCTATTAGCATTAGGATAGTGCTCAGCAGCCCCAGGCACAGAACAAGACCCTCAGTGCCAGATTCTGACACAGTTGGAACAAAAAGCCAGTCCAAGATTTTATAGCTTAGGTGTAAGAGGAAGAGACAAGACAGGAGAATAAAAATAAGACAGCATCAGTCTGGATGACAGGCAGCAGTGTCAGCACACTACTAGTTCAACTGTGGTCAACTATTCTGTAGACATTGTAGCAAAGGAGAAGTTTAAGGAGAAAAATTTACTTTTCAGATAGTTGTATTGTTGTTCCAAAGTATATTTTTGGAATAATTCTAAATTTGATGTAAAATATGAAATGACCTGCAAAAACTCTCTTCATCAATTTAGTAGACATTAGTTTTGTTTAGGTCTCAACTTTATTATCAAAACATCTTAATAATAATCTTGGACTATTATTACTTTCAAAAAGAAATAATTTTTTAACCATGTTGACAACAAGGTTGGTGGCTGGCCTAGGGTACTTTGGCCTGGGTGGGTAACCCAAACTGCATTTTCTGTTTCTATTTGCCACCACCCAGCATAGTAATCATACACTAAGAGCAAAATAACGAAGCAAATTAAGTTCCTAAACATAAATTTTACCTTTCTTTTAAGAACGAAACAACAAAAAGAGAAACACAGGCTTTTGTTTGTGGAAAGCACAAAGAAACACAGGCTTTTGTTTGTATATATGTGGAAGGTTAGAACAAACATTGATTAGCTAGCTTTTGGATTCAGCAGGGATCCTAGCATGCTTGTTGACAAATATTCCAGATGTTATGGGAATTCTTTAACCTTTTAAACTCATATTAATCTGTAATTCTTTCGGGAGAGAATCAGCAGTCAAGGAGAAGGGTGTACTCTACATATTTTATTTCCTTTTGCTGCAGTTGATAGTGAATGACCCACAGCCCTAAAGACCCAAAGGAATCATTAGATAGATTTGCATTTAGCCTTGATCCAGCAACCATTATGTAGGAAATGCGAAGCTTTACAATGGCTCTATTAAGACATTCTATTAATGCATCTATTCATTATCACTAGCTCTCTTGTAGAGTTCTCACACAGTGGAATTCAAATTTCTTGATGTTATATTTGGCTTAAATGGTCATCAGGATAACCTTCGTCTGCCCCAGGGCTCATTACTGCAGAGGTGTGGAGAACATTATTAAACAAAGTACAAGGAAAGAAACTCCTGAGTATTGTGTTCTGCCAGATGCAGGAGAGCTATCACACCTTTGTTCCTACTGCAGTATTAGCAGCTTCCTTGTCCTTTAAGATTTTGTTTAATGGAAAATAAACAGTTTTAGGAGGCAATTTCCCATCAGTGATGCAGGGAGCATATTTTTCTTCAGAACGTGCAGGGTACTCAACACAGAGTAGTCCAGCTCTGTAAGTAAGGCTTTTCTGGCATGACTGCCACAGAAATTGCTGTTAGGTGTTATTTATTTAACAATTTATGCATAGTTACAAATGTGAACCACAGTAAGCAAGAAAATAAGAGAGAAAATAACTGCAAGGTGCATTGGTGAAAGCTTCGATCAGAGAGTGCCATTTTTGAGCTGAGCCTCAAAAACCACAAGAGCTTTCCAAAACTCCCAGTAACGTGAATTTTGGAAACATGGAACAGCCCAGTGGAACTGAAAACTAGTGAAGGTTCAGCATGAGTTAAGGTCTGAATCACAGGTTGTGACAAGGGCAGTGTGGGACTGCTCTAATATCCTCTGTTAGCTTCATGCAAAGACGCCTGTTCCAGGGACCTTCTGCATCCCTCCTGTCTGTCTGCAGCTTGAAAGCAAATTGGCACTGACTTTAATGAGGATACACTGCTTCGACATATCTCTTGGACTTCATTGTTTTGCACTCTCATTTGTTCTTTCAAATCAAGCCAGAGCAGTCTGCAAACTAAAAGCTCCTATATAAACCTCACCTTCCACTAATATACATGAAAATTTAAATATATGAAAAATCTGGACACTTCTGTGCTTAAATGAAGAGATGGTTTATTACCCCCCTGCAAATGCAGAACAATCAACAAGAGATATGGCTAATATAAATTAAGGTGGCTTACAGGAAATTACTCAAATTCAAGTAGAACATGCAGTATTTCATATTCTTAGCCTAAATATTGGATATTTCGTATAAATATGGGACTAGCTATCAAGGTCACAGATACAAAGACGAAAAAGTATGGATCTTATCAGAGGCAACTAAGAAGGTCCAGTTGCAGAGAAAATCCTTACTGTGTTTATTTTACTTGAAAATACTCCAATTATCAGGATGCTGCAACTGTGAACAGTTCGCCTTAACAACATACAAACAGTATTAGCTCACAACTATTTACCTGATCCAGCCTCAACCAGCATTAATAGTAGTAATTTCAGTGACTGCAGAATACGTTAAATAACGAGATAATATGGCTGGAGTCTTCAGCAAATATAGAAGCAAAATAACTGCAGTCCCAATACCTAACCTACATGCACCCATAGTTCCTCTGAACTCAACATAAATGTTTACCTGAATAGAACACGCAGTACTCTGAGTCAACTGGATTTAAAAAAAGGTATATTTAAACGTAGGCTACAATGCCACTTTCCAAAAAAATATTTAAAGAAATATTTTTCATAACAATTAGCTGTAATTTCAATGGCTACTTCAAAGCATATGGTCAAAATTGATCGGTTCATTAGCTTTATTTTTCCTATTTTATTCAAACTAAGTACAGCAGTGCTTCACTGAGGCTTCCTTCTGACTGCATAGTGCATGGCATTCTGATTTTCAATAGCAGAATGAAGTAGCAGCACAAATTGGTTTGAAATATGATGAAATAGCATCATTACTGCTGTATGAAATCTAAAAATCACTGCACTATGACCTTAATTTTAATTGGCTTTTTCACAAAGACGGCAGCTAAACCTCAGCACTGATAGAAAGCCATTCAATTATTTCCAGTCAATTCCTAACTCCTCAGCAAGCAGAGTGTTATCTGGTAACGCAGATACCGATTTTTCCTCACACTGTGAAGAACAAGGTATGTACAGCTACATCTGAAGAATCCTCTGTGTTTAAGTTCATTTGACCTAAAGGAAGCTCCCCTGGTTTCCCAGGAGTCAAAAAGCAGATTTCAAAAGGAAAACATAAACATGTTTGTCTGTATAAGCCTCCATTCAGCACTCATGAGTGCACTCTAGGTACCACTATCTTTTTAATTCCTGACAGTGTCATTAGTACAGTCTTGTTTGGTCAAATCTTTCTACTAGCTTTGCTTATACAAATACAGAGACTCAAAACAGCATGTCTAGTAGACTCTCATTTATTCAATTTTTTCTCCTATCTCACCTAATATCTCTAATGCAGATTTCACTGGTATTTTGTAACAGGGAGTCTCCTTTCCTATTTTGACAGTAAGATCTTTTTTACTTAATGCTGAATATTAGCATTTTGCTACATATATTCTTGTTTTATTCTGATAATTTTACTATCTTCAGTGCCTAATCTTTACATCAAATAAGCAGGTTCTATAAAACTCAGATTTGTAGTTTTGAATGGTACTGATGTAATTAAAACTCACAAGAGAGCATGTAAAATTAAAAGTCTTCAGGCTTTTCCTACTTAAATTATTGTTAGCCAAAGACAGTACTCATTCATTACTGGAAATGGACAAGCAACAGGACATTTAACAACTGGGCAGTTATTTTCACAAGCCCTGTTTTTTCAGCAAGGTTTAATTCAATTAAATAAAAATAAAAATATAAAAAAAAAAATTTCAAGAGATCTGAATCTTTTTTATTTGACCTGTGCTCAGACTAAATAGCCACATGGCCGGGGTCCCTGTTTTAACCATCCATAGGTCAGTCACAGGGCCACGCAGGATGCAATGTTCACCCAAAAAAGTTCAGTGAAGTAACTATCAGAAGATCACCATTCTGCCTAGACACATAAACCTCCCCTTTCCCCTCATCTTTCTTGAACAGGCAGACTGATGCTATGGGGTGCTTTGCACTGGCACAGAAGATGGTTTCATCAAATCAGTATTCAGCAATTCCAAACATTCAAACCAGTTGCAGTGTCTCTCCCAAGCAATTTAGCAAGGTTTAACTCTGTTAATAACTCATCTTCAGAAATAGTGACATCTATATTATAATATTGAAAAAGAGAGAGCACTTTGCAGATAAGTGGAATTTATTCAAAATGCTTCCATGTTAGAAATCATTTTATGGGTGCCCTTTAGACACAGGCACATCTCCACGTTTTAGCAATTATTCATCATTTACATGTTAACAATTTAGGAGAGCTTTAAAATCAAAATGCATAAGAAGCCTACACACTGCCTCAAATGGCCGAACAAGTCTTGATAGCACTTCACAGCTAAGAGACTCTAAATAAATTGAATAATGAGTTGGGAAGCATGAACCCTTCCTGAACGCAGGGAAAAGTAGCAATACTCTCCCAAATCTAGGATATAAGACAGAAATCTGTCTCCCAGTCACAAAATCTCCTGTTACCATAGTGATGGGGACTGAGCAAATGACTAAAAATACCTGGTCTTATTCACACTGTCTTAGGAATGTGACCTAAATGACATGTTATACATGATTTTCCATGAAAAACTGATTTCATTTACTGGAAGCCAACACTGGAAAGAAGATAATGTGCAAGCAAGGTGTATGGTCACACACTCAAAGAGACCACCTTCTCAAAGATGCAGCTTGGAAAGAAAGCTTTCTGGAAGAAGGCATGAAAAAAATTATGATAAAAAGAAACCACATGTAGGTCATCAACAAGTCAAAAGCATCAACTAGATGTGGGTTTCTCTGACTAAATAAAGCTGGCCTTTAAAAGCAGTCTTTGGAACTGCTGATAAATAAATTTAACTTTAACCTCCAAAGAAGTTCACTGTTCACAGGAATCCCCCAGTTGTGATAACTTTCAAACTTAGGACAACTCATGTTTGTTCAGCTTTGTTCACAGCACCTACGTATGCCACTACAAACTAAAACTGAGCTATTAAAGTGTGCTAGAGGAGAAACTGCAAGTGGCATCTCCCACCTCAACTTGTGAGGTTCCCAAAGAGGATCTCTCTGTAAGTCACACAGGAGCTGCTGCTGCTGCTCTACACTAAGAGAGGATCATTACAGGCTCTTCCACTGACTTCCCTGGGAAAAACAAAAGCCAGAAGGAAGATGAGACTCTAGATTTATTTAAAGGGCTTGATCGGTTACAATTTTATTTCTATTTTTAAACAGTAATGATCTCCCTCCAATTCACAGTTCAGGATACCTTAATTCTTGCCTTGTGATGTCTTTTTTTATTTACAGTCTTTAAAGAATGCTTTCATCTATTAATGTTTCTAAAAGTTCTCTGCATCGAGCTGTTCAACGATGTTGGAAGGTAAACAACACTGAATTTACAAAGGGGTTAATGTTTTGCCTGGAGACATCTGCAAATGCAGACCTGCCACAAAATTGCTCTACATCTTCTTAAGTATATTTAAAAATAGTATGGAATTATAACCCAGCATTTTTAGACACAGTGGAATTGTAGAAAAATGGACTTTATTTTATAATGATAAAATGCTCCATTTTGGAAAAAGTTCATCAGCATCAGGTAGTTTTGTCCTGACTGTGCTTTTAAAAATAGTAGAATGGTAAAAAAAAAAACAACAAGCAAGAAGCCCAAATCCTGCAGAACTTGCAGCTGAAATTTTTTATCACTGTAAAGCAATTCTAAGAAACCACTTACCTGAAAAAACCTGCTGGAAGACACGCTGTATTCGACTATCCACACTATCTCAAAAATTCAGCAAGATCATTTCTCTCCATCTTTTTGTCAATGTCTCTCTGGGAAAACATTGTTTCATAAACTGAAAAAGAGAAGTTTTTTTCAGATATATCTTTACAACAAGGCATTGGGCACTGAAGGGTTTTTCCTTCAGAAAATTCCTTCAGAAAATATTTTCTTCTTTTTTAGCAATGTTTCCTTTTAAAGCCAAGTTAGTATGCTTGACACACTTTGTATGGAAACATAGGCCTGTGCAGAGATTATAAGGTGCAGTTTGCTGCTGACTTACTCTTGCATTGAAAGGAAGGTCATGCATCATCCTTGCTGAATGAAAAGGAGAACGGCTACACTGAGAAACATCTCTTTCATGGAATCATAGAGTCAGTACATTTTTAACTCTTAAGTATGAAAATTGCCACTGAAGTCCAATTTGCATTGTTGTGTTTAGATGAATGGTTGAAAATTCATACCTATTCTCTTTTTCTCAGCTCTTTCTCAAGAGGGAAGCTATTTTCTAGTGTACACACTCAACTAATCTTAAACATATCCTGTGATGAAATGGCCACCATTTATTCTGGAAGAGGAATCTGAAGGGCAATGGATGAGACAAAAAGGAAATTTAGATTAAACTCTTCAGTCTAAACTACTTTTTGTTTTCCTTAATATCTTCACATAATCCTTGGGGTGATAAGGACTGCACAAACAAAAACATCCAGAAGAATGAAGAGAGCAGTGAGCAGAGTATCTGGAGCTAAAGACAGGCAGTTTTGGTATTAGTCAATTGTTTCTTCTTCTTTCAACACTTCTCTGCTTATGTATCAGAAAAAGCAGCCCTTGTCTCTGTGTCTTCTTCATATTGTCATTTATGCTTCTCCTGACCCTTGCTGTTCAGTGAATTTCCTACCATACAGCTGAACAACAGGATCTATCTTCCCTACCACACTTGCTTGACTTTACGGTGAGCTATCAAACTGATGAGGAAACAGTGAAACGAGGCAGGCATAAAAAGCAATCTGTGAATTAAGTAGACAATACATGGATAGCTCAAAAAAAGTTGCAGAGAGATCTTCTTTAAAGAGGCTCTGTAGACACACAGGTTATTATTTCATTATGGGAGATGTTAATTCATCTCATCAAGTGCTATTCATTTTTCACACAATCCTCCCAACATACAGTGGCATTAATACTAGGACAAAAATCTTGGCTGGAATGATGAGAAGGATAAACTCTTAAGAAAATTGTGATGTTACTCAGTTTTGCACTTTATCACCTAATATGTCATTAGAACTCCTCCTTTCTGACAGTTTGTGACACTGCCCAACATTTTATGGCTAACAAAGTTACAGACTAAGAACCACAACAAACAACATGATCACAAACAGCAGCTTACAAAAGATAAAATATTTAATGATAAAAGATATTTAAATAAGCTCATCTAGTTATTGATTTATTTATTTAATGTCTTTATTTACTTGTTATTTATATATAAAATAAAATAAAAATATTAATATTTAAAAATATTATTTAAATAAATTGAATTTATTTACATAAACTCATCAAGTGACCGAGAGAATCTCTTTATTCAAGCTAAACCCTACAGTTCTATAGGGCTAGAATGACATCTAAGGAATGCAGCTGTGCATATGGAGGCATGAAATCATCCTTGCACCAAAAGGCACTTTAAAATAATTGTATTGCAGACATGGAATATTAATTAGATTAAACAGAGTACTGAAATTAAAATAAAAGATAATTCTTACAAAAATTAGGATGACTCATATTTTTTCTGTCTATCCATTCCTCTAGTTCAAAATACCATAGTGGTGGAGAAGGATCCAAAACACAGCTCTACACCTAATGCAGGTTTCCTACAGTAGTACCTTCCAGCTGCTGGTAGGGATAGTCCCTGACCTGTAGACTGTAATTACAGATACGTTTCACTTTCACTACTGAAAGTCACCTTTCACTGCAAGTGAAGAGTGACTAAAGAAAAGAGATAAGGTGGAAGTAAGAGGTGTGCATCATACAAGAAAATCTTAAAAGACAGCAAGAACAAACTCCATTCATGTAAACTCATGTAGACAGATGAACACGTACATAAAAACAATTTCTCCATTGTACTGATAGCACATTTCATCCCAAGTTTCAGAAGTCGATCAGGAACCATATGAAATGCTATCTGCCCATAATCAGAGTCTTGGAGGAAAGACAAGGAAATTTGGCAGGTTGAGAAAATCTGTGTTCAATATTCTTTTTTTTATTAAAAGTATGTTGTGGAAAGAAAATTATGTATATGTTTTCTACAGCCCAAAGTAGATATCACAAAAGTCTGGCTCGCGTCATCATCAATTACATCAGCAGCAACATTTCCCTCTCCTCCAGTGTATAAAGCAAAATAATATTTTTAAAGGTTAATGATTACCAAACAATATGACCCGATTTTGATTATCCTTTTTTAGGATTCTGGAAAACTAATAAAGTAGATTGTTTAATGGATTACTTAGCTCCTACTTGACCCCCTTCTTTGAATTAGGTACAAGTTTTCTTACACTGTACTTCTTAGACAGGAGGCTTACCCATCATCAGATGAATGATAACTGAAATTATGCAACCTCCATAAACACTCAATCTTCAACGTGCAAAAGCTCTTTTAACTTGGTATAAACTTGGAGATAGAAGGCAAAAGTGCAAATTACAGCATGTAATTTCTCAGGAGCTGGTATGTCATCCCTCAGGAACTGGCATTTCATTTAGCAATACTAGAGGATATACAAGAAAAACAGTAATTATCCTGTAGAATACATGGGTTTTGTTTGTTTTTTTTCTTTAGCAATTGCAATTTAAAACAATGTGGGAGAAGAAAAGTGAAATAAATATTCTGTTAGTTACAGCCTGATTCTCTACTTGAAAAACTGCAGGCCCCAGGACTAACAGTACAATATGCATGTACACCAAGACTCTCTGAAGGCAGAGGGATTGAGGGCATTCTCTTCTAAAAACTGATAGAGAGCCTTTTTGAGATCAAGAGATGGACAGGGGTACCAGCACAGCATTCATTATCAAAGAATTCTCCATAGCCTTGAGGATGCAAACAGCCATGAGAGCAAGACCAGCTGAGCATGGGGTTTGTTTATTAGCAAAATAAAAGTAAACAAGAATTCTTATACTACTAAAATATAAGAGGTGAACGGATTAAACAATCAAGATATTACCTTAATCTTTACTATCTTGAATGCCCTGTGTTCAAACCACCTTCTCATGTACCTTAGAATGCAAATGACAGCTTTAAGTACTTCTCCAATGTTAGGATGCTTTCTACTATCTTGAGAAGCTTCTAAGACTTCCAGGTGAGTGACATTTTTCTTCTGAGTTTGAAGGTCAAGGGGTTTGTCATTGGAAATTAACGTACAGCAGATTCATTTTTCAGTTTGGTGGACAAATGGTTGAACTATAAATAAAAATTCTAGAAGACAAATTGTAATGTGCACCTAAAATAATTACAGAATCACATAGAATCTTTTTATTTACATGAATAGCTTGAAAAGATTGAAAAGGAACTGGTGGTCATTTACCGTCTACAATTACAGAATTAGCATCCAAATTTGCTTGCCAACTGTTCTGCTGCAGCTGCATAGATCTGCACAATGCCCATGGCTTTGTAAACTATAAAGATTAAGTTCTTTTCAAAATTGTTAACATTTTGAATTCTTATTCAACTGTACAGGTTTGTTGGTTTGGGTTTTTTTACAAAACGGGGAATAAAAAAAAGTCATATTTTTGTGTGCAAATACACTGTAATTTGAGTAAGACTAAAGAAATAAATCACCTGCCAGTTCTTACAATTTAACTGGTAATACAAGCTATAGCTGATAGGGAAAGCTTTAAGTGTCTCTTCCATATGAATGCAAACTTTCATGGATTTTATTAATGTGTATTCATCAAAGTTGCCAGGAAATTTCAACACACACACACATAAACCCACATTTTACGAGACCAGAGAAATGTATTGAAACCAATCCTTTTCATAAGAACACAGCAGGAAATGCTGTATTGGAGATTTTCCTGTCAAAACAAGGTAGCAGAAATACCAGAAAAGCCAAGATATTCAATATCCTGGACTATACATGTATTTGCTACAGTGAAATCATTAACAGTAATTTTAAAACTCTGAAAGCTCTCAATTTAATCTTGATACAGAGGAATAGAAAGGAACTCTCTGAAGTTTCATCTCTACATTCCTCCCATGTGATGACCTGACTATGTCCCGACTGAAGAAATGATCCAAATGCATATGATAAATAATCAAAATTGTTAGATTTTGCATGTCAAGCAGTGTAACTGGCAGAAATGTAAACCAAACCACAGCTGAGGATTTTTCATCAACCAGATTTAGAATTTTCTCTTCTCCTGAAGATACAATTGTGAAAAGAAATAGTCATTTTATAGTTAACGTCATAAGTAGCTCTATGTTGTAAAGCCTTAATTTTGCTTAACACATCCAGATTGTGCCAAGACAAAACCAATCTGCTTGAAATATCATTCAATAGAGAGAAAAATGGTTTTTGATGCTTGGTCTTCATTAAGTAAGGTGCTAGTCGGATAAAATGCTTGAGAAACTGAGATCTGAGTCTTTCTCAAAATATTGTCTTTTGCTAGTTTTTTGTTTGTTTTTGAGGTTATAATATAATTAGGTTTTTAAAAATGAAATAACTTGGATGATGATTTTCAAAATGATTGGTTTCTGGTGTTTTACGGCATTTTCTCCATCTAGCCAAAAGCCTGCAGGATTTCTCATCAGACCATTTTCTTATAATTAAAAAATATCATTTGCACTTATTCATCACTCCACTCTATGCCACAAAGACAAATCTGTTCCATCAATCTTGATCTCTCTACTGGCTAAAAAATCTTCCAGGTATTTCATATAACCTCACAATATGGGACCACGATTTCAACATTCACTTATAAGCTGATACACCCTCTAACCTTGTTCACTGATCAAGGAACTGAATGCTCTACCAGCTTAATTCAGCTCCATATCAACAGAGACTGTGCATTTACTATTTTCCCCAGATATTCTATCAGAGAAGAGAAACATTTTAATTTGTTTTTAGGGTTTCAAGGAAATTGCAGTTCCATAGGTTGCACAGGGAATATCCTGACTAGGTACTCATCACCACAATTTTTCTGGACAAGTCTAGTGAGTTCCAGGTGATGTATCCAGTCTGAGACATTAGAATGTGCCAAGCATAAGGAAATCCAAGGACTAATCAAACCCACTGTCTTCAAAGACCAAGGAACAACATTATATCAGATGGACAGGAAGGGAACTACCTGACTGATTATCTACATGGGTATATAGAGTATACACAGTATTCCTACAGATTATTGTTTTCCAAATTTTGAGAAAAAGTCTCTAAAAGGTGGGAGGGCAGGTCCCATCACATTATCTTACAGGAAGAAAAGATTGAAATGTTTCCATAATGTTGTTTTCAGATTTATTTCAGATTCTACATAAAGTTTGACTTTTCAAACAAGATCCTCAAATCACCATATAAGCTGAGGTAGAGATAGATTATTTGAGGAAGGCAGGGCACTTGGATAGAAGGAGAGAAAGTCTTCCTAAAATCAACACATCTAATTTTTATTTTTTTTAATGAAAATGTATTTCAGAACACTTCTGATTTTGTAACCATTACATTCTTTTGTAGATCCATGATAAAAAAAAAGTATGTGAAAGATATGGACAAGTGGCTGTTTGAAAGATCAAGTGTACAATCAACTCATCACTTAGGTACAGCAGCTGTCTGCACTACAGATGTCTTTGTAAAATCAAATTCATGA